>JAJJWW010009065.1:0-642012 GCA_023531295.1 Papaver armeniacum
TCGATCCTACATCTTGCCTCTTCTCATGTCTTCTCTGCGAAGAAGAGAATGTCATGAGAACCAGTATTTTGAAATGTCGCAATCGTTTGTTTTCCATCAATTTTTGCCGACAAGATTCCGTGGATTTAGGGATGACTGTTTACACGTATCTAAAATTTTCCCTTTTTACCGGCACATTTAATGTTACCCGGTTACTCTTTTCTTGTCTATTTAAAGGGGAATTCCTTATGAAAATATTTCTTTTCTTTTACTTCGTCTTCTTCATCGTCTGCAACTTTTTTCTGCTGTTTTTCTTCATCGTCTTCTTCATCATTTTTCTCGCTATTATTCTTCTCTCATCGTTTTCATCTTTCTTTTTCACTCTTGCTTTCTATGGAGCCATCAAGGTTTGTTAATTTTGCTGAATTTGATCACTTTGTGATTGATCTCTCTTATTGAAGTTGTTTTGTTTTGATATTATTATTCTTTTAATGATTCCCCTGTCATTTTTGTTTTAACAAGAACAAATCTAACCACCAAGTTCACCATTGTGAACCCCTACTATCTCCATGGGCTCGGGCTTGAAAACCCCTTTGTCACTAAAAGAGAATGCTGCGAATAGCAAGGTATTTGAAACATTTACTCTTTGTAACAATATTGTTACCTCTGTTTCTTATTTAACTTGTAATTAACGGGATGACAAAAATGTTGATAGGTCCCCAAGAACCTCGCCGTTCTAAACTTTGCACTGTTTGTTCCTTTCCACTACATTTCAAACTTACAACTCCCTCTGCGAAATCTTCGCAAGATAATCCTCACTTGTTTCTTCTTGCGAAAATACCGTTGATGATAACATACATGCGAATTTCTCTCAAGTCAAATCCCTCATAGCAATGCCATTGCGAATGGACCATTCTTCTTCCATTGCCAATGCCTCTACCATTTCTCTTGTCATTAATCTTCATGAGATTTCCTCTTCTCATGATATTCCTTAACAAAGATGACTCATCTCTTCCTTCTTCTATCGTCGTTACTTCCTTATCTGAGCAAATCCCTCTTACTAAAGAAAATTTGAAGGAATAGATGTGGCCTTCAAGTTTGCTCCAGATATTGCGAACGATGCCAAGAAGACTTACATGGATCCTATCAACTGATGTCTGCGAGATTTTAAGTAAACACCTTGGCCCTGATAGAATTTCGCAAACATCTTTGGAGCAACAAATTAACATTTTGAAGAATTATCTCCAAGCTATGAATGCAAAATGTAATACCCTGAATCCTGAGAATCAAAATCAAAATATTTGATCGGATAATCTTGCAAGAAGAATGAAGAATTGAAAGGTATACTCTACCATATATATATATTTTGAATAAATAGTCGTTGTTCGCATCGCTTTTAAACTAGAAGGAAAATGGAGATATACCAGTTGGAATCTACTTATTGAAGAAGTTCGAGGTTGATAGAGATGCTTGGATGGAGCAATATAATCAATTAGAAAATAATCATTTCATACTCTGTTGACCAAATAGATAATCTTTCTAAAAGAAAATACTTAGTACGGGAACAAGGCTCATTAAGTAATGAATTATCTAGCCTCTCTTACTCTTTGACTAAAGCTAATGGAGTTGGAAACTTTACTGATGGATGAGAATGGAATTCTTTCTCAAGAGCGAACTCATTAAATAAGGTGGCGATTTACTGCGGGTAATAAGTCACGATGTTTAATAAAAATTATGTAAAGAGCAAAGAACAATCTCTTTGCTCGTTGAAATCAACTTGAAGAAGTTCTTTGCTTTATAGGATAAACATTCGGGTAGAATAATCTTAAGTGTAAAAGGCAAACCAATTCAAGGATCAATGTTCCAAGTTAGAAAGTCCAACTCTTCTCTTGCGAAAAGAAAATGCTTTACTTGTTTCCAACGAAAAAGTTTGCGATCCTGATTGAAAGGTTTAATTGGAGATAATTTTGACAATGCCATGGATCACTTTGGAGAATAGTTGTTCGGCTTAACCAATATCTTACCTCACTTGAAGGAAGGTAGTCATATTATTTGACTACCTTAATATATTTCTTTATTATCTTGTGATATTTACCTTGCAAGTCCAAAAATTTGAATAATTTTTATGTTCTTTTCTTTTTGAGATACTGAGAAAATCTTCATTCTTCTATTGCCACCTACAAGTCTCGACTATTCAAAAATTCACAAAAGAAAATGGAATACCATTTGTTTCCCTTGTTAAGCTCTGCGATCGCAAGTAAAGAAATTTCGATTATATGTCGATTGTGAAGATATAGAGTAGAAATCATGAAACACTCCTTCGTCAATTTCATCTTAAGGGGTTCTTGTGAATGATGTTCTACTATCTAAATCTCTTTGATCTGTTAGTGTCGAACCTCTAGAAGTGGTGTGATGAAGTTCCTAATTCTCGACGGTGATTTTAGTACAATAAGTGGCGAAGAGATCGCAAATGGAAGAGACAATCCCTCCTAGTAAAATTGTCAATGATGATGCGGGTGATGGAGGATCTGGTGGAAATATAAGAATCGCAAAATACGAAATGAAGTTCTTCAAGAAAGCCCGGTATCTCTCCGTGAAAAGTGATATATGAGAATTGACTTTCTCTTGTAATCTTTTCATCTTGTACCGTTACTTCTTTATGTACTTCAATCATCTTTTGATGTGTTCATCTGCTTATTATTACTCTTTCTTTTGATGAATATAATTTTTGTATTTGATAATTGCTATTTTGTTTTTTTCTTATCTTTATTTATGTGGAAATTCATCATTGCGACAAGATCGCGGGGCGATCTTTACATTTTCATGCAATGACCCATTGATCTTGCCTTATCATTGTTTTTGTGTGGTCTTATTTTGCCTTCCTAGTTAAAGGTCTTATTTTGCCACCCCTCGTTTTGCGTCGGGTATGACAGGCCTAAAATATTCTTGCGAACATAAAGTCCCATGACATTGACGTCTTGCGACAAAATCGGGACGCCCTTACATTTCATGTAACGACCATTGAGTCTTGTCTTATTATTTCTTTAGTATTTTTGCCTACTGCAGGATATTTGTTTTAGACAATATGACAGGGCCAAGTGTTCTTATGACGTAAAGCCCATGACATTGCCGTCTTCTTGTGAAATCGCGGACGATTTTACACTTGCATGTAAAGACCTAATGATCTCGTCTTACCCTCGCGCTAGTATTATTGCCTGCGGGATCATCGCAAAATATGAAAGCCTAAATTTCCTTGCGAAAATAGAGCCTCATGACATTTGCGTCTTTTGACACTTATCGGCTCCTAACGGAGGGTGCCACCCTTATCATCTCCCGATTGCCCCTTCAAGGAGGCGTACATCGCCATACAAGACTAGCTCTCCCCATACGGTCTTAACAACAACTTGAGTTGTTTTCGCAGCCTCTTATCCCCTTATACCTATAGGGTTTATGGTTACGAGATCGCACCCTAAGTGGAGTTTTCGGGCGGTGCGGCATGTGCAAGACTTGCCAAGAATGGCGAGACACTTCAAATGCCCCGAGGCACTCTTGGCTCAACCGTGTACCTCGGCGCCTTGGTCATGCTGACTCCTTGGAAGAGACCCTCGGTCGTCCAACCAGGTATAACCTTATATATATAGTTGGAAATCCAAGGTATCTCCCCGGATGTAATTTTATTGACCCAAATTTTCATGACTTTCAGGGTTCGGGGGCGGTGTAACCTTTTCCCTTATCCATGTCAGAGATACCCCTTATATGACGCACTTTAGGTCTTACATTTGCCTCTTATTTAAATATCATTCGCGAACTAGGGTGTACGCCATAAAGGTTCGTCCCAGGTCACTCACTTATCATTTCACAATTCGTTCAATCATTCATTTTTGATTATCTTTTGTTATTTCATTTGCGAGATATTCGCACATTCTTTCTTTATTTTATGCAATTTCGCAATCACTTTGTCGCTGGAACATTTCATATGAGTTCATTTCATTCCATTCATTCAACATTTCAGAACTTATTCTTTCCCTTCCATCTTCTATGGGTAATATTTCTTGAGATATAATCTATTCCATGGTCTACCCAATCTCCGGCCCACATCTTTGCCCTCGGGATCCATTAATCTATATGCCCCTATTCCAACTATCTCGTTAATGATATAAGGTCCATCCCATTTTTTCGCCAATTTGCCACCACTTTCTCGCTCGATATATTGGTGTTTCTCGCAATACCATATCACCTTGTTGAAATTCGCGTGTCTTGACACGTTTGTTATATTCTCTCGGCTAATCTTAATCTTGATAATTCTCCATATCTTTGTAATGCTCTTTCTCTTTCGTCTAATTCATCTAATTTAACAAAAATGTTTCCCGCACTAAGATTTTCTCCCAAGCTTCTCTCTTTGTTGTTGGAATAATAACTGTTTCCAAGTACGTACTTCAACTCCATATGTTAAACAAAATGGTGACATTCCCGTAGCTTCGCCTTGTTGTATTGTAAGCCCATACTGCATTATGCACTTGTTCACACCATGCCTTCTTATGTCCTTCTAACTTCTTCGTATATCCGCGATTGTTTTATTTGCTTCCGTTTTGTCCGTTGGCCTCGGCGAGTATAAAGGAGTTGATTTTCCACATTTTTATTTGAAATGCATTAAGCGACAATTCTATATTTTGTCCCCTCAAATGTGTTTCCCATTGTCGGATATAGAGGTGTTCATGGTCGGTTTTGGTTCGGTTTCAAGCCAAACCAAAACCGAAACCAATACTATCGGTTTCTAAAAATTGAAACTAAAACCAATCCATTAACCATTGGTTAGGTTTCCAAATGGTTCCAAATCGGTTTCGGTTTTCCCAGTGGTTTTTGGTTAACCAATAATTATGTCAAACCCAAAAAAATTTACACTAATTTACGTAAAAATAGTATTGGTTTACAAAATTTACTGACAAAAATAAATAAAAAGAATATCAAGAGTAGTTAAAGCTTACTCTAAATATAGATCAAAAGAAGATTTAACTAATGGCAATGACATCTCTAATGAAAATTTAATCAATGATTTTTTTTTTTTTATCAATATTTGGTTAACCATTGGTTATTGGTTCGGTTTCTCTATCATACCAAAACCAAACCATTAATCTCGGTTTTCATCTTTTCTAAACCGAACCGAACCATTAGTTAATGGTTCGGTTCAGTTTCTCCCTAATCGGTTTGGTTTGGTTCGGTTTCTCGGTTAACCAGTAACCATGAACACCCCTAGTCAGATACCAACTGTGCTGGAATTCCAAATCTACATATTATGTTTTCAAATATGAAAGTAAAAACATCTTTATCGCGAATGTGACATACAATCGCTTTACTTCTCGCCCACTTTGTGAAATAATGCAATAGCGACAATCAAATATCTCCTCTCGCCCCGTACCGGTAAAAGGTCCTACAATATCTAATCCCCACTTTCCAAAAGGCCATACACTTGTTGAAGAAGTTAATGGTGCTCTTTGGTGCATGTATTTTCTTTCCATGCCTTTGACAATCTTCGCAACGTCTTGATACTTGTTTCGCATCTTCATGCATATATGGCCAATAATAGCCTTGCATTTTTCGCCTTATGTGCCAAAGATCTTCCTCACCGTGATTAAGCAGCATCCCCACCGTGTAACATTCTTAACACCGCTTCTCCTTCCTTTCGTGTTAAACATCTAAGCGAGGGTCCATTAAAGGATCTTCTGTGACAATACCCCGTCTCTTAATTCATAATTTGTTGCACGGCTTTTAATTTGTGCATCTCTAATCTATTTCTTGGTCTTTCTACTTTCATTAGATAAGCATGAAGTTAACCTCAATCCTCGGCAATGGGGTTTTGTGTTTCATCCCTATGAGCATTACTTCCTTCTTCCTCTTCCTCTTTATTGATTGATGGTGATAAAAGTGTATACGTATTTTATGCATCTCGCGGATGGATCTGTCATCATACTTGATATTTTTATGCATCTCGCGAGGTAAATTAGTAATTATTCCCTGGTTCTCGCTTTTTGTAAGATTGATGTATCCATTAGATGTTCTTTTATTCCTTGTAATGCTTTTTCACAC
Organism: Papaver armeniacum; assembly: GCA_023531295.1. Lineage (NCBI taxonomy): Eukaryota > Viridiplantae > Streptophyta > Magnoliopsida > Ranunculales > Papaveraceae > Papaver > Papaver armeniacum. The sequence continues at coordinate 6,064 of JAJJWW010009065.1, forward strand.
TCATTTTGTCCATCTAAATTTCGCCCCCTTTTTTAAGTATGTTGAAGAAATGCTTGCATTTATCAGGATGATCGCGAGATGAATCTTCCTAAGCGAGCTAATAACCATTTAACTTTTGCACATCTTTATTTATTCTTCAGTGTCGGCATATCGCGAATTGCTTGTACTTTCTCTCGATCGACTTGTATCCCTTCTTTTGACAATGTATCCTAAAAATTTCAGGATGCCACCCCAAAGGTACATTTTTAAGGTTTACTTTGATGTTGAAAAGCCTCATTTGTTCAAAATTTCCTTCAAATCTAGAGGACATGATCTTTTGCTTCTTTGCTCTTTTATTAACATGTCATCTCATCTACCTCTAGTGTTTTATGTATCCATTATTCGAACACTTTTTTCTACCATCCTTCGATACGTTGCATTCTCAAAGATTTGTGACCAATGGCATTTTTGTGTACATTATAATCCTCTTGAGCGAAAAATGATGCTTTTGGTCTTCTTTAGCGAGAGGAATTTGATTGTATCCTTATACCCATCAAGAGAGGATATCCTTTCATTTCCTCGCCGCCGATTCAACCCATACGTGAATACACAGCAGGGAAAACTATCTTTTGGACAAGCTTTGTTCGAATCGGTAAAATCTATGCAAATTCTTATTCTTTTTTTCTTCTTTGGGACTACGACCATATTCGCTATCCATTCAGGGCATTTTGCTTGTCTAATAATTAGTAAGTCAAGCGTCTTCTCGTAACTCTTTCTTCTATTTGAGGATGATATGCCGCTTGCAAATTTTCTAATTCTTTGCTTGAATGGTCTTGCATTTTATCAGAAATCTCTAATTTATGGCACGCTACAGATGGATCTATTCCAGGGCATCTCATCCATATCCTGAAAAATGTCTTATAATCTGCAACAAATCAATAGTCTCTTTCTTTCCCCATCGGCCTCCATTTTAGTCCCAATTTTTAATATCTTTGGTTCTTCTTAGGCCCAATATTTACTTCCTTTGTTGGATTGCGCGGTGTAGCTTAGCCTTCGGTTCTCCCATGGTGTTGGTCCTTTTACTTCCTTCGAGATCATTCTCTTCACTATATATTCCTTTCCTCTTCCGCTCTTATCATGTGTGTTCTAAATTCTTCTTCCTTTTATTGCTTTGCCATCTTCCTGCGATCACCTTCTCTTCACCTATTCTTCATAATGTCTTACTTCGATTTGATGATATCGCTTCCTTTATAGAGTATCACCTCACGATTGCAGCCAATTCCACTCATTAAGTAAATTTTGACACATTGATGAAATGTTGATGCTGACTTTTATTGCATGTATCCATGGTCTTTGTGACATGTTATATGGTGATTCCATATCTACTACACATAACGTCACATGTGTTTCAATTTCTCCCAACAAAATTCGTATTTTTATTTCCCCTTTAGGTTTTGTTATGGATTTGCCGAAACCATAGATATGATATGTTGCGAAGTCAATTCTTCAACTTTGTACCCCAATTTCTTATAAGCATGATAAAACATTATATTCACTCGAACTCCCCGTGTCCACCAAAGTTCTATTTATTGCCCATTCTTCCACTGTTTTTGTTAATTTTCCCTCTTCTTTGCTTGCACTTATCGTAATCACTAATGGAGATGTGTGATTTAAATTCTTTCCTGATATCTCCGTTACAGTGAACGTAATCTTCTGTTTTTCCCATTCTTTCAAGGGTGATGATTTCTCTCATTGTTATAATCTTCTTTCCTTCAAAATCTCTTTGTGTATTCTCCCTTTGATACTTTCATGAAATTCATTAACCATTGCTTTTGTAATCATATTACATTCCAATTCTTCATTACTCTCTTTGATTCTAGTTTTCTCCAATTTATCCATCATACTCTTGATTTTAACAAATTTTAGTGACAATATCCAATCTCTTATCTTCAATCGACCCCTGTTTCTAGCGCTAATATCTAGTTGCAGGAAATCCTACACTACACCCCTCACAATAATCCACACAACTAAGACATTTTAAGATGAATAACAATGATTTTATTGATTAATTCCTTGAATGTTTACAAGATAAGATAGAAAAGAGCTAAAGAAATTACAATCAACACGCACTTTCTCTCTCCTAATGACTTGTTTAACACTCCGAAAAAGATCTCCCTTTCAACAGGCTTATTCAACTCTTTATATAGGTAGTACACAAGGGATGACAACTAAGTCAGTCCTTTATTTTTGGGAATGACTTGCGAAATATCGCAAGTGTACAAACATATAACCTCGCAGCTCTCCTAAATTTCGCTAAGTCTTCACACCTTTCTCGTGTTCCGTCTGCCGTCATTCATTGCGTCATTTATATTACTCTTCTGCGACGCCCTCGCAATGTCATTGTTTATTGATCTCGCGAAGTATAGATGTTGCGATATTCTGATCCTACAATTATGACTACAATAGTGGTGAAGAGTTCGCAAATGAAGAGACAATCCCTCCTAGTAAAGTTGTCAACGATGATCTGGGTAAGGGAGGATCTGGTGGAAATATAATAACTAGCGATAATATGGATAAAGTCGTTCGAAGAAAATCCAAGATTCCTCCTCGGTGAAAAACCGATATTTGATAATTGACTTTCTCTTGTAATTTTTCTTCTTGCATCGTTACTTCTTTACGTACTTCAATCATCTTTTAGATGTGTTCATCTCGCTTATTATTACTCTTTCTTGCAACAAGTATAATTCTTGATATTTAATAATTACTATTTTGTTTTCCATTGTCTTTATTTATGTTGAAATTCATCATTGCGACAAGATCGCAGGATGTCTTTACATTTTCATGTAATGACCCATTGATCTTGCCTTATCATTGGTTTTGTGTGGTTTTATTTTGCCTTCCTAGTTTAAGGTCTTATTTTGCTACTTCCTCATTGCGACAAAATCGCAGGACGTCTTTACATTTTCATGTATCGACCCATTGATCTTGTCTTATCATTTCTTTAGTATTTTTGCCTCTCAGGATATTTTTCTGCGAAAATACGACAGGCCCAAATATTCTTGCGAACGTAAAGCCCCATGACATTGCCGTCTTTGCGATTGAAATCACAGGACGTCTTTACATTTTCATGTAAAAACCCCATTGATCTCGCTCTTACCCTCGCGTTAGTATTATTGCCTCTTCGAGATCATCGCACAAATATGACAAGCCTAAATTTTCTTACGAAAATAGAGCCTCATGACATTTGCGTCTTAAGACACTTGTCACTCCTAATGGAGGGTGCCGCCCTATCATCTCCCTCGGTTGCCCCTTCAAGGAGGCGTACATCGGCCATACAAGACTAGCTCATCCCATCCTGGCCTTAACAACAACCATTTGTTTTCGCAGCCTTTTATCCCTTATACCTATAGGGCTTATGGTTACGAGACTCGCACCCTAAGTGGAGTTTTCTTCGGCCGATCGTGCAAGGCATGTGCCAAGACTTGCCAAGAATGGCCGAGACACTTCAAATGCCCCATGCACTCTTGGCTCAATCTTGTACCTCTGCGCCTTAGTCATACACTCACTTTGAAGAGACCCTCGGTCGTCCAACCAGGGTATAACCTTATATAGTTGGAAATCCAAGGTATCTCTCCTGGATGGGCTTTATTGACCCCAAATTTTCGTGACTCAAGTTCCAGGGCGTGTAACCTTTTCCCTGAGCCATGTCAAGAGATACCCCTTATATGACGCACTTTAGGTCTTACATTTGCCTCTTATGAAATATCATTCGCGAACTAGGTGTACGCCATAAAGGTTCGTCCCATTCACTCATTCTTTCATTTCTCACAATTCGCTCAATCATTCATTTTTGATTATCTCTTGTTATTTTATTTCAGTAGATATTCGCACATTCTTTCTTTATTTTATGCAATTTCGCAATCATTCTGTTGCAAGAACTTTTCATATGAATTCATTTCATTTCATCCATTCAATATTTCGCAACTTATTCTTTCCCTTCCATCATCTATGGGTAATATTTCTTGAGATATAATCTATTCCACTCAGCTCTATCCAATCTTTTGGCCCACATCTTTGCCCTCGTGGATCCATTAATCTATATGCCCCTGTTCCAACTATCTCCTTGATGATATAAGGTCCATCCCACTTTTTCGCCAACTTGCCACCACTTTCTCGCTGATATATTGGTGTTTCTCTCAATACCATATCACCTGGTTGAAATTCGCGTGTCTTGACACGTTTGTTATATTCTCTAGCTAATCTTCGCTGATAATTCTCCATATGATGTAGTGCTCTTTCTCTCTTTTCCTCTAATTCATCTAATTTAACCAAAATGTTACCCACACTAAGATTTTTCTCCCAAGCTTCTTCTTTGTTTTTGTAATAATAACTTGCCTAAGTATTACCAACTCCATAGGTTAATAAAATGGTGACATTCCCGTATTTCCTCCTCTTGTTGTATTGTAAGCTCCGAATCGCATTATGTACTTGTTCGCACCATGCCTTATTATGTCCTTCTAACTTCTTCTTCAAGTATATCTGCGATTGTTTTATTTTTTGCTTCCGCATGTCCATTGGCATGCGGGTATAAAGGAGTTGATCTCCCACATTTTATTTGAAATGCATTAAGTAGTAATTCTATATTTTTTCCCTCAAATCTGCTTTCCCATTATCGATACCAACTCGTATTGGAATTCCAAATCTGCATATTATGTTTTCGAATATGAAGGTAAAATGATCTTTATCGTTGGAATGTACAATGCTTTTATTTCGCCTGACTTTAAATAATCAGAGTATAACTGACATTCTCCGCCCGCACTGCAAAAATGGTCCCAATATCTAACCCACACTTTCCAAAAGGCCATACACTTGTCAAGAGGTTAATGGTGCTCCTGGTGCTTGTATTTTCTTTCTGTGCCTTTGACAATCTTCGTAACGTCTTGATATTTGTTTCGCATCTTCATGCATATATGGCCAATAATAGCCTTGCATTTTCGCCTTATGTGCTAAGGATCTTCCGCCACCGTGATTGCCAAGCATCCCCATTGTGTAACATTTTTAATACTCGCTTCTCCTTCCTTTCGTGTTAAACATCTAAGCGAGGGTCCATTATAGGATCTTCGATGACAATACCCCGTCTCTTAATTCATAATTTGTTGCACGACTTTTTATTTTGTGCATCTCTAATCTATTTCTTGGCGTTTCTCCTTTCGATAGATAAGCATGAAGTTATGTTCTCCAATCTTCGCAATAGGATCTTTGTGCTCCATCTTCTATGAGTATTACTTCGCTTCTTCCTCTTCCCCTTTGTTGATTGACGGTGATAGAATGTCTCGTATTTTTATGCATCTCGTAGCTGGATCTATCATCATACTTGATATAAAAGCAAAAGCATCCACGAGTCTATTGTCTCTTTCTTGATATGTGTCTCCATTTTATTTTTGGTATCTTCACTGACAATTCTTCAACAAGTTTTTTGTATTTTTTCAAGGATGGTTCATTTGTAGTATATTCTTCTTTTATCTCAGCGAATAGCTAATCGGGAATCACTGGTGACTCTTACATTCTCCAACTTCATTTCTATTGCGAATCGCAAATCATGTATTATAGCTTCATATTCCGTTTCATTGTTGGTAGATGTAAATTCCAATCTGAAAGAAAGCCATTTTATTACCTTCTCAGCGAAATTACAATGATCCCAATTCCGCTACCTTCTCCATTTGACGATCCATCTACCAAAGATTTCCCATCTGCTTGGCTCGATTAATAAATCCCTTGGATTTCCATGTTCTTCTTCTATATCCATCATTTCTTCCACTGCTTCAACCTCTTCCAATGGAAATTCTGCTAAAAAGTCTGCAACAACTTGTGATTTTGGTGAGGATAGTATTTCATATTTGAGTTTGCAATGACTTACTTGAGCATTCCATCTTTCAACCCTTCCCGACCTTTTTGAGTTTTTCATTACGGACTCAATTGGTACTTTTGTCATTACCTTAATCGTGTGCGCTTCAAGTAGATGCGAAGTTTAAATGTTGCGTAAACTAATGCCAAAATTAGTTTTTCAATTTTTGAATAATTTTCTCCGCTGAGCATTAAATGTTTTTCTGATGTAATAGATTGGCTTTTCCACTCTCGGTCCATTCGCAATAATATCTGCGCTTAGTGCATGCAAGGTTGTCGTAAGGTAAATTAGTAATTCTTCCCCTGGCTCTGCTTTTTGTAAGATTGATATATCCATTAGATGTTCTTTTATTCCTTGTAACGCCTTTTCACATTCATCTTCGTCCATCTAAATTTCGCCTCCTTTTTAAGTATGTTGAAAAAATGCTTGCACTTATCGGATGATCGCGAGATGAATCTTCCTAGCCGAAGCTAATAGTCCATTTAACTTTTGCACATCTTTCATCTGTTCTCGGTGTCGCATATCGCTAATTGCTTGTACTTTCTCCTGGATCGACTTGTATCCCTTCTTTTGACAAAATGTATCCTAAAAATTTTCCGGATGCCACCCCGATGCGTGTCGTAGGTGCAATCAAATTAATTAATATTTCCACTTCAATTAAAATAATATAATGGAAGTCAAGTTCGCTCCCACGAGGAGCAAGAGATTCTAGTTGTAAAAATTGTCATTAAAGGGGGATGTAAAAAACAAAAGAAAAATAAACAAAACAATTAAAAGATAAAGTTGAAAGCAATAAGAGAGACAAGATCAAGGAATCCTTCTTCGTTGCAAAACAATGAATCAAGTTATGTTCTTTTCTACTTGTTATTAGTCACGATTATCACCAACCGTAGGATAAGCAGTCCGCTTAGCTAGCCCTAAAATCCCTTATTTCACTCGAGTAACAAGTCCGCTTTAGTTATCGATTTCTATTCAAAAGAAACCACCTTGAGGTTCGCTTACAAGATGTAATTCCCGAATGCATTAAGATCTATGAATTTAGGTTTAGTACTAGTAGTTAGACTCTTAGATCAAGGTCTACTTGCTACCGTTGTTTTCACACACAATTGCTCCACGGAATCCCTCCGCAAGGTCTCGTGTTTGCTACTTATGTAAAGAGTCAAGAAACGATTACTTATCCCCTAACTTTCTACTAGCTTTAGATCAAATTAACAAATCAATTTAGTTGGCCACCCAAACAATCTATCAATCAATCATGAATGTCTTTAAGATCATTCCTATTAGTAAAAACAAACGATAATCATGTGAAAAACTTCAACATAGAATTGAAAACAAAAACTTAAATCATATTAAGAACTAGGAATTCATCCTCAATCAATAATAAAATTAGCTACTCATGTTAAGGAGTTCACACAAAGAATAAGAAAAAGAAAAGTGTTATGTGTGCAGTAGATGTGTGTAAAAGATGTAGAAAACTTCTCTATTTATAGGCTTCAATATTCTCCAACTCTTCCAAAGGAATAGATCCTTTTCCTTTAGCAATTAATTTCCAAATCCAAGCTTTTCTCAACTCTTCCACCTTCTCTTTCCAAGTTCGAGCCTAATTTCCATCCAATTCCTAGTCCAAGTCTTCACACCCATGAGAGAAGTCCATGTAAAATTTCGGAAATTTTTGGCTCGCTGAAATCGGTATTGTGGCTTAATCTGACCTAAAACGCCGCCACGGCCAATCAAAATTTCACCGTCCATCGTATATTCGACGAATATTCCCGTCACCCATCAGCTAGAGATAACGACGCAACAGTCAACCGCTAGTCAACCGTCAAGTCGTAAAAGGAGTGTGACCATCGAAATCAAGATTCTAACCTACTGATCGATCTAATCGGGTGAGTTGATCGCACTGGCTGATCGCCTCGGCTCATCGGTCATCGGCACGAAGTTAACTCGCCTCGGTATGGGAACTACTTTGAGTTTCCACAGTTATAGGACTTCCTACCAAGTTCCGCCTAATCGTCTGGTCTTCTCCGTGCGACTCCCAAAGCAGCTACAAAGCTCAAACAAGTCAGAAATGCACAATTTATAAAAAACAGCAAAGCCAGTATACCTACAGACCGTACATAGGATGTACCTCTACACCCTATCAAATTCCCCACACTTAGACTTTGCATAGTCCTCGAGCAAATCAAACTAAAAACTCACAACTTCAAAGCTGCTCAAGCGTCCCAAGCATCCAAAGAGTTATGAGGACATAGAGTTTCGTGATGCTAGTAATAAGAAGTTGAAATACTAAAGAACATATTCTCATTCTTAAATGTTGAGTGAGAAATAACCACACCATAATGAGAGAACGCGTGTTTGAGAAACGATCAATAAGCATTTCGCCCGACTTCGCCTCACCAAAAAGGATTTTATGATAATTGCACTCAAAAAGACTAGCTTTTTTATGGTTCTCACATGTGTGCAGGTAGGAATGAAGAGAGAATCTCTGCAACACGTTGAATGGTGGGAAGGACAACTTCCAAATATTTTTAAAACCCACATCTTTTAATATTTTGAAAACCATTTTTCCGATTTATCTCTAAGAAAGGAAATCAACCATTTATTATCGAGGATGAGATTACTTACTCACCTTCACATCCGATCGCCAATTATGATAACACCACTTACCACGCATCCAATAGAAACGCCTTCCGCTCCTCGCCTTGATCTTCTTGGTCTTCGCCTTCGCTTCAACTATTGATGATAAACTCTTGAATTTCATAAATCCTTAACAATTTGTAACTCTTTTACCTTAAAATCCTTGTCGCTTGAAACTTCCTTATAGATTTTCCTTCCCTACTGCTTATTAAATAAATAAAACAAATATTTCTTCTTTGTTTTTTTTTCTTTTTTTCTTTTTTTTTTTTTTTTTTTTGAAACAAGAGAAATTAAATACAAAAATAAACCATGGTCGTGGAGAAGTATTTTACCACTTGATTCTTCACAACTTGTATCGTCTCGAAATCATAAACTTCAAAAATTCTCACCTTTTAATTTTCTTCGCTTTCATGAATAAGTCTTCATACTTGAATATAAAATTACCTCATTTTGTAAGTCCTCAACATATATGTAAAATCCGCTCTTTGTATGTTGCTTTACTTGAGTTTGAAATTTGCTCTTTTCTCGCTCCGCTGCTTGTAAACCTTAAACTTTTCCAACTTTCCTCGTAGATTTTGATGTCGCCTCTTGTTGATGATGAGAGTGTTTCTATGGATCCGTTGTTGTCTGAGAGAGAATGGTGCTAACTGCAAATCGAACTACAAGAAGGAAGCTTCATCTATAGACGTCACCCTCATGATTGACAAAATTAGCACTCAAGAGATCAAAGAGTAGTGCTTCTATTGGTGGGAGGTTGGGTAGCTCACCATTCTACCCTAATTAACGTATGGTGACACACACTCAAAAGAAGCTCTTTAGTAGATGGAAAATTTCTGGTCTGTGCCTCACATGATATGAATACTGTAGTCTCCACTAATGATTGATCAAGAACTCTAATAATGCACTTTCTCCTCGCACCAAATTCGCATCACCGCATGATTAAATCCATTATTTAACACTCTAACAAGCAAGAAATCCGAATGTAGTTCTCTAACATTTCCAAGTTCAATTATGTCTGGCCAAAATCTCTATGTAAACATACCTAGAAGTATGCTAGTGACTCTAAAATCTCTAAAAGTTGGAGTTTTATGTAAAACTTTTTTTTTTTTTAATTTTTAATTTTTTTGTAATTTTTGTTTTAAAACATGCTTAACCACTCCTCACACTTAAACCTTACATTGTCCTCAATGTAATTGAATCCTCCTAGTAAAGGCAAGGTGGGAAATTTTAACATGATAAGAAACAAGAAAAAGAAATAACAAAAAGCAAAAAGATAAGAAATACAAAACCTATGGGTTGCCTCCCATTAAGCGCTTTGTTTTAAAGTCGACGCCCGACTTAGCTCTTTGTAAGATTCATTCCCATATACTAACAATCGGAAAATTTGAGGATCCACCCATAATACCTGCTTTGCAAACAATAACTCCATACAAATATTAGCACAAGAAAACAATAGTGAAATTATCGCTCGATAGAAATTTCCCCACACTTATTCTCGTCCACACTCTAAGTGTATAAAGAACATAGAATTTGGGAACTTCCATGTATTCCTCTTGGCAAACTCGCATAGTGTTAGCATCAAGTGTTTCCAATGGTGGATATCTAGAAACAAAATCATCCAAAATACTTTCAGCACATACATTCAAACCAATAAGAGGTAAAGGAGAAGAATCAATATGCAAAGGGTTAGACAAACCTTGCACAATCTCTTGTATTATAGAATCCTCTTCATCCTTAAAAATTCAAGTGAATTACTTACCTCTTGTATATCGTGGTCCTCTATTAAACCTTGCAACCATTCTTCGCTGCTTTCTACCTTAACCAAAGTCTCGGCATCATTAAAATCATTGGCAAGTTCAATTGGGTCTTCCACAAAATCAATGAATGTGGTTTCATCCTCTAGCATCATCTCTTCAACATTCTCATCATCTGAATCTGGCCATTCTTCACTCAAAATGATTTTCCTCGGTATAGATTGTAAGATCTTCTTGTGAGGGTGTTACATCGCTTATAATAATAGGTAAGTCACATCCAAACTCCTCCTTTGAATAGGTGAAGGATCGTTATTATGATCCTGAGTTGAATAACTTCTCATTGTTGCAACGCTCATACACTTCCGCTGACTCACATCTTTCCTAAGAAATTTTTTTCCAAGCAATAAATGCATCTTCCTCAAGCTCTTCCTTTTGAATAGGTGATTGATCATTATTAAGATCAAGGCTCGAGTAATCTACACTAGCGCCATCAAAAGTCTCCAAAGGTTGAGTTAATTTGTTCGTATAATTTCTCCGAATTCCTTTGAATTTCTCGATGTGATTCTTGCAACTTTTGTTGAAGATCCCCAATCATGGCAGTACATCTTATCTCGCAAAACTAGAGAATTTCTGATCATAAACAAAACTATCCTCCCATCCTTGTGATTGTCCACTTACATACCCAGCCATAAGGTTGTTGATATGTATGAGAATATCCATAATGTTCTGCAGGAATTTGATCATAGCCAAAAGATTGGTTTTGATTGTATCCTAAGGATGGTTGGAAGTTGCCATAATGTTGAGGTTGAAAACCGTATTGATTGTTGTAATATGCTTGCTCTTGTCCACCATACATGGAAAACCGACACCGAAATAAGATTCAAAACCTAAGCAGATACAATAGTAATCCAACAAAGCAAGAATAAAGCAAAAAGAAAAATAAAACAACTAAAATCATCCGCCGTCCTCGTAAGTACGCGCCAAAATTTGATGCGTGTCGAGGTGCAATCAAATTAATCAATATTTCCACTCAATTAAAAATAATATAATGGAAGTCAAGTTCTGCTCCTACGAGGAGCAAGAGATTCTAGTTGTAAAATTGTCACAAAAGGGGGTGTAAAAGCAAAAGAAAATAAACAAAGCAATTAAAAGATAAAGTTGAAAGCAATAAGAGAGACAAGATCAAGGAATCCTTCTTCGTTACAAAACAATGAATCAAGTTATGTTCTTTTCTACTTGTTATTAGTCACAGATTATCACCAACCGTAGGATAGCAGTGCACGCTTAGCTAGCCCCAAAATCCCTAATTTCACCGAGTAACAGGTCCGCTTAGTTATCGATTCTATTCAAAAGAACCACCTCGAGGTTCGCTCTACAAGATGTAATTCCTAATGCATTAAGATTTATGAATTTAGGTTTAGTACTAGTAGTTAAACCTTGCTCGCTTGGTTCACTTTCTAGCGTTGTTTCTACACACAATTGCTCCACTAATCCCTCCGCAAGGTCTCGTGTTTGCTACTTATGTAAAGAGTCAAGAAACGATTACTTATCTCCTAACTTCTACTAGCTTTAGATTAAATTAACAAATCAATTTAGTTGGCTACCCAAACAATCTATCAATCAATCATGAATGTCTTTAAGATCATTCCTATTAGTAAAAACAAACGATAATCATGTGAAAAACTTCAAGATAGAATTGAAAACAAAACTCAAATCATATTAAGAACTAGGAATTCATCCTCAATCAATAATAAAATTAGCTACTCATGTTAAAGAGTTCACACAAAGAATAAGAAAAGAAAAGTAGTTGTGTGTGTAGAGTAGAGATGTGTAGAAGATGTAGAAAACTTCTATTTATAGGCTTCAATATTCTCCAAATCTTCTAATGATAGAATCCTTTCCTTTTGCAATTCAATTTCCAAATCCAAGTCTTTCTCAACTCTTCCACCTTCTCTTTCCAAATTTGAGTCCAACTCTCCATCCAACTCCTAGTCCAAGTCTTCACACCCATGAGAGAAGTCCATAGAAAATTTCTGGAATTCTTGGCTCTTGGGCTTGAACTGCACACAGGGCTTGATCAACTCGAATCAATGCGCCACTCCAAAATTTCTCCGCTGCTGGGAATATTCGACAGATCTGCCACCCACCCTAGGACGCACTCCACACCCTGCCAATCATTACCAACTGCTAGTCAATCTACTATGGAAGGAGGAGCGCTCACGCCTTCGATTCTACTGATTGGTCTAACCGGTGAGCTGGACTTGCTGCTGGATCGCTCTCGACTCACAATGAGTCAATCTCGCCAGAGCGTAAAATCAAGCTGAAATTCTCGTTTTGTTTACTTGACTTCCAGAGACAAAGCACCCAAAGGCTTCTCGGCCTTCCCTGCGAACTCTATACATTCATTTATCAGATTTCAACAGCCTTCACTACCAGCTTCATACTCTTCCCGCAATGCCATACACATCCCGCACCTTAGTCCCAGGTTCCATTCCAAATAGCCACTTTTAACTGCACTGCAGATCTTCTCACTTCACTTCCGCCTAACACAATCCACTCCACCTACAATCCCAAAAAGCAAGAACTAACAGCCTGCAAATCTCAGCTCTATGCACCCGTCAATCGTGATCACCACTTTCCACCACTTCAAACCCACTAAAGATAATCCATAGCTTGCAATTCAATGTAAAACACCACCTGCTACCATTAACTCGACTTCACCACTGGGCCTGCATAATATCAAGACTTTAATTCACCATTTCTTTCAACCCCCCGTAACTCTTTGCAGCTCAGCCTCCACCACAACAGCAGCGACACACGCCACCAATGCTTCACTTCACATCTGCTCTCAACCAACAAGAGCTTCATTCATCTTCCACAATGAGCCAATGTTTCCTTGAACAAAGACCAAACCCATTTCCCAAAACCTTTTCACCGACTCCAAAGATTAATAAACAACTGTCGTATGCCTCCATTCAACAATGTACTTACTTCCATTTTGCACTGCTTCAATCTCTTGAATCAGACGCCACCTATCCGTTGCTCTTCCATTCGATCCTGGTTAATTGTAACAACCCAATTTTTTTTATTGTTTGTAGTTTTTCGATAAAGCGGTCCATAAACTAAAGCACCAACAAGGAAAGTTTTGGCCATTGGATAGAGAACATCCAGATGTGGTAGCCTTGGTAAAATCTTCGGGGTTATGGTCTGGAATCGAGGCTTTGCAGAAGATGAAAACTTGAGGGTACCAAAATACACCACCACTTTTTTCTTAGGCAATCTTTATGTAAAAAATCAATACAACTCCGAGAGTTAAACTCAATCAAGGAATAATATGTTAGAGTTATATCTCTATCTCTTGCGATTACAACGTTTACAGAAACAAATCCGTCAACCTAATCACAAAGAGATAACTTGGATGGTACCAAATACCAATGTCCAAGAATCAATCAAGTCGTATCCAACAAACTAGGTCGGATGTCTCTACTATGATTGACGCACAACCTGTGATATTTCAATTATAAAGATAAAAAAATATAATGACGAAAAAGAAATAAGACAGACACCAGAAGTTTTGTTAAGGATAGAACTGCAAACGCAGAAAACCCCCAGGACCTAGTCCAAATTGAATACCAAACTGTATTAAGCCACTACAGACACTAGCCTCCTACCAATTAACTTCGTACTGGAATGTAGTTGATCCCTAAAAGGTATCCCACCGATTAAGGTACAGTTGCCCTCCTTACGACTCTTGAATCCCAGCAGGACTCCGCGCAATTGATTCCCTTAGATGTCGTCACACCAACTAAGAGTTGCTTCAACTCAATTGAAGACTTTGAACCAAATTTGTCTCTCACAGATTAAACCTATATAATTGATTTCATGATTACTATCGAAACTTATGATCAAAATAAAACGTAAGATCAAGGTGATGAAAATCGATAGAAATTTGATAAAGTCTAGCTATCCTCAAAATCCGGACTTATGCAACCCAAAGTGCATCCTAGATTATTATTCACCTCACAAGTTGTAGTAGGGTAAAAACTGATTCTGCTGAAAATGGTAAATTGGGTGTGTCGATGAGAAACAAGTCTAAACCCTAAACAAATGTACTGCACATGAGTACTTTAGATGCGAGAGATCAATCTGTACAATTCTCTCCTAAACCAAGAAATGGCCGTTCCAGTCTTGCTTCGGTCACAAATTGAAGAAGAAGGGTTGATCTTAAGGAGGGAAGCAGAGAAGGTGTTGAAATCAGAATGATGAACTCCGTAAGGTGTAGTTGGTTATGACTTGTATCAGAATGTACAACCTGCTTGCAAAGTGTAAGCTGTAAGTTCTAGGTGTTTTCTGAGTACTTGTGTTAATGAATCTTGTTGTTCAATAGATAAAAAATCTAATATATATTAAATCATATTAAACACCCTAATCTCATAGGAAGTGGAAGTAGTTGAGTGATAGAGATGGGGAGATCGTGTAAAAATGATAAGAACCATGTCCCTATTGTGAAGGGAAGACTGGTCGGTTTTACATCCACTACTTCTCTACTGCAATCAACTGTCCGCCTTTCCTGATACCTTTTCATAATGGGCGTATTGCATGCCGCATGCTGTAAACCGCCTGACCAATAACCTGATGAGCATCCCCCAATTTGTGACATGTTTGATGTCTCGAGTATTTTTTGTATAAAATATGGAGCAAGTTACATGAAGAATGGAACAAGTCCTACATGGTAGTTGCTGAGTGGGGTCTTGCTTGCAAGATCTAGTTATTTCGACCAATCACGCGCAAGCTAGGCGGCAGGTGATCTTAAGTGACTAGTCAAGTCGTGTTAATGATACTTGCCGTGAGTCAGCGCTCAATAAATAACATATGGTGCTTTTAAGTTAAATAAATAATTAAATTACTTATGAAATCGATATTCATAAAATATCGTCTATAAACGATTGTTTGAGGGTGAAAACAGTTTCTGCTGATTTTGGTAATTTTGGGTGTGTGTAGGTGAGAAACGAATCTAAACCCTAAACAATGTACTGCACGGGAGTACTTTTGATTCGAGAGATCAATCTGTACAATCCTGGCCTAAACCAAGAAATGGTCGTTCCAGGCTTGCTTCGGTCACAAAGTGAAGGAGAAGGGTTGGTCTTAGGGAGGGAAGCAAAGAAAGTTTTGAGACCAGAATAGTTGATTCTGGAAGTGTGGGCGTTTTGTGATTTGTATCAGAAAGTTGAACTGGCTAGCTGGATGAAAAAGCTATCAGATGATTTTTGGATGTTGTATTGTTCTCCTAACCAAAAACCCTGTTTTTTGGTGGAAATAGGTGAGACCTATTTATACAAGTCATAGTGAAACGTACCCTGGTCTCGTAGGAAGTGGAAACGATTGAGTGGTTGAAGAAAAGAGTAACGTGTAAGTGTTAGACGTTATGCTTCCATGATGAGGGAAGTGAATTCGTGTAACCGCCAGTCATTACGCTTCCATGATGAAGGAAATGAATTGTTTACACCGTTACTTTTCACCACCACTAATTATCTCACTTCATGACACTTTCTTGTAACGGGCGCATTGCACGCCGCATGCTGTAAACCGCCAGACCAATACCCTGATGAGAATCCCCCAGTTTATGACATATTTTGATGTCTCGAGTGTTTTCGTGGAAAACATGTAGCACTTTGCTACGTGTGGCAAGTTAAAATCGAGAGGCTTGCCGCAGGTAAATAACATGTGATGCTAGGCTCATTTTGGCTAGTCGCCTAAAACTTGTCCCAAGCTTACCAGTTTGGTGGCGAACTTCGATGGCCGAGATCGCATCTTATGAATAAGGGTAGCCGTTGATTGTGGCTACCTTGTGTTGGCGCCTGACAATGGCGCAGTGGCATTGCGGCATGACTTGTGCATTCCAGTGGCACGAAGGTGCAAGTGGCGCTTGGCGTAGCCATGGTCGTTGGGTTTAGGCGGGTGGTCGCCTAAGAGTTGCCATAAGTCCATCAGTTCGGTAGCGAACTTGGATGACTGAGATTGCATCTCATGAAGAAGGATGGCCATTGAATATGGCCACATCTTGTTGTATAGCGAAGTGGCGTCAGCCACATGCTAATGGCATGCCAGTGGCGTAGCCGTGGCATAGCGGCATGCCAATGGTGTAGCCATGGCATAGCGGTATGCCGGTGATGTTGTGGTATGGCCAAAGCTAAAAATTGGCTCTGTGGCCAAAGTTAGGGTTTGGCGCCGTGGAAGAATTCGCCGTGGAAGAATTATCCGTGGAAGAATTAGGGCTTGGCGTGGCCAAGGTGCCGTGGAAGAATTCGCCGTGGAAGAATTCGCTGTGGAAGAATTAGGGCTTGGCGTGGCCAAGGTGCCGTGGAAAAATTAGGGCTTGGCATGGCCAAGGTGCCGTGGAAGAATTAGGGCTTGGCGTGGCCAAGGTGCCGTGGAAGAATTAGGGCGTGGCCAAGGTGCCGTGAAAGAATTAGGGCGTGGCCAAGGCTTGGTTTTGGCGCCGTGGAGTCAGACCCACATGTGGCATGGCAACATTGTCCCTGTTGCCACGCTAATCCCATTGCTTTGGGAAACGCTATTTGGCTTTGGTAGCAATTTGCCCGAATTAGGGTTTGGCATGTCGAAACCCTAATTAGTGCACGTGGCATGCGGCTGCGGCATGGTGCTACTTTTGTGCAAACGGCGCCATGGTTATGCCAAAGGAACTATGGCAAGGCCATAGTGTGGAAACGACCATAAGAGTAGGAGTTGTCGTGGTTGGCTATTTATGGCAGGTTGCCACGAAGTGGCATGTTTGCGAGGTAGCATGTTGTGAAGTTGGCATGTTGCGAAGTTTCCGCGTTAGAGTGGCATGTTGGCATGCCGACCAATATGTTGTTGTGGTAGGGCGCGTTTGGTTTGTCATTTTATCAAGGTGGCGCGGCAAGGTGTGTTTGGTCTTTAACGTATGGTGGCAAGTTTAGAGCAACTTGATTGGCCACAAAAGGGGGCCGGCCAAACACAAGGCGCGACCACACTTTTGTGAGAGTGTGGCCGCTTTGGCGCGTTCTGATTGGTCGATTAGAAGTGGGGCCGGCAAGCATGGGCCCAACCACAATTTGTGTGCGTGTGGCGACTTTAAAGCGACCTGATTGGTCGAGAGAAATAGGGTCGGGGGCGTGGCTAATGTCGCTAGCTGGTCTAAGGCATTGCCACGCCTCTCTTTGCTACTGCGGCTCCCTGTTTTCTTATTCTGGGCGAGGTTCTGCAGCTGCTAATCCATGGCGGATTAATTACTTAGGCTTAATTTTGACGCAAGGTCTGGTACATTGCGCGAGGCGCGAAACCCTAACTTTTGTAAGTTAGTCAGGACGATTGATTGAGTTCTATGTGTTGACACATAGTTCTTTTAAGTTCATTGCCAGAGAGCAGCATGCTTTTTTGATTCGAATACCTTATGCAAAGACCTTATCCTTGATACTTGGAGATTCGTGCTACTTTGCTGTGAGTGAACACAAATCGTCATGCCATATCAACATTAAGTGTTCAGCCGGAGAACATAGCATAGAAGGCATTCAGAGGAACTTATATTAAGTGAATATACGCGAGGCGCCGAAATTCACAGAATATCTGGGTTGGTTGCTACATTTGCCAGTCTGGATAAATTTCATGTAAGTTTATTGAGCGGCTCAATAAGTATGCCAGTGGAGAGCTTAGCACACGTGGCTCTGTTTCCTTGCAGAGTGACTTCACATCAGATACAAGGTTTTACGATGTTAACCCTAATCTAAAAACCACCATCAACATTAATTCCCCTGCTTAGTATCCGGTTGTCAGCCGACACAAAAATAAATTACACTTTCTTACTACTCAAAATATATAATGAAGCAAGGGCAAGAAAGGATCGTTCCCACAGAGAGGTCTAGGTTGTCAAACTGTTTCAGTTTCCTATAAATAACACCGGGGGTTTGCTGATTTTTATATACTAAAATAAAATAAAAGCAAAGCAAATAAATAAACACGCAATTCAATGAGGTGAAAATATTGGATAAAGGTTTCATCTTCAATTGTAAACAAGTTTTTGAATATATGAATAGAATTCGTATTTAATTTCTCTATCATCAAAAGCCATAGAATACCTTATTGCAAGAATACTCCGTAAATTTCTTAAGTCATCAACACACACATTAGAGCTGCGTATGTGAAATCTACCTAAAGAATAACCTAACGCCTTGCACTAATCAAGTTCAATTCCTAGGAGCATTAAGTTTCAGAAATAGGCTAATCAATGCAATTGTAATACATTGCGCAAACAATTCGAACAAAGGTCAATTTCTACATATGACTACGAGGATGTATCACTACAACCTAGAATCATATCATGCTACTCGTATTCAAGGTTATCGCTCGATGATGAACCCTAAAATATCTATAGATATGGGTGTGAGTTCAATCAATTCTAGACTTAACTAAACAAACATTCAATCATATTTCAATACATCAATCATGCAATTATTATAACCCGTAGAAAGTGAACAATGATTTTGAGAGAAAACTAATTCATAAAAATCCATAACTTGTTTTCAAAATCCAACTACATCTTTAACCAAAAATAAAAACTTAGTTACTTGTGTTTTTGGAAATCATCATAGAAAGCAAAGAAGAACTATCATGTGAAACCCTAGACAACAAGTAGAAGCCTCCCTAATGGAGATATCCCTAGGTTTGAGAAGGACTTTTCTATTTATATGTTTCTTCAATTCCAAGAGGATACTCTTTCCAAATTTAGGTCTTCTCAAAACCCATCTCCAATTAGTCCACCAAGCCCATGAGTGGATAATACCCATATATGAAAATAACTTATCTGAAAATTCAAGTCAAAACTGGCCGCCGTGTTGCTGACGTCATCGCCGGAATCCGGTCGCCGGTCGCCGGATTCCGGCCACCTGAAAATTATCTCCGACCACCTGAGCTTGTATCCGACTATCGTAACTCCCATCAACTCACTATCATTCTCTGCAGTTCATACACTCACAATTCAGAGCCGTATGTCACAAATGCACCATCTAAACTAACTCTTGAATTCTTGCGGAAACGTGCCCAAAAGCGTGGCTCGTAGCTCATATGTGCCGCGGCCGACTCTTGCATTCGACTCATACCCCCTTCACGATTCACTAAAATATTATGATCAACACTCTCGGTTCAAAAATCCGATAACCAGAATTGGTACCACCGGCTCGCCATTTCTGCTCCGTTTTCGCACAGTTTCTGCA
This sequence comes from Papaver armeniacum, assembly GCA_023531295.1. Taxonomy (NCBI): domain Eukaryota; kingdom Viridiplantae; phylum Streptophyta; class Magnoliopsida; order Ranunculales; family Papaveraceae; genus Papaver; species Papaver armeniacum. Next base: position 25,590 of record JAJJWW010009065.1, read on the forward strand.
TTTTTTTGGTCATGTAACTTCCCTGGCTATATCTGTAGCACCAACTCATTGTCACAGTAGCACATCGATCCTCATTTCTCCTCAGCACACACACTGTCACAGCTATTGCATCACCACTACTGTCAAATTTTAGCTTCCATCAAGCACACTGCACCTGCACTTCTGTCAAACTCCTTCGTAATCATCCATAGCTTCACTGTGAACAAAATGGCATCAGTTCCACTGCAACTCCTTCTTGATCACGCATCTCATTCCATCTCATTCCTTGCTCTTCATAGTCTACTCAAGCTAAACTTCCTTCGCCAATTCTTCCCAGATCAACACCAGTAAACCATTACTTCCCTGAGCTCATCTCTTGACAAACACCATGACTCCGCTTCCAGCTTCGTCACATGCCAGAACTGCCCCATCTCAGGCCACCGTGTTACTTCCAGCTATATCCAAGCCACCTTGCTGCCAAACTCCACTCTTTCGACTACAAATCATTCACTGCAGCTCACTTACAACTCCATTAATTGCAGCTGCATATTGAGCTACACAGTACCCATCTCAGCTGCTTTTTGTTCCTCATAGACTTGCAACAACATCAGTGCACTACCTCCTGAGTTCACAGCTCAAACTTCTTCCCTGAGTTTCTAACATAAGTTCCATTTCTTCTCTGACTCTAACTCTCGCCATTGCTTCCATCATCCACCACCGGACTCGAGCTTCCCTGAACTTCAAACCACGAATAACAGCACCATCAAAGCCAAGCTCTTCACTTCATTCCATTCCCTGGACAATGCCATAACACCACAAAACTATGCACCTGCACTTTCTCATCACAATCTCCCTGAGTATCTCTGTCATTCCACATTATAATCCCTGCACTCATACACACTTCCCATTGCTACACTAGCATCTCCATCTCAGCTGCTCTATTGCACCAACATCATAGCTTTCCCATCTGGTGAGCAATACACAACACCTGCAGCTCACATTGCTGCTCCATCTCACCATTCTTCTTGTCATTCCCTGCTACAACAAGCCAAATCAACACCACCAGTGCCTTATCTTCTTTTATCACAACCAACAATAGAGCCATGGCATCAGTTTCTCCACAGACCCATTTTTCCATTCTTCTCAGGCCATCACTGCAATAACATCTTCTCTTCCTCGACTCATTGCCATTCTATCTTCATTGTTCTACAACAGTTCAAAATCCTGCCATACTGTCGAGCTCTCTCCAGCCATCATCGTTCATCATTAATACTGCCATTAATGGCAACAGTCCCTTCATACACAATCGATATGCTGTCACAACAAACCAGGCTGGGAGCCGAGGTCGTTCAGGCTTTTTGTCAAGCACTTCTTGTGCAGTTTTCTGGTGATGCAAATATGAAGCTTACTGTAGATGATAGTTTGCACATCTCTAAATTCTCTCCGCATCATCAGATGTCAATGGCAAACACGAGTTTTCCAGCGAGCTTCAGGCCAAGATTATGATGTTCTGTTGCTGATTCGTCGAGTCCAACAGCAACCCAACTTTCCTTGTTAGCTAAGTAACAAACCCATCTCAGAATCGACCAATTTCACTACCAGTTCTTCCTTCTTTCAATTTCAGATCCATAAACCCCAATTTCCATTCATTTAGGAGAACCCTAACTTCAATTTCTGATGAATCTGAAACAAACCCTTCACTCATTCTTCGCATCCAAACTCCAGCTACAGCCTCATCTTCATTTTCTCGAATCTCTGAAGCTCCCTTCCTATCTCAAGCCACAACCATTTTCTCTCTTTCAGTAATAGGCAGCAGTAATGAGAAGAAAACACTTCTCTTGAAATTAGGCCTTGGTAATGATAAGAAATGATAAAGGCACCCAGCATATGATACTGGCCACCATAGTGACATCCCTTAGAGTTTGACTTCCCCTTATCCTTGGCCGAGCTCCCATTAGCACTTGCTCGTGAAATGATCATTGCGCCCTTTACGCTCGAAATGGACGCTTTCTTCTTCTTTTGCTCAAATGACTCCAAAACACCTAATAACTCAAAAACACGCATAAGATACATAATTCACACGAAAAATAGCAAAGAAAGCATAAACTCTAGATAGTAAATACGGTGTATTCTACACCTATCACTTAGCTCGGAACAGTAGCATTGTTGCGGGGTAAGCATGAGATGGTGACATAACGAGGATAAAATCGAAACAACAAGTCATGAAGAGGTTGTCAGGAAGATTTGGATAACCTTTGTCAGGAGGCACGAAGAATCTGCGATCCTTACATCGGCGGCTTCGCATAAATTTGGTTTGGCCATGGGGTGATGGTCTCAGCACTGCGACTTTGGCTACTAATCAGAGGTGGCACTGCAATTTGGTCCATGGAAAGGTGAATGTTGCTATCCGGATAGGTTACGAAATGCATGGAGATGACGCTGTCCTGAACGGGCAAGATGGCGCTTCCTTGGCTGGTGGAGATGGCGCTTCTTTGAACGAACAAGATGGCGCTGCCTTGGATGGTGGAGATAGTGCTGCTTTGAACGGCCAAGATGGTGCCGCTTTGACTGGCTACGGAAAGGTGGATGGCGTGGCTAGCTTGGAAGGGCCGATGACGAGGCTAGCATGGAAGGGCCAATGGCATGACTAGCTTGGAGGGCCAATGGCGTGGTGAAGATGAATCCATGGAGCGTTGGCTTGGGACACGGAGAGGATGGCGCTGGTTAAGCCACAAAATGGTAGGGACGACTGTTGACTTGGATACCAAACCCTAATTATCCCGTATAGACAAATATCTAATCCAGCTGGTATCACGCGTTTGAAGCCTTAATTCACGGTTGGTAAAAGGATTTTCTTTCTCAGGCTTCATCAATCCGCTGAATATAAGAGGTGATCTTGAATCCTTCGTTCATCAAGATCTTCATAAAATCGCGTCCACCCTCTTCACAGGTACTGTCTCGTGTTTCTTTTCCTAGTTCCCATTTTGTCTTCTTCATCATGTAGATTGCCGGTGCAAACATAGTAAATTTTATAATTTTTTTTTGTAGCATATAATGGGATCTTCCAGTGATGATCATAACTCTGACTCTTCGGAGAGAGATTTTGAAGCCGACGAAAACCAGTTTTCTTTTCATGAGGAGGTATTAGACAGAATTGATTCCCTGTTCCGTGAAGCTGACGAGATTATACAAGGCATGTCTCTCGCCCATTCATGCAGAGTGCGGACGTGTGTTCAGACTCTCATGGCTTCGGTGGACATGGAGGAAAAGTGGAGGCATGATAAAGCATGTCAGCGTGTCGGGAGATCTCAGAGTAATGAAGCTTCTCTACAACCCAGTGCTAGGGCTGAACGATTCGCCTCTTGGTTGAAGCGGCGGAAGACTGTGTCCATGAAACTTTTAGGTGAGGGCCAGTTTAATTACCCTGTCCATGATGGTATCATAATCCTTGACTTTGATGCGGACGAACCGGGACATCCTCAAGAATCTGCTGGAAAAGCTCTTGAGGAAGATGTCAACACGGTTTACGAAACTGAAGCAGCTTCTGGAGTGGACGCCGAAACTGTTGTCAGGGACGTTGAAGTGAACGTTGAGGATGTCGTCAAGGCGGACGAGGAGACGGGGGCAATATATGTTGGGGCCATTGGAGAAGCCGTGGAAACATACGCTGGGAGTGTTGTTGAAACAAACGTCGGACAGGATGTGGAAGCTGCTGCTGCCAAAACGGCTTCTGGATGGGATGCTGAGGTCGTTGCTACCGAGGCGGCTTCTGGATGGGATGCTGAGGTCGCTGCTGCCGAAACGACGTCTTGATGGAACGTTTGCTGGGGAAAGTTCTTAAAAAAGCTTTGATGAAGGCTTTATTGATCCAGGCGTCTGCCATTAACGACCAGTTTTTCCACTTTTTTTATTTCTTCTCGGCGTGTATCCGCTTTTGATATTCCAAAGGTTTACTTTCACTTTCTTGTTTCCATGGCGAAGTTAGGGCTTCGCCAAGTAACATTCCGTTATTCAGATTTTATGGTTTCACATCTCTAAATGAATTAATAAAACCTTCCTACTGAAAAGATCCAAAAACCCTTTACGTGAAAATAAGTTGCTCGCCCCTTCTAGCCACCCAGTAGATGGACAGGCGCCGTACACAAATAGTGTGGATGGAATTTGCCACAGGTACTAGCCGGCCTGATGCGCAGCCAATGCCTCCGAACGTCGACATCACCCATAATAACTCGAGATAGGGGAAATAACAACAATGGTTTAAAGGTTCGACCGACCTGTTTCTTGGTTCTCCCTTGTAGCAGCATCGTTGTCACACATCCTGAAAAATAGTAGAGCGTTATGTGAGATTTAAAGTCGGATATTTTTGAAAAGATATCTGTTCTGCTGCCTGATGATCATCTTCCTTGCATATTCCCTTCTTCAGTACTTTTGGATAAATATTTTTTTGGTGGTCTGGTTTCTCTGGTTTTCAATCGCCGGGTAGTGACTCTGTGAGAGTTTGGGTTTACTCGGTATTTTTCCTTTAAGATGATTTGGGAAACTTTTTAAGGAAAGATTTTCTTTTAATTGAAATTGAAAACTCTACTTATGAATGCAAGCGGTGCAACCATTTTAGAGAAGTTACAATCATTGCGTGAAAAGATAACGCTGGAGGTGAAGGTAGCACAGCGTTTTAGGTATTAAAGGGTTTGAGCCATCGCGAGTGATTCGTCACACCTTCCAATTTGTCGGTATTGATGAGTTTGCCGTAACCGCCCAAGATAACATCCGCCACCAGGTATGGCTCGTCTTCCTTTCCTTTAGGCGGATCGGGTCGAGCGGCTATCTTCACTGTTATATCTCCAACTTGAAACGAGGTCTTCTTGACTACCACATCTCCAATTTGAAACGGGTTTAGGCGTTGCGCAACCACTTGATTTTTGAGCTCGTCATCTTTGGCTGTAACCGCTTCCATATTTTTGACAAAGCGCTTGAAAGGCCCAACGTCCCATTCACATCTCCTAATGACGCCCGGGTTGATAATCGGACTGAGTCCCCACGTCTGGCCAAGAGGAGAGGTGATTGGGTGCAGAAAGGGTTGTTTAACCAGGCTTACTTGTGCTCGGAATCTGCGGATGAACGTCGACGGGCTTTATCCGGGAAATTGAGTTACATTGGTAAGTTGTTGATACGGCAACATGTAATCTTCCAAGTTGGACGGCTTACCGGAAATTCTTTCGGGTACCGTCATCGGCATAGGAGATGCTCTTAACTTCGCTTTGTTGTTGTGTACCCATGCGCGCCTCAGAATCATGTCGTAATTTGAGAGTTCTTTTACGATGTGGAATTTGCCATGTGTTAGAGTATCTCCCACCTTTATTTCAAGGTTGATGTAGCCATATGCGTCCATCGCATTCCCTTCCAAGTTTTTGACCATGGTTGGGGAACGAGTAGCCTCCTGCTTCGAAACTCCTGCAGCTCTCTGAGTTTTGATGGTAACGATGTTAAAGTCAGAGGCCGCTTCTATTAATATGTTGTCGAGCTCGACGTCCCTCAGGTAAACCGTGGTCAGCAGTTCCCAGTGGTATTTTCCAGTACCGCTTCCCGAGAGAGTTTGGGGTTCTGGCGTTGGTTTCTTCAGTAGGAAAGAGTCGCTTGCCGGATACAACACAGTTAAGGGATGTGAAGATATCTTGACGTTGTGTCTTGGAGATATAGAGAATTTCGCACACATGTTGCATCATGGATTGCGCAGTCTCGTGTACAGAGTTCCCATAGACCATGCAACTTATGACTGGAAGTGGATCTCTGTGAACTCCTTCATTGCCCAGTCGAAGCTCCCCTGCTTCTATCTTTTCTTTGAAGATATGCTTTAGCTTATTGCAGTCACTGGTTGGGTGGTGGAAAAATCTGTGGTAGCGACAATATTTAGGGTTTGCCATTTTCGATTCTGTTGGTGGGCGTCTGGTAGGAGGTAGTCTGATGGCGCCGTCTTGGATCCATGCTTCCAAGAGTTCAATCACTTCCTCGATTGGGAACGGGAAATCCAAGACGTTTTCTCCAGCTTCTTGATGTCGCATGAGAGCTTTAGCGGTGGTCTTCCGTGACGAAGATGCATGTCGCGCTGGCGCTGCGCGTTTGGATTGTTGTTCTGCCGCTGGATCCTTCCTTTTTCCTCATTCTTCTACCATTCTCACAGAGGAGGGACCAGTGTTGTATTGCTTATTGACGAGGCATCTATTTCCTCGAGTTTCACGTGCGTCCTCATTTCTGGTTGGCCTGGTTCTTTCCAACAAGCTGGTGCTGTTGTGGCCGACCATTTTGCAGCTTCATGAAGTTTAGAGAATGTCTGGAATCGCAGATTCTCTAGTAAGGCGCGGTAGATGGGAATCATCCCATTGATGCAAGAATCCACCAATAGCTGTTCGGTCACATTCGGGTCATGACAATCTAGCGCTTGAATTTTGAATCTTTTGACGAAATCATTCGGATGTTAGTTGTTTCGTGACATCCTTCCTAGATCTGAGAAGGTAATTTGCTCAGATACAAAGAAGTACTTCTTGTAGAAAGCCGTAACCATGACAGACCAATTGGAGATGCTGCCTGGCATAATGTTGTTGTACCATGTGTATGCTCTTCCAGTAAGTGATTTCGAAAACTCCCTCAAACGGAGAACATGATTGTATTCGTGCTCCCCCAGGGACTCCAAGAATTGAGAGACATGTTCACGCGCATTACCGGTGCCGTCATACAGAGAGAATTGAGGGGAAGAATACCCCCTTGGAAGAGGAATTCTTTGTGTTTTCGGAGGATACGGGGGTTGATGCTGATGTATGTCCATGAAATCGCTTTTGTCTCGTTTTCGGAGAAGTCGTTCCAAATCTTCTCGTGTGACAAAATTAGACGATTGATTTCCTTCCGCTGGAGTTCCTGGGCGAATCTCTTCACCTACAAAGGTGCGCCCTGTTGAGGTGCTGGCGCCAGGGGTATCGGAGGTGTTCCTCATTGGTTCTGGCTGGCGCGATTCTTGTGGTAGCCTCTCTATTAGTGTCTTGATAAAAACAAGTACCTCCTTCTGAGTTGAGGCCATGTCCGTCTGAGCTCTAGCGAGAACCTCCTGTCTTTCCATCAAATCAGCAATAGTAATATAAGGTCAGCTTCCACTGGTTCATCCAGTTTCTCGTCCTGACGGCGGAGTAGCAGCGGCTCTGGTGACGGTTGGAGGTGTCATACTTGACGAAATATTGGGAGCAGCGGCAGCGGCTCTGGTGATTGGAGGTGTAACACCCGAAGGAGCATTTTCCGCGGTAGAGGCTCTGGCTCTGGTGATTGGAGGTGTAACACCTGAAGGAACATTCTCCATATTGCTGGTGTTGACAGGTGGCGTATTAGCACCACTGGGAGAAACGTTAACGCCGAGAATAATTTCGGCGCCAGTGTTCTCAGGGTTTGTTGCTGATCCTGACCTGAGTTCTACCATCTTGAGATCGGTGTTGAAATCTAAAATCGGGAATTAGGAAATTGATATTGTAACCGAGAGATTAATCTCCCACTGTGGTCGCCAATTGTTTGAGGGTGAAAACCGTTTCTGCTGATTTTGGAAATTTTGGGTGTGTGTAGGTGAGAAACGAATCTAAACCCTAAACAATGTACTGCACATGAGTACTTTTGATTCGAGAGATCAATCTGTACAATCCTGGCCTAAACCAAGAAATGGTCGTTCCATGCTTGCTTTGGTCACAAAGTGAAGGAGAAGGGTTGGTCTTAGGGAGGGAAGCGAAGAAAGTGTTGAGACCAGAATAGTTGATTCTGGAAGTGTGGGCGTTTTGTGACTTGTATCAGAAAGTTGAACCGGCTAGCTGGATGAAAAAGCTATCAGATGATTTCAGGATGTTGTATTGTTCTCCTGACCAAAAACCATGTTGTTTGGTGGAAATAAGTGAGACCTATTTATACAAGTCATAGTGAAACGTACCCTGGTCTCGTAGGAAGTGGAAACGATTGAGTGGTGGAAAAAAAGAGTAACGTGTAACTGTTAGACGTTATGCTTCCATGATGAGGGAAGTGAATTCGTGTAACCGCCAGTCATTACGCTTCCATGATGAAGGAAATGAATTATTTACACCGTTACTTTTCACCACCACTAATTATCCCACTTCATGACACTTTCTTGTAACGGCGCATTACACGCCGCACGCCGTAAACCGCTGAGACCAATACCCCGATGAGCACCCCCAGTTTATGACATATTTTGATGTCTCGAGTGTTTTCGTGGAAAACATGTATCACTTTGCTACGTGTGGCAAGTTAAAATCGAGAGGCTTGCCGCAGGTAAATAGCATGTGATGCTAGGCTCGTTTTGGCTAGTCGCCAAAAACTTGTCGCGAGCTTACCGGTTTGGTGGCGAACTTCGATGGCCGAGATCGCATATTATGAATAAGGGTAGCAGTTGATTGTGGCTACCTTGTGTTGGCGCCTGACAATGGCGCACTGGCATTGCAGGATGACTTGTGCATGCCAGTGGCACGATGGTGCAAATGGCGCCTGGCGTAGTCATGGTCGTTGGGTTTAGGCGGTTGGTCGCCTAAGAGTTGCCACAAGTCTATCAGTTCGTAGTGAACTTGGATGGCTGAGATTGCATCTTGTTGTATAGCGAAGTGGCGTCAGCCACATGCTAATGGCATGCCAGTGGCGTAGCCGTGGCATAGCGGTATGCCGGTGATGTTGCGGTATGGCCAAAGATAAAAATTGGCTCAGTGGCCAAAGTTAGGGTTTGGCGCTGTGGAAGAATTCGTCGTGGAAGAATTAGGGCTTAGCGTGGCCAAGGTGCCGTGGAAGAATTAGGGCTTGGCGTGGCAAAGGCTTGGTTTTGGCGCCGTGGAGTCGGACCCACATGTGGCGTGGCAACATTGGCCCTGTTGCCACGCCAATCCCATTGCTCCGGGAAACGTTATTTGGCTTTGGTAGCAATTTTCCAGAATTAGGGTTTGGCGTGTCGAAACCCTAATTAGTGCACGTGGCATGCGGCTGCGGCATGGCGCTACTTTTGTGCAAACGGCGCCATGGCTATGCCAAAGGAACTATGGCAAGGCCATAGTGTGGAAACGGTCATATGAGTAGGAATTGTCGTGGGTGGCTATTTATGGCAGGTTGCCACGAAGTGGCATGTTTGCAAGTTAGCATGTTGTGAAGTTGGCATGTTGCGAAGTTGCCGCGGTAGAGTGGCATGTTGGCATGCTACCGCGGTAGAGTGGCATGTTGGCTTGCCGACCAATATGTTATTGTGGTAGGGCGCGTTTGGCTTGTCAATTTAGCAAGGTGGAGCGGCAGGGTGTGTTTGGTTTTTAACATATGGTGGCAAGTTTAGAGCAACTTGATTGGCCACAAAAGGGGGCAAGCCAAACACAAGGCGCGACCACACTTCTGGTGAGAGTGTGGAAGCTTTGGCGCGTTCTGATTGGTCGATTAGAAGTGGGGCCGACAAGCATGGGCCCAACCATAACTTGTGTGTGTGTGGCGAGTTTAAAGTGATCTGATTGGTCGAGAGAAATAGGGTCAGGGCGTGGCTAATGGCGCTAGCTGGTCTAAGGCATAGACACGCCTCTCTTTGCTGCTGCGGCTCCCTGTTTTTTTATTCTAGGAGAGGTTCTGCACCTGCTAATCCATGGCGGATTAATTACTTAGGCTTAATTTTGACAAGCAAGGTCTGGTACATTGCCCGAGGCGCGAAACCCTAACTTATGTAAGTTAGTCAGGACGATTGATTGAGTTTTATGTGTTAACACAAAGTTCTTTTAAGTCCATTGCCAGAGAGCAGCATGCTTTTCTGATTTGAATACCTTATGCAAAGACCTTATCCTTGATACTTGGAGATTCGTGTTACTCTGCTGCGAGTAAACACAAATTGTCATGCCATATCAACATTAAGGGTTCAGCCGGAGAACATAGCATAGAAGGCATTCAGAGGAACTTATATTAAGTGAATATACGCGAGGCGCCGAAATTCACAGAGCATCTGGGATGGTTGCTACATTCGCCAGTCTGGATAAATTTTATGTAAGTGTATTGAGCGGCTCAATAAGTATGCCAGTGGAAATATTAGCACATGTGGCTCTGTTTCCTTGCAGAGTGACGTCACATCAGATGCAAGGTTTTACGATTTTAACCCTAATCTAAAAACCACCATCAACAACGATGCATGTAAATCATCGCTTTTAAGCAAGCATCTCAAAATATTCGACGCTTATGAAGCATCGTTGTATAAAGCCTATTTGAATCGGTCACGGATTTTACGGTACCAGCCTTGTTTGAGTGATTGTTTAGTAGCCATGCAAGTCAACTAAAGACGACGTGATTGGTCCATGGGGAAGAAGAGCAGCTGACAACAATTATGGAACCCCATTGATCGCCCAGAATTGGATCTAAGCCGGCTTGGATGGCCATGATCATTTTAAGACTTCCATAAACTGCCATTAACCTAATTAAGACCTTTTTAAAGACACTCAACTAGCCTACTTTGGATAGCCATTGTGAATGCAGCACGCAGGCTAGGAGAGATATGATTAGCTGAAATAATAGAAGGTCCGTCAGTAGCTAATATGGAGATTTCTCAGTCATATTATAAGAGGGCCAAGCTCGTTAAATTGACTGTCTAAGTCGTGTGGCCGTGATTGTTCTGCGACTGACTTGGGAGGTTTAGATTAATTTTCTTATATGAGAAGCATCTCGACTAGCCTACTTTGGCTAACAATTTGGAGTAAGAGCACGTAGGCTAGAAGCAATATGATTGGTCAAGGTAAAAGGTGGACAACCGGTTGTCATACCGGCACCTTGTTTACCGAGTTTGGAAGAGTTAGGGTTAGCTAATGGAGCTTGGCAATTTGTGTGCTCGTGATTAGTTAGCGACCGACTTGGACAGCCAAGATCTATTTTCTTAAGAAATAAAACGCGTCGACCAGCCTACTTCCATCTTTAATTAAAAGTGTAGTTTACAACTTTAGAGCGATTTGATTGGTCGATTGGAAAGAGGGGCAAACGGACAACAACATGAGGCAGGGCCAGTCGGTGATGGAAGGCACCAGCTAGGGAAAACCGACCGGCCAAGTGGCGCGGCCGCTCCCCTTTTGCTGCTGCCTTTAATTGTTGCAGCTTCCCTTTTTTCCTTATTTTCCAACTTTTGGTAGGATTCTACTCATACTAGCTCCATAATGGCGGGTTTCCTAGCTTGCCTAGGTTTAGTCTCGACCAATAGGGATCGAGATATCGCGCGGGCTTTGTTTTAGGGAAAAAACCTAATTTTTGTAAATTGACAAAATTAGGTTTAAAATTGAATTTTGTGAACTGACACAAATTAATTAATTTTGGTAAATTTTGCACGTTGGTACAAAATCATTAATTTTTATCTTGGAGAGTAGCGCAGCTTTGGTCTCACTGGCACAACTTGCGTGCCTCTGATTGATTACCTTCATGCGCATATTAATTCTAACACTTCGAGAAATTCATGCTACTCAGCTAAGAATGTACATTAATTGTCATATCATTTCAATATTAAGAGTTCAGCTGGGAACACAACATATGATAGATACTCAGCAAGCCCTGCATTAGTGAATAATGCGAGTAGGAGCTCAACAATATTTACAGAATACATGGGATTTTTGAAACCAACATCATTCTAATTAAATTTCGTATATAAATATATTGAATTGCTCAGTACATATGTAAGCAAAGAGGCGTAGGCGCTCATCACCTCTAAATGGCTCTATTTATTTGCAGAACAGAGGCACATAAATATGGAATTTCACAGTTTTAGCCTTGAACTAAAAACCACCATCAACACAAGTATAAAAATTATGGAATCAACAAAGTTTGAGACGAAGAGAACTTTGATGATTTGTATCAATCTTGATTGATGGAGCAAGATCTACAAACAATCAAGATCAGGATAATCAAGTTATCAAGGAAAGATAACTGGACATGGCCTCACGAATCCCTATGAAAACTTTGTAGTCACTAAACCCTAAAATGGTTTCTGGAGAGGACGACTCTAGATACAACTAGGACACACCAAAAAGTAGTGTCGGGATTCAAAGATCCCAGTTGCTTGAGGTTCCCCTTTTATGGATATTCAAAGCATAGGTTGCTTTAGGTTTAAGCTAAGATAGCTTTGGAACCAAGCAAACAATATCAACCGTTAGATGAATCTTTGAATCTGATTTACATAAACAAGATATACACTCTGGTTAGGTGAAACCGTAACCGAACCGTGTACAAAGACCGTGTTTAACATGGTTAGCCGGACAAGTTGGTTTGAACTTAAAAGCTTAACATTCATTTTCATGAACACATAAGACATTAACTCTGAGTTACAAACATGTGATGAAATAAGTCTACTATTTTTAGAAAATTAATCAATGCTAATTATCTCACAGAAATAATTTAAACACACTTGAAAATATTATCGACATGGTTAGTAGGTGTACAAGGTAAAAATACCATTGTCATTCGTGAGTCGGTTCAATCACAGTACGCATACCGGTTTGGAAACTTTGAACCAAAACCAAGTTCCGGAGTTCACAAAACTTTTTAGGTTTACGTACCAGTTTGCAAACTTTTCACCAAACTAAAGTTTCGGATTTCACAGAACTTTTTAAGTTTGCGTACCGGTTTGGAAACTTTAAGACTGTCGCCGGTTCTAAAGTTCACAAAACTAAATCGGTTTGCGTACCGGTTAGGAAACGCTACCGAGTTCAGGAACACAAAACTTTTTTAGTTCGCGTACCGGTTTAGATACTCACCACGGTTCTGTAACCACAGTTCAAGAATGGCTTGCATACGAGTATGCATACTTTTGATAGGGTAAAAGTGGGAAGGAGAAGCAAGTCCAAGCCACAACAAGCCCATCCCCCTAGAGGTGAATGGAGAGAGAATGAGAAGAAGAGAGAGAAAGGGATGAATTAAGTCCACTCCTAAGTCTCCTTTCTTTCCCTTTTATAATAATCCTTCCTCTCCTCCTTATGAATAAACACTCATAAGGCTAATATATTACAAAACTACTGTTGGAAATTTTGGGCTAAAAGAGAGGATGAAAAAACTAAGAGAAATGTTGTACTTCCGACTTCAAGGCTCGATTAAGATTCTTTTAGACAATTATTTCTACCCTCCCAATATAAATTGGCGATTACAACAGGTATGCGAAATATTGCCGTCAGGATACAATGAAGCCCTATAACAACGTAATTGGATTCAAGGTTTGTACCCCTTGACCCAACCAACAACACACAAGAATAGGATTCTGATGACGCTTAGAAGAGACAAAACAGAAAGTATTTGATGTTCTTCATTGTTTGAATGAAAACAAATCATCACTACTTATAGGGACTCATGCCTATTGGAGATGCCTCTTCACTTCCAAAAGACATCAATAGTGTCTAATGGGAATGAATATGTCTTTTGTAAACCATCACACCCTTTGGAGGTGCCTCTTCATATCCAACTAACATCCATTGTGTCTATTCGACACAGGACACTCCCCGTTGTAGCGGCAAACCAAAAAACGAAAACCATTTATTTTCCATGTTATTGAAAATATCCAACAATCTCCCCCTATTTTCAAAAACCAAAACAGAAAATAAAGTAAACTTACAAAAACTGGAGTGGCTGCATTACTGATCAAGTGACTGCCTACGTACCCGAGTGGGATCAAGCCAGCGTAGTTCAAGCAAAGTTGGGAAATAAGCATCATCGTTGAAAACAATACATAAATGATAGGTATCTTTTGGATTTGAACCTTCACTTAGTGCAAGAAATTCAAAGCCTTATCGAGGTTCAGTGTTGAAACTAGTCTTGAACCAAGTACCCCATGTGATAAAAACTGGAATCTCCACACATACTGATTTCAGAGATTGTGTGTTTTGTAGCTCAGCACGTTAATGGCCATGTGCTATATCCTGGATTCATGAGTCTGCTTTAGAGAACGGTCTTATTCTCTTTGGAAACGACCTGATTTCCATACTCATATAGGTAAGTCTCGAAGGTGTTTCTGCAAGACACCTGTAAACAATAATAGACTCATTAAGGATTAACATCCATCCTTTTTTCTTGCAGAATCCCTGCACTAAACAGAAATGAGAAGTTTTTACTCAGTGCACCATAATCACATCCATAGCTTGTTGGTACCACATTGAACCTTGTTTATCCTTTTCAAAACATAGGTTGGGTTTCTGCTATGGGTGATCAACCTTCCTTCACAGACCTTAGTCAAATTTCTGTATACTTCATTGAAAAAATTTCCTTTGGGGGACTCTTCATGATAAGTCTACCAAGTTTTTCTCCGTTTCAATGGTCAACTGCAATTACTCCTTTCTTGAGTAATTGACTTACCGTTCAATGTACAAGACTTGTATGTCTTGACTTTTCATTATAAGTCTTTGTTAGAGACGTTATAGATCACAGCCTGATTCATAATTAATCAAGACCGCCTGAGATGGCTTCTTCCGAAAATGGGATCTCTACAAGTTAGGTTCTAAGCCATTCCTCCTCTACTCATGCAATCAATTCTGGAAACATTATTAAAAATGTTCCTATTTGATTTTACAAAATAATTGTAACTTCTCTAGTGATCCTAATTAACATTTACCGTTAATTCACAAGGAGTCATTATAGACTTGCATACACTAGAGGCATAGAAAATTTGTAGGCAACTTACTTGCTATTTCAACAAGCACATTATGACGATGAGTAACTCCTCTACTCATGCCCAATCCTCTACAAATTTATACCCAATTACATAGACAAAGTCTATTTAATCATTTTACATTATATAATGCAAATGTTCATAATTTATGCATCGGTAATATCGTAACACCTAATCGTTGGATATTTGGTCGCGCGCCCAATCTTCCAAAACGTTACATATTAGCCGGTATTCCACCCCTTTCGATGTCATTTAAGACATGCATTTTTCCAATATTTGGAACCTATAATTCTTTTTGCAAGAATTATACTCATATCTTATAATTGTGTTATTTCAACAATTATTGATGATTTTGGTTATAAAATAACCTACCAACTAGAAAATTCTATATGTCTCGTAAAATTCTTCCCCATTTCATGATAATTTTCAAATGCATGAATGCAATTAAATGCCATGAAACACGTTTTCGTTTAGAAAACTTTTTATGCATCATTTCCTTTGCATCAAATGGATCATAAAGAGAGAACAAGAGATCCCATAATGACTGATCCTTTTACCCTTCTAATAAGTGCCTGTACATTTCTATTCAAAGAACGAATCAATTGCGCACATGAACATTTTTGACTCGGAAAAAATTCATAGAGTAACCTCAGTTAAATCGGTACTTATGCATGCAATTCCAAGAAAATCCCAAGGTTCCATAAATCCACAGGGAACGACCACGGTGATCCAAATAAAATTACTTTAACAAAGTAAGATTAAACTCTAGGAGAATTTGATCAATTCCAAGTCCACATCCCATGGATTCATAAGAGGCACAACAATATTATAGAAGTCCATCTAATTTGCGGAACATATGATCAGTAGTTGCACATGTTAAAAAGACAGAACATGGTACCCTCATGTGAAAACAAGATAACTCAATGGAAGGATAAAACGACGCAAGATTAATCTTATGCTACAAACATAACTTTACGGACAGTGTGCTGCATAAGCAGATCTCCTAGTTTAGGCGTGCACTATGTTACTAGTTTTGTTCTCATAATACAAACAATCAGATCCTTCGTTAAATTCGCAAAACTCTTAGTAAAACTAATATGAATGCCGTGTTTTCCTGATACTACGTTGGTCGAAAGAGTACCAAATCACCAAAAGGCACACCGTCATATGAATATCGCTATCCATGTTTACACACAACTCCTAAAAGTTAGGAAGTCTTCAAATCCGATATAGTAAAATAGTTACATCTTTTCGGATTTGGCTATCTTTGGGCCATTGATGGTGATTGGAGAATACATATTACAGTGAAGAACAAATGAATACTTGATTATTCTTCATTCTAATTTACCAACCAGATTGCAAACTCAAACCATAAATGTAGTTGCAGGAAATCCCACAATACACCCCTCACTATATTTTGTATAACTAATCCATTCAAAAGATAATAGATGAACAATTATGAATGTTTATTAATAATTTTCTTGAAATGTTTACACCGGAAAATGAAATTACACTTAAGAACTTACAAACATTCTCTCTGTTTCTCTCTCTTAATGACTTGCTTGCCAATTCAAAAAGAACCTCCCACAATGATTCACTCATCCCTTTATATAGGGTAATACATAGTGAACGATGACTAAAGCTCGTCCTTTATTTTCAGGAATGTCCCGCGAAGTTTCGCAGGCGTACAAGTATTCATACTCGCGACACTTCTTAACTTTCGCCGATTTCATATCCTCTATCGTCATCCAAGTGTGTCATTCATATTTAACCCTTTGCGACTCATTCGCAACGTTGTTATCCGTTGCCTTCGCGAATTGTTCTTTGTCGCGATATTCGATCCTACATCTTGCCTCTTCTCATGTCTTCTCTACGAAGGAGAGAATGTCATGAGAATCCATATTTTGAACTGCCGCAACTGTTCACCTATATTTGTTTCAGGTCCACCTTTCCACACGGGCTTTATTACAGATGTCTACTCCTCCATTCTATTCCCGACACGTCTCTTTCAATCGTTTATTCTTGACCATTCACGTCCCCTCTCGCATTAAATGCCTCGTTTCTCCCGAGGATGTTTCTCTTTATATATAATTTTCATATCTTTCTCTTTTCCTCTTTCGTTTTCCCTCCGCAACTTTTCTTTAATCTTCTTCTTCCGCAAGTTGCGCTTCTATTACTGCAAATCTTCAATCTTTATTATATCTTAATCTTCGATTCTTTATCCATTCCCATATTGATAATGGATTCACTTAGTTGATGAGTGCCAAATAGTGCATATTTATACACCTTTTTATTGGCATTTTACTCATTTTTTGTGCTCAAGAATCAGATATTATCCCAGATTCTGTGTTTTCTTTGTTTTCAAGAATAAATATTTGTATTAATTAATTTTGTGTTTTTAGGTAATAAATAAAGTCCGAGAAATCGAGGAGCTAAAGAGCGAAGAATTGAGTCAAACATCTATGGAGCGGATAGCCAAAGCCGCGCGCAAATCGGTTGCAACCCAACAAGGAAGACTTGGGCTAGAGCTACCCATGACCAGGATCCGAGCCCGCTCACTCGAGCCATTGAGATCTCCCTCGCCTACATCCAACGGTCGTTCTATCACTATACATCATCTCTTGATGCTCCATGCAACACCAAATCGCTTCAAAAACCGCTTACCATCCTCGACTGCTCGGATCATAGCCGCCTCATCCAACGCCGCTCGGCCTCGTCGATCGTCCGTTGATGTTCGTGCTTCACAAATGAAATGACCCTACCCTATACCCCCATCGACCTAGCCATTTCACCCTTCCATCTTTCTCTTTCTTCTTCCTCTCTCCCGTCTCCCTCACCCGACAGAGCTCGCTCCGCCTCGCAACAACACCAACTCCACCTCCTTCTTCACCCATACCTCCACCAGAGACAACATCACTCAACCACTCCCTCATTACCGCCATCACTCTCTCTCTGTTTATCTCTTTCACTGACTTCTTTACAAACCTAGAAGCTAGGTTAAAGATAAATAGAGTTTAGGGTTTTCACCAACTCCATTGCATGTTCGATTCGAAGTCGGAGATGATTGAGTAGAGCCATCACGCGAGTCGAAATGAGAAGTGGGTGAGAGTTTATTTCATTTTTAATTGATGTTTTATCAAGAACTAGGGTTTGGGGTTTGTGTTTGTATAAATAGAAGTGAACGAGTTTGTTAGGGTTTACGCCTGGATTAGCCAGAGCAGTCACTTAGTATTATTTTGTTCTTTGTTGCTTTAATTTGATGTTTTAATTTAATTGTTAGGTCTCCATGAAACCCTAATTTACAATCGTGTTCTTCATGATTCATGTATTGTCTTGAATCTTTGGAATATTTTCTAGGATAGAATTAATCTTAGTACACAATACTTTGCTCTCACAAAGGCATACCAACGCCATGGATGCACTTTGTAGTTTGATTCCCACTTGTATTCATTGTCTTTGCGACTCATGCTTAGAAACCAATGTTTATCTATAGATTAATTGTACTTTAGCTAGACAGTTAATACTTAGGATGAATACCTTAGTTGTGATTGATTCTTCTATTGGTGAATCACCTTAGGTAAGAGGTAGAATTGACACTTCTCCCTTATCCGTTACAAGGGCAAGAATAATACAATGAGCTAAAGACACAAGTGTAAATTAGTGGCGATTGAAAGACCCTAATTCTCTTTAATTTATATCTTTTACCTTAGTTTAGTTCATCACATTCAAACTCACTAGTTTCGGCAAAACACTATTTTGTTACTCTGTCACTTGAAATTCGGTTAAGTAGCAAGCCTTAGATCACATAAGGGCACCACAAGTCTCTCGTGGTTCGACCCGTACGTGCCCAGTGCTACATCACGACACCGTGCACTTGCGGTATTACCGTAGGCCGTAATTTAAACATCTTTTCGGGCCTACCAAGTTTTTGGCGCCGCTGCCGGGGACTTGGCGCGTGCCCTTTTGATTTTCGGCTAGACTTAACTGTTTCATTCTCATCTCTGTATATATTCTTTTGCATTCTTTGCTTGTCTTCTTGTTTTAGTATAACTTAGTTTAAGTTTTTAACTTGCATTTGTAACTTAGCATTGTAAGTTTATTTGTCCGCATTTCTCCCTGTACATTTTCATTTTGTATTCCCCGTATTTGCATAAGCATGATAACTTAGTTTTCTTTCATTTTCATCTCAGTTCATCTCAAGTCATCTCATTCTTGTAGCTTCTTGTTTTCTTGCATCTCGGTTCATTAGGGCATATTTCATTACCTTTGGTGTATCCTCATTGCATCTTTAGTATAACTTGTAAATAGCCTTGCACTTATAATCATCATAACTAGTCTTGTCACTTAGTGTGATTATCACTTTACATCCGAGCTACAACTTAATAAGTGACTTTGTAAGCATCACCGCCTTATCCCGATCTGTCCAAGTTATTCTCAGCACTGTAAGCCGTTGAAAGGTGCCCAAGAAAGAAAAGGTGCTTGCCGTGGCTTGCCAAGCCAACCCAAGGCAGACACGAGTCGCTGCGGACTTGCGATACTTGCTCGCTTGTCTGTGAGGCTGTGCTACTCACTACCCCGTGAGTAAGGTAAGCTCACCAAATACTATATTTTGTGAGTCTGTGGAGCATTGAATGATTGCCCTGTGAGCATAACCCCTGAGCATAACCTGTGAGCACCAAGATCAACTGACCTTGCATAACTACTGGCCTGTACATTCACCGGCCTGTACATTTTTTGTGTCTTTGGCCGCAAATTGTGTCGTGCCTTGTTTAATATTTGCAACCCTGTGCATAACCTGGCTTGCTACAACTAGCCTGTGCACCTGTGTAACCTTGCCAAGCCCCTGAGCTTAGCTGCAAGCCCCTGTAGCTGCAGTTTGAGCTTAGCCTGTATTGCCTGCTGATAATTGCATTAAGGCTTGCTGAGAGCTAGTGCCTGAGTTTATATGTGATAGGTGTAGAATACACCTAATTTACTATCTAGTAGTTTATGCTTTCTTTGCTATTTTTCTTGTAAATTATGTATTTTACGCTTGTTTTGAGTTTTGTAGCTACTTTGGAGTCACACGGAGGAAAAGAAGAAGAAATCACCCAATTTGAGCCAAAAGGGCAAAAAGGTCATTTCACCAAGAAGGGAATACTATATGGAGCCCAACCAAGGTTAAGGGGAGGTCAAAGAGGTGTCCCTTATCCAAAAGAAGGGAGTGAGAATTGCATTAATGGGGTGTACTTATGGTGGGTGTTTGAATCCACCCACACCCTAATCTCTGACCCATACCCAAGCCCACATATCTAGCCCACATACCCTGCTCCATACCCGGATCCGTACCCGAATCCGCCCCATTTAAACCTAAACCTAAAATCGAGAGAACCATCTCAATCATTTACTCCTATTCACCTGAAACTAAGAGCATCCGCTGCTGCTAGCCGTGAAATTGAGAGCTGGATTTTAGGGTTCGATGATGATTGATGGCAGGGAAAAGGATGAGAAGATGCTGATTGAATCGAGTATCAGGAAAGGGAGGAATTTGAGTTTGAGTTTGAAATCGAGAAGGAGCTGAAGTTGTGAATCGAGAGCAGTTCATGGAGAACACAGATGGGTTTGCTATGTATGAAGTGTCGACGCTGTTAAGGTTTGTGAAGACTTAGGGTTGAAAATCGAAGGAATTAGAGATGGAAGCTGCAGGACTGATCTGAAACTAAAGCTATGGATGGAGCTAGGTGGTTTTGCAGCTCAGAAGTGAGTTGAGGGTTTAGGTGGTCTGGGTATTGATTGAGTATCATGGAAGGTGAAGCAGGTGCTGGTGTTGCTTATGAATGAGAATAGCTTGTTGGTTTGAATTCAAATGATTGCAGGGCAGTTCAGAGAAGAAATATGAGAGGAGTTATCAGCTGAGTTGCAGGTCAGCTGGGAGATGGCAGTAGCAGCTGGTGTTGGTGGAGTTGATTGGTAGAGCTGAAAGAAATGGAATGAGTGATGCTGGTTTTGATGGCAGATGCCAGGTCTGAGGCTCGACTGAAGTGCAGCTGGTTTTAGAGTTATGCCAGTTAGTTAGCTGTGGAAGGAACTGGTGCAGGACTGGCTGGGTTGTGAGGCAGAGGTGGTCTTGTTTGTGACTGGCAATTGCGGTACCCAAGTGAGTATGTGAATTGATGAATCTGGTGCTCGAGAAGAGTTGGAATGATGGAGTGTGAGTTGAGCGGTTTAGGGGGCTTGCAACCTGTGATGGGTGTCTTTGCTCGAGGTGCGGCTCGGATGATGCAAGAAGGTGTTGATGGGACTGTCTTGTGACAAAGGGAAATGCGGTGAGTTGGGAGGATACAGGGCAATGTGAGGCTTGGCGGGAGTGAAAGTGTGACTCGGGTTGGGCTGCAGTGCAATAGCAAGACTCATTGGAGGAGGTCATGGAAGTGAAAGGAAATAAAGGCAATTGTGTTGCCAAGAGTTCTGAGGAAGCTATGGCTCGGGTTGAGTTTACTAAGGTGGCTATGAGCATTGAAGTTGTAGAGCGAATTGGCCCTAGGAAGAGAATTGGTATTACAAGGAGTGAAATATGTGGCTGTGCTGAGTCTTCTTTGGATGAATGGAAAATGGCGGGTTGGTGGTATTGGTAGCCGCATGGTGGCAAGGCTTGCAAGATGTGATGGCCTCGAGGGGATGAAGATGCGGTGAGGAAGTAGCCATCATGGCTGAGTAGGTATTGAGTGAAGCACAAGGATTGTGCATCCAAGACTTGGGCTTTGTGCAAAGTGGTTTGGACTGAGGCTGGATCACCAGCTCGGTTCGACTCGAGTTGACTTCGGTGACTCAAATTAGACTAAGACCGAAGTCGAGACAGTGACTCATCACCGACTCTCTTCTACTTTGACCGTTGACTAATCGATTGGTTGACGTTTGACCACTTTGACCGTTAGTCCTAACGGTGGATCTGACGGAATATTAAGTCGAATATTCTCTCGACGACAAAATTTTCTGTGTGGCCGCGGCGACGTTTCGCCAAATTCGGCCATAATCCCGCTTTTCCGCGAGCAAAATTAGGAACTTTCATGGACTTCTCTCATGGGTATGAAGACTTGGGCTAGGAATTGGATGGAGAATTGACTCAAATTTGGAAAGAGAAGGTGGAAGAGTTGAGAAAAGCTTGGATTTGGAGATTGAATTGCAAAAGGAAAAGGATTCTAATCCTTGGAAGATTTGGAGAATTTTGAAGCCTATAAATAGAGAAGTTTTCTACAACTTCTACACACATATCTTTACACACAATTCTTTTCTTTTCTTATTCTTTGTGTGAACTCTTTTAACATGAGTAGTTAATTTTATTGATTGAGGATGAATTCCTAGTTTTTAAACATATGATTTAAGTTTTTGTTTTCAAATTCTAACTTGAAGTTTTTCACATAATTATCGTTTGTTTTTACTAATAGGAGTGATCTTAAAGACACTCATGATTGATTGATAGATTGTTTGGGTGGCCAACTAAATTGATTTGTTAATTCGATCTAAAGCTAGTGAAAGTTAGGGGGATAAGTAATCGTTCTTTGACTCTTTACATAAGTAGCAAACACGAGACCTTGCGGAGGGATTCCGTGGAGCAATTGTGTGTAGAAACAACGTTAGCAAGTAGACCTTGAGCTAAGAGTCTAACTACTAATATCAACCTAAGAAATTCACAAAACCTAATGCATGAGCTAAGTTACATCTAGGTTGAGCTAATTCTAGGTGGCTTGGTGATTAGAACCGGTAGTCGAGAACTTCCGTGTCCGGGGTGATACTGAGGATTTAGGGGTTTAGATCGAGCTAGCCGCTTACCTACGGTTGGTGATAATTTGTGATTAATAACAAGTAGAAGAGAACATAACTTTAATCATTGTTTCGTAACGAAGAAGGATTCCTTGATCTTCTCTCTCTTATTGCTTTCAACTTTATCTTTTAATTGTTTTGTTTGTTTTCTTTTGCTTTTTACACCCCCCTTTCGTGACAATTTTTACAACTAGAATCTCGTGCTCCTCGTGGGATCGACCTTGACTACCCTATATTACTAGTTAATTAGGTAGTAAAGTATTAATTAATTTGTTGTGGTTACGACACGCATCAATATGTTAGCCAAACTTTTGATAAATCTGTTAAAGCCCTGAGTTGCATACTGCATGGTAGTCTGATTGCTCAACCTTGCTCAACCTATCCGCTTTCGCACCTCGTGAAGAGTAACAAAGAATCGCCTTGTTGACACTCGGTGGTGTGTTGTAGAGGCCGAACTTTGTTTATTTGTGAATTGGTGTGTTAATTTTTGCATGAGTTTTTGAGTAACTTTGTCCAGTCTTGTGTTGAGAATCGCATATTGGTTGTCTTGTATTTATTCTGTCTTGCGGCCGAGCTCACTGCATGTCTTTGTGACCACCTAATGCTAAGTCTAAGTCTAAGGTGTGTGCAAGATAGCCGGGTTGTGCTTGAGCCCAATCCTAGGCTCGTCGACTCGTGCCTAATAATCCGGCTCCCTTGCTAGCCCTGACTACAAGCTTGAGCCCTCGGCTAGCTCTTGGTCTAACCCTTTGCATACCCCCGAGCTCGCCGAGCTGGTTGAAAGTTGAAACCGTTTGTTGTGCCCAAACTCTGCAAGTATTTGTGCACCTTTGAACTCAGAGCATCTGAGCTTATACTTGGTTGCTAATCTGCACAGGCCTGCTGTCTCACTACTAGGCTGTGCAACTGCACAACCTGGGCTGCATAGGTTGAAGCCCAGATATTGGGTGTACACTTGAACTTATACCTAGAGCCCACACCCAACCTGGGCTATGCCAACTTTGAGTTGCTTGGCACTGGCTGTGCAACTAACTCGCATAACCAGAGCCCACTATCAACTGGTCGATGACCACTTCATTTGGTGAAACAAACCAAATCGAGCCCGTAGTCATTGGTCAGTGCAAAAGATTAAGCCCCATCTCATGGGCTAGAACTAGTTTCACCGAGTCACACCATCTCGGGCTTCTTAGGCTAAACCTATTAGTCAAGTGCGGCAAATTGAGCCCACACAACCTAGGCTTTGCACACAATTGCTGGGCTTCCCACAAAAACCAAACAACAAGCCCACATAAACCAAACTTTCCCAACAAACCAAATGAAACCCAATAAACCAAACCAATCCCACAAAAACCAAACTTAGTCCACTTGGGCTTTAAGTTCAATTTGAGAGCTAGACCATGTCAGGATTTTGGTCTGCATCTGGGGATGGAACAAATAAATCCCTTAGAGAGCTTGCTTATGGGCACCTTTCACAGGATGAACACCCCACATACCATAGTGACTTTAGGGAATTATATGGGCCTTCTCAGGGCCCTGATCTCACATACCCTAATCATTATGATCACATACATCATCCACCACAGGTTGAAAATGAACAATTTTCTCATACCCAGTCATCACTTTTAGATCATTATGAAATGCATGCTTGCACCTTATGTGGTGGCTTAGACCACCTGTTGAGTCATTGTTATATTTTGCATGATTTTAGACGGTCTAGGGAAAACCATGATAATCCAATGTACGAAGTGTCTAGAAGTGACTATTGGGACCATAATCAACCTGCACACATGCATCATTCACCATAATGGGGAGATGAACAATTTTATACTCCCCCAACTCCTAGTTTGCAATCAACAATGGACACACTCATGGAGGAAAAAGCTATGCTTGAAATGAATGCAATGCATGACCATCCATATAGCAACATGTCTGAATTTCCCTTCTCTAGTGAACCTCATGCACAACCATACAATGAATATCCATATGAAGAATGCATACCCACTAGTGAAAACTCTCCTTCAATAGAAAAACTCAACATGATTCTTCACCTGATTGAGTTACAACATGATAGGATTGAAAATAGTGTTTCTAGTCTTACTCATACAACTAACCAAAGGTTTGAGAGTTTAGAACTCAAATTGAGTCAAATCACGGGATGCACTAAATGAGGAAAGGGAGGCATTTCAAGGTGAAACGAATGTTAGGGAAATGCATTTGTGCTATGATGATGATGATGATGAATATGATATGTTAGAAGAGCATGTGTACTTTGAAAATGTAGTAGAATCTTTTGGTTCGGAGACGTTGGCGTCTCTTCGTGAACCCTATGAATGATGCTTCTTCTTATATTCATGCATGTGATGTTGATGTAGAACCGTGGAATTGTCCTGTGAAAATGAGCATGCTTTACCACATTTTTGTGACCTAGGAATAGCTGAATTGTCTGCGTTGACACGGATGATTCAATGCATGTGCCTAACTCCATGCCTAGGCTACAACATGATATCTCTCTGGTTATGTTATACATGAGAATGGTGACGAGTATGACCTGGAGATTGATGAACTTGTTTTTATGCGGTGAACATGATTTACCCTCTTCGACTTTAGGAAAGTGTGTGACGGTGCTAATGATTTTAAAAATGAAAACAACTTAGATGCACCTAACCTCTCTCCTGAGTCACAAATTGAAACTCCTCCACCCAACCTAGGTGTAGTTTGTCACAAAATTGCAAAACCAACATTTACGAAAATGCCTAACTTAGGCCTAGAGCTTTGTGCTTCCCAAGTCCTCTTGGACTATTTTGCATCAAAGTATAACACTCTTAAGGAGCCACAGGTTGGAATGTGTATGTATGCACTTTGTAATTAGCAAAACTCATTTTGAGTTAGACCTTTTGCATGATGTACCTTTAAAATTGCAAGATTTTGTTCTCACAAACACACCTGTTCACAAGTTTAGGTTTGGGGGAAGCTCATTCACGTCTACAGTCTTACTTGCACTCTCATATTATATTTGTGTAAGGTTTGTTAATGTTTGTACATATTGTCTATTGGGTTGATCCTCAACTCTTTAGATTGTTGGTTTATGGTGCATTTTCATTGTATATATCCGGTGAGGACTTGTTAATTTTTTCTTTTCTTGATTCGGTTGAGTCTTCTTGCACATATATTATGCTAATCCGATATGATCTCCGTTGAGAATATTGGATTCTAGCCTTGACGAATGAAGCTCAACCTTGCTCTTGCCGACATCCAGGTAATCTCTTCCCTTTTCTCTTATCGGCATATTTCTCTCGGTATGTGAATTGTTTAAATTTTTTCTATCTGTCGACACATTGAGGACAATGTTTGATTTAGGTTTGGGGGTGCGTTTGCATATTTTTGCATATAGAGTTTTTAGTCTTTTATTTTACCTTTTTTTCAAAAAAAAAAAAAAAAAAAAAAAAAAAAAAAAAAAATTCAAAACTCTTTTTGTAAAAACC
This sequence comes from Papaver armeniacum, assembly GCA_023531295.1. Lineage (NCBI taxonomy): Eukaryota > Viridiplantae > Streptophyta > Magnoliopsida > Ranunculales > Papaveraceae > Papaver > Papaver armeniacum. Next base: position 51,522 of record JAJJWW010009065.1, read on the forward strand.
TCCAACTCTTAGAGATTTTAGAGTCACTAGCATGCTTTTAGCTATGCTTACATAGAGAATCGACAGAAATAACAGAACTTGGAAGTACTTAGGAAAACGCAATCGGGTTTCTTAGTTGATTAGAGCGTTAAAGTTGGATTTAACCATCCGGGAGGGCGAATTAGGTCTTCATTTAGATATTCGGTAGTAGAATTGTGATCACCCATAGTGGAGACTACCCATTTTACATCAAGCGAGGTACCGACCTTCACTCTTTGTGACTTTCTAGAAAAGCTTTTAGAGTGTGTGTCACCGTACGTCAATTAGGGTAGGAATGGTGAGCTACCCAACTTCGCACCACTTTCAAAGCACTACTTTTGATCTCTTGAGTGCTAATTCCGTCAATCATGAGGGTGACGTCTAAAGATGAAAACTCCTTCTAAATATCGATTTGCGAGTTAGCATCTCTCTCTCTCTCAATCGACAAGACCCATAGAAACACATCATCACAAAGAAGCGGAGCAGAATCGGAATATTGAAAGAAAAAAGTTGAGATAGTCCAAGGTTTATGTGCAACAAAGAAAAGAAAATAAGATGAGAATTAATGAAGTTTGTGAAAAATTGAGTTTATCGTTTTATTGTAACCAAAAAAAAAAAAAAAAAAAAAAAAATTATTATTAAGTTTTTGTGAAGTTCAGAAGTTCGTCATCAATAGTTGAAGAATGAAGACCAAAGACCGAAGATTGAAGACGTTTCTATGGTTTCTTATGAGAGAGTGATATTAATTGCCGATCGGGTGAGAAGTGAGTGAGTACTCCCACCCCCTTGCTAATGGTTGATTTTCCTTTCTTAGAGATCATTAGAAAAAGATTCTTTTTGTCCACACTTTTGTGGAGTCTCCAGATTTTATTTCGGAAGGTTATCCTTCTTACCTACAACGTGTGCAGGATTTCTCTCTTTACTCCCGCTGCACACATGAGAGACTAAAAAGCGATCTTTTTGAGTGCAATTATCATAAAACCCTAATGGTGAGGCAGAAGTCGAGGCTTATGATCACAATCGAATCCGAATTCTTTCATATGGTATGGTTACTTCTCGCTCGAAGACTTAAGGATGAGAATGCGTTCTTCGATAGTTCTAACCTGTTACTAGCATGAGAAACTCTATGTCCTCATAGCTTCTTGGAGGCTTGAGACTCTTTTACACTCACGAAGTTGGAGAAGGTTTTGTGGGTACACCTCGGTAAACCCTCACGAGACTACAACTCGTCCACTAGGGACACCTAGCGGTTTAAAGGCTTAGTGCATACGCTAAATGCATTCGAGAGCCTGCGACAGGGGTATAGTTAGGATTTCTTATTTTCTGTTTCACTTGAGGACAAGTAAAATTCAGGTTTGGGGGTATTTGATGAGTGCCAAATAGTGCATATTTATACACCTTTTTATTGGCATTTTACTCATTTTTTGTGCTCAAGAATCAGATATTATCCCAGATTCTGTGTTTTCTTTGTTTTCAAGAATAAATATTTGTATTAATTAATTTTGTGTTTTTAGGTAATAAATAAAGTTCGGAGAAACTGAGGAGCTAAAGAGCGAAGAATTGGAGTCAAACATCTATGGAGCAGATAGCCAAAGCCCCGTAGCGCAAATCGGTTGCAACCCAACAAGGAAGACTTGGGCTAGAGCTACCCATGACCGGATCCGAGCCCGCTCACTCGAGCCATTGAGATCTCCTCGGCTACATCCAACGGTCGTTCTATCACTATACATCATCTCTTGATGCTCCATGCAACACCAAATCGCTCCTAAAACCGCTTACCATCCTCGACTGTTGTGGATCATAGCCGCCTCATCCAACGCTCGCTCGGCGTTCGCATCGTCCGTTGATGTTCGTGCTTCACGGTGAAAATGACCCTACCCTATACCCCCATCGACCTAGCCATTTCACCCTTCCATCTTTCTCTTTCTTCTTTCCTCTCTCCCGTCTCCCTCACCCGAGCTGCAGCACCCTCCGCAACAACACCAACTCCACCTCCTTCTTCACCCATACCTCCACCAGAGACAACATCACTCAACCACTCCTCATTACCGCCATCACTCTCTCTCTGTTTATCTCTTTCATACTTCTTTACAAACCTAGAAGCTAGGTTAAAGATAAATAGAGTTTAGGGTTTTCACCAACTCCATTGCATGTTCGATTCGAAGTCGAGAGATGATTGAGTAGAGCCATCACGCGAGTCGAGAGAAGTGGGTGAGAGTTTATTTCATTTTTAATTGATGTTTTATCAAGAACTAGGGTTTGGGGTTTGTGTTTGTATAAATAGAAGTGAGTCGAGTTTGTTAGGGTTTACGCTGGATTAGCAGAGAGCGAGTCACTTAGTATTATTTTGTTCTTTGTTGCTTTAATTTGATGTTTTAATTTAATTGTTAGGGTCTCCATGAAACCCTAATTTACAACTGTGTTCTTCATGATTCATGTATTGTCTTGAATCTTTGGAATATTTTCTAGGATAGAATTAATCTTAGTACACAATACTTTGCTCTCACAAAGTGCATACCAACGCCATGGATGCCTTTGTAGTTTGATTCCCTTTGTATTCATTGTCTTTGCGACTCATGCTTAGAAACCAATGTTTATCTATAGATTAATTGTACTTTAGCTAGACAGTTAATACTTAGGATGAATACCTTAGTTGTGATTGATTCTTCTATTGGTGAATCACCTTAGGTAAGAGGTAGAATTGACACTTCTCCCTTATCCGATTACAAGGGCAAGAATAATACAATGAGCTAAAGACACAAAGTGTAAATTAGTGGCAGATTGAAAGACCCTAATTCTCTTTAATTTATATCTTTTACCTTAGTTTAGTTCATCACATTCAAACTCAGCCGTTTCGGCAAAACACTATTTTGTTACTCTGTCACTTGAAATTCAGTTAGTAGCAAGCCTTAGATCACATAAGGGCACCACAAGTCTCTGTGGTTCGACCCGTACGTGCCAAAGGTCTACATCACGACACCGTGCACTTGCGGTATTACCGTAGGCCGTAATTTAAACATCTTTTCGGGCCTACCATTAGTCGTATGTACAAACCTCGCTTTATTGAGACTCAGAAAAAGTTGCAAGACAAAGGTTTCACCCTTTCTACCATTCCTAATCAAGGATGTTCATCTATACTCACTTTGCTAAGCTTTTTTTATGATCATCAATGTGATGATCACAAGATTATTGTTTCGCTAGGTCAACTTCTCGCAGGACTTCCCATTCCTTTATATGATCCTGAGATGCCACTCTTTTATGAAATCCTTTCCCATCCGAACTTCTCGCGAGTCGTACATCAATTAGCGGCGATTGTATCCGCCTAATGCTTGAGTTTGCCGGTCGTGGTGCGGCAAAGGATCTTTATATCCCTAACAAATGTCGAGACCCCAAAGATGTAAATTTAGAAATAATCCCGAGAGATACACTGAGAAAACTTTTTGAAAATTATGAAGTAATAGGCATGAGAAATAAGAAATCTCATTTTGGGGCGCTCGGTTGAAGAGAAAAGATAACATCCCCGAGGATAAATTACTCATGCAAGATATCGGCGGCATTGGGGTAACAACACTACTCCTCGCCACTCAAAGATGAGAGGTGGTGGGTTGTACCTTTGTTCTTAAGTGGACCTTACATAGCGGGTTCGCATGTACTCCCCCTGCAAATCTCGCAGCTATCATCCTTGGGAATTTAAGTGGCCCAAGAAGGCGGAAGAGGTATGTCCCCACGGTTTGCTTTTGCAATCCCTTTCTCCTCTTGTACTCATTTGTAAATTTTCAGTTGTCAAAGCGAGGAAAAGTTACAAGGCAAATCATTTGGCAAGTACCTTGGCAATACTTCGATCGCTTACGGATGAAGTAAGAAATATCTTTTTGTGTTATTTAACAATATTGTTGCCTCTATTTCTTATCTTCATTTGTATGCGAAAGGTTGACGTAGAGGAAGTGATAGTCTGAAAGTTAAAGGCAAAACTAAAGCCAATGCACGCAAGGATAAGTCTTACGCTCCACCATCTAAGAAGCGAAAACTCAACCTTCCTCTCATCTTAGCTCAAGTTAAGAATCTTCCGATGAGGATGATAATGATAATGTTTTGGATTCAACTTTCCAAAATGAAGCTCAATCGGCCAATTCTCCTATGGATCGGTTGTTCAAGATCTTCTCGGATTCTCTTCAAGGAATTGGAGATACTCACCCGACTTCTATATGCGAGAGTCTCGCCACCATATGTAATGCTACACCGCTTTGGATGGCAATGACTCTTTCAAAGGGGTTTCTAGATCTGTATCCCTAGATTCTTAAATGCACTTAATTCGTTGGTATGTTCGAATTCATATTTCTCCTCCAACTTAGTTTTTAATTTATATCTTAATAATCTTTTTATCTGTCTTCGCAATTGGAAAAACTTCTTTTGTGGTTGCCTCGGATCTTGAGAGGAGGTATAACATTCAATTGAAAAAGAATACCCAATTTTGCACAAGGATCAAAGAATTAGAAGTTGAATCTGCGAGATCTCGCGAAAAGATCCAACAATTGAAATCGAGTTTACGCCGAAAGGACAAAGTTACCACTCTTGAACGCTAATCAAGCAACTTTATGGTATAAAATTTTTCCTCCCTTATTATTTTTATCTTATCAATTGCTGTTGCTACGACTTATCACTTTCATGCAGATGTATATAACCTCTCAGAAGAAGAAGCTATTCTTCTCCATTCATTTCTGAGCCTATGGATAATGACATTCTTCTCGCTCATCTCAACAACTCTTTAAGTAGTTCATCGGCAGAATTAATTCTCTTTCATTAAATGAACTCCAAACCAAATACCGCCTCTTAGAAATTGAGCACGAGATCTAGTTTAAGTACAGCCAACCAGTTTAAACAAATGTACCTCGAATCTCATGAGGAAACCAAAATTTTAAGGAAGAAAATTAGTGACCATATAGATGACAAAGATCGCATTGCTAATAATGGTGCCCGTGCATTAGCAACATTTCAAAAGTCCCTTCTCGAAGTGCAAATGGAGCGAGATGAATTGCTTCGTCAGAATTCCTTACTTAGTGCGCGAGAAAATCAAATTCGTTCACTTCTTATTATAAATAATGATGATGAATTCGCTTGGGCTGCGAAAACCTTAGATAATGCGGGGAATAACTTAGGTGTTGATGTTAGTCTTCATACCGAGCATACTTCCTTGGTTAAAGATATAATATCGACGAGAGAAGGTTATTTATTATACCTTCTTTGTTTCTTACCTCTGTAATATTGTTGTTGAGTTGTTAACTTATCGTTGTTTACTTGCAGAGTCCGAAAAAAGATTTCAAGCAAGGATTGAAGAACTTGAATCTGAGAAAGCACAGCTCGCAAAGAATCTCACCCTTCGCGAGAACAGATGTTCCAAGTTGAAGAAACAATTTCAAACTACAGTGGCAAATTTTAATAATGATGCAGTTCGTTTTCGCAACGAAGCCATGGAGTACGTTTGTAATGATCATAAAATTCCTCTTTGTTCATATCCTTGGCTTTCCGAAGAAGTTCCTGAGGATTTGCCTGTCTCAGACGTTTCTGATAGTGAGGCCCGAAAAGAAAACTGCGGCGACGAGAATAATGGGATTGAAGGATCGGATAAAGGAGAAGAATCACCAAAGAGATAATTCTTTTTGTTTCTTTTTGCCCGTAATATCTGTACATTTCTGTATCTCTTTATTGTAAACTTCTTGAATTATAGCCCATAAATTCAATCTTCATTCCCCTTTCTTGGCAGTTCTTCCTTGTAATATAATTGGCTAACATTATTGATGTATAACTCTTTCATTGGAAGATGAATAACAACATTTCATCTTTTCCATTCCCCTGTTTGCCTCTGTTATGCATCTTCATATGAAAGAATGAAATTTCTGAAATTCGCGCTTTCTTCCTCTGACCGGTAATATGTAGTCATTCGGGACTTTAACTCCAATGATGTTTAAATTTATCGTTGCGACGAGATCGCAAGGGTTTTTCATAAATGAAGAAATCTATTGATCTCGCCTTATCATTTTGGTGGTCTTCTAAGCTTGACCTTCCTAATTAAAGGTCTTATCACTCGCCACCCCTTATTGCGACAAGGTCGCAGGACGTCTTACACTTGCATGCAAAAACCCATTGACCTTGCCTTATCGTTTTTCAAGTATTTTTGCCTCTCGCAGATATTTTGCTTGCGGCAATATGATTGAGCCTAAACTTTCTTGCGAAAATAAAGCCCCGTGACATTGTCGTCTTGCGACGAAATCGCAGGACGATCTTTACACTTGCATGTAAGGACCCATTGATCTCGTCTTACCCTCGCGTTAGTATTATTGCCTCTGCACAGGATCATTGCACAAATATGACAAGCCTAAGTTTCCTTGCGAAAACAAAGCCTCATGACATTTGCGTCTTCGGCACTTATCGGCTCCCTAATGGAGGGTGCCGCCCTTATCATCTCCCGGTTGCCCCTTCAAGGAGGCGTACATCGGCCATACAAGGCTAGCTCCTCCCATCCCGGTCTTAACAACAACCGAGTTGTTTCGCAGCCTCTTATCCCTTATACCTATAGGGTTTATGGTTACAAGGTCGCACCTAAGTGGAGTTTTCTTCGAAAAGAAAGATGCGCCAAGACTTGTCAAGAGTGGTAAGGAAGTTCCATGCTCCCCGCACTCTTGACTCAACCGTGTACCTCGGCGCCTTGATCATACGGCGACTCCTTGAAAGAGACCCTCGGTCGCCCAACCAGGGTATAACCTACATATATAGTTGGGAATCCAAGGTACCTCTTAGGATAGGCTTTCATGGGCCCCAAATGCATGACCCGGGTTCCGGGGCGGTGTAACCTTTTCCCTGGGCCATGTTAAGAGATTCCCCTTATATGACGCACTTTAGGTCTTACATTTGCCTCTTACGAAATATAATTCGCGAACTAGGTTGTACGCCATAAAGGTTCGTCCCATTCATTTACTCATTCATTGTTGTTAAATCATTCAATCATTCATATTTAATTGCTGTCTGATATTTAATTTATGGGGGCCGACAATCCGTCATTTTCATTCATTTTCTCTCGGATTCTTGTACATTCTTATTGTCGAAATTTTCACATATCATTTCTTCTTTGTCTTGCCTTTGATATATCTTTGTCGAGTATTTACTTCTTATGCCTTTTGTTCATTTCATTCTTTGCGTCATCATTATCCCAATCCTTGAAGGACTCATTTTCATCGTTATGTTCGCCTATTTCCATGCATTCATTTGCGGCACTTCGCGATGTTTCTGCGGCACTTCGCGATGAACTACAACCAGTTATTTTTGCAGCATCGTAACATTCGCCTATTTTTGCGGCACTTCGCGACGCTTCTTCATTTCTTATTTCTATAGTATCCACCATCGACTTCTCTTTCTCTGTTCATCTTTGATATTCTCATTTCCAACCTTTCCTTTTAGCATTTCTCTCTTGTGACTCTCTACGTCAACCTCATAACATTTCTGGCCTTCCTTCCAATCTCCCTTTATAATCCCAATACCATTTGGATGGGGAAATTTTATACATTGATGGTATGTTGATGCTACTCCCAAGATTTCGTGCAGCCATGGTCGCCCAATTAATGCGTTATAAGGAGATTCTACGTCAACCACGCAGAATAAAATATCAGCTAATAATCCTTGTAAAGGTATTCTCATGTGAACCTCTCCTTTAGGTTTGTTCATTTGTCTTAGTTAAAAACTAGTATATTTTGTATGTTGAAGGAATCAAATTTTCATCCTCTCCACCCATAGTCTTATAGGTATGGTAAAAAAGAATATTCACCGAACTTCCAAAGATCGATTAGGATTCTATTGATTGCCCAACAATTTTCTCGCTTCGTCATCTTCTCCATCATTTGGTCTCGGATTAATGTCCGGTCTCACCACCAAATGGGCTATCATGTACTTCTCTTCCTTTGGGTACTTCGTCTGCAGAGAAAGAAATAATCTTTAGCCGCCACTCTTTCGGTGCGACTTTCTCGCCAAGGTTCATCACTTCTTTGTTATTAAAATCCCTTGCATATACTCTACTAAGCACGTTATCGTGAAAATCTTCAATTGTACGATATGAATGAACGATAGAGTTGCAAAATAGATTTTTGGCCTTTGTTCCCACTTCTATTAAGAATGTTTCTTTTCCCTTTTTGAAACTGTTCTTTGCATTTCGATGGTGATGTTGTTAGTACTTTCTTCCCTTTCTCTTCATCTTTTAGGAAATGATGCGGCTTCCCCGATCAATCATTCCGAGAATGATTCTCTTTATGTTTCTCTGCAGTCATTTGTTAGATGCCCATGAAAGCGATGGTAAGAACAATATTCATGACTTGGCCACTTGGTGGTGGTTCACTCCCGCATTCCATGGTGCCGGTACATCCTCCATTACAAGTATAGCTTCCCAAATTTTTTCCACACTAGCGTTTAGTGGTGGCATTTTGATCTCTTCCCATACCACTCTGCGATTTCTTGGCCCTCCATGATTATTCTCGCCTTCGTCCTCCATAAGTTTCTTGCATATGATCTAATCTCGAATTTTATTATTGTTGCCGCGGTTGTAGTAGTTCCTTTCTCTATCAAACTCCTCCCGATCTCGGCTCCCCATAGCCACTATTTTCTGCTGTCCATCATCAACTCGTTTTCGGTTGCCCTTGCGAAGTGCTCGCCACCGAGTTTAAAAAATTTTGGTAACAAACTTGCATTCGCAGCGTTCGAACTTGTATTCGCGATCGGGTATGATTCCATTTCATTTTGTCTTTCTTCTAAAGCAATGTATTCTTCTTGGAGTTCTCTTGAGTTCAGCCATCGTAATCGTATTTTTAATTCTAAATATTTGAATGTATAACAAACTTGTTTGCGAACAGAGCATTTACAAATGATAAAATGAGATATCTTTCCTCTACCCTTAGGCCATTTCACTGCACATTGTTCTCCATCTCATTGTCAAATGTCTTAAACTCTCGCCAACTCTTTGTTTCAAATCCGAATACATCCTCAATCCCACGGTCGCGTGGAATTGTTACTTATATACGCTCCCAAGAAAATAGCTTGTAAATGGCTGAATGATGAGATTGTGTTTCTGGGTAATCCTTCAAACCATTTCAGTGCTTCTCCAATTAAGCTTGATGCAAAGTACTTGCACAATATGGCATCATGATTCTCCCATTGTAACATACATCTCATATAAGCCTTGATGTGTTGTACCGCACAGGTCGTTCCATCGAAAATGTTGGTTAATGCAGGCAGATTGCATTTAGGTGGTATTCCTCCCATTTGCACTTCTAGTGTGAAAGGATTCTTCGCAGACTTCTGCGATGGCTTCATCCAACCTGTCTTCTTCCTCCTTCCTTCCTACTATTTAACAATTTTCTCATTTCGCTAGTTCTTTCAAGATTTGCTCATTTTCCTCGGGATTTGATTCCGCTGGTCTTTTTAGCTCCGCCTCTCGCCTCCTGCGTTCATGCCACATGTTTTGACCTTCTTGTTCACTATTTTCTTCTCTCCTTTCTCTGCGACTTTCTCCTTCGTCTCTTTCATCAATTCGCACACCATTATATCTATCGTTCTCTCTTCCGGGTTCTCTATCAACTCTCCTCCGCATCCTCTCGTATTCTCCATTGGTATTTCTATTGACACGATTTTGTGCTCGCCTCCTTTCTCGGTTGTCGTGATTATTTTGCCGGATTGCTTCTTCCAATTCTTGGTTTTCCACTACGCTCTTACTCTCTCTCTCTCGCGGGCTAAGCGTGCTTGTTCAAACATAATGTTTCTCAATGTCGTCCCACGATCTCTTTTTGCCTTCTCAATGCTTCTCTTCCGTGCGGTATTGCTCTTCCTTCAGCGGCTGGATCATTTGGCCCCGAAATCGCCTAGTTCCCCGATTTTCTTCACTCGCTCATCTTGGAAATTCTCGGGATGGGGAATATAACGATCTTCTCGTCCTCTCTTCTTTCGTGATGTTCTCGAAAGCTGAGATTTTGTGCTTCCCGTTGGTTTTCTACCTCTGTAATTTCGTTGGTAAGGCTCTCCTTCTTTCTTCCCTAGTCAATCTTGAACTCGATCTCGCAGTGCTTCTCGATCTTCTATTTTGCAATCTCATATTTTCCATTCTTAATTCATGATTCTGTCTTGTCAAATTTGCTCGCTCTTCCGCCTCTAGTCGCCTTTCTTCATGTATTGTTTGTCTCAATGTTTCCAATCTTTGTGATTTCTTCATTTCCTAGATTCATTTCTTGGTCTCCTTCTTCTTGTCCGTTATTCATCAACACGCTGCTCTTCTTCCCTTTCATCCTCGAATTCGACCTCCAAGTATGTACACTTACTCTATCGTAATCCACGTTTCATTTGCTATCGGAGGAATTAAACGTTGAACATGATTTTATTCATCATTTCTCATATTCATCCTTGACGATTCTCCTTGTTCAATTCTCCTTTCTTCAACAAGTCTTCCACTTCTTCTCACAAAGTTGTTCAAGTACATTTCTTCTTCTAGCCATTTCTCTTTTAGTAAATCTTTTTGAAAATTATCGCATTCAAATTCCTCCAAATCTCTATGCCAATCTTTTCTTAGTTCACAAGTTTCTAGCGCCAATATGTAGTTGCAGGAAATCCCACAATACACCCCTCACTATATTTTGTATAACTAATCCATTCAAAAGATAATAGATGAACAATTATGAATGTTTATTAATAATTTTCTTGAAATGTTTACACCGGAAAATGAAATTACACTTAAGAACTTACAAACATTCTCTCTGTTTCTCTCTCTTAATGACTTGCTTGCCAATTCAAAAAGAACCTCCCACAACAGATTCACTCATCCCTTTATATAGGGTAATACATAGTGAACGGCATGCCTAAGCTGTCCTTTATTTTCAGAATGTCCCGAAGTGTCGCAGCGCACAAGTATTCATACTGCGACACTTCTTAACTTTCGCCAGATTTCATATCCTCCTATCGTCATCCAGTGTGTCATATAAAGTTAATCAATAATAACAGTATCCTAAATCATCTTATAACGATTTAATATAAAATTAATTTGTACTAACCGTTCATTTTGTGGGTCGTCCACCTTTGACGAAATCATCGCATGATTGATCATTGAAGAAATCATCGCATGATTGATCATTGAAGAAATCATCGCATGATTGATCATTATTCACATGGCTAGAACCAGAAGCACTGCATCGTCAATTCTCCATGCTATTGATATGGTCCACGAGAACAGTGTCAGCATTCCTTTCCCTTTTTCGTTCTTCTAGTTTAAATTCCTCCGGCCACAAGAAAAAAAAAATAGATTAATAAGAAGAACCTTCATGAATTAATTAATAAAATACTCATCATGCATTAAAGGGAAGAAAAGATATGAATGGAGTTGAGAAAGCAAAATATTCCAGAAACTCCAAACGTCGAGTCCTAATGACACGACCCATCAAATGTTTGGAAATAGTGTAACCGCTGACAACAATCTTCAAATCAATTAATGGCACCCACAATTGGTAACCTCTTTCCTTGTTAGATCAATAAATTTCCATCCTTTTGACCGCGAACGGAAGGATACTTGATTAAGAATTCCCGAAGTCACACGTCGAATGAAAACAAGACCCGGTGGACCCTGTCAGTAACAAGGATATACGGGGACGAATATTATCTTCAAATTTGTCTTAATCAAAACTCTCTCGTCGCATCCCCACGGACTAAATCTTCTTAAGACGATTACGTTAACCAAAAACGTTCTCAAAAATTCACCATTGTTCTCAAGAAATTCAACAATACCAGAACCCGTTTCATCCCCCATTGTCGAGAAACTAATTGTCTAAAACTGTTGGAAATTTTGGGCTAAAAGAGAGGATGAAAAAACTAAGAGAAATGTTGTACTTCCGGCTTCAAGGCTCGATTAAGATTCTTTTAGACAATTATTTCTACCCTCCCAATATAAATTGGCAATTATAATAGGTATACGAAATATTGCCGTCAGGATACAATGAAGCCCTATAACAACGTAATTGGATTCAAGGTTTGTACCCCTTGACCCAACCAAGAACACACAAGAATAGGATTCTGATGACGCTTAGAAGACAGAAAACAGAAAGTATTTGATGTTCTTCATTGTTTGAATGAAAAAAAATCATCACTACTTATAGGGACTCATGCCTATTGGAGATGCCTCTTCACTTCCAAAAGACATCAATAGTGTCTAATGGGAATGAATATGTCTTTTGTAAACCATCACACCCTTTGGAGGTGCCTCTTCATCTCCAACTAACATCCATTGTGTCTATTCGACACAGGACACTCCCCGTTGTAGTGTCAAACCAAAAAACGAAAACCATTTATTTTCCATGTGATTGAAAATATCCAACAACTACCACTTTCCTCTTTTCCAAGTTATCAAGGAACTAGGAAAAAGGCCCATTTTGTTAGGGATGAGACCCAACTATTTCAAGATTCTCCTTCTTGGGCTAGGTCCATCCATTGTCCTATGGGTTGAACCTAGTCCCCAAGCTCCTTCTTCTTAAGAGGAACTCTTAGTAGGCTAAGGAGCTACCCCTTTAGGTTAATTATTTTCACGTATCAACACATACCAATCTGGTTCACGAGTTACAGATTTTCATATGATGTGCATAAGAATATGCGTATCACAAATTTGTAAGTCGATATGTATAGCTACTCCGCTACATGTACGAGTACATGTAATACAGGTTCAGACATATAACAGTTTTCCCAGTAAAACTGATACCACTGTCTTGTATCTGAATCAATAATAGTTATATATTTCTCTAAATCAATTCAAAAATTCATAAATAACATCATTGACACATATCACAGTTCTATGATATTTTTGAATGATAAAACATGAATCATGATTTTTTATTCCGAATAATAAATTGTCCTTAACCGAAATTCATCAAGTATGAACAAATGTTCATTAAGCTTAGTCATTATATATCGAGAAATTCGTTAACTAGATAAATAGTTTTCAACTCGAAATTCTATGTATACTAGTTTAATTAGTTATGCGACATCGTCTCAGATGATAGAAAAGTGATTATAACTTGAGATATAGGTGGTTTAGTCTTCACTTACCTTTTGTTGATGAAGTTCTCCAAAAGCTTCGGCTGATCTTCGCCTTCAAACGGTAGAACGCAATGATAACTGTCGTGATCCTCTGTTTCTCAACTACATTTATATCCTAGTATGAGACTTAAATAATTGTTGACCAGAAATCAAGATATAGTTTTGACAACAAATTTGACAACAAACTTGAGAAAGCAACACTTGTGAGTTCGACCGAGCAACGCTTCAATAGAAGACCTATGATGTTGTAACAGTTTATGGGTTTGGAGATAGATTCTGGCCTGAAACAATGACTTTTATACTCCCTTTCGGCGAGATGACTATCATTTCGGATGATGCAAAGCAAATTATCGGTCTTGCTTTGGAAGGAAAAGCTGTATTTGAGAGTTTCAACAATTATATTCCTTTTTAAGAGCTTTATGTCTTGGTGAAAGCCTGTATTGGGTGGGAAAATATGAAGCGGAATAAGAGTTTGAGATAGGTGGTGAAGCATTTCCTAGAGCTAAAAGGAAATTCAGAGTAGCGGGTGAACATCATGAATCAGTGCGTTCAAGGAAAAGTAACTCGGCTCGTATGAGGAAAAAGTTTGAGGATTTTGACCCCAAGGCTGATAGCGGAAAGGTGGTGATGGACGAAGCAAGAGCTAGACATACAACTATAACTTACTTAGTGTACCCTCTTGGCACTGTCTTTTTCCTCGATTTCTCGGGAAATAAGGTGAATGCTTGTTGTTGTACTTATCGAGAGCCATATCTAATGCGGAGGAGAATGGATCGATCGATGGGATTATCCAATATCCCACCTGTTATTTGCTGATGAAATCTTGGAGTTTACATCCGCAATTGCTTCTGAAAGTGAGAATTTGCTTAAAATATTGAAGAATCTAGTAATGCATCAGGTGATCTAATAAATTTCGAAAAGTCAGGCATCTTTTTTTAGTCACAACTCTCATTAACATACTATAGACAGAGTAATAAGTATTCTGGAAGCCAATAAGATACCCATCCCTAAACGAAAATACATAGGATCCCCTTTATTTACTCACACATGTAAGGTAACCCTTTCAAACTGTGGTGGATGAAGTCGAAAACAAGTCGTAAAATAAGAAGGCTAATAACATGTCGTGTGTTCCAAAATGTGGATTTGTAGTGTCTCTTTTACTATTCTTATGTATCAAATGAATTGTTTTAAAATTTCTATTTTTATAAATGACAAGATAAACAGGGTCCACAAGGATTTTTTTTTCTTTTTTTTTTTTTGTTTTGTTTTGGAAAAGCACGATCGTGGCAGTAAAAGGGTGTGCCTAAAAGCATGGCTAACCATCTGCCAACCTAAATGTATCAGAGTATTTCTTGAATCTGTAAACTTTCAATGCAGCAATGTTAATGAAAATGGTATGGAGGCTAATCAGATTCCCAGACTCGCTATGGGCAAAAGTAATGAGGAAAAAGTACTACCCAGAGTATTCTCAACACGTAGAAGACTTGTCCGGACTCAGCCTCTTAGGGATGGAAAAAAACATTAACAGGGGAGCATCAAACATCAGGAATAACACCATTCGGATAATGGAAATTAGAGATCAAATCAGAATTTGGAAGGATTTGCGGTGTCCTAACCAACTGAGCAACATGCAACCAAAAAGTCAGGAGAGTTGGGTTTTCCCTTTCGTAATTGAGTTAATAAATTTTACATGAGATGTTTAGAAGTGGAACAATGACAAGCTTGAGATTCTCTTCTACAACAACATAGTAGAGAAGGAAAAGAACACAAGGATAAACGAAGATGAGGATCATAAGTTGTAATGGGAACTGGAACCAAGTGGGAATTTCATTACAAGGTCATTATACAACCAAATTGTTACAAAAGGTCAGCAACCTGACCAGCAAAATAATGAATTTTGGAAGAGGATGTGTAATAAATTTTTTATTTGGAAATATGTTCAAGCATTTTTCCATTAAATGTAAGACTCGCAAGAATGATACCAAAAATCAACAAAGTTTTTTATATATATGGGGAGAAGGATGAAACTCTAACTCATGTTTTCATGTAATGATAATTTACTTAAAATATTTTTAGCTGCATTGGTCTTAACATTGAGTTTGTGTTATGTTAACAAGTGCATTTCAAGGATGGCTAAAATAATGGTCAATCGGAAAAGATACTAAACAAATGGGCATTTCCAATTGGCCAGAAATAGTGAACAAAATAATGTACGGGTTATAGAAAAATAGATGTGATGTGGTTTTTAGGAAGAGTATACCAAGCATAAGTAAAACTAAGGATGTTATCACTTTCTTAGTTTAGGAAAATCTTAGGAGTAGACAATTTAATTGTCTGATTAATCCTGATATTATGGTGATGAAAGTTAATGTAGCAATAGTGTGGAACAACTGTAACTATGTTTCAGGCGTTCGTCTAACTATTTCCAACTATGCAGGGGCTTACTCAGGAGCAAAACGCGTCTTCAACATAGGAAGAGGCCAAGAGGAAATAGAAAGAAATGCAACTTCATAGACGATCAAATAGGCTCAAGATTTAAACCTGGAAATGATTCAAATTGAAGGTGACTACTTGAAATCTGTTAAAGCTATTAGCATGGAAGTAAGCAAGCTTCAGAAAAGAAAATTTCACAGGTTGAATGAAGGCAACGCATTAACTTTATTTTGTGTATCGGAGGAATCAAAACTCCGAATATGATTCCTCCACCTGAAAATAGTGTAAGTTGTAGGTTAGCAGCTCTATGTATGGATGAAGGTTTAACTAAAACCTAGTACGACAATTCCTTTTTCAAGTCTTTGAATCACTCGTTTGAAATAAGATATCACCGAAATTTGGTCATGTTAACACTGTCTCTTTATTTTCTTATTCAAAAAATAAAGTAAAATCTAACCTACGCGTCTAAAATCCTTATCTCTTCCCCTTGGTCCTTTTGAAATGTATTGTCTTGTCTTAAACAAATACATAACCATACTAACATTTATGTTGTCCAAACCTTTACAAAGAAATAATTTATCTCTATTTTCACTATTTGATATTTATTACATAATTGAATTTCAAAGTATATTTAGTAATTGAATCCAAACAAAAGTTTCACATTGATTTTTAATCTCTTTTAATAATCCGAAGGAACTTAGTCAGGCGCACTGACTTTCGGTAGTGTTAGATGCACCGTATTTTGTCCCGAAATATCTCCTAAAGATAAGTCGGATGGCCTTAAAGAGCTGCTTTAGCATTTGGATGTGTGTCGTGAAAGTGGGTTCCTATTTTATTTTATTTTTATGTTGGTGCTTTCTTCGGGAGAAAGCCAAAGTCAATCTAGCATTTGCATACCCTTTTTCGGCTTCACTTGTTTTAAATAATTCAATTTTTATTGTTTTTACAATTCACTTACATGGGATGGTCTCTTAACTTTAAATTACTTAGGCTATGTTTGACTAATTCCATGGAATAAGTCATCTTTCCATGGAAACGATAGAGTTCTCGTCGTTTTATTACAAGTTTATTTTCATGGAAGTGTGGGTCCAAAAAAAAAAAAAAGTCTAAAATATGTTTTTAATTTAATATCATGGTATTCTATAAAAAGTTTTGCTTTACCTCTTCCAGGATATTGATTCTATGGAATACACTTTCTATGAATTATTTCCTTTCTCTGTTATTAAACACAAGCGAAAGTTATTTAGCTTTTACGGTTATTGATTTGGTTAATCCGCCATGTTCCATATGTGCAAACAAAATAATTTGGTTAAAATGACAACTAATTTAAGAGTACATAATTAAGCATTGTTACGTCTACAATGAGCCTCAGGAAAGAGCGAAACAGACGCTGGCTAAATTCCAATTGATAATTACAAAGTATGCATAGTTCATGTTGCATTCGTGTTTTCATTTCATTTATAAAATCTTCACTATAAATAAACCAAGCATTTTGCTTACACAATCACCCGAGAAAAGTAACTAAAACTTATACTGTACTCGTACTAGCTAATTAAGAGGGATAGGCAATGGCTCCAGTAAACAACAAACATGCAATTTTTTTCAACTGCTTGGTTTTGATTATATCTCTCGCCCTCGTCCTCTCTATGGCTGAGGTTAGATTCATCGGAGGTAAGAGTTTGTACTTTTTTGTTTCTGAATTCACCAAGGTGGTCTAGCTGCTCCTAGTTAGTTTCAAAGTTCGCAAACTTCCTTGGACGCTATTTAGTGAGAGCTACCCCATGGTTAAATTCATCACAAAATTGGTTAAAAAGACCAAAATCAACAAATCCTGGGTGAAAAAGACATCTAGATTTTGATACTGTTTAAATGGACAAAAATACAAAAATAGCCAGGATGTAAACAGTTTCATCCTACCCATTTTCAAATACTTTTTCTTTTTTTAATTTACATCAGGATGCATCCAGTTTCATCATTGCTATTTTTTTTTTGTGCATTTCACCCATACTTATTTTTACTCGCCCATTTAAACCAGGTTTTAAATTTTTTTGGACAAATGACCCATTTTCCTTAAATTCATGCCAACTTATATCAGGCATGCATGAATGGGAAACATGCCTAACAAATGCGATTAGTCAGTCAAACTGGTGGATACCACCATAAATGCAACTAAACAAAACAAAATAACCCCTATGGGAAATGAGATTATCAAGCATAGCCAGCTAGTCCCTATTTTATGCCTGTTTACTATTAAGCTATGCTAAAATGTTTTGGTACCATTTCTTTCATGGGTGGGTGGGCTTATAATGTTACTTGTAAATCAATTATTATCTACCAGGATAAAAATAAAATCAGTGTTTGATGGTGATGATGTTTATTTGATATTTATGGATGATTTAACAATGCAGCTGCTCTCCCCAAGCCAAGATCAGTGAAATGTGCGGCGGTGGTCGGAGTTAGGAGTGGAGACACATGCGCAGGCATCGCTACAAAGTTTTCAATACCCCAAGAGGTATTCAGCGCAATCAACCCTAATCTCGCTTGTGATGTCCTCTTCGTGGGTCAGTGGCTCTGCGTCGATGGTACCCTTAACTAAGGACGCGGTGCCTTCTCATTGGGAAATCACTATCGGCAACCTAAAACTGTGATCCAAAATAAAGAAAGATCAAGTACTTTCATATTATATTGCATGCTTGTCTGAAGTGCGTCTTTGTACCTTCTTTTTCCTATGTTTTTCCTATGTTTTGTGTATGTTTAATTTATATTGGCAAGATCACCGTATCTCAACCATCCATTCCGATGCTTACTTGACGAGCGCTTACTACTTCGATGTGCCATGACTCATTGACACACGATTTCATTTTATCTATGCTGCTCCTAGCTTCAGTTTGAGATTTTGTTTGTTGTGGGTTTCTATCTGTATTAAAGACGGGCCCATCTTTAAATGCACGTTACATACCTCCCGTCAGTGGCGGAACTGGAAATGCAGAACATCCTGGCTTGACAAATTTTATATTTTGGTTGGGTTTGTAGTTAAAGATTCGGATTCGGTGGTTTGAGCTCGAGATTTGTTGATTTAAACTGGTAAGGTTCAATTTGAGCTCGAGATTTGTTGATTTATCTAAATTAGTTTAGTGGTGGTGGTTAAATCAGTGAAGAAGGGTTTAGAAAGAATCAAAGAAGGAAATACATCCGTTGGTGGATGAATTGGTTTGAGATTTAGAAGATGGCGAGTTATTGCTGATGGGAAGTGAAAGGCATGAATTTGATTGTGGATCTGTTGATGACTGTGAATGCAAGAGAAACTTGAGAGGGTGGTAGAAATTTAATGACTGGTATATTTATGTTAGGGTTTGATATTTCGCTTGAGCTGAAGTTGATTTCTTGCTAATGATTTCATAGTTGTAAGAAAAGCTGGAGTTAAGAGTTGAAAGCTGTTATGATTGAATTTGTTGAAGATATGTGTTATTGTGGAATTGATAGTGTTTGAAGTGCATTTCTTGTTATTGGTTAGTACGAAATGGAGAGGGTTTACTAGTGACATCTCAAATTCGAGTGCATATGAACGATTCTGATGCAGATAGTGGGATGGTGTTGTTGTTGTTGTTGAAGTGATGAATGGCTTGAATTGGATGGCTCGAGGCAACCTTGTTGCATTTATTCTGATGATGTTTTTAATGGGTGTGCGGGGTTATCTGGCAAAGATCTGATTTGAGAGAATGGAATGTGGAATGAAGTGTTGTGATGAAAGTGATTATAGTGATGAGTGTTTGGTGCAATGATGGAATGCGTGCTCTGCGATGGGTTTGTTGAGGTTACGGTGCAAGCTGCAGTTAGGAGATGTGGTTGATGGCCTTGCATTGGTGATGTTGATGTTAAGAGGATGAGAAGATGATATTGCGGGGTTTGTTGAGCTAGATTTTTGGGACAATTTGATTCGGATTTGAGGCAACTTGAGTTAGTTGCTTCCATATGTGGAGACAACTTGACCAAGTTGCTTTCACTTTTGGAGGCAACTTGAGCTAGTTGATTCAGATTGGAGGCAACTTGAGCTAGTAAGAAAGGTTGCTATCAAGATTGTTTGCTATCGAAGAAAGGTTGCTATCAAGACCGGGAAGGTGAGGTCCCAGCTAGGTATGTTGAATTACATTTGTGGTGCTTGATATGTCTGCTATGTAGTTATAGATAGGTTTCCACTTTTGGGGACCACTTATGCTAGTTGCTTCCTTTTACGGAGACAACTATGCTTGTAAGTATGTAATGTGTATGCCACTTTATTAGCATCATGGTAGTGGATGTTGTGTTAGCAGTAGTGGTGATGGTAGTGGATGTTGTGTTACTTGACCAAGAAAACTTGGGCTAGTTACTTTCACCTATCAAGAAAACTTGACCAAGTTGCTTCTAATATTTGGAGACAACTTGTGCTAGTTGCTTCCAACTTTGAAGACAACTTGACCAAGTTGCTTTCACTTTTGGAGGCAACTTGAGCTAGTTGATTCCATATTTGAGGCAACTTGAGATAGTTGATTCCGATTCGGAGGCAAGCTGGGTTATGTTTTGGGTCCATTTATTCATCCGAAATTATCTTATATATATATCTTAGAGTATTTGTGACAAATTTGTGGTGCAATGGTAACACAAGGTTGTGTTGAGTTGCTGACGATGGTTGTGCTGCTAGTGCTCATGCTTTAAATTCAAGAGAGTAGATGAATGCTTAAGAAGATGAGAAGGAACTCAATATGAATCCAGGCATTGAAGTTGTTACTGCTTGTGTGTTGCTGATGGTGTTTGAGTAGGGGCATGGAAGTGACTTGATTATTGGCTCATGTTATGGATGGTGTGGTGTTGCTCAATGGTGTTTGGAGTTGCGGTGAGCGAGAGATGGATGGTGTGGTGTTGTATGGTGGCTGTTTGAATTGTTGGTTGAACAACGATGGGGTGGCGAACCTGTGGTGCAATGGTAGCACAACCGACTATATGTCGATGATGTGTGTTCGATTCACACTAGGTTCACTTATTTGTGTATAATTTTTATTTTTTTTGGAGACAACTTGTGCTAGTTGCCTCCATATATGGAGACAACTTAAGGCTAGTTGATTTCACTTTTGAAGACAACTTTGTGCTAGTTGCCTTTTCTCGTGAAGACAACTTGAGCTAGTTGCCTCCGATATGGACACAACTTGACAAGTTGACTCCACATGGTGGTGGTGGTTGGCGGCGCGATGGTGGTTGGCGGCGGCGATGGTTGGCGGGCGGTGGGTGTCGGTTGTTGGCGGCGGCGGTGGTAGTGGTCGGTGGTGGTGTTCGTTAGCGGCGGCGGTGGTTGTGGTTGGCGGTGGTGGTGGTCGGTGGTGGTGGTGGTCGGTGGTGGTGGTGGTCGGTGGTGGTGGTCGGTGGTGGTGGTCAGTGGTGTTGGTCGTCGGTGGTGGTTGTTAGTTGTGGTGGTGGTCGGTGGTGGTGGTTGGTGGTGGTGGTGGTCGTCAATTTTATACCCTGGCTTAAGCCAATAATATTAGTTCACTAAATTTTGGTCCATCAAAATAGGCAGTCGAAAGAAAAAAAAAAATTGTAGGCTTTGGGGTGGCTTCAGCCAGGGGAAGCCTGGCAGTACCTCCGCCCCTGCCTCCCGTGCTCTTCAAAATACATTTTTTTTTTTGTTGAAACGTATAAAATGTCGTCCCAAAGCATCTCTCAGCTCTCACGTGGTTTCTGAGGAGGGTAGAATTGTCTAATAAGATAAACGAGACTCTTTCCCTGCATGAAAACCATCGAGTGCTCAGATGGTTCTCAGTCACGCTTTCTCCAACAAGGGAGGTCGGGGATCAAACTCTCTGATAGCCTAAATTCTAGGCTAGGCTAATGATTGTACCTACCTGGGTATAGTTCTAGGGATGAGGTTATATATATAAAAAAAAAGACTTTTTTTTTGCGTTCTCTAAACGATCTTCAGTCAGATGTCCGATATAGATTGTTTAAATTGGATAAAGAATATTACAAGAAACTAGTCGGAAGCCTAACAAGCTAAGCTCCAACATCGTACTACTACATGGGACCTCCTGGAGCGCATCAACTTTGAGGAACGGGATGACCACCTAAGCTAGCTACCCGATTTTTTTTATTATTATTTTTAAATTACATTTTGTACACCGTTAGGGATCCCTTAACAAAAGGTTTAAACAAAATCTCTTAACAAAATTTTGTAACCGTAAAACTGTATATTATATCTAACGGCATATATGTTGGATGATGTGGTACTTAAATCTGTGTTTGGCTCACTTAGTATTCGGTCGTCTAATACTCTTTACGCTAGGGTTTAGTTTTTACTTACAGAAAAGAATATCATGCATTTAGATTTACCTACTGTATTGTAAATCCTAACAATTCTTCGGGAGTGAAGAACATTGTTCGATGGAAGGTTTTGGTTGACTATACCATATTCACTCACGAACCGTATTTATATATAGTGATTATCAAGACTAGAAAAGTAAATCAATTAAGCTAGTAACAACATGAATGTTCAAGGGATTTCAAAAGTGAAATGTTGATCCAATCTCCACATAATCCTCCGAAATTCAAGTTGTGAGAATTTCAAAAATCCGATGCATACAATTTTTACTTTGACTTTATGATCGATACTTTAATCAAATTAAAAAAAGAAAAGAATTTAAGCCTTCGTATAACAGAACGGTAAAAGGAAAAGAAAACATTAAAGAGACGCAACGTACGTTTATTTAAATGATAGAATGGGAAGAAGATGATGAATGCTTAACCTAAAGAATATATTTTCCGATCAGATTTAGATGATATTGATTTTTTCTCCGGATCTTTCTCTGTTACGGTATATTCTTTCATTTTCTTTCTTATGTTCACGATTTCCCCCCGGCTTAGTAAGTGAGCCAAATGCAGACTAGAAGTAAATTAACTGTCACGTCATCCAAAAAGTAAGCCGTCGGGTATATAAAATCTCACAGTTAAAATTTTTTGTTAAACTGTTTAGTCAAAACATGTTGTTCACCGATCCCGACCCTATGTACACGCCGAAAACTTAATGTACTTTGGATGATGAAAACCTTTTCCCACGCCACTCTTGATCTTTCCAACCAATCAGAATTAATGTAGTGAATTAAGGTTTTGCTCGTCTCAGCCGGGACCTAGACACCAGACTACTTTTATTCAGAGAGATTCTCGGTGAAATCTCAGTCTTTATTTATAAATTTTATACGCGTAATATATATGTATGTCAAGTATTTTGCTCAGCTTGTATATATATAAACCATACCAACTTTTAAGAAAGGTAAAAAAAAAAATCGATTTTTTAGGTTGTATTTAATTTTTACTATAAATTTCTATATGTTAAGCTTGTCTCGGTCAAATATTGTATCGTCGAGATTGACTATGGTAATCAAAACATTCAAAAAAAAAATATGTTTTAGGTTATACTCCGTTAATCAACTTAATGTACTTTAAGATCACAATTCAGTCTATTCAATTATTTTTTGAATCACTTAAAATAATTAATAAAATCCTGAAATAATGAGGGCACCAAGTACACCAAAATATTCTCGATATCATCCTAATTATGACAAACCTTGTGTAATCTAATTTAGACAAGTACTGTCAAGGAGATTACTTTTCAACAAGGTGACACTAGGTATGTAGAATAGGTATCAAACCCGAACCTAACTATTAGAATCAAACCCAAGAATTGGATTAACTTACTGTGCAATTACTTTATTATAACTAAATAGATAATTATAATGTGGAAAGTAAAGTGAAAGCACCCAATAGGATTTGGATAACAAGGAAACAAATAATGCAGAAAAACCTCAGGACCTAGTCCAGTTATGAATACTCTCATAATTCGGCCGCTATACAAAGACTACCAACTTCGTATAGTTGAGACCAAGTAAACTAACTCCAAGTTACTCGGTTCCTTCAGTATCCCTGCTCATACTACCGATCTGGTCTACGCACGTGAATCCTAAGATAGATTACACTAACTTAAGTTGCTTCAACCGTTGTGAAGACTTCTAGCACTCAACTTCTTTGGATCGTATTCCAAAACAGTAAAGGACTAATCCTTTTCTTTAACCGCTCTATCAATCTTCTAGATCAACCAAATTAATCAGAGATCTTTAGAGTTACAAAGGCTCTTCCATTTAATCATTATAAACTTTTTTGTATCGTTTTAGAACCAAGATTAAGATTATCTAAATAATCAAAACTTAGTTCTGAAGAGAACCTCCAAATGATAGATCGTCGATCTATACAACAATTTATGAAAGTCTATCAAAGATAAACAAAGTTATAGGATCCCATTCAATCAAGGTGCAAATGAAGTATAATCACAAAGATGAATACCAATAAGAAAATTTTCTAGTCTTAGAATCGTCCATCTTGAATGTACCTGCAAAAATAACATTGTGATTGATCATGCACAAAACGAAGTCTATTAAACCTTGATCTAGTTCAACTTATTGGATACCTGTCAATCAAGGTGCAAACGAAGTATAATCACAAAGATCAGAATATCAATAAGAAAATTTTCTAGTCTTCATATCATTCATCTTTAATGTACCTTGTGATCGATCATGCACAAACAAAGTCTGTTAAACCTTGATCATCACAAGTACTATCTTCGGATCTTCAATCAATAAAGATCAGATCTGAAAATCATTAAACCTTGATCTAGTTCTAATGATCTTATATCGGAAGAGAACGATCACAGAATAAACAAGCTAGGTGCAATCAATATTCAACATGACCGTTAGTCAATCAAACCAATAATCGAAAACAAAAATAACAATACGATTTATTTTACCTCCAATGGTACTACTAAAAGCTTCTTGATCCCAATTTTTTTTTTTTAAATTAAGCACATGTAAGAGATTTCACCTAACTAGATTACTTTCTTCTTCGAGAGAGTATTACGAGAATACTACTAGTGGGCTCTCCTCACACTAAACGTGAAGTTCTGTGTGTTAGGGGACAAGTTTGTAAGAATAACAAACTTCGCTATTTATAATGACCAAGGAATTTCTAAAACCGAAATATCAAAAGATATGCAATAAATACCAAATTGAGTTTTCACTAAATTCCGATTATTGTCCCACTAATATACCAAAATCTCTCATGGACAACAACTCAGTATTAGCTAGCATACAAGTATAATTTACTGATATATTATCCATCTATATGTGATGGACACATTTTTGTATCTGATTTGATCTCAATTATCTGTTTTGTTAGTGCTCATTTTTGTACTAATTATGGTATGTTGCGTATTTATAGGTGTGTTTGGAGAAATAAACTCTTGTGGAAAAAATTGCTCGATAAGTGATGTTTGCACCCCGGAGAAAATTACTAAAGGCATCCTTGAGAAGATTGCTAAAGCACCCACGTTTGTGATAAATAACACCCCTTCTTATTTCCTTTGAAAAACGAATTTTTATGGGAATTTTATGTAATGAAAGAGAATATTATGTGTAATCAGAGAGAATATCTTTCTAAGATTTGATTTATCGATTAATAGAGAGTTTAAGTTGGAGAAGAAAACATTGTGAAGAATAAAATAAAAATTATTCCGGAAGGTATCCATTAAAAAGATGAAGATTTTGGAGTTATGGAAGATATTTGAGAAGATATCAAGTGTTGTGTATAAATAGGAGTTGGGGGAGAGCCACTAGAGAGAGGAGGGGGTTCGAAGAAAAAGAAGTTGTAGCATCACTTTTTTATTATTTTTTCTCTCTTTTTCTTTTTTGTAAACACCATTTGAGCAATGAAAAATTATTTTGAGAGTGTTTTCACTATTTGGAGCTAAACCCCATCACTGGGACAACGGAGGAAGCCGAATTTCATCAATGTGGTAATTCTAGTTAATTATTTATATATTTTTTTCATCGATTATTAATAGAATTATGATTTTTATTGAATGTTTGTGATTTCAATTGATGGGTCATGCTTAGCTTAAGTGTTTTGATGTTCCATGCTTTAGATTTACAGTCATTACCTTCAAAAATCTACCTTTGGAAATGAATTAGAGTCAATGAATTTTTATTATTTGAGTTATAAATGCTTAGAATTATTAGTTGAACCACATGGGTATGAGAATTTGTGAAATCCTGAATCCTAGTATCTCTTGGTATTGTTACCATATTTTGTATATAATTTCTTTATTTTTAGTATTTTTGTTTATTAAGTATTAAAACTAAATCTCAACAAGTCTGAGTGAACGAAATCTTATTACCATTATTAAAATACAATCAATTTTTGGCGTCGCTGCTGGGGAGCGGTTGTGGAATATTGTATTTACTCTCTCTTTTTTTTGGTATTTTAAGTATTTTGGCGCCGCGGATGCAGACTTGTCTTTAGGTTTAGAGTCTTTAGATTTATGTTTAGGTGTTTTTTTTTTTTTTTTTTTTACCTTGTTCAATTTTACGTTTCTTTGGGTATAGCTTTTTGCTACAGGTTTGGATTTTGGATCGAAAAGAAAATAAAGCCAAAGATTTTGGTGATTAAAAATTTGGAGCCATAGCGAAAGCCAAAAGAACGGAGAAAAGATAGAGATTTTTATCTTTAATTAGATTTTGTTTTTTATTTTATTTTATTTTTAAATTTTTTTAGACTTTTTATTTTTAGAAACTGTAATTAGGGTTTTATTATTGTAATCTTTTATATTTGGACGCTTTTTGAACTTTTTTTTGGACATTGGACATTGGACTTTATTTTTATTTTAAAACCCAAAGGAAGGGTATTTTAAATATTAAATTATACAGGGAAGGACGACAATTACGATACTGTCTCGGCTCCTCGGGTTCGACATAAGAGTCAATGGCCCAAGTCGACTTCAACGGTTCATCCTCGTTTGGAACGGGAGGTAAGAATTCTAAACACACATGAAATGCCCTGTCAGCGGGTTTACTGGATGATGTTGTAATGCATATATGTTGAGGTCTGAATACGGTTTTATTTTTTTATAAAGGGAAATGCCTGGACAAAACAAAATAAGAACTCGGATTTCATCACCGTTTCCTAAAGCGGGCAAGGATTTCATCCTAAAGCGGCCAAGAAGGAAACGGTGCTGAAATCCGAGTCTTTATCTTGTTTTGGCCAGGCCTTGCACTTTACTGGAAAATAAAATCGCATTCATACCTCAACATATACGCATTACAAAATCATCCAGTAAACCCGCTGACAGGAGATTTCGTGAGTGCTTAGAGTTCTTACCTCCCGTTCCAGCCGTTGAAGTCGACTCGGGCCACCGACTCCTAGGTCGAATCCGAGGAGCCGAGACAGTATCGTAATTGTCGTCCTTCCCTGTACAATTTAGTATTTAAATACCATTCCTTTGGGTTTAAAAATAAAAATAAAGTCCAAAGTTCAATGTTCAAAAATAAAGTTAAAAAAGCGTCCAAAAATAAAAGATTACAACAATAAAACCCTAATTACAGTTTTTAAAAATAAAAAGTCTAAAAATAATATAAAAATAAAATAAAATAAAATCTAATCAAAGCTAATTTTTTTTTTTTGTCTTTTCTCCGTTCTTTTTAGCTTTCGCTTTGGCTCCAAATCTTTAATCACCAAAATCTTTGGCTTTATTTTTTCATCCCAAATCCAAACCTGTAGTAAAAATCTATACCCAAAGAAATTAAAATAGAACAAGGTAGATAAAAAAAAAAACTAAAAATAAATAAAAAAACTTTAAACCTAAAGACAAGTCCGTGTTGGCGGCGCCAAAATACTAAAAAAAAAAACAATAAATACAATATTCCACAACCGCTCCCCAGCAGCGGTGCCAAAAATTTATTGTATTTTAATAGTGGTAAATAAGATGTCATTCGCTCAGACTTGTTGAAATTTAGTTTTAATACTTAATAAACAAAAATACTAAAAATAAAGAAATTGTATACAAAATATGGTAACAATACCGAGAGATACAGGGATTTAGGATTTCACCAATTCTCATACTCATTTGGTTCAACTTATAGCTCAAATAACAATTCATTGCCAAAGGTAGATTTTTGAAAGTAATGCCCGCAAATCTAAAGCATGGAACATCAAAACACTTAAGCTAAGCATGACCCATCAATTGAAATCACAAACATTCAATAAAAATCATAATTCCATTAATAATCGACGCAAAAAATATATAAAGAATTAATTAGAATTACCACATTGATGAAATTCGGCTTTCTCCATTGTTCCAGTGATGGGGTTTATCTCCACATATTGAAAATACTCTCAAAATAATTTTTCATTGCTCAAATGGTGTTTACAAAGAAGAAAAAGAGAGAAAAAATAATAAAAAAAGTGAAACTTCAGCTTCTTTTTCTTAGAACCCCCTCATCTCTCCAATGGCTCTTCCCCGACTCCTATTTATACAAAATATTTGATATCTTCTCAAATATCTTCCATAACTCCAAAATCTTTATCTTTTTAATGGAAATATCTTCCGGAATAATTTTTATTTTATTCGTTACAATGTTTCCTTCTTTAACTTAAACTCTCTATTAATAGATAAATCAAATCTTGGAAAGATATTCTCTCTGATTACACATAATATTCTCTTTATCACACAAATTTCCCATAAAACTTCATTTTCAAAGGAAATAAGAAGGGGTGCCACTTATCAAAGACATGGGCGCCTTTAGCAATTTTGTCCGTGGTGCCTTTAGTAATTTTCTCTGGGGGTGCAAACATCACTTTTCTAGCAACTTTTTTCACACGAGTTTATTTCTCCAAACACACCTATAAATACTCAAAGTACCATAATAAGTACAAAAATGATCACTAACAAAATAGATAATTGAGATCAAATCAATATGCTTTAATTACTAGGAAATTAAAGACATATAAATTTTGAATATCAAAAGAGATATTATGGAATATTTTGATTTAGGATCTCACCTTGAGTATCATAGATAATACTTGAACATTAAGTAATAAGAGTTTAGCACATGTTCAAAATATTATGTCGACATTAATGAACTTTCCATGTTAACCAAATAGGAAATACATTTTATGACCGGCTAACCTATTATGGATCGGTCCTGCAATAGACCCCAAGTGAAGGGTCGGTCATGCTATAGTTTCCATGGACCGGCCTTAATATAAATCCTTGTTTAAGGGATCGGTCCTATAATAGATCATTTATTCCTTTCAACTACGAAAAAAATTTCGCAAGTCTATTTTCTTAAACTCATATAGTTTTCTAGGCATGGACCCAAAGTTCAACACATTAGACTAGAAACGAATTACCAAATAGTTTTATGTCGTAATTACGAAGTTCAAAATAATGTTCGTAATCCAATCATTATTGCTCTGGGTACTAATCATTATTGATGTAGGATCATCTCTTCAACTAAATTGATATGTTGGATTGATCCCCAACTTTTTAGATTTTATATATATGCTTGGCAGGTTACTTTGGGGTACTATCTTTAACTTGTTTGATCTTACTTGATACATGCAAGCTGGGAAACAAATACCTTTCTCTTCATGGGAGTTTATGTGAGAGTAGAAGCCACAAAGGAGAAATTGGGGATTTTCCTGATAGGGGATCATAGTGCCTTTCCTTGAAGATGGAAAATTCGTCCTCCGGGTTTTATCAATTTGGAAATTCCCTTTACTCTATCTTTTATTTTTATTTATTTGCTTGTTGCATGTCGTATAAAACTCCAAAGATCGGAAACTAGTACCAATTCAGGATAACACTAACCAATCTAAGTGGATGGAAACAAACCTCTTTGTTGTAGGAGTTGAGGTACCCAACTAAATGGTCTTATTCATAAAAGGACGCCTGACTTAGGTATTAGAAATAACATGATAGTCATCACCATATCTCGGAGTCAATCTCGACCATGTCACTTTCTGCTTTTATGTTTGCAACTTTATGTGTTTCTCTAAATGATACGGGGCTCTACTATTGCCTTGTTATCACCGCTGGGATAAAGTAAAGTGATCTAGATCAAGCCCGATTATTGCATTTTATTTGGCAAAAAAAAATCACGACCAAAAAAGGTGTTGGTGCCCATCTTGTAGCTCGACTGCCAACTAAAAGTGTAAAACCTTAATCATTTGTGGACCAAAAAATAAAAATAATAAAATATAAACTAACAGAACTAGTCATAAAAACCCAAGGTGACCAAACTTGTGGTACAAAAACCTCATTCAAATGTTGGGATCCATTATAACTCCATCTTAAACAAAATTGTTACAAAAACCCCAAAATTTTAAAAATTGATGCAAAAACCCCAAATTTCAAAATTGGTTTCATCAAATTCTTTGGGGTTTTTGTGTTACTTTTGTTTTTTGGGGTTTTTGTGTTACTTTATTTTGATGGGTTTTTTGTGGATGGATAGTGACACTTTTGGGGTTATAACTCGCGGACCGATAAACTAATTATGCAATAAATAAATAGACTACTGGGACCCTTTTATATACCAGATGAGTCGATATTGGTATTAGGATTAAAAAAAGTGGGAGCACATCTTAATCCATTGGGATTCATTCTGGCATTGACGTTCATACATATATTCTGTGAAACACCGTTCACGTTAGTCAACATGCTCAAACTCCATTATCTCTATATCCATCTGGGTCCAAGGGCATAACTCAGTGGTATTCCATCAACTCTAGTAAGGAGGAAGTCATGGGTTCAATCCCCACCGTAAATGTTTGTATTTAAAGTAGTTGTATATAAGGGTTTGGCGGGGTTGGGTTTGGCAGTGGGGCCAGTCCAACTAGCTGGATTTGGGTAGGGGCCTGGGTCCAGCTTTAGCGTAGCGGAAAAAAAAATCTTCAAAATCTATTCATGCGATTGAACTTTGATAGATTCTGAGTATCGTGGTCCATTGTTCGACTACCTGAGTAGAGCTTTGAGTTCTTAAAGATGAATCTTTGTATGATGATTGCAAACTTGTGTACAAAAATTGGATTCGTACAAGGTAATTCCTCCCATAACCTAAGAATAAGTGGCTAATTATAGAGACTGTTTAGTTTCGCTTCTAGGTTCTTCATAAATAGACATAATTTGAAGTAAAATTCTTGTGGGTATATTTCTTGTAAATCCTCACGAGACTATAACTCGTCCAATAAGGACACCTATGAGTTCAAAGGATTGTTGCACATGCTATATGTAACTGTGATTAATACATGAGTGATTATGTTTTGATCGAGGACTAGCAAAATGTAAATGTGGGGTATTTGATAAGAACATAAGAGCTATATTTTTATACCCACATTTATATTAGGTAGGACTAGGAAGAGAGCTAATAATGTTGTGTTTGGACCACATAAATATGGAATGGGCTTAATAGGATCTTCAACCCATTAGCCTTAAACTTGGATCATGGGTTGAAGCCTAAATCCATTAAGGTTTAAAAACCTAATTTGTTGGCCTTTACAAAAGGTGACTAAATTCATTGTATCGTAAAAAGTGGATGAATTTTTTGATGGTAAGCCCAGGCATAAATTCAAACCAGGAAGTTAGAATTAATCTAGATGTGTATTTAGTCCAAATACATTTATTAATCTGGTCATTCTGAAAAGATTGGATGAATATAGATTGTTTATTGGACTTAGTACATTTTTAATGTCTAGATACATAATTCTACTTTCAAATAAAGATGAACCTGGAGAGCATTTGGTCTAGGTACATTATCAAAATGAATGCAAACAGATAATTTACTGGATGCATACCCTCTACAACCTATAAATAGAGGAGGAGTTCCAACTGGAAAGGTACGCAATTCTAATCCTTTTCTCTCCACTAAAACCTGTTTAGAGCTCCTTACTCATTGAGGCATCGGAGTGTCCTTGCAGGTACCCCCTTCATTTTCTTCATTCATCAAGAGTATTAGAAAGCCAAGAGCATTGAAGAGCTGAGTAGGATCTTTTCCATCATCGAGAACGTATCACGAGGAAAAGTTGTGGATTATCTCAACGGTCTACAAATCATCCATCAAGTATTAATCTTACGCTATCCAACGGTTAAAGATTGTATCATTTCTGTACAAATCTCGAGGAGTGTTGTAGGAACATTTTTGCTACAACATGTTGTTTCAAGTCATTTGTAGGGTATACGAGTAATTCCTATCACCGGAAGGATAAACAGTTAAATGAGGAATAAAGAGGCATTTTCGACAAAATAGCTTCAACGAACCAAAGAGAGAGACATCGAAGCTCCACCTGATCTTAAGTGGGACGTGGCCGGTGCTCTACAGTTCGTGGCATATTTGATGGGACACGAGATATCCTTGCGAAGTAATCTCTAAACCCAGGTGAGGCTCCCTGAGGCGAGCGATTGAAATTTATTGTTGATTATATTATTGTTGCAATATGGATAACATGATGTGAGATATGCATGTTGTGGTTAAAATCATGATTGTTCAATTGAAAGAGTTGAAAAATGTTTTGTTGCTTCTTTGCCTATTGAGTATTAAAACTCACGTCGTATTATGACAAAAAATTTCAGATTTGATGCATGAAAGGGAGTTAATCATCGTGGATCCTAGAGAATGATTTTAGATGCTTGAATTTATCTTTTATAGTTAATATTATATTTTTTGAGATGTTATTAATCTTAGATTTAAAGATGTCAAAATGTGTATTATGTTGAGTTAATTGTTTATCATTTTTAATCCTTTATAGGTTTGGCATTATTCTTTTTGTAATAAACGTAAAACATATTGATGTATATTTTAGAATTTTATGAGATGTGGAAGTATTCTTAATCTAGAAAATATCTGATATTTTTTAATGTCTCATAAATATCTTATTTTAAAACTATTATCCGTTGATTTTTAGACCTTAATGTCTTCTAAGAAAATTAACATCTATCTTATATCTTTCTAGAATGGCAAGATTCATTGCGTCTTTAGTTTGTTTAAGATCTGATATGTATTTTCCAAAACAGACTATCAGAATTTTGGCTTTTTGCTGGTCTTGTCAACTGTATGTTTGACCTTAGTCTTAGGCTATTATTTTCAGTGAGGATGCCTGATATAGATGACAAAATATAGCATCTACCCAAGAAGTGACAGCCGAAGAGTAATATAGTCGAGATAGGGATTAAGAATCAAGGTAAGACGTCGAAGACCTAAACCAGATGTCCAAGGACTGAACCATAGGCGACCAAACAAGACATAGACACTGAATTAGGCGCGAAAGACCTGAGTCCAGATGCGAAGCTAAGAAGACTCTCGATGTTGTCAGCTGAAGGGACACCTGGAAAGCTATCCCAAGTCGGTACAAGCACAAGGCCGGAAACTATCAAGTCGAAGTTGTGACGTGCTTAGTCATCTACATATAATTGTCATGTTCATAACATGTATAAATATCCTGAAAGTGATATGATGTAAACAAGTTCATTCTGACAATAAAAAATAAACTTCAGATAAATCTCTCTCCCCTCTCTCTGATTAACCACAACCGAGTTAGAAGATAATCAGGAAACCAGACTATTACATCGCCGAAAACATGATCGGAGGTCAGAGAACAGAGTGATAATCAAGATCGAATTCCATAATCGAGGAAAACGATCCGACATCGTGAAGGTACGAGATCAACGTATCTTCGCCTAATATTATTTTCAGTAAGGATATTTTCCTATAATTATCATCAATTTTGGAACTTGTATGAATCTCGTAAAATTCTAGGAGTTTATGGTCAGTTTTCACTTTTACAATTTGGTGTTGAAATCGTTATTTATTAATTAAAGCCTAAATTTTGAACATTGTTAATATTTTTATTTGATAACTAAAATGCGTTATGTTTCCGGTAGCTTAAAAATCAGGTGAAGTCAATGGTTAGATTTTCCTAAATAAATTTTTAAGTTTCCGCTACGATTGTATTGTTAACATGAACATAAATTAAATTAGCTCAAATAAAATGTTTAATGAGTTTTGGCTACCGGGCTTCGCTTATGAAATTGACGTAACACTTTAGAATTTTGGATATTGGATTTGGGCCAGAATCCGGGATCAAAAATTTGAGGTACTACAGTTTTTGTGTTGGATGTTGAATCTTGATGCACGATAAGAGAGACTAAGATTGATATTGATGCATCTTTTGATCATTTTACTAACCAAATGGGACTTGACTTGTTATTCGTGATCATGCAGGTCAATGTGGGGTATCAAAGGCTCCTATGATGATGGAATCTTAAGTATAGAAAAAGGTGAATACTTGGTTGCACGTGAAGCTCTCAATTGGGCCAAAGCTAACCAGTTGGGCAAAGTTCACATAGAAGCCGTTGCAAAACTAGTACAATTAACTACGGATGCAATTCGTTTATAGCTTGTTTGGATAGTACGTCATAAGTAGTTTTTCGACTTCTAGGAGTCGAAAAGTCAGAAGTTAGTTTGGGTTAAATTTTAAAATGACTTCTAGAAGTCGAAAAGTTAGTTTCTTGTGAAACAAAATAGTTTTGCTTCTGATTTTTAGTTCTGGAGAAGCAGAATTCGGATGCATATTTATATCCAAAGGCACTATTAGTTTGCAGAGAGAGATAATAGGAACACCGTCAAAGAAATAAAGCATTTTATGTCGGGATTTTCAATTTTCATTTTTACTTTTGCGAATAGAGTTGATAATTAAGTTGATTTAGTTTCTAAGTTTGTCGGGTGAGTAAAACAACATTACTTCTAGCCTGCAATCATCTTGTTAGAGATCAAAACTTTGTTTCCTCTTAATTTTTAATAAAACTTTTGTTTATCAAAAGAAAAAGTAACTGATAGGAAAACAAGAGAAGAAAGAACAAGGAGATGAATATTAGTTTTAAATTTTATAGATCGTTAATTAGGATCGTTGAACTTCATGATAATCACACTATGAAATATGCAAAAATTATTAATGAAGAATACCTGGTAGCGCTAATCCATTGAAGATCATTTGGAGCACCGATAATACCTTGTGGAGGTCTTGGTTTCTCCTTCTTCACCTTTTACCGTTATGAATACTAAAATTCTCGAACCCAATAGTGATGGATATTGTGTTCCTTTTATAGGTAGAAGGAGGACAAAGTTCCTAGGGTTTAATACTGGCATTAAATCTCGACCGTCCATCAAAGAAGAGATATTAGGAATAATAATCCCATAAAGGAAATCGGACATAAGTATAACAATACTCTAGATTACCAAGATTATTACATGGGCCCAAGGGAATATTTCTTGCCATACAAAAATATTCTTACATTCTCCCACTGGTCCATGTGATAATCTGTTTAACGGTTAATCGTAGAAAAACATAAGGCGCGCGTAATTGCTAACAAAGTTTAATGGTTAACGTAATACCTTGGTCAATTAAGCTATATATACATGCGAGTCATATCGGTTGCACGTTGTCTTGTTATCAACATGTTCCCTTCCATGTACCACAACACAAGTAACTTACTTAACTAGGCCTTAAATTGGGATATCATAATGGTCCAATGATGTCTTTAAAAGAAAGACTGTTTCTGTTAACATTCATCCATTCACATAAGTGTATACTAAACATGGATACAAAAATAATTCAGAATGACATAATAAGAGCTCAATAAATGTTCAAAAATAGGCACATAAATTAGCTGAATTCAATAATCGATTACTCCCACATACCTAAGATTTTAATCTTTTCTTAATAGGTCTTAATAGGTAATTGTTCAATAAGTGCATCTCCGAACGCAATTGTGCTTAACTATTACATGAACAACTATTGTTTCTGAATTTCTTGATTCACGCATATATACTCAAGGTTCATGTGTTTTGTTCCTTTTGTATCATATCGTGCTTTAATGCTGCGAAGCTAAGACGATAAATTTCAGCAATGTAAAGACAAACCTTAAGTCTTTAAGTCTCGCAGTCATATATAAATATTCAAACTTAATTGTGGGACTAATAGATTATTCTTTTATAGAATCCATACATCCACCAAAATTGAAGTCTGAAAAACCCAATCAACTCTAATTGACTTGGATAACTAATTGTAAGACATAAAGCAAGATTAATACCTCAAAATTCTTGATAGCTTTCTCTTTATTTGTTCTTCAATTCGGGCATTTAGCTAACATATCAATAACTTGTTATATGTTTCATATCAGAATTAAGACATAATGAAGATTAAATTTATATCTTATATCCAATATAGAACAAAATTTGCTAAATATGTTATTACCTCAAAATTCTTCGAATATTCGATATAGATTTTATATGAGAGCTTTCGTAATACACATGATATTGACTATCACGTAGTGAGCTTCATTAATATCCTTTATTTCGAAAAACTATAGAGATATGCATAAAGTCAAGATCACTACTCGTAGGTAGTAAGTCTTAACATAAAATACCAAGAGTATGAACTTCTCCCACTGATCTTGAGGTATATGCATGGATCTATAGTAATTTCATCCAAAACCAAATAACATTAATGATCTTGTTGAATTTTAGATATGCAATATTCGAGAAGCTTGCTTAATTTCATACTTTGATTTCTTAATTTTGCAGACTACGTGTTCATGTCTTTATAAGGCAAGGCCTTCATATTAACACGTGTAATTTTCTTTATAATTTATCATTAATAAAGACTATTTTCACATTTAGTTAATGCAACTCTTAGGTCATACCGAGATACTAATAATACTATGATAATTCTGAATAAGTCTTTCTTTGACAAGAGAGAAAAACTTATTTATAATCAATGCATCATTTCAGAGTAAAATCTTTGGCTACAAGCCTTGCTTTATATCGTTTAACATTGCTATTACAGTCGTGTTAGGTCATAAAGACCCACTTTCATACAACTGATTTTTCATTCGAGCAATTAAACAATATCCGAGACTTGACTTTCAACCATTGATTTTCGCTCACATAGCATCAATCCATTAACCAAAATTATTATACACATAATAGTTTGTGAAACAGAAACCGAGTCTTTGCTATTCCATATCAAAATGAAATAAATTCTTGTAAGCAAATCAATGAAACAACATGAATAACTTTTTTTTTTTTTTTTTAGTATCTTTTGAAACATTCTTAATGTTGGTTCAAGTTGTTATAAAAAATTATTGGCAAATAGTTTTATTATGGAGTATTGAATCAATAATTTGTGGTCTTTCATCATCTAACATTCCGACAATGAGAAGATTCACAATATCTGCAGAAATATTAAATAATGGGATCATTATCAAGACTTCTTGAATAGATATATCCACGTACTCCCACTGATTATGCCATCACTAATGAATTTATATTTTCGGTTTCAATAAATCTCATACTACAGTTAGAACATTAAAAAATACCATTTGGATTATTAAGGAAAACCAATGAACTAATAATAGTTTTCAAATCTAATTTGCATTCTTGGGAATGTAAGCCCTTACCTCCAACTGAAAAACCATAACTTAAGGTGATTTAAACTAGGTTTCCATCCTTTCTAGTTCAAAGTGTGTCTTTGAAACTGCTTTACTCGGAAATCTATTTAAATTACACAGTTGTAGATAGAACATACATTCACAGATATGTGGCCGTTATGCATAACTCATCATGCTTCTAATCATTTTCATAAAAGTATGATTTCGCCTTTTTTTTTTATACACCACCATTATGCCAAGGATAATTTGGCCTTGTGTATTGAGGAACAATTCCAAACTTTTGGAGATACTATGTAAAAGATTTAGGATATTATCCTGTTTTGTCATACCTTTCACAATATTCACCACCTTTGTCAGACTTTATGATTTTCACTTTCTCTATAATTGCCTCTCAATTTCAATAATGAATATTCGAGAAAATATCCACGGATTGAGATTTATAATGCAATTGATAGATGTACACAGTAACACGAAAAATCATCAGGTGATAAACAATTTTATCTTCCAAAAATTGGACCATTAAAAGTCTACAAAATAATCATAATCTACAATTAATAAGAACAAAAGATGAAATTTATAATAGAGATAAATGACAATTAAGCTTACAATAGTTACATACCTTCAATAAGATTCTCCTGTGGGTAAAACCTTATCAAGGAACAATGTGAGACATGAAAAACATCGGTAGATATTTTACCTTCTCATACACACAACATTATGTTTGTATAATACCACAACTAGATTCTCCTGTGGGAGAATCTCGTCCTAACATGTATTAACAAACTCAAATAATTCTAAATATGTTCAACCTAATATAATGTGAATTGTAGTCGCCTATGGGTGGCTATTATTTCACATGTATATGAAACATTTAGATAACCTTAATGCTTGTTTAAACTTGAACCAAAACTACTTGCAGCAGCATTGTTCTTATCGTTAAATCAAACTAAGAGGACTCAAAAATTATACAACATTTACAAGAAGAAAGTTTAGTATCACTGTGGTGATAACTAAACAATCCAGCAAATATGTACAATTGTAAATATCACACTAGCTTTTCTTGTGATATTGCATGGTCCCACTCAATGATATGGACATACTTGATCTGATCATAAATTTAGTCGATTATAAACAATTATGAATAACCCTAAAACATTAATCATAAACCTTTACTCAAAGGCATGTCATCATATATAAATTGTAAAAAATAACAACACCCTTTAATTGAAAAATGTCCAAACATAATAAACTTTTCGTAAAACAAAATCGAGCATTAAGCAAGTCTATAAGTATAATTCAATAACCAAATCGTGGAAGAAAATTCTTTGATGCGTTGCGAATTTAAATCTGATACAAGCTTAATGATCATGTTAAATAAGGGTTTTAGTATGGATAAAATGAAGGATTTTTTTAGAATAGGCAATGAATGTCATTTTCACGAATATTTGAGAATGTATCCAAAAACAAAACCTTCATTTATTTAGAGGATGCAATAAATTTTGGATATTAAACTCATAATAAAAATTTTCATGAAAATACTATAATGGGTTAATCAACTCGATAATGAGTTAATTTAAGTAAATATTCTTTTATGCATTTTATAAGAAATAATGAGAAATAAATAAATTATGCGGTATTTACTTAATTCATGGTCTTTACTTTTATTTCTAAATCCAGTCAAAATTGGCATTCAAGTTAGAAAATGAAGACAAATGACACTAGACACTCATTAAGACGAAAAAGGTGATTCAGATCCATAATGTATGATCGAATAAAGATCACATCCTTCAATATTTTCTTAAATATGAGAACTCAAATCACATGTGGGTAATTATTGTTTTAATATATTTAAGTAAATAAATATTATAAGCATTTTGTAGGATCCAAATATCGCAACAACAACACACTTGCGGAATCTTCATTAACAACGTCGCGAAGCCGTCGCAAAGTGATTTCAGAAATGACATAACAAATGAAGATAACGTAAACATGAAGAAAGTGCGAAGGTCTTGCGAAAACTAGAGTGTCTGCGAGATTTAACATTTATACTCTTGCGAGGATGTCGCAAGGTAAATCCAAAATTAAGGGAAATATTAGTTGTACATGAGCTATCATCCACTATGTAAACACTATATAAAGAGGAGAGCAGGAGAGAGAAAAGGAGGGACACTTTTAGGAGGAGAGAGATATTTTTAGAGAAAGATTTATTTTCTTTATCATCTTCTTCCCCAAATAATTAGATCTAGAGCTCTACAAAATATCCATTAATGGAGATTGTAAATCTAATTCTTATGTAACCTCAAAAATTATAGTGAAGAACCATGGATGTAGATCACATTGATCGAACCATGTAAAAAATCCTTGTGTTAATTTATATTTCTAGCACTTATATTTGAAATTTAGGTGATTGACAAGATTTAGATCTACAAAATATTATGAGGGGTGTAGTGTGGGATTTCCTGCAACTACATATGCGCTAGAAACAGGGACGAGATGAAGATTGTGGGGAAAATACACTTTCAGTAAAGAGATAAGAGAACCGACAGCAGGAGATGAAGAACAGATTTACAAAGCGACATCGACAACCAAATCAAAAGGATAAATTCATTTCCTATCTCTCTAATTTTACGTTTAATTTTCCAGATCTGTGATTCTTAAAACAAATGTCTAGGAAAAATTATTCAAAAAAAAAAAAAAGGTTTGTGTTCTTACAGGAACTTGATTTATCTAGCAAATTTTTTTCTCTAAAACAAATTTTGATTACAGATTTGAACAAAACAAATCTTGTTTTACAAACCGATACATTGAATTTCCAAGAAACTTAAATATTGAAAATGGTAAATCTGACCATTATTTTGATTTTCTCTTGCCTATGATATTGTGATAGATAATGGAGAAAGCAACTTCGCAGCAAAGCATCAAAAATGTCAATTTTGCGTCCATTAATTTTGACAAAAGAGAATTTAGCTCAGAGAGGCGAACACGACAAACGTTAGAATAAACAAAATGATATAAGCGAAAGATGGAGATGCAAAAGCTACAACAAGAAAAATGTTGAAAATAACACCAAACATGCTACAGCCAACAAGAGGTATAAAGTGGAGTCTATGCGAAGGCATCTTCAACAATCAAACATGGAGGGAAGGATGGAAGAATTAAAGGCAACGGAGTCCCAGCAATCAGAAGTTCATCTTCAAAAACAAGTTCAAGCAAAAAAAAAAAAAAAAAAAAAAAAAAAAAAAACGTTAAAATATTATTTCCTTATATACTTCTACAGGGCGATATTTTTGCACAAGAAAACATAAATTCAACACAGCAAAGAAGAAATCACTTCCAAAAAATCATCTGAGCGAAAGGATCGCCAGCAACAAAATTGTGAAAGAAACACGCATTTCCCATGGTTAAAACCAAAGACGAGAAGAAAGAGCTCAACATCTAAACAATAATTTATCTCAACAGTGCCAATACGTTAGCAGTTCGCAGAAACTTTCCAGGATGAATGATGAGGACTTTTCTAAAAGAAACTATAATGAAGACAACATTTCATGTGAACAAAATAACTATGAAACTCAAATCAAATTATTTTGCGGCAAAGAGATACGAAGGAAGAAACCAAACGGGAGGAGTTAACAAGCAAAGTTAGCGGGATATTAGAAGAAGAGGCATATAGGGACACTAAGAGGGAGAAAAAATAATCAAATAGTACCAGCATTAATCCAATCAAAGCCAATACCAAGAGCAGAAAAGCAAAGTCAGAGAAGCAACTAAGAGCTGCTAGCAAAGAACTGAAATGGAAGGCGTACATATTGGCGAAATAATCAATTAGGGGAAGACCAAAGTTTGTCAAGCGAAGATAATAGGGTGATGTGCTAGCAAAGCAAGGTAGAACATTTTCCAGACGTGAGGGAAAGAGAAAGGCGAACAAATGAAAGAAATGAACAAAGACTTAAAGTTAATAGTTTCTGCGAAGAGGGAGGCAGAGAGAACTTAAAGGAAAGAAATGAAGAGGATATTGAAAAATAAAAGTAGAAATTAACTGAGTTGACGCAAACTCGCAATGATCAGCTCGCAGAGAGGAGCATAATAATGAGAACACAGTAAAGAAAAGAGCAGCTCGCAATGATCATCTCCAGTTATTAAGACGGAAACAAAACAACAGTTTAAAGAGGAACAACCACAACAAATGAGAAAGAACTCGCACACTGCAAAGACAAAAGGAGAAAGAAGAAATCAATGGGTGGCAAGGCTTCCAGTGATGCGAGCTAAACAACTATAAAAATCAACTCACATTATTTGGCAAAAAGGGGATAAAATCTAAGAATCGAAACTTCGCAGCTTCATAAGACATAACAGTGATGGAGGATGGACGATGGATGATGGAACAATGAACCAAAGTTACTAAAAGTTAATCTAAGAAGAGAACAAATCAGAAGCATTAACGTCAATACCGGCAGTAAGGAGAAGTCATCATCAATTAATAGCATGAAGCATATATCATATGAAGCTAAAACACGAAGCATATATCATGCAAATATCTCAACAAATGACAAAGATGCTTCATCAATGATTCTTGTCGAGAGAAACAATTTCAAAAGAAGGGAGAAATCATCCAGTTTTACACGAGAACTCTCAACAAATCCAGGGGCGATATATTCGCAGCAGAAAAAGAGGTTGGCAGCACAAAGCAAGCGAACTCCAAAAAAGTAGCTGCAAGGAAAAATAAAACACAAAGACGCAAGGCAAAAGCTACTTATTTTTCGCCTTAATCTAGTATCTTGTTTTCCTTATGCTTATTAGTTCCGCAGGTTTAACAAGGAGACAAAGGCAAAGGAATAATAACGTAAGAATAATAAAAGGACATCTGCAAATGCGAAAGGAACGAACAAAGAATTAAATAAGAACCGCAGGTATACAAAAGAAGGGACGCAAAGAATCACAACACACGAGAATTATCTCCAAGAAAATGATTAAGGCCAGCAAAGGCAAGCTACCATTGTTACTCGTCAAGATAACCCCAATGCTAGCGAAGAAACACAATTCAAGACAAATTCATTCGAGCTTGAATTATCACCAGTTCACAAACAATAGACGCAAGCAAGAGAGTAGTTCGCGAGCAATAGACGCAAGCAAGAGAGTAGTTCGCAAACAATAGACGCAAACAAGAGAATAGGACAGTGTGATCATCTCGCACAGGAGAATTCAGATTCAAATAGCAGGAGAGATTATCATCAATTAGCGAGAAGAAGAAGAACATAAATATTTTAGTTCAGAAAATTTAACTCATGAGTTGCGAACTCATCATTACTGATATCTCTCTTCTCCATCGCCATTAATGGAAGCAATATTGTAGCTCCGTTCATCTGAGTTCGAGACCTTCATCTCAGCATTCATCATCTCCTTTGTTCAATTCCATTGCCAAGCTCGAGTTTCATCACCAGCTCGACATTCTCTAAATCCAGTTCCATAATGGCAGCAACATCGTTGTTTACGAGCTCAACTACCAAACCCATCTTCCATTGCAGACTCAACCATCAGACCACCGTAGGAATTCCCGACTCTTCTCTCGCAATCACACCAACAACGACTTGTCGACCACGGCAACGATCAAACTCATACTGTAATACAAAAGTCGGCTAGATAAGAAGACGAAGACAAACTTCTGATATTTAAAATGGAAAAGACGACAAGAAAGGAATAACTCACGTGAATCTCACCATTCTTTCACAAGCTGAAGCCAGTACAGTTGGTCTGGACAGTAAAATCTAAGCATAAGGTCGCGGGTTCGAATCTCCTCATTCGCAAAGAGTTTTTGCACTTCGCAAGTATTTACAAGTATTTGATCAAATCTCGCAAATGTTTACCTTGCGAACGTTCGCAGCATGAACACTTCGCAGATGTCTGTTTACTTCATGCAAATGTTTACTTCGTAAAGTCTTTGATAATTTCGCAAGGGTATTTCGCAAGAAGAAAGTAGATGATTATTTCGCAGAAACACTTCGCAGAGGCAGGGTTAGCACAGTTGGTCAGGAGGCATGAATGCAAGCAGAAGGTCGCAGGATCAATTCTTGCTTCTCGCATATTTATTTTTGTTATGCGAAATTTCGCACGGACTTTACCTATTTCGCAAAGAAGAAAGTTGATGCTTATCTCACAAATTAATTTCGCAAGAAAGGGTTAGAACAGTTGGCATGGTGCGAGAATATGCAAGAGACAGGACGCTAGCTTCGCAAGCAAGTCATATACTTTGCAAGAGACAACAACAACAGAAAACCACAAAAGCTAAGTACCACTTTCCTTGAACATTTTACTTCTACAGAAAATAAAAGATTTTTCAATCGCAAGATTACAAATATTACAAAAATTACAAAGATTTCAAAGATTTGAGAAAAATCTTGCAGATTAATTTATATATTTATCTTGAATATTTACTTTACTTCAAATGATATGATATTATGAGAATGAATAAAATGACAGAAATGAAGGGATGAATGAAAGGATGAATGAAAGAA
The DNA here is from genome assembly GCA_023531295.1 of Papaver armeniacum. Taxonomy (NCBI): domain Eukaryota; kingdom Viridiplantae; phylum Streptophyta; class Magnoliopsida; order Ranunculales; family Papaveraceae; genus Papaver; species Papaver armeniacum. The sequence continues at coordinate 94,935 of JAJJWW010009065.1, forward strand.
TGAAGACGTGCGATAACTTCGCAAAGATAATGAGAAGAGAAAATCAAAAATGAATGATTGAATGAATTGACAAAAATGATTGAGTGAGTGAATGGGACGAACCTTTATGGCGTACACCCTAGTTCGCGAATGATATTTCGTAAGAGGCAAATGTAAGACCTAAAGTGCGTCATATAAGGGGGTATCTCTTGACATGGCTCAGGGGAAATGTTACACCGCTCCTGGAACCTGGGTCATGGAGATTCGGGGCCCATGAAAGCCTATCCGGGAGAGATACCTTGGATTTCCAACTATATAAGGTTATACCCTGGTTGGACGACCGAGGGTCTCTTCCAAGGAGTCAGCGTATGACCAAGGCGCCGAGGTACACGGTTGAGTCAAGAGTGCGGGGAGCATGGAACTTCCTTACCACTCTTGACAAGTCTTGGCACATGCTGCACTCTGCCCGAAGAAAACTCCACTTAGGGTGCAGTCTCGTAACCATAAGCCCTATAGGTATAAGGGATAAGAGGCTGCGAAAACAACCGCTTCTTTGTTAAGACCGGATGGGAGGAGCTAGTCTTGTATGGCCGATGTACGCCTCCTTGAAGGGGCAAACCAGGAGATGATAAGGGCGGCACCCTCCATTAGGGAGCTGATAAGTGTCAAAAGACGCAAATGTCATGAGGCTTTATTTTCGCAAGGAAATTTAGGCTTGTCATATTTGTGCGATGATCCTGAAGAGGCAATAATACAAAAGACAAAGATAAGACGAGATCAATGGGTCTTTACATGAAAGTGTAAAGACGTCCTGCGATTTCGTCGCAAGACGGCAATGTCATGGGGCTTTATGTTCGTAAGAATATTTAGGCCTGTCATATTGTCGCAATAATGAGGGGTGGCAAAATAAGACCTTTAACTAGGAAGGCAAAATAAGACCACACAAGGTAAATGATAAGGCAAGATCAATGGGTCATTACATGAAAATGTAAAGACGTCCTGCGATCTTGTCGCAAGGACAAGATTCAACATAAACAATTTGGATGTAGGTAATACAGTTCTTTTATCGCAAAAAAGATTACATGATAAGCTTGCGAGCTTGAGAAAATGATTAAATGATAAGCTTGCGAACATATACATGATAATGAGGCCGAGGCATACACATTTCATACAAGCATCGTACTTCGCAGAGTAACATCGCATACACATTTCATAACATAATCATTACATAAGTATTATATTCGCACAAGTATTTTACAAAACTTCGCAGAGTTATTCAGAATTTCACATAATTATTCAGAATTTCGCAGGATTCTTAAGAATTTCGCAGAATGTGATTATTTCGCAAGATGTGATTATTTTGATCAATTATTCCTCGCACTTATAAACAACTTGAAGAGATTATATTAGCGCAAAGCATGAGACAGAGGCAAGATAAGAATGAAGAAATAACTCGCTCATTCAACATTTTCTTAAGGATTCTACCCTCATAGATAAAGAACGGAGGCAACTATGGATAACCAAGAAAATATTTAATGTTCTTTATCTTCTCGGCAAGAATCATTTTCAAAGAAGGTGTTCACCAATGAACAACAAGAATCATTTTCAAAGAAGGTGTTCACCAATGAACAACAAGAATCATCACCAAAAATGGAGTAATAATTTCGTATGAATAGAGGCAATACTTACTACTCTTATTCAAGGATAAATACTTCTTATACTTCTCAAAGGATACTTCATACTTCTTATATATTTCGAGGATTAAGTACTTCTTATACTTCTTCAAGGATACTTCATACTTCTTATACTTCTTCAAAGATACTTCATACTTCGCATACTTCAAGAGATGATACTTCTTATTTATTTCGCAAAGCTTCGGAACTTCGCAAAAGAATAGAGGAAAGTACGTACTTTTCAAGTCCAGTATTTTTTCGCCCGTTCCTTCATCAACAAAGATCAAAGACTACTACAACAAAAGATTTTTTCTTAAAGATCGCTCTTCAAGCAATATTCAAGAAAAAAGAGGCAAGATGTAGGATCCAAATATCGCAACAACAACACACTTGCGGAATCTTCATTAACAACGTCGCGAAGCCGTCGCAAAGTGATTTCAGAAATGACATAACAAATGAAGATAACGTAAACATGAAGACAGTGCGAAGGTCTTGCGAAAACTAGAGTGTCTGCGAGATTTAACATTTATACTCTTGCGAGGATGTCGCAAGGTAAATCCAAAATTAAGGGAAATATTAGTTGTACATGAGCTATCATCCACTATGTAAACACTATATAAAGAGGAGAGCAGGAGAGAGAAAATGAGGGACACTTTTAGGAGGAGAGAGATATTTTTAGAGAAAGATTTATTTTCTTTATCATCTTCTTCCCCAAATAATTAGATTTAGAGCTCTACAAAATATCCATTAATGGAGATTGTAAATCTAATTCTTATGTAACCTCAAAAATTATAGTGAAGAACCATGGATGTAGATCACATTGATCGAACCATGTAAAAAATCCTTTTGTTAATTTATATTTCTAGCACTTATATTTGAAATTTAGGTGATTGACAAGATTTAGATCTACAAAATATTATGAGGGGTGTAGTGTGGGATTTCCTGCAACTACACATTTAACAAAATTATGATCATGGACGAAAAGCATTTTGACATCACTGTGGTGATAGTCAATCAACTAAAATAGTTCCATTATCATAATAGGTCAATAACTGCAAAGCCTAAACTTTACGGTTTGCAAATTCATGCTTACAATAACATTATGATTATTGCTATGCTAAAATACTCTAGTATCACTGTGGTGATAGGTAAGAGTCTCGACATAATATCTTAAGCATATAATCTTATTATCAAACAATCAACATCGAGGGAGAACAAACTCAAATCATTTCACAATACACACCCAAATTTAATGGTGTAAATTAATTTGGATCATAAAATCATTCGATAAATATCGGCTCAGATTGTGCATTAATGTTTTCGATAAAGCGGAAGCATATTAATAATTGGTTTCATTTGTAATAATGTGTTTTTATAATAACCTAGTCCAAGGTTAATTCAGTTGGGCAAATATAGAGGAAAACTGGATCAATATAAATCTTGGTCCGGTCAAATTGACTGATGGGTCAACGGTTGACTTGTCAGACTTAATCGGTCCTAGTTAATGGACCTTGAACATTATTTGGGCTATCTGTAATTAGACCTTTAAACCCCAATTACCTTAAACTTAATCAGTAATATATATGGTCAATTAAATGGCCGAGCAGTTTGACCCTTAGAAAAAAGCTTAACTTTAATTAATTGCTTTTAAATTTACAATGCGTTCACATTAACACCACACACTGGTATCAACAACCTAAACACCCAATCACATCTCTCACACCACGTCGAGAGTTGCAAAAACATCCCCTCCCATTGGCCGGTGAACGGAACCCTCGCTCCTGATTGGCCGAAATCAAAGTTAGCCCCCTTACATTTCGTGGCCGTTAATTTTTAATAGAATATGAAATCTGAACCTTTGGATTAGCCGCAAAATCTCCAGATATCTTTTGGGAGGGCCGGGGACGATTTTTTTTTTTTGGGAAAAAAATCGAGATTTTCCATGTAAAAAGAAAATCAACATAAATAAGCTTTTACGAGATTCTTTGATGAGCAATCAATGGAAAAGAAATCTTAAAAGATCTTCGGGGTAAAAGTCGAAACAATCCGAGAATTTCCATATCAGAAATATTTTTTTGATAGTTTTAGTGATTCTATTATTGGTCGATGCTAAGTTTAGTAGGTGTGTGGGCTATTTAATGTTAAAAAATGGAAATATTTATTTGATATTTTTTATTTTCCCTGAATTATAGTTTTTTCTTTCTTAACTTATTTTTTTCCTTATAAACAAGTTATTTAACTTATTTGTCCGGACAAAAAAAAGGGAAAAAAAGAATTTGGGCGGATTGGAGGAAATAAAGAGAGGAGCCATTTTTGGCAGAATAGTCTATTTATAAATATATTTTGTTACCCTAATAGGTTTGTTCGCTCAAATCTTGCATTTAACTAAAGATTTTTTTTCTTTTTCTTTTGAATCATCTGAATATGCGAGTAAATATATCCAAACTTAGACCACCTTAACTATATATACACATATATTTTCTTAATATATTCCAAAATTCTATTTTTATCACCATATACATGGGTAGGTATATATGTTGCGTAGAAAATCCAATTCCAATCTTCTCTTCTTCTTGATATTTTTCTGCTGCTGTGGTTACTTTTGATTAATTTGTTATCGTTTCGTTGATATTTACAGGGGTTAGTCAATTGAGATTTGATTAATTTGTTATTGTTTCGTTGATATTTACAGGTAAAAGCAGTTAGGGTTTGATTGTTTTTTTTTTTTTTTTTTTTTGCTGTTTAATTATTGGTTAGATTTTCTATCTAGATTACAGTCGAGAGTTAAACCCATAGCATCATCTTCGATGGAGAAGCATATACCAGGTGTTGTTTAAAAATGGTTTTATTTTCTCTCTAACTTTTATGACTTATTTCTCTTGATTGATAGTTTTGATTGATTATATCTAAAGCACTTCGACTTATACGGCATAATCTCATTTCTTTGTCTGTTCAATTAATTCAATGGGTTATGTTGATAAGCAGTTAATTGAAAGCAAGGTCGAAGGCGAGGAAACTTCCATAAAGAAGCGGGGAAATATCTTCAAAAAGAAGACTCCAAGTAAGTTTCTCAAAAGCTTATTATGCTGGCATTGTCTGCTTCTGAGTTAGAGTTTTGATAGCTACTTTGAATGGATGGCTAGACTCTGATTTTTAGTTAGATATTTTAAATTACTATCAGAGCTTGGACGGTGCACATGATCCTATAGTCATTAGCATTTTTTATCAGTGAACCATCTAGCTTTTTTTAGTTATATTCGAAAACACTGTGAATCTATTTTTCCCTTTATGTTTCGCTTATTTTCATCCTAGGATGATACAAACTTCTTGGCTAGGAATTGGTTGGTTCCGAGCAAACTCAAACCTCACTATTTCCACGATGCGATTCTAACTTTTATTGTGTTTCAGTTTGTTGCAATTTTGGCTTCGTTGTCTGATCTGTTATTATTGTTAATTTATTTTGCATGTACCCTGGAAAGGGTAATCTATTGGAATTAATGGCCGCAAAAATAAGACCCTATGAGTACTTATTTGAGATGAAACAAGATGATAAGATTAGTTCTTTTGAGGGTCCATGGTAGAAATAGTAAACACCGACCCGGTATACATCTCTAAACAATATTTCTATTCCTATAGCTGATAAGTTTTTTTAGCTGTCTCTTATTTTTTGTGATGGAATGGTTTTTATTTTCTCTGATTTTCAGAGGTTTGTAATATGTTTGTTGAAAGTTTATTTATTTTTTATATTTATCAGGATGAAAACAACCTAATACAAAGAGCGGCAAAACAAAAAAGTGGAGAATTTGGTGCATTTACTGGAGGCAATCGCCTTTGGTTAGGTAATTTATTTTCGATTAGAAACTGTTATAAGATGGACTTGCTATAAGTATGTGCTTATGTTATAATATGAATTCCTTCATTTTGATTCATCCATTCGCCTGTGATTGTACATGGCATAACATCATATGGTGCCATTAGAACGTTTAGTCAGGTATTAATTATACCTCGAGGCACATGTAGTTGGTAATACTAATTATCCAAGTATTAGTCCCCAAGTAAAATATCAGTTTATTGGGACATTAGGAACGAAGCAATGGAAAAAAAAAAATTATGCCCATTGTTCGTTTTCATTATATCTGCGACAAGTCCACCATGAGCAGAAATTTAATTAGTAAGACTGTTGAGGGATGGAGATCCACTCCATGTTACTATGTTAGATGAGCATTTTTGCACAAGCATCATAAAATATATGGATGCCACTGCAGTCACTATTTGTAGGTATGTATCGTTATTCCATAAGACGTAATGCTATTACGATGTGGCGTCATGTTAAAAAAATGTGTTTTCCATGCATCTTAGGTTCCCTAAAATCATAGGGATAAGCCCTTATAGTCAATAGCTAATGAAGGAAATTGTTTCTGCACCTCCTACAATTTTCATCTATAACCCGGCCGGTCGAAAAATGGACGTGATTTCTAGCTTATTGATAGTGTGGACAACTAGGCGATGTCGCATGAAGGTGTTTAATCCAAGGTTCCATGATTTATCACTTTAGGCAGTATCTCCCATTTTCGGTTTCCATGGAGTGACCCTTTTATAGGTTCGAGCGTCTTCTTGCTATTAATGCTGTAAGTTTTCTTTTTCCTTCTGTTTGTTGAATATATTCTGAAAAATGATGCATAGAACATTAGTTTGAAATCCTATATGTGGAATATATATGCTACTATGCTAATTAATTTAAAATCATATATGTGGCATGCAGGGAAGAAATGTGGCATGCTTGGAAGAAAATCCAAGATATAGAGATTTGTGACTCTATTGAGTTGTGACGGATTGTTCAACAATTTTGAAAGCCAAGGAAGATTCATTACCCGTACTCTACGATTGCAGTAACAAGTGACGAGCCTCCTGCAACGGAGGAATGCGTCCTTCTTTTATCTATAGTGGCAATAGCACCCCTAACTGCTCCATTAGCTAGAGAAATGATGCCAATCCACTTCCAAGAGGTAACAACCTCATTTCTACACTGTATAATTTAATGTAAATCTAGCGTGCTTAGGTATGCAATTGCTGCACCATATATAGCTCACTTACAAATGTCATTTAGAACATGTTCAGTGCAAGCTGGAAGTATATGATCACAAAATCTGTGAGTAAGAAACCGTCGCGATGATCATAAATGTAGAATTTTTTGGCATATGCTATCATGTTACAATATATATGCTCAATAATTCAGTTAGTTGTTTCCATGTTTGATGATTATGCATTGCATTCTCTGTATGGTATATGTAGGAATGAGAACAATTGGACATAAAGCCTAATAATAGCTATCTGAAGTGGAATGCCTTTTTTTTTTGTCGAATGTGTCTTCATTTAAAAACTCCGAAACTCATTTTGTGAAGGTGCTTAGTGGGCTGCACTCAAAACTCATCATGTGAAGGCGCTTAGTGGGCTGCACATAAGACCGTAGGCTTAGTGGTCCTCAAGAATTCGTGGTGTGGTAGTGTTTGGGTTTGCCTTATCCTTTCGATCTCAAAAAAAATAATGAGTTTTTGAGGACTTTGTTGTTTTTCCCGCCACTGTCATGTCATATGGAATTTCAGATTTCTTAATGTTAACATCTATTTTTAGTATGTAGTAAATTTATTGGTTTCTCTTAGCGTTACCATTTATTGGGTCTTAAGACATTATACCCTAATTGATCTTTTTGTTTGTTTACACAAAAGAGGGGGAAAACAGTTCGGCGGTGTGCCAAACAAGAGAAAGAGCTAACGGAAGGGGATATTATAAGTAGTAGAAGAAGTGGAGAGGAAATGAGGGGGAGCAAAAACTACATTAATAGCACTGTATCCAGGCTGTGCAGAGATGTGAAAAAAATCTATCGATCTATTTTTGACGTTGTTGGCTTCTTGCAAGTCAAGTGTCTTTCTCCCCTTAATTTTGGCGTTGCTTGGTAATACTGTTATCTATATTTATATGTTTTTTTATCAATTAAGTATTTAATTTTTCTAGCAATTCATTTCATGGTTATTCAATTAAATCCATGACAGGTTATATAATCCAGCCAGCTATTGAAAGAAAAGACCAGCCGTTGAGCTGCATCATTATGTACAATAAGTTGCACAACAATCTTCCTAATAATTGTATGGGACCTATACTTCATATAGATGAAGAACTTTTTTTTTAATAACACTATAATTTCAACAGTGACTTTGAGGAGTACAAGAATGCGGAAAACTACTTCATCACGAAATTACAAGAGCTAGGAGTACAGTGCCAAGAAAACAATTTGACAGAAGACGAGTATCCATGTACTGATATGGATTCACTCAAAAAACTCTTAAAGGTACGTAACCAGTCTCAGTCACACATAGCTATTTGTTATTTAATTCTTATAGACTATAGTCTAAAACCTAAAACCTAAAACCTAAAACCTAAATAAAATAGCTATTTGTCGCAACTTGATTAATTGAAACCTGAATAAGATTTTTTAGGCAAAAATATTATTAAAGATTGTTTTTTCAAGGGATAATTTAAACATTTTATATAAATATTAACCAGTCAATCATAGTCCTTCCCTCCTCAAATCCATTCTTTCCCTCCTATTAACAGGATTTAGGTGGTAGTCAATTTGTTTCCATTAATAATTATATAATAGTCAGTGCTCTTAAAGACTTGGGCATTTCCCTTTCTTATTTGTAATTTTACTTGGCACTGAACAAATGCTAATTAATAGCCACAGAGAATATTCTACGTTTTTCTATTTTTAGTATTCTGACAATAACTATAATTTTGATGAACAGATTTTTACAAAAACTTCCAGCTGGTCAAGTGTGTAAAAAAAGAAACTCAACAAATACAGAGACGACACCAAAAACTATCATCCACCAAAAACTTCCAATTGGTGGATGATAGTCGTTTCTAATAATGGCGATGCAGTGTCTTCCGTATTCCGTACACTGTCAAGAAGTAATCAGTAGCCAAAGATACCGATAATCAATTCGAGTTTTGGTCGCTTTTATGGTGCTTTTAACACTACTGGGAATGTTAAAGTAGCGGGTCCTTCACACTGTCCAGGTATTAAAAAAAAAAAGGCTTTAGGTGTCTCGGTGCAGATCTTCTACTTACTTTATATATGCTTCTAGAATTCCAGTTAATTGAAAGGATGTATCGACTAGAAGAATACAATCAAAATTACATAAGAATGCCCACAAAACCCTTGATGAGTATTTTAACTGAGTTTTATTTATCTGAAATTTCCATCTTTGCAAGAATGGATGCTTGGGTAACCAAGGACATCGTCTGTTCTTCTATCTCCACGAGACTTCCTTAAAAGGATTCATGTCGTGGATTAGAACTATATATGAAATGTTGATCAATCTTATTACACCTTTGTGTTTTATTGATTGGCGAAAATTAACTGCTCTTTCAAGTACGAGTACCATGATAGTTGTTTGACGGTATTACTAGACAGTGGTCAAAGAGAGTCTATGCCTTCTTAGAGCATCCACAGTCATCGACCAAAACTAAAAATTTGGTCGAAAACACAGACGCAGCGGAGAGTACTATCGATCAAATATCAGACTATAACCAAAAACCAAACCATATTTGGTCTTTGGTTTAGTTTTGGTCGGGCGTAGATTAAAGTTGCGCCTGATGGGGCGTAACTTTGAGTTACGCCCGAACTAAAAAAAAAAAAAAAAAAAATGGGACGCAAGATTTTGGTTGCGCCTGATTGGGGCGTAACTTTGAGTTACGCCCCAACAAAAAAAAATAAAAAAAATATATTGGACGCAAGATTTTGGTTGCGCCCAACAATAAAAAAAAAAAAAAAAAATGGGACGCATTTTGGAGTTGCGCCTGATTGGGGCGTAACTCAAAGTTGCGCCTGACCAAATTTTGGTCTCCCTCCACTGCGTTACAACACGGACTAAAACCAAAATTTGGTTTTTTTTTTGCTCTTTGCTCTTTGGTTTATGATCGCACCACTGCAGTTGCTCTTATACCCTATAGTAAATTATAGTTATGTTCTACTTAAATTTTGAGCTTCCAGGAGAAAGATGTTTCCTCGATGACCTGGATGCTGATGAGAGTCATACGTTTGGAGGAGTCATTCGGCCCGGAAAGGTGTGTGATTGCACCAATATCACAACAATGTAGAGACGCTGGTGAAATCAAATTAAGAACGGTAAGAGAAGTATTCAAGTGACTTTCTTTCAAAAAAAAAAAAAAAGTATTCAAGTGACTTTTTTCTTTCAGCTTTTTTATTCAAGGTCATATGGTCAATGTCAGTCAACAAAATCCGTAAACCGCACAATCAAGATGTAGTCACGTGTTGCGATTTTATTGGATGACCTGATTTTATTGGATGACCTGATGTTGATCCAAAAAGAAGAAAAAAAATCGATAGAAGAGCCCGAGTCCCTTAACGGTAGTAAAAATTATACATTTTTACTACCAAAAAGCTACCGAACTTGACATTGTCTGCACGTGTCTTAACTGACGTATAATTTTCGGATGAGAATGCAATGACGGGGGGAGGGGGTGCAAATGGGGTCTTTAATTTTTTGTTTTTTTGTTGAAGGACTAGAGAAAATCTCTTAAGTCATTAGATTAAAAAAAAAAAAAAAAAAACTTTGATAAACATAAATAAGAATTTACAAAATACTAATAATAAATTACATAATAATTAAAAGACACTTATTAACATTATAAAATTAATTAAAAAATAGAAAAAAAGAGGAAAAAAACAATTATATGAGAAGAGTGAACAGAAGAGATAGATTTTCTAGGGTTTATTTTCACGCCACTCGATTTTGAAGTACTATTGAAATAGCTTGACGTTTTCTGAAGTATTGATGTCTTATTGTCAGCACAATTTTTTATGGAAAGAAAATAAAATTTACAAAATTAATGAGGTTAATTAAAAATATACCGTATATTTTTGAATGTTGGAAATTTTTGTTGGACCTCACCCCTGAATAATCCTGAATCCGTCCCGGGCTGAGAATACTGGAACATCTGTTACAAAGTCCAAAAAAACTGGCTAATGTAAACTCTACAAGTATATCACGTCAAAATTTTGTGACCTGAAATTGAATAAGATGCTGGAGCGTACTTAGAAGTTCAAAATTGAAACGCTCGAAGGTTCCAAGGAAATCATATAATTTGTATTTGATAATTTAAAATTAGTACAATTATATCTCATTGTGCTACATTTATATTGTTACCGTCACAATTAATTAAGCAACTACCACTTCATAATGCACGGTTCCAAAGGCAGTGATTATCGGCCCTTGCAATGACAACTCACGAGTCATTACAACTACGGAGTAGTTATTGGATGGATGAGGTCCAAGCCGATTACTGCAACGCTACTAATGGGGTACAAGTTAGGGGTGTATCCATCCCAAGGCAAAATTTATTTTATCTTATACGAAGAATTGTTTTGTCTTATATTAATTTTGATACCAATAAGTGATTAATAGCGCGTTTGGATACAAATCTGTTTCTGCCGTCTGCTTCTTGAGAAGCAAAACTATTGTGCTTCACGAAAAGTTGATTTTTTTTTTGTTTCAAATATCGTTTTAAAACTCTATACCCAAACCGACTTTTTGCTTTTTGACTTCAAAAAATAAAAAAGTAACTTCTAAATATACACCCAAACGTGTTATAATGCACATGATTTACCCCCTTTGTACCCATGAAACCAAATCTTATTTTATTTTTATTTCAAAGGTTTTGGGTATGGCAATATGCAAAGATTTGATTAGTGCATTCAGCTTTCATTGTAGAATTGATAATCTATTAGGGTTTAAGCTTTCCTAACACAAATTCTTTGATAGGTAATCTAAAACTTCATTCATATTTTTGCTACGTGCAAGTTTTTTTAGGCTATGCATATTCATTAAATATAATCAGACTAATAAAAAAAAATGAAGATATTTTAAAGCATACGGGCAACGGGTGTGGGACGAAGCCAGATACATGCTTAAATTAAGATAAAAGATATTCCTTACTTCAAGGACATAATCAAAGATCAACAAATCATTTGAATCCAGCGTTTTAACCTACAGCCGTACCACATAGGTTTTCGACCAGTATTTGGTGCAAGGAGAATCTGGGTGAATATATTCACGAGCATAGTTCTATTTGCTGAAAAGAATCAACAAATACCAAGATACAAATTTACGATATCAGATTTTACATCACTTGGAGAAAAGATAAAAAAGAAAACAGATCTAATAGGTAGTACCAAATGTTAAAAAATACTTCCTAATAACCATAACACAAGATTGTATATATATGATAAGGATATCTAACCTGAGTAGTTATTTTTTACAGATGTTGTTAGAATCCTAAGGGGTCTTTCGAAGAGTCGGATAAAACGTAGAAAAAACGAAACTGATACACTCGCACGTGATGTTCTAATACAACTCCAAAATGGAATTTCGATAAAGGGGATAATTTGACCACCCAACTATGTGATTCTATGCTGGAAAATGATGGGGTTAGTCGAATAGTAATAATAACTTGAAAAACTGTTGAACAGTTTCAAGGTTTATAAGATTCAAATCAAATTAAGCTTAAATTGAATTTTTGGGTTGATCTTAACGTTGATCTATCAGCAGTCCAATAAAGCCACAATAATATACATAAATCTCGATGTACCAGAATTGGAAATTTATAAGAAAATGTAAGTTATGAGAATACATGTTTGAATTAATCAACTTAATGTGTAATAATGATTTTAACACTAACGCGTTGGCCACATGAAATATGCACCAGTGGAGGAACTAAGTATTTCAGGAATTCCAAACGAAGCAAAAAAATAATAATTAATGTTTGAAAATCATATAACACTCAACGAAGCACTAAAAAAGTTACATTACGAGGAAAAGTTTAAGGTGAGATTTGAAAAGTAGTTCAATCTAAATTACATTTCATTCCAAAAACATATCTTATAAATGAATCAAATGCAATGTAAGGCGCAATTTTTACCGTTAAAGCAACAATTATTGTAATTGAAGCAGGATCTCCGTGGTACTACATGGCATGTCCAGGATGTAGAGGAAAGAATGTTTACATGGAAGGCAAACCATGGTGCAATACGGATAGGGTCATAGTAGATGCACCAATGTCAATGTAATAAGTAGATATTTTTTTATTATTATCTTTTTTTGCGATAACATAATAAGTAGATTTATTAAGCGATGAAAGTTCATCTACAAAAAATAAAAAACTGATGCAAAATTACTACATACTTTGTGACAGTTATAATCTCCAACTAATAGTACGTGACGGCGTCAACAATGGTATAATCACAACGATGGGACGGATGTCTGCATGGTTATAGATGACATTAGAGTAACGAAAATGATGGATTACCAACGTGGATGTAAAGGTAAGTTTTATGACTTGAATAAATAGGGAATGACACAAACAAGTTATATTAAAACACAAATCTTAGAATGATTTTCTTCTGCATAAAAACAGGGCAGACGGTGTTGAAGAAATATTAGTTGTGATAGGAAAAACAATAATCTTTAGATTCATACCTAATGAAAGAAACTTCCTCTATCACAGTCTAACTGCACATGACATATTCCACTATGATAATGCTTTGGAAAAGCATATACAATGACATGTCAACTTTAGTCGAGCTGGATGAACGTGATGGTGAAATGGACTATATTATGGAGAAGGATCCTGACGTGCCACCATCGGTCGAGATCGATGAGGAAGGTAACGCTGTATTTATGTATTAATAGAGGTTAGATGGCATGAGTAACTATTTTTGGTCACACTTATTTTGGAACATATTATTTATTCTCCGACACTATAAGGTTAAATCTTTTACTTCTAAATGACAAGTTATTACTCGGACCCTTATCATGGTTGGGACCCTTATGATTAATGGTGTTACTGTGATATTCTTACTTCAGAACCAATACCAATCTTATAATACTTATGATATCATAACTCTTATACATAATTCAATAAAATACTCAGGTATGAAAGGAATGACAAACAACTTAATTTACGAACCTTAGATATGCACTAAAAGCAATCAGAATCAGGTGATGCCAGACTGGCATGTGAAACCAAACAATTGCTTAAAGTTAATATCATTGAAAGAACATGCATATCCAAAAAAAAAAAAAAAACTTTTGAATGTCATAGTAAATCAACATGTACACGGATATATGTACAACCAACCATATCAAGTTATAGGAGGATGTTCCAGTGGGTTTACTCTAAAATTAATGCATTCCTAATATAATTAAAATTCTAGAGTTGTAATAGGTGATATCCCTTGCATGCTTTTGATTTCGATTTAGAAATAAAATGATTGTGATTGTGATTTAGATATAGATTTATATTTTATAAGTAAAGAAAGTATTAGAATTTCAGATTTATAGAAAAAGAGGAAGATTACTGAAATAATGCAATTCATGAATCAGAATAAGCAAAGAGTACATGTTATAGATTTTTTATAACAAAATTCGAATGGAAACCTGTTTAACAGTTCATGAATTTAATGAGTGAAGAACGTATATTAGAATTTGAGATTTATAGAAAAAGAAGAAGATTACTGAAATAAGAATGAGCAAAGGGTACCTGTTATATATTTTTGATGACAAAATTCGAAAGAATATCTATTTAACAATTCATAAATTTAAGAAGAAAAATTAGAATTTCATGGACGTAGAAAATATTAAGATTTTCAGGGGAAATTTCCTAACATTAGAGAGGTGAGAGATGATGCAGGATAAAAAAAAAATTAAAAGAAATCGTTGGACTATAAAGATTGTTTTATATTTGTGTATAAAGATTGTTTTACGCTATTAAGACAAACCTTTCTGCAAAAATTTAGGAAAAACACAAGGATACGAAAGAAATGATAGAATTAGTGATTTGGATATTATGTTTTTGCGTGGCAATTCAAGTCTAAATATCTCGGTGAGGTGGATCAGAATCGATTTGGTGTAAACTCACCCAGTTGAATCGACTACTATTGGGCTTTACTAAGATAAATAGTATGTAAAGTAATAAAGCCCGTGCAAACCAAATTTGGAGCACAGTAAAAAAAATTAGGCTCCACCAAATACAATGTACAAAGATTGTTACAATTTTTAGGATAAACCAGAAATATATTTTTCGGGCTCTCTGTATAGCACCAAATATCCCACAATATATTGATTATCGATAGGTATCAAATTTCCTACTAATTAAAAAATAATTCATCAACATCTTTTAAGATGTTTTAATGCATACGGACCACGGGCGCGGGGCGAAGCCCCGCCACAACATTTCAAACCGGACCCGGTGCGTAGCACGGGTTACATACTAGTATAGGATGAAAGACGAATGGTTAGTTGACGTGTTGAGGCCAACAAAGAACAGTTACAATTCTGAATCGAAACAAAACGTTTTCGGACCCTCATTAATTAGGAAACGGACATTTATGACCATTTTAACTGCTTATTACCATTTATAGTTTTATGGAAAGATTTTTATATCCCATTAATAATTAAATCCGTATTTTAATTTCCATTTAACCTTATTTACAGGCCCACCGGGTGATGATCTCTTTTGCCTTCCAAATTTAGGGAAGAGACAAATCCTACATCAATGCCCATATTTTATTTTATTTTTCTGTATTTACAATTTTGATTTAAGTTTTACGGATTGATGAATCGTGAAAACATCGTTACTATAAAATGTATATAACTTGATGTAAAATTTTAAACCATTGCAGCAGACAAAAAATAATATGTTATTGCATTACGGACGATCATGAGTTCTAAACACTAGCTCTGATGCCAACTATTAGTTTTAAATTTTATAGATCGTTAATTAGGATCGTTGAACTTCATGATAATCACACTATGAAATATGCAAGAATTATTAATGAAGAATACTTGGTAGCGCTAATCCATTGAAGATCATTTGGAACACCGATAATACCTTGTGGAGGTCTTGGTTTCTCCTTCTTCACCTTTTACCGTTATGAATACTAAAATTCTCGAACCCAATAGTGATGGATATTGTGTTCCTTTTATAGGTAGAAGGAGGACCAAGTTCCTAGGGTTTAATACTGGCATTAAATCTCGACCGTCCATCAAAGAAGAGATATTAGGAATAATAATCCCATAAAGAAAACCGGACATAAGTATAACAATACTCTAGATTACCAAGATTATTACATGGGCCCAAGGGAATATTTCTTGCCATACAAAAGTATTCTTACAATGAGAAGGATCAACAGAAATGTTTGTCTAGGCCATAGAGTAAATCGCCCCCTATTGTTGTATTTTTTTGTAGAAACAACAATCATGTCTTGCACAAGGCTAGCGCCGGCTGCTTACTTGCACTTTGCTGGAACTACCGATTGTTTTTTCTTTTCGAATTTAAAATTTGTACTGATAATTACACTTAGGAGATTGCCTATAAATAGTTAATCAATTCCTTTGTTTATGACAGGCAATCTCAAAAGTTTAAAGAGTAAGCAACAGTATAAAGAAACAGACTTCTTTATTACTACCAAAATTTAGCAAAATTATGGGTAAATCAAGCAGCAAAGGATCCTTGTTCCTCAACTTGGTTTTGGTGCTCTCTGTTCTTGTTATCATCTTTTCCATGACTGATGCTAAATTTCTTGGTCGCGGTAAGTTATGTAAGTCACTTGCTTTAATCTTGACATGTTTTGACCCCCCCACCCGGCTTTCATTCCATCATAATGTTGACCCTCTGTGGCAAATAGAACGTCAGTAGTCAACCAAATTAGCTGGTTTAGTAGTTCAATATTAGATGATTGTGTTGTGCTAGCAAACAATCTTTCTCTTTAAATACACTAGTACGGATTTTAATGCTTTAGCTGATATCTGTATGTTTAACAATACAGCTGGGTTCTTGAGGCCAAGATCAGTTAGCTGTGCCACGGTTTTTGGAGTGGAGAGTGGAGACACATGTGCAGGCGTAGCACAAAAGTTCAACTTATCCCCACAGTACTTCAGCATGGTCAACCCAAATCTTGTCTGCAATGCACTCTTCGTGGGTCAGTGGCTCTGCGTTGATGGTACCCTCACCTAAGTAACAAGTTGGTCCTCATTTAACGATCATATATCAGCAACCATATTTATCAAAAAATAAAATGCCGAAAATCATCGTATTAGAAAAATAAAGAGAGACTTTGCAAACAATTTGTATCCCTGTGTTGTGTCCGTTTCTTGATTTTTCAGTTTTCATGTTTAAGCGTGTTGTGCTCGCATTATATGTTTCGTGTATCACTATTTTCTTTTGGCAGTCATATTGTAACCCGTAAGCTGATTTCACTATATTCAAGTAATCTCTCAGTGTGTCTGTTGCATGATTATTAGTTAATATTCGAAATACCTAGCTACGCTAAGCAAGCGCAAGTAAAAGAACACACTTCACAAAAATACACAACCTAGGACAGCCGCTGACGATGAAAAAACCAACTACCAGCAGCAGAAGACAGCTGCATCACCCATGAAGCAATAAATCTCAACTAGCTAGGTTTACAAGCGGGAAGAAAAATAAGCCAGCTTGTGATGGTTAAAAAAGCCATGTATGCATTCAACTCTGGTTCGTCTGCAAGAAAAGATGACCTTTTTGCATTGTGCAGCATTTATAAAATGCCTAGAAAGGACTGAATGTGTCCCTATATCAAGCAGTGCGGGCATTAGGATTTGCATGTGCGCTCAGCCTAATTCTCGTAAAAAAGTAAACTAACTACTGAAGTTTACTTCTATGCCACACTGCAATGAACCATGGAGGCTAAACTTTTTTGCGACAGAAAGAAACTTGCTAAATGCTACTGCTTACGGTCCTGTGCAAATTTTTAGCTTTCAAAAAATCTCAAACAAGTTTTGGCAGGGATAGAAGCTTTTCAAAGATATGTATTTACCTATAACGGATAAGATCAATCGTCATAAATAGCAATCAGCTCTGTACTGGGTTACTAGTGTTGGATGGAAAGAACTTCATAGTCTCAAAGGTTTTAGTTATTTTTTTGATAGGCAATAGAAAGCATATTGATCGAAAACAGCACGTCTGAAATGTAGCACGATTATAGCAAATATGACAAGGCCTATGCCCTACAGCCGGCCAAATGCAGAAAAGTTTTTTAACCAAGACACCAAGGCAGATGCATTTTAACAGACCCCAACTACAGCTCAAAACAACCTCACAAACAAAGAACGAAACGGCTTCAATGGAAAATTCTTTCCTCCTTGACGCCACTCTATCAAAATGAATGTCATCGACATCTGTTTGGAGAAATTTGATTTACAAATTAACCATCTACACCATGGTTAAGTAAGTGTACTGGCGTAAATGCGCTGGTCAAGACGGACAACAATAAAATAAAGCTGCATTTCTGCCTTGAACACGACCAATCTTGGGCTCAAATTTAAAACCTCTTCGGCCCTACCCATGGGCTATTTGTAAGCTTTATGCGTACTTAGTAGAGTGGAATCTGTTGAAAGCAAATCGTGAAAAATGAAATACGTAGTATCTGATTAAGTGATTAGTCCGTAATGTGGAGATAACTACTCTGTTTATGGCTCACATTGCAGGCAGACCAACTCCGGAAGGAAAAGTTTATAAAGAATTTGCCCAAAACCACACCGATATGTTATGCCTAGGGCTGCCTAGTGTCATACAATTAACATTCTATAACTGAAAAGCTTGACATCGGAAAAACATTCTATAATTGAGATGTCCGGTTCCTTTTAACCAAAATATTCGAACTAGACGGCCTAAAAATAGGAAAGGTTAAAATCAGATTACTAAAACCGCCCCAAGTTGTTTTGTTATGTAGTAAAAATCTGCATATGAGCGGAGCCGGCTGCATGTTTACATCTTGTTCCCATTTTTTATTGTATATCATCAATACCACATCTGTACAATGGTGTATATATAGTTCATCCGTCTTGTTATTTAAGAAACAAAAATCCTAGAGATTTCAAGAGTAACTAAACCAGTGAAAGAAGTTTTTCATTGCCGTACTTTGAAGCAAGGATTCGAGCATACGCTAGTAATGGGTAGCAGCAATGGAACAACCATATTTTTCAACTTGGTCTTGATGTTGGGTATCCTTGTGATCAGTTTGTCCATCGCTGATGCTAAATTCCTTGGCCATGGTAAGTTTTAGTTTATAACTGTATGTGTAAAGCATCATTTGGCTAACCCTTTCCCTGTCAAATGGCTGCATGAGATATGGACCCAATGCCTTAATTAATCATTGGATCAGTCTAGCTTCCTTATAGTGACACATTGTAAATAACATTATCTTGTTATATATCTTCATGTGATGTAACAAGCATACTCGCAAATCCCTGGCTTTATCCTGCTAGGAAGACACTATTAAACAACCCGAATCCAGCAATTTAAATCATTGTCAGGGCTAGGTCGCACCCAACCATTATGGAGGATACCTGGTATGGGCCTGCATATTTGAAATTGCAGACACATGAGAAGTAAACGTAAGACTTTACTTTAATTTTAGTGTAGACGCATGATATTCTAGGATGTTGATATGTAGTATGAAACACTGACTTATGAATGAACAGTGGGGCTAGGGAAAGCAGTGGAGGCCATCACCGTCCCAACACTTCAATGCGAGAGTAACACAGGAGTCGCAAGTGGAGAAACATGCTTTGACATTATGCAGAACTTCAATATCCCCACAGACGTGTTCTTAGGGATCAACCCTAATCTTCAATGCGATAAACTCTTCGTCGGTCAGTGGGTTTGTGTTGCAGCTGTCTCGGCGTAACATTGATGAACTGCACTCATGAGCAATAACAACCTACCAATACTACATAAAAATAAATGTTTTGGGTATATGATGAGCCCATCTCAAATAAGAGTGAGAGAGCGATAGGCGACAGCCAATTAATGGATGTTTAACTCTTAGGCCTATTCCTATGCACATGCCAAAAAAATGGTGTTTGGCATGCCAGGTGGCATGCCAAACCATTTGTGCCACTATGGGAAAACCGCTGAGCGGTCAATATTCTATCGAGCGATATTCACAATATCGACAGCGATAAAGACTTTATCGCCCGATAAAAATAATAACGCTGGCGATACAATGGTTATCGCCAAGTAGTTATTCTGCAACGGCTAGTTCCCCCTATGGTTCCTATATATACGCCATTTTACCTCTCAGTAAAACTCACACACGCTTCTAAAGATATTACTCCTTTATTCTCAATTTTAAGCTTTATTACAATGTCGTGATCCAATGAAGAAAGGGATATTATTATGAATAGGTTCAGGTTACAGCAAGAAAGTTATCGTATGAGGTTGCAAGAAATTGACGAAGAGGAAGCTGAAGATGAGAAACTAATCGAAACTTTGATGCTTGTACATATGGGTCAAATACCAAGAGTTCCAGAGCCCAAAGAAGTATTATCAAGAAGATATACGTATCGAGGGAGGGAATTTTACCATCAGAAGCTCATGCACGATTATTTTCTTCCCAATTATGTGTACTACGATCGAGATTTTCAAGGTCGATTCCGCATGCCTCGTCATCCGGTGAAAAGATTATTGAAGAGCTTTTTCGAGTGGAACCTCAATTCAATTATCAGTTTGATGCACTGAATATTAGAGGTCATAGTCCCGAACAAAAAGTTACTTTGGCTTTAAGGATTCTAGGTTATGGCACTCCAGCGGATGCGAATGATGAGTACCTTCGTATGGGTAAAAAAACTTCTTACACTTACCTTTCATTGTTCTGTGAAGTAATGATTAACCATTTTGGTCCAACATATTTACGAAAACCAACCGACGAAGATGTTAGACAAATATTAAGGGAGAATGAGGAAAGAGGATTCCCAGGAATGCTAGGTAGTCTCGATTGTATGCATTGGGTATGGCATGGATGCCCTGTTTATTGGGCTGGTCAATATAAAGGTCATTATCCAAAACCAACAGTTATCCTAGAAGCTGCTGCTTCTTACGATTGTTGGATATGGCACGCTTTTTTTGGTCTTTCGGGTTCACAAAATGATATTAATGTTTTGCACAAGTCGCCTCTATTTGAAGATTTGAAGTATGGAATTTCTCCATCTGTCCGTTTCATGATCAACGGCCATCAGTAAACGCATGGCTATTATCTTGCGGAAGATATCTACCCAAAATGGTCCACCTTGGTTCAATGCTACCGTCAGCCTCCTGCTGGTGCATTGGGCCGTTCATACCGATATTTTAACGATGCCCAAATGGCACTGAGGAAGGATGTGGAACGCGCTTTTGGAATTTTGAAGAGGAAGTTCGCTATCATTTGTGGCCCATATCGTGGGTTGAGTCCTCGTGAAATGCACAAGACTATGCTCACTTGCATAATTCTTCATAACATGGTAATTCAGAAACCGGGCGTGATTGATTGGATTAACTATGATGATGAAGATTTGAGGCCGGAGATTCGACCGAAAGAGGCCTCCCGCAAGGAATTATGGTCAAATGACTAACTACATTGAACCAGTAATTTGTATGACCGGTTAAGAGATGATCCGAGATTGAATCTTTGGGAGAGCATGGAAGATGATTTTATGTATTTTCTTAATGTTTTAGCTTCAGTTTAAGTTATGTTATGTATTGTTATTTTTCTAATTAATAAACTTCAACATTTCATTTCAAACTAATATTAATTGGAATGCATAACAACATATCAAATTAAAACTTAAACTAAAACATTAAAACTTAAACTGCTACATTAAACTAGTACTAAACTAGTACATTAATCATTTAGAGGAATTATTTCATCAAACTCATCATCAGTTCCATCATCATCATCATCTTCTTCATCACGGTTGTTAGTAAATCCACCTTGCTTTTCAATCTGTGCTTGAATCCTGTCAAATTCGATTTGCCATACATGTTTTTGTTGGGCGTTCATAATTGAGGTGTTAGCTTGAAGAATGTTATGCTTGTCATAGTCAAACTGGAATTTTTCTTGAGAAAGACGACTTTTCTTACTCTCCCGGTTTTGAATTTTCCTTTGAATGGATCTTTCCTTCGCGACGGTCTTTTGATAATCCATAAACTCCGCCATGTTAAATCCTACGGAACTCCCTCCTTCTTGAGCTAATTTTCTAGCCAGTTTTGTCCGATTCCTCCCTGGAAGTTTTCCCTTATTATTACCATCAACATAATTATTGAAAACTACGTTGGAATTTGAGCTTGTAGGGGTATGTGGTGAAGAATTTGATGGACCTTGTGAAAATGGTGAAGAATTTGGTGTTGAGGGAGAAGAATTATATGGTGACTTTTCAGGTACTATTTGATTATTTGCTAAGTAATCGGGATTATATTTGTTCAAACCCTTCAAAATATGATAACAACTTTCGAAAGCAAACCTGTTTACCATGTTTTCGTTGCCAACTGCACGAACCTCTCTTTCAAAATCAACATCGGGCCCGACCACTTTGTCCTTTCCTTTTCTCTTGGCTTGCATTATCAATGCAACATAAGCGGCTACTTCTAGGTTGATTACAATGAAGTGTTCGACAATCCTTTTGCATCACGACTATTGATGTTCATGGTTTGTTCTTCATATTTTTGAAATATATTATCCCACATGGTGTTACCATGTTGTTGTGCACCACCGATACAATCTTGGGTAAAAAAACATAATTACGACAAATACATTCATCTTCTATCATCTTTGTATTTTGCACCACGGACTCGGTTCTTCTTACCTTTGCCTTGAGTTTGTGCTTGTGAATCCATTTTACAAGAAAATATAATTGTAGAGGAGTTGTGATAGTTTTAGATTTGAAAAAGATTGAGAAATTAAGAAATTCTAGAGATTTAGAATTTTTTGGTGTGAGTTGATATGAGTTTGAAATCGGTATTTATAGAGGGGGAAATTGTAGCCGTTAGATGATGATGCGGTCGCGATTATCATACTAGCGAGCGATATCTTGACTGTCATTGGCGATTGGAAGACCATCTAGCGGTTTCTTGACCATCGAGCGACCAAGACTCTATCGCTCATTTGGAGACTCTGTCGTGTATGCCTATATGCCGTAAATAACATATTGGCATATGAGTTTGGCAGTTTGGCATACCCATAGTGGGTGCATATATGCCAAATATCATGTTTTGGCATGTGCATAGGAAGAGGCCTTACTCGTGCTTGTATTTCGATTTCTTTGTTCCGTTCTTTACAATTGGACATTTGAGACATTTGATAAAGTTCTCTTCTCTTGTACCGGAACTATATTTTGTTGACTGACGGATCTATGAGGGGGCTAAGTGGGGCTTTAGCCCGCCCCCTCACATGTTGAGTTTTTATTTTTACCATATGCATTTATAAGAAGTTATATTTGTAGCCCGATGTAAGCTGATAATAGCCCAAATACCTATTCTCAGTTGCTAACAGCCAAGAGTTAGAGAGGTTGAAAAGAATCTGGAAACATCTCGAACTCTTGACTCGCCTAATTGATTCTCTGAACAAACCTAAAGGTATAGTGATTTGTATTTTTTACTTTAACTTCTCAATTTAGGTTTTCTTAAGAGTGTTTCAGCTAACTCTTCAAGTGATGGGTTCATTTGCATGGAGAAGGCACTGTCTACAACTTCTCTTTTAAAAAAATTCGATATCTCAGTACAAGTTTTTTTTTTTTTTACATGGTTTTCCTTTCACTTTAGTTCTTAGATAATTTAGCCCTAAGCATCAATAATTTCTGGGTCCGTACTTTGCTCCAAAAATTACGTGAAGCCGAGAATACAAACCGAAGACCATACATTATCATCGGTAGGCCATAACTAAACAATGTCAACTGTAGTAGATTTCAAGGTTGTGGGCTCATAAGTCTAAAAGTAATGGGGTATCATCATGGTATCTCCAATTGATTGATGACTCCAAATGCATAAATTCCAAGGCAAAAATGACACAAGTTGATGCAAGACTTGAAGGCCTAAAGACCTAGATTGGGACCAGTATGGATCCGTAATTATTCAATCTGTTAAAGGCTGACTTTTGTCATATAATGCGGATCACTTTTAGGGCGAATTTGGAATCGGCGCGAGTTTTTAAAAGGCATTATTCTGTTGGGGTACGTATGCGCGGTGCTTTATTATGCAATAATGCGGAAATAATATATCTAGAGATTTTTTGTTTGATCGGTAAAGAAGATGACATATTGATCAAAAAAGAGAGGATGCAACAGGGTTATACCACCTTACACGGAAAAAAAAAATACACCAAAAGAAAAATGAAAAGAAAGGAAAAGTGATGGTAATAGGATTTAAGGATAGAGTTTCGCAAACTCCCGCATAACATATTTACATAAGACAAGACATTTGATACTATCCGACGAAGATATGAATCATTATACTGATAAAAAATTGAATGTGTCGGATTTCCACTCTTCCCCATATCTTACGAATGCCCGGGAGAAATCAATAGTGAGGTAGTTAGACTGCTTGTCGACAAATTTCATAGTTGCTGAATCTCGGAAAGGGAATCAACATTTATTAATAGGTGCTACAGAAATACTATATTTAAAGGTTGATAGAATCCATCAAACACAAATCTCATCGTTGGTTTGAATCATAATCACCGACTGAAACAAAAGAAATTTTATACTACAAATTGATATACATCTCATTTGATTTCCCTGTCTCCGCAGATATTGAATTCATATTATCTCTATATTTCCTCTTTATCTCCCTAAATCAATAATCAAAAGAATTCATGGATTCTTCTTCTTTGAAGAAGAACAAAACATCAAAACAAGGATTAGGTTTTGTTCACTATCAAAAGTAGATGATAAATTTATTATTGGCATATCCATTAATAGAGACGATGAGGTTGTTAAATCTTGTATATCAAATTCAAGAGATGAATTCCCTAATTTCATCAACTCCATGAAACCTAGATAGAAGATGAAGCAGAAGAATGTCGTTAAAGAGAGGAAAGTTAAGAATAATAAGGACAAGAAATCATTTTCTTGGAAAAATGTTGGTATTGTTATAAATTTGGGGAAATCAAAGAGGATATGTACCATTATCTTCTTCTTTTTCAAATTGGCTTACATTTATTTTTTATTCAACTTCTTCAATTAGCATCATCATTATCCTCTTCTTTATCACCACCTCCATCATCATCATCTTTCTTTTAGTCTGGTAAATTCAGTAAAATAGTGCGCCCAATCATCAATATAAAGAAATCATGACAGTTGATCAACATTTTATTTTACGGCTAATAGTTAAATGTAAATTAGGCTTCTGATTGGGAAAAAAAGGTAAATTAGGCTAGCGTAATTATGTCTGACAATCGCATTTTGGACACGTCTAGTGATTTGGAGAGAGAACTTGTCTCAACTCCAAACACCTCTCTAAAAAGATATAATCATACAAAAAAATATTTTAATTCCTTTCCGATTATATAGACAAGTCCGTTGGTTAGAGGTTAAAAAGACTAATCAACTACACTTTTACGGATTTATGTGGGACCCACCTGGATTTGCATTCCAACAACAAAACCAGAAAAAATAGTTGCATTAAAGGTTGGGAATTAAGAGAAAGGGAATCCAACATGTATTAGTTGCGCCAGGTCCGATAGAAATACTATATCTAACGGCTGATAGAATCCATCAAACACTAATTTATTAACGTTTTCTTTCTGGAACGGAAAAGTTTATAAAGAATTTGACCAAAACCACACCGATATGTTATGCCTAGGGCTGCCTAACGGCTGATAGAATCCATCAAAAATAAAGCTCCAATCTCATCGTTGGTTTGAACCATACTCACCGACTCAGACAAAAGAAAATTTATATTATAAAATGATATACACCTGATTTTTTTTCCATGTCTCTGCAAAAAAACCGAGTTCATATCATCTATATATTCCTCTTTTATCTCCCTCAATCAATAGAATCCATGGATTAATTCTTCTTCTTTGAAGAAGAACAAGACATCAGAAACTTCAAGGACTATGTTTATTTCAGTAATAAATTAAAGTAGAAAACAAATCATGGATACGTTGAGGTTGACAGGTTGTTGAAGCTTATGTGTCAAATTCTAGAGAAAAATTCTCTAATTTCATCAAATCCATCAAACCTGCAGAGAAGATGAAGCAGAAGAAGGTTGTTAAAGAGAGGAAAGTTAAGAATAATAAGGAGAAGAAATCAATTTCTTGGAAAAATGTTGGTATTGCTATAAACTTTGGGAAATCAAAGAAGATATATATTATTTCTTTGATGAGTGGAAGTGAAAATTTCATATACAAAATGGATGATGAGCTTAATGATATTCCTGATTTTCTGAGGAATTTTTTAATTGATGATCAACAAAGATATGATGAAGAAGAAGTGGTTGTTTGGTTTATCACAAACGACTTGGGAATGGACAAGTTTATGAGAACCAATTATAATCTTGAGATTAAGAACTTGTGTATTGTGGATGAAACTATTTTGAAGTATTTTAGATCATATGTGGAGTATTTGATTCAAGAATCTGAAACTAAGATGAAACAATTTCCAAAGCATTTGTATGCCCCCTCCATCACTGAAACCATATTGAGAATATTGCCATAAATCTGTTCTTGAACATGAAATCGTTCGTTCAATATATGGTATTGTTTTGTTAGGAAGAAGTTCTTTCAAGTATTTACTTCAGTAAATCTTATTCAATCAGTATTATCTTCTTATTTTTCAAAGTATCCTTACATTAATTTTGAATTCAACTTCTTCAATTAGCATCATCATAATCCTCTTCATCATCACCACCTTCATCATCATCTTCTTCTTCATCATCATCTCCATCATCGTCACTGTCATCATCATCATCTTGTTCTTAGTTGGGAAGATTCAGTAAGCCTCAAGTGTTATCTTTGGAACTCTACAAGGGCTTGGTAGTACTGCGTTGATATTAGTTAGCATTGTTAACGCTTTTTGGATCTTATGTTTTAATTGTACTTTTTAGATGGTTATCAAAAAAAAAAAAAAAAACTCAGGATTAAGAGATTTCTCGGCATGAAGATGATTGAGGTCCGTCAATTCAAGATTAGAAAACTAAGTATTAGTATAAATATGATGCGGTTTGTTTAGATTTTTTTTTTTTTAAATTGTGTTAGATGATTTCAGTTTTGACTTGGTCCAGTAGATGATGATGAATCAGTAATCGTCATTTTTGTGTTTTCCTTTTTTTTTTTTTTTTGCTAATCTTAGCTCTTTCTCGTGTATTCTTGGTTTATTAGACATATCATAATATTAATGAACATTTAAGATATATAAACTACTAAGTTGATGCTCTGATTGATGGTAAAAGATAAAACATGTTAACAGAGCAGGAAGCATCTCCACTTGTTGAATTCGTGGTTTCAAAAATGTGTGATTACCGACTTTTATTGTGAACTAACCACCATCAAAATTTAAGGAAAAATTTAGTAAAACACCCATGCCCATGCAATAATATCGGATCTCTGCTTGTGCACCTCTATATAACTCCAACCTCTCGCCGACGGCAATTGGACGATCCATGATTGATGGGTCCTCCTAATTCAAACAATCCCAATAATGGATTTGTATTATTGTATCCAATTCTGTGAACCATAATCACAGACTCAAACAAGTGAAAAAAAAATTACATTATAAAATGATACACACACCTCATTTGTTTTCCATGTCTCTACAAGAATACTGAGTTCATACCATCATCTCTCTATTTCCTCTTTATCTCCGTCAATCAAAAGAATCCATTGATTTTTCTTCTTTGAAGAAGACCAAAACATCAGAAACTACAAGGACTAAGGATTGTTCAGTAACCAAAGTAGATGATAGATTTCTCGTTTGTATCTCTATTAATGAAGACGTTGAGGTTGTTGAAGCTTATGTATCAAATTATATAGATGAATTCTCTAATTTCATCAATTCCATCAAAGCTAAAGAGAAGATGAAGCAAAAGAAATTTGTTAAACAGGGGAAAGTTAAGAATAACGAGGAGGAGAAATCAATTTCTTGCAAAATTTTGGTATTGTTATTAACTTTGGGAAATCAAAGAGGATTTGTACAATATCTCTTATGAGTGGAAGAAAAATTTTCATCTACAGAATGGGTGGTGAGTTTGATGATATTCCTGATTTTCTGAGGAATTTTTTAACTGAAGATCAACAGAGAGAAGTAAAAGAGCAAGTGCTTGTTCGATTAGAGTTTCGCAAACTCCCTCGTACCATATTGACATAATTTAAGACATTTGATACTATCCGACGAAGATATGAATCATTATATCGATACAAAATTGAATGTGTCGGATTTTCACTCTTCTCAATAATCAATATCTTGCGGATGCCCAGGAGAAATCAACAGTGAGGTAATTAAACTCCATGTCGACAAATTTCGTAGGTGCTGAATCTCGTGAAGGGAATCAGCATCTATTATTAGGTTCTACATAAATCTATATCTAACAGTTGATAGAATCCATAAAAAAAAAAAGCACAAATCTTATCGTTGGTTTGAATTATAATCACCGACACAAACAAAAGAAAATTTACATTATAAAATGATATACACCTCATTTGTTTTCCCTGTCTCTGCAGATATTGAGTTCATATAATCTCTCTATTTCCTCTTTATCTCCATAAATCAATAATCAAGAGAATCCATGGATTCTTCTTCTTTGAAGAAGAACAAAACATCAGAAATTACAAGGACTTGGTCTTGTTCACTAAAAAAAGTAGATAATAAATTTCTAATTTGTGTTATAATTCCCCTTCTATTTAATGGCTACAATTGACAAAGAGATGTCATAATACTAGAACCCCACTTTATTACACAAAATAAACATTAAAGAGATGAAATTTCAAGTATTAATATTCAAGACACAAACTAAAAATAGTTTGTTACAATGCCCTTGTTGTGCATAGTTCTTGTCTCTTTAATGGTCATACGAGACAAGAATAAAATTTTCAACACAATCAAGTTGTGTTGAGGTGAGCATCAGTAAGCTCACCGCTATGTTCCTACACTTAATTGTCATCTTCCATATTTCTTGATCGTTTAGATCTGGTTCTCAACCTTCTTTTAGTTTTATGCTTGCCCTTAGAATTATTCAAACTTTGAGAAGAAGAAGGTATAGCCTTACTAACCTTGGATCGATTTTACTTTTAGAAGAGTTGAAGCATATTTATTAAACAAGAATCTCTCTGTTGTAGTTTGTTGACATATCTTACTTTCTGTTTGTAATTGAAGGACTATTTCAGATCATGACATTCCAAGGTATATAAAGTACATGTTCTGGTGGAGAGTGATTGATTAGAAACATCACCAACTTCAGCAGAAAAAAAGCTACTTGTGATGATCCTATAACATTGACAAGGAAATTTTCATTAGAGAATGAAAATCCATCGCATAATCCAATATGTTTGAAAAAGAGTCATTAAGGAAACTGTCAAGGTTAATGTGAGTATTGCTAATTCGTTAAAATTGACAGATTTATCCTGGAGAGCAACACTGAAATCTCTTCCCATTTTGATTTATAATGATCAATGTTTCATTGAGTATTACATCAAGACTCTTGTTTTCAGTATATTTTTTTGCGATTAGGACACTAATTAGCAAAGTAACCAAATCCACTATAACTTGAAGCATTGAGGCATATCTTCATCATCTCTATTGTTTGAGTTCATGTTTTTAGGAGGAACACGATTGTGTGGCTCGTTCAATGAGCAAATAGGTTCTTTTGAGAAACGTTTATCTTCATAAGAAGATTTCTAAACTATCTTGTAATAAGCGACACAGAAATGTCAAGATCTTTGTCTGACATTTCGTTATCCGGTACAGGACGCTTCTAAGGAGCATTAACACTTTCACTTTTATCAAGTACCTCAGTATTTTTAAGGCTTTGAAGGAAATATCTTTACCGGCCTTACTGTGTTGTTCATGATCAAAGATCTTTATCTTTCCAGCAGGACTGCTTCTGGAAGTGCTAAAATATCATTCTATTCAGTGATAGCACATTTCTTAGACTCATATCAAGATGGCAAAGATCCCAGAAATTTCACAATATCCTTTTCATAGATAGTCCTACCTAACGCATGATAGACATTCACTATTTCGGATAACTTATGATTAAATTCTTCAAATAATTCTTCGTAAGCCATATGAAGGTTTTCCCAATCATAAATTAGTTTTGAAGACTTGCTCCGATCTCCAAGGTATTCCCTTCAAATACGGTCTCTAAGATATCCTAAGCTTCCTTCGACGTAGTGCACGTAGAAGTTATATAACGAAGGAAATATAAGTTTAATATCTGGTTTGAAAATTGACATTAGTTAGGTGATTGAGTTGATGGCTTCTTAGAAAGTATTTTATTTCTATGAACAAAATAGTATCTTAACTAGCTGTCCAAATTTTTTTTATGTGGAAAGAGGTGCACCTTGTTAGAGCACTGCTCGGTCGAACTCGCAAGCGTTGCTATCTCAAGCTTGTTTGTCAAGTTTAGTTGCCAAAACTATAAGTCTTGATTTTTAGTCTACTTATAGCTAAGTCTCGGATTAGGATTGAAGTGTAGTTGAGCTTTAGACTTCACGGCGTTCATCGATTGAAGACGAAGAACTACTAAGGGGAGCTTGTGGAACTTCATCAACAAAAGGTATGTGGAGACTTGAACTCATCTATCACTTAAAAGTCTATCTACTCTATCTCCTATTTGAGACAAAAGTCGTATAGCTATATAGACTTCGATTATACACATTTGATATTTCGAGCTGAGTTTAACTCGCTTATATATTTCTCGAAATATTTGTTGGTAAGCTTCCGCTTTAACCAAGTTCGTCTTATATTCATGACGAAAGTCAAAAGATGATCATGTGAAAATTGCATGGTAACATCTTATATGATTTATGTGAGACAGTCATTTGGTGTAGACTCGGAATGTTTCATATTGATCATTCGATCAGTTGAAAATTTCTGTGAAGCTAAGAATGTTTCAATGATTGAAATAGGAGTTTAGAACAATTAACCATGATTGGATATAGCACAGTATGCACACTTGTATGCTAACTGTTGCAAGTTATTCCAAGCCCGGGAACCATAGTATGCATACCCGTATGCATACTGGTTTGTTAGTTGAAGTCTGGAAACTTAGTATGCATACCATATGCGTACCGGCATAAGTTCAAGTCCGGGAATTCAACCGAGTTTGGTGGTGTACGACAGTATGCATACCCGTTTGCATACCGGCGTATATAGACCAAGTCCGGCTACTTAGGTATGCGTACACGTTTGCATACTTGAGTGGGTTATGTTCTAAAATCGGTTTGTTCATGAACTAATACATTTATAAATTAAGGAATGCAATCTTTTGCAAACCGTGGCTATAATGTTCATGAATTGATTCGAGTGAATCAAAATCGATTTTGTTTCAATTGTGTCTTGTATACTTCTTTGAGAATATAAACAATTGAACAACTCTATAACTAGTTTCATTTGAGTCATTTGAACTGGTTGTGATTAAGATGAACAAGGTTGATATGAAAGTGTTCATATGGCTAACTTCGGTTAACTATTGTTGAGCCAACAAGGTGTACACGTTTAGGTACGTTTACCCATATCTAAATGAAGTCACTTTTCATTTGTGTGTAACAAGCTAAGTTCGATCTAACGGTTAAAAGATATTAGCTTGAGTCTAATCAGGTTTTCATCTAACGATGAATATTGAATGCTTTATTATCAAGGTAATATTGATTGCAAACACTGATTTGAAGAATATATAAGGGAGAACTCTAGCAACTGGGAAACCTAATCCCCACACCTCCTGTGTGATACTAGACTAGAGTCCATTCTCCTTTAACCTAGGTTTTTCTAAAACTATTATAGGTTAACTACTTCAAGACTTCATTGGGATTGTGAAGCCAGACCCAACTATTTTCTCTGTAGTTGCGTGTTCTGATCTTGATTTATTCTATCGTATTGAAAACTATTGTGGATGGGGAAAAACGGTTCGCAGGTTTTTTGGGAAAGTGAAGAGTCGAGCATGTCGTCGAGACTCCTCGAACCGGGTAAACTGCTCAACCTCACACAGATGCACCTCCGCAAAGGGGGTGCTTAGATTCTAGAGATCAATATGTAGGACTCCGGCCTAAACCAAGACAATGGCCGTTCCAGAGTCAATTCGGCCGCAAAGAGGGAGACGGGTTGATATGTAGGAGGGAAGCTAAGAATTGTGTGGGATCAGTGATGATCAAGGATTGTGGGTGTGTTGAAGGTTTCTGCAATAATTGGTGAACTGTTGAGTTCGAATAAGTTCTGATGAATTGATGAATTCCTGAGAGCAGTTACTCGAGAAAATCTGTGTAGACCAAAAATGTTATCCTCAATCATGGATTCAGAGACTTATTTATACTGTCAGAGTTGTGAACACCTTGATCCCTGTAAGTTTGACGGTTTCATGAGTGGAAGAGTGGGCCGGTGGAAGATCGTGGTAAAGTCAGTTCCATGTCGTGTGGAGACTTGACGGATCGTGCACCCACTACTTTGCTAACTCCTTCAACCGTTGACACAACTTACGCACATTTCTCGTTGTGGTTGAATCCACGTGTTGTAGGCCGCTAGACCAAAACCCTAGTTGTTATCCCCCAATTTGACGTGATTGATGTGTCACGAATCGTGGAGTCTGCATGATAGACTATTTAGTTTGTCAGTTTTTGACTGATTAGACAACGAGTCTAGGTTTTGTTGAATAGAGCATGTTTGACAAATGCTCAGCGATTCATGAATGTTAATGTTGTGAATTCAATGAGTTGTTGAGTTGTTGAATATTGATGAGTTACTGAATATATGTGGATTATTCGATCAACTGAGCAAGTATTGCTCGATTCGACGAAATACTGATAAGATACTGAATATTGATAGTTGGGTCAATATTCGAGCAACTGAGCAAGTATTGCTCAATTCGACGAATTACTGAATATTAAGATTTTGACGTGCAATTGAGCAAGTATTGCTCAATTCGACGAATTATTTATGGGTGACGGGACCCAACTAAAATATTGATAGATTACCGAATATTATATAATTAATCCGCGTGGATCAACGTCAGTTGATCTGGTGTTTGAACTTGCTCAGAATAATGATTTGTTGAGCGTTTGTTCGAAAACCCTAATT
Organism: Papaver armeniacum; assembly: GCA_023531295.1. Classification (NCBI taxonomy): domain Eukaryota; kingdom Viridiplantae; phylum Streptophyta; class Magnoliopsida; order Ranunculales; family Papaveraceae; genus Papaver; species Papaver armeniacum. The sequence continues at coordinate 127,741 of JAJJWW010009065.1, forward strand.
TTTGACGAATTGCTCATTAGTCGACGAATTGCTGAAAATAGGTCATGAGCAAAGGAGGGACCGACCACATGAGACCATGGACGTCCATGTGATGCCCAATCGTTCGAGTGAGCGTGCACCATGGTTCTCAGTTAGAGAGTTGGTGAAAGAATGATGATTAAATGCCGGTTTCATCATTTATTGAATTACTATTGGGTTCAACATTAGGCAAAAACCTAAGTATGAAAGATGGGGGACCGACCAAGAGAGCATGGGGCCGGCTCTTGGTGGTCACGGGACTAGATGTTGTCCGTTTGAGCAATCCCCAGGTTGGTTGGAGAAAGTTTGGGCCCAATATGAGCGATTGCGCAAATTAGGTCAAAAGTGTGAAAACGTGCGGGACCGGCTTGTGCAAGCCCTAGGAATGACCCTGGTCGGTCATTAAGGCATGCACGTGTTGTCGTGGTGTCCGTGTCTCCATACTGAGAGTTTCAGTATTTTCTGATGTGCGTTCGAGCAACATTGTGAATTTTTCAGAAGAGTTTCATCTTTACTGAAATTCTTGATTTTTGTTGGAATGAGCATGTATGCTCAATTGATCAATATTTTATAAATATTAAAATAAGAATATTTTAACATTTAAAATTGTCGTGAGAGGCTAGCCGGTCACGTGACCATGTTGGCTCTTGAATTTTCATGATTTGAGCAAAATTTGAGAAATTATGAAGAAATCATGATTTTTGCTCAAACCAAGGAGTTTCATGAATTCGAGGAAAATAATAATTATAGAAGACTAGGGATTGCAGGGTGTGGGACCGACCACGGCTAGGGCATGGCCGGCCGGCCATGTTGCCCGGTCCCGCACTCCTTTCCCTATTTTATAATATTATTTTCATGAATCCGTGATGTTATGAAGAATCCATGAGTTTTGTTGAAACGGAGGAGTTTCATGATTAGGGAATAATAATTATAAAAAGCTAGGGATTGTGAGGTGTGGGACCGGCCACGGCTTGGGCATGGCCGGCCGGCTATGTTGCCCGGTCCCGCACACCTTTCCCTATTTTATAATATTATTTCATGAATCCATGAAGTTATGGAGAATCCATGAATTTTGTTGAAACCAAGGAGTTTCATGAAATTGGGGAATGGTTATTATAATAGGCTAAGGATTGTAAGGTGTGGGACCGACCACGGCTAAGGCATGGCCGGCCGGCCATGTTGCCCCATCCCGCACACCTTTTCTTATTTTATAATATTATTATTTTTCATGAATCCGTGAAGTTATGGAGAATTCATGAATTTTGTAAAAACAAGGAAAGTTGCTAAAATCAAGGAGTTTTTTCATGAATTCATGAAATAACAAAATAGGGCAAAATAATGAGAGAAGCATGGGGACCGGCCACGGCTAGGGCATGGCCGGCCGGCCAGTGGGCCCGGCCCCTGGGCGCTCCTTATTATTTTATTAATATTTGTTGTTTTCTCCTGTTTTGCGTAGGATTCCTCATCTATTCATGTTTTTGGATGCTCGTTCGTGCATCCGGGTGCTCAGTCGTGCATCATCGAGTACACTTACACCATTTTTCGTGGGGGATGTTCAGATGCCCGGTTGTTGAGTATTTATTGCTAATCCATGAGATTCAGTGTAACATAATTCATGAAACAAGACAATAAAATAAGTAGTTATTTATTATCAATTCATAGGATCAGCTGTGGATTCGACCATGAACTCGGAATAATAAAATAGGCATTACCATTCCATGGGATCGTGGATTCGACCATAGAATCGGAGTAATAAAATTATCTATTACCATTTCATGAGATTAGCAGTGAATTCGATCATGAAATCGGAGTAATGAGATAAATTGTTGTTGCCATTCCATGAGATCAAGTCGTAGATTCGATCATGGAATCGGAGCAACTGTTATTGCCATTCCATGGGATCAGGCCGTGGATTCGACCATGGAATCAGAGCAACTGTTATTTCCATTCCATGGGATCAGGCCGTGGATTCGACCATGGAATCGGAGCAATTGTTATTGCCATTCCATGGGATCAGGCCGTTGATTCGACCATGGAATAGGAGCAATAATAGATTATTCTTGGAATTCAGTGGTGAATGTCACAGCATAATTAATCTATGTGCATAGTCTGGAGATGGCTAATCCTGAGGGTGCTCTCAGACTCTATGGAGAACACCCGAGTCTATACATGTCGCTCTACATAGTCAGGATCAGTGAGTGTCACTGTCCTGAAGGCGTTGTTGCTCTCAATCTGACGGAGAACCGCCCAATCTTTCTTCTATGTAGAGGGGGGTCGCTCTCATGTTGTCAGGGAACAGTGAGTATCACCGACGTCCTTAAGGCGTTAATCCCTCTCAACAAACAATTATGTAGGAGGACCGCCAAATTCTATTATTCTACATAGAGGGCACAATGAAATGCCAGGGATCGAACGCTCAGCTAGTGGAGGCTTTTCGAAAGACATATTCATCATGGCTTCGTAAAATATGAATCATCACATGCCTGAAGCCGTATCAGAAACATGCAGTATCATGATTTTACGGTTTTGACCTTTTTTGAAAATCCACCATCAACAACTATCTTCTCTAAGATTTGCTCGAGATTTAATCTCCGATAGGAAAGATAAAAAGTAGTCACAAACATCTTCGTCTCATCGTTTGTGATTCAATAATATCTTGTTTCGCTACCATACGATTAAGATTATTGTGAGGTGATTGATATTATTTGGCTGTTCTTCGGGAATATAAGTTTGGTGTATCAATTGGTTCATGTTCTCCTTGATTTATCAAAAGACGAAACAAAAGTCATAGGTATTTCTGTCGGAGACAGACTTATCAATTCAATAGACTTTTCCATGTGATACATATTTGTTTATCAAGTCTTCAACTTTGGGTCGTAGCAACTCTTGGTTGTGGGTGAGATCAGCTAAATGAATCAAGTGCGTAAAGTCCTGCTGGGATTCAGAGGCGTAAGGAACACGACTGTACCTTAATCAGTGCGAGATTGGTTATGGCTCAACTACATTCCAGTCCGAAGTTAACTTGTAGTAGGCTAGAGTCTGTAGCGGCTTAATACTATGTGGTGTTCAAATCTGGACTAGGTCCCGGGGGTTTTCTGCATTTGCGGTTTCCTCGTTAACAAAATTTCTGGTGTCTGTGTTATTTCTTTTCCACATTATATTTTCTATATAATTGAAATATCATAGGTTGTGCGTTGTTCAATCAATTAGATAATCCAACCTTTGGTTGTTGATATAAATTTATTGACACTTGAACATTGGTCTTTGGTACCATTCAAGTTGTTTCACATAATAATCAGGCTCGCGGATTTCTATCTGTTTGATTTGCTGATTACATTGTGACATAGAGATACAACAATTGGATATATTTCCATTGATTAAGTCTGACTTTCTAGTTGATTCTCTTAGAATTATATTGGAGTTTGTCCATACAGATTTCCTAAATGAAATATTGGGTGAGGTTGTTAGACCCCCGCTTTTTAAATTGGTATCAGAGCAGGCAAACGCTATAAACTTAATAAGTTTGTGTTTGACTGATCCCTAACGTCTGTCCTTATGGGAAATTACTTTGGGAAACTTGTTTTGGGCATCTGTAATGCACGCCAGAAATCTTCAAAGATTTTTCAGAGCTTATCCTTCTCTAGACTGCTGGTCTCTCAAGATAATCTCTCATCATCTAAGACGTTAGAAATCCTAGATGATGGAAAACAATTTAAAGGAAGAATTAAAGATTCCTTTAAAAAGGTTCGTTACAGGAAACGTACGAACAAAAGCTCAAGGATATGGAACCTCACTAGACTTCTTATTAATCTTTTTGAGGAATACTATCGAGATGGATCATTGACAAAGATCTATTTATGGCTTTTGAAAACGTATTTAAATCTCTGGAACGACTTGTCTTGATTAAGGAAATGGCATGTGCTGGTAAAAATTATGATTCCGTCATTCGTGACACACATTCGAGTTTTGGCAACGTCTCGGTTGTTGATAGGGAAAAACGATTTGCTGGTTTTTTAGGAAAGTGAAGAGACGACGGTTCGGGCGAGACTCCTTAACCGAGCAAACTGCTTAACCTCACACAGATTCACTGCACGGGAGTGCTTTGAGTTCGAGAGATCAATCTGTAGGACTCTGGCCTAAACCAATTCAATGGTCGTTCCAGAGTCAATTCGGTCACAAAGAGGGAGATGGGTTAATCTGTAGGAGGGAAGATGAGAATTGTGGGATCAATGATGATCAAGGATTGTGGATGTGTTGAAGGTTTCTGCAAATATATGAACTGTCGTTCTGTAAATAAGTTTCGATCGAGAGAATTATTGTTCTTCATTCATCGATTTTGGACTTATTTATATTGTCAAAATAGTAAACACATTGATCCCAGTAAGTCTGACGGTTTGTTGAGTGAAAGAGTGGGAAAGTGGGAGATCGTGGTAAAATCAGTTCCATGTCATGTGGAGACTTGATCGTCCACCCAATACTTTGCTAACTCCCTCAACCGCTTGCACGACTTACTCACATTTCTCATCATGGATGAACACACGTGATGTAGGCCGTCAGATCAAAACCCTAATTGATATCCCCCATGTGACATGATTGATGTCTCACGAAGTGGAATCTTCAAAACAGACGTGTATTTGATCAGTCAGTCGTTGACTTGATTAGACAGTGAGTCTAAGTTTTGTTGAATTGAGCATGATTGACGAATACTCAGTGATTCATGGATTGAACATGTCTGTTGAGACGTATAGTTCTTGAATAAATGTTGATAACTGGATCGACATGATAAATATTGATGAACTGAGCAAATATTGCTTGTATGATGGATTGTTGGATATTGATAGTTGAATCAATATTGATGGATTGAGAAAATATTACTCGTCTGAGTAAAATTACTGAATATTGATGGTTAGATCAATATTCCTCGTTTGGGCAAATATCGCTCGTCTGAGCGAATACTGCTCGTTTAATGAATTATTGGTAGCATGACCAAATAAAATATTAATTAAAATATTAGAAGCTGGACCGAATATTATATAATTAATTAAGATGTTGATTGTTGGATCATCATAAAATTATTAGTGTTTAAACTTGCTCAAAATTATGATTTCAGAGCATTCAGTTCAAAACCCTAATTTTGATCGATTGCTGATCAGCTGATGATTTATTGAAAATCAGAGTGAAGGAGGGACCGGCTACATGGGATGATAGACGACCATGTAGTGCCAAGGTGCTCGTGTGAGCATGCACCAAAGTCCTTTGTTGACCAATTGGTGAAAGGATGATTAAATGATGGTTTAATCATTTATTAGAATAGTGCCCGTCTGAGCATTAGGTGATGAATCCTAATTATGGAGAAGTGAGGGACCGACCAAGGGGTCATGGGACCGTCCCTGGTGGTCATGGGACCAGTTCATGGTCATTTGAGCAAATTCCAAGTTGGTTGCAAAGAGTTTGGACCCATTATGAGCAATTGAGCAAATTAGGTCAAAATTATAAAGATATGTGGGACTGGCTCCTTGCAAGCCTTAGGGCCAGCCTTGGTCGGTCAAGAAAGCATTCCCGTGTCACCACAATGTCCGTGTCTCAGTCCTGAGAGTTTTGGTATTTTCTGATGTGCGTTAGAGAAATATTTTGGGTTTTCAGAAGAGTTTGATCTTTGACTGAAATTCTTGATTTTGCTCGAATGAGCAAGTGGAACTTTGCTCATTTGATCAATATTTTGAGAATATTAAAATGATAATATTTTAATATTCTTTTTCGTGAGTGGCCTAGTCGGTCATGTCACCTTTGTACTTTTTGGCTTTTTCATGGTTTGAGCAATATTTGAGAAAATATGGAAAAACCAGGGTTTTTGCTCAAACGGAGGAGCTTCATGAGATGAGGGAAATAATAATTGTGAAAACAATGGATTGCAAAGTGTGGGACCGGACATGCTAGGGCATGACCGGTCGGATAGGTAGCCCGGGTCCCGTGACACTTTCCCCTATTTTTATTATTTTTCATCGTTTAAGGAAAATATGGAGAAACAGTGAGTTTTGCTCAAACAAGGAAAGTTGAAAAAATAAAGGAAGAGGCGTGGGGGACCGACCACAGCGGCATGACAGGCCGGCCGGTGGGCCCGGTCCCTATGCGCCTCTTTTATATTTTTTATTATTATTTTCTCTCTCCTGCGTGGGTTTCCTCATTTGTCCATATGTTTGAATGCTCATTCGTGCATTTGGGTGCTCGTTGGTGCATCATCATTGAGTACACTTGCACCATTTTCTTGGGGTTTACTAGGTGATATTCCAGATGCCTGATTGTTGAGTAATTATTACTAATTCATGAAATTTAGCGAAGAATGATTCATGAAACAGGGTAATAAAATGAATTGAGTACCTAATAGTAATCCATGAAATCTAGTCGGAGAATTCAAGGAACGGAGTAATGAGATAAAATGGTTATCTATTACTAATCCATAAATCCAGCCCGGGGATTCAGGAACGAAGTAATGAGATATAATAGATTATTTTCTAGGAATTCAGTGGATGAATGTCACAATAGAATTAATCTATTTGCAGAACCGAGATATGAGATAGTTGAAGCATCATACTCGCTCTGAAGGGTGCATAGTCAGGGAACAACGTGCAACGTCGACGTCCTGAAGGCGTTAAGCCCTCTAACAAACAATTATGTATAGAGAGCCACCTGAATCTATACACGGTCTCTCTACATAGTCAGGGAACAACGTGCAGCGTCGACGTCATGAAGACGTTAATATCTCTAACAAACAATTATGTCTAGAGAACCGCCCAATCATTATTCTATGTAGAGGTGGGTCTCTCTATGTAGTCAGGGAACAACGAGCAACGTGACGTCCTGAAGGCGTTAAGCTCTCTCACAAACAATTATGTCTAGAGAACCGCCCAATCATTTGATTCTACATAGAGGTCATGATGAAATGCGCAGCATCGAACGCTCAGCTGGGAGGCCTTTCGAGAAACATATTCATCATGGCTCTGAGAGGAACACTCACTCAGTCAGAGATCGTGAAACGGTTCACGGATCGTAAAATATGAATCGTCACATGCGTTCCTGAAGTCGGGTCAGAAACATGCAGTATAATGATTTTACGATTTTGACCTTTGTTGAAAATCCACCATCAAAATTAAGTCCCCTGCTTAGTGAGGGACAATCATGTTCCACAGTAAGCACTAGATGGTGATTTTCCTGTTGACGAGACAAGCAGTTGAACTCAGTCGTACAAAGGTATTTTCAGAATCCCCGATTTGCTCCAATGGTGTCATGTACGAGCAAATGCTCAGGTAAGGACCCTGACAGTATGATAGAGTGTCATCCCGTGAGCACGGAGAGATGAAGCACTGCTGATTTGGGCGGTCGAACGTCCATTTTTGGTCGGTTTAGCGTTTATGGGCCTGGCCCAAAAAGGAAATCCTTGTTTTATTAAGTTTTTGGAAATAAAATTGATATAAAAGGGAAGAGACCTCTAAAAAAAAATATTATTTTTGTGTGACCGACCAGGCCTTTCTCCTTTGTCTCACGATCGTGATTTTTTTTTTTTTTTTTTTGAAGTTACCTGCACCGACCAAGGTAAGCCGAAACCCCTTTTTTTGTTTTTTTTGAAGTTCAATTGTTCATGAGTTGTTCAAAACAATTTTGTAGGTATGCGTGTATGTGTAGGCTTTATGAAAAAAAATTGTTTTTAGCAAGGCGTCCGTTCGTCCGTCGGTTTAGGAAACGAACAATAATCCCTAACACGAAAGAGATATATATATATTTTTTTGAATAAGTATGATCTAGTTGCAGTAGAAATTTTTTGTTTATGAGGTTTCATGAAAATAAAATTTTATTTTCAAAGCGAGAACTTTCACACAAATACTTTTGAGAACGTTCGTTCGTAGTTAAAGCAATAAACAATAATCTCTAGTATTAGAGATTTTTGAAATAGACTTGCACCGCATGATAAAATTTTATTTGTGAACCTTCAAAATTTTGTTTGGAATATGTGGACCTTTACGAAAATAGAAAAGACCCTCGTTTCATAGACGAACGCTCGTTTGAGCAAAACAAAATTATTTTTGTTACAATAACTCACGTAAAAAAAAATTGAAAGTTTCATGAGTTATTTACTCACGTCAATATATATATATATATATATATTTTTTATTTTTATTTTATTTTTGTGTACGTGACTTTAAAATTTTTTGTAAAAAAATCAAATATTGATTTTTGAGTAATTGTTGGAAGCAAACAATTGTATGTGATAAAGCAATGTCTGTATGAATTTTGTGATTTTATAGTGTGTACACATGGTAGAAAATCAGTGAATATTCACATGAAGAGATTATGTGAATTATGTGTGAAAAGTCAGGTGTCGACTTTTAAATAATGATTTTTTTGCTCGTCTTCGCAGGTTTGAAGGAGCGAGCAAGTTTTTGAAGTTTTACGCAGTGTAGTCAAAATCGCTCTCCAAGGCCGATTACTCGCCGAGTAATCGCTACAGGCTATATGACCGAGGCGATTTCCGATTCCAAGGCCTTTCCGATTTTTAGCGATTAAGGAGGCCGATTTGGACCGATTCTAGAGCAAAACGAGTTAACGATTTTTCCGAGTTGGCCTTGCATGCACTAAAATCAGAAAAAATAAATCATAACCCTTAGATGAGAGTTTTAAAATAGAAAAACCTCTAAATACATGATAAATACGTTCAATATAAAAATTTTACACACTTAATTACTAGTGTTAAAATTTTAATTTTAATTAGGTACAAATCATGACTTATGAGCAGCAATATATAAATTATTGATAAATAGATTCCGAGTATTAGACCGAGTTTTGGCGATTTCCAAGTCCGAATTTAGTGCTCCGCGCTCCAAGCTCCCCAACCGAGTAGCATCGAGGAACGATTTCGACTACTTTGGTTTACGTAATTATCACTACAGCTAGTGAAACCGTAAATAGGTAAAAGTCTAGAATTACCATTTTTGTAGACACTGATGTGACCATCCTAATTATTCTGTTGTGCTTTAATTCCATTGTGCTGATGAAATTTGCATAGATGTTACAACAACTTTGCGAAGATGACTGATTCCCATGATGGCACTTCTGAAGATCATATTTCTAGGGAGGAAACTTCCAGTGAGGATGCTTCCACAGATGCATCTTCCAGAAATGATGATTCTGGGACTTCCAGGAAAGAAGAAGAAACTCCGAGAATCAAGAACATTCCGAATACCGAAGAGAATTCTTTGTGTTTCTGTATAAACCCGAAATACGTCCCTCAGGTTCCTCGTTTCGGCTGCTCATAAATCCCAGAAGTACTACTCAGAAAAAATTGGTATCTCCTCAAGCGATAACTCGTTTTGTTTGCAAGGGAAACACTATTCGGCTTCACATGTGGAATTTAAGCTCTCCCGAAAGCCTTTCACGGATTTTTCTGGATGGGCAAGACATATGCTGGGTTATAGCCGTGTAAGGAATATGTTGGATCGTGCACAGGTGACACGAGCTATTCAAGCAGCTGGAGAGTTAACCATTCATCATGATAGACGAGGTATGGTGGCTTTGCTTGCTCGTTGGTGCACTTCTACTCATACTTTCATATGCAGATGGGGAGAATTCGCCATCACCTTGGAAGATGTAGTCGCTTTATTGCATCTCCCGATTACTGGTAATTTTCCTGAAGAGCTTTCAGCCGAGGAAACAACAATATCCGAAGTTTTGAAAGCTACGATGCATGATTTCAACAATTCACCCAAATTTTGATATGCTCGATGGTTGAAGCATTGGTGGCCGAGAGATAAAATTCCTGAAGAACCCGTTGAAGGTACATTAACCATTGCTGTTTTCTTATGCTTGTGGCTCTCCAGAGATGTTCTTGAGGATAATGTACATTTGTTGAAGCCATTTGTGATTCCTTTTGCTATTAAAATGGCTGAAGGTGAGAAACTTCCTATCGGTAGTCTGTTCTTGGGTTCGCTGTTTTCCAATTTAGACTCCATAGTCATAGACTCCAGCGTTTCTAACGGCTTCATGAAAGTTGAAACATATGCTAATACGATGTTTCTCCAAGCTTTGGTGTGGGAGCACTTTGAGAATTATGCTCTGATTCCTCGTAGCGTCTTGCAAGGACCAAATGTGACACTCGTCATGCTATCCTTGAGAAAGATAAAGCCAGGATTATGCGTTGGTCCACGAAGCAGCCACAACATAAGACACGCCTCACTAGTGTTTTAGACAACGAATCTAAGTTTAATTTTCGCCCCTGGGTGTCGGTTCCTACTCTCTTCTCACAATTGATCACTTTCAATGCTGCTGAAGAAAATGCCACGTTAAAATTTGGCATCGGTCTGAGTAATGGAGAGAAATCTTTTATACCGAGTTGCACTCCTGGTTATTAAAAGTCAGTAATGCACGGAAAGTTCCAAGTGGAAGAATACAACATCGACAGAGCAGCTCGGAAAATGGGTATCGATCAGTGTTCCCCAGGTCATCGAATGAATAAGCCATCTGTTGAGCATCTGAAGGCTCATTTAGATTGCACACATGTGGAAGGAAATGATTACTTGTTTCCTTGTTCCGACCGAGCTACCTATGTAACTCCAGGTTACATAGACTTCTGGCGTCAACAACTTGAGCGCTTGTATAATTTTGTGATGGATATCAAGTCTATGGTACGAGAGTTTCTCTCTGCTGACATGATCTGTGATCGACCAAGATTGAAGCATCTTTCTAGTGGTGATAAAAGAAAAACACCTCCAGAATGTTCACAGGTAAGTATTCTCCTTATGATTTTAGCAGAGACATGATAATCACATCTTAATTATTTCATTAACTTTATTGTAGGACGACCGCGTTGTGAGATCTTGAATTCAGGTAGAATTCTCAAAAGTGCAAGATAGTCCCCAGGGTGGAGAAGGAAGAAGTAGGAGGAATTATAGGATGATACCGAATAATGTGCAGTCCCCAGTCGCTTCTTTGGTGAGTTGTTAATATTCCTTCTACCTTGACTTTTCTTTATCCACATAATTAAGATTATGAAACCAATGTTTGTTGTTATTCCAAAATTTTGCTCCATCAAGTATTGACGGTCTCCGTCTTGCTCAACCAACAACTCTTGAGTCCAACGATGAAGATGAAGTTGATGTAAGTATTCTTTTGTATAATCAATCATGATACTTCTTGAATAAAATAATAATGATTGTTGTTGATATATCCAGGAGGAGATTATCGTGGAAAACCAACACGGCCATGCTGTTCATTCATCTTCGAATGGTGGTGAGAAATAGAACCTTCAATAATCGGGACCGAATGAAGGTAATGGTGCTCCCAATGTTGATGCCGACCATATTAATCCTTCGAACGATTTGGAAACCCCTCAAGTAAAGTATCCATTTTATATTCTCTTCATAGAAGTATGATATTGATGATTTTTGAATGAATGAATGAGAATCCATACGAATGAATGAAAATTTTTAGTGAAATACGTCATCAGAAAATTTCAGAACTCAGTCTTTTAGCGAAAATGATGTAGAATCTTCGTCCGATGTCGGAATTTCACGATCCACCCATGTTTTCTCATGCCCAGGAAATTTCCAAGCTTTAGCAAGGAAATTTTTTGAGTCTTGAGCATGTTTAGGGGCAGAAATCGGCGAAACAATAAACTTTCAGGAGACCTTCAGAAAATTTTCAACTGGCATGTAGTCCAATGTTTTGGCCACATCCCTTTGTTCGTTTATCCAATTGCTACGAAATTTTGATATGTTGTACAAAACATCCATACGAAGAGAATGGTATATGACTAAACCTTAGATTCCTTACCAATTGCTCCTAGTTCGTCTTCTTATATAGGGAAGTATAAAATCTCTTCAGACGAGCTTGTTGAAAAACGTGTTTTATGACTTTCACACTATTTGCTCATGTCTTGGATGTATAGTAAAGAACTTATATAATGTTAGTTCACTTACATGCTGGATTTTATGATTGCCTTTGGTTTTCATGCTTTAATCTCATGTAATCTTCGTATTAGGTGCCAAATGCCGAAGTTGAGAATAATGAAACCAATGATGATGATTTGAACAATATGGCGAATCAAAATGGTGGCGTTACCAGCTCTGCACTTCAGGGTCATGAGAATGTTGCTACTGAAGTTGTTGAAGAGAATGATGATCAAGTTGCTATTGCTCAAGGGACGGAAGGAACCGAAGTTGTGATGGAAGGAACTGCTCTTGCTCCATCGGTGGAAGAGATTACTCTAGAAATAGGAGAAACTGCTGAGAATCGCATAGTGGTGCATAAATACTCTACTGCAGGGGTTGCTTTTGTTCCTCCATTTGGTGAGTTCCTCCCGTACCATGAGCGAGTTGGTGGATTTAGCGTTCCCATTGCATATGCAGGCACGTATGAAGAGATATGGTCATATTGTCGTCAACACAGACCCAAAGAGAAGTTATTTCTCGACTAATCAAGTAGGAGCTCTCTTATGGGTTATAGATGATATACGTACCAGGGCTAGAAGCATTATTACTCCAGATGTACTCTTCGATTGGGAGTACAATATGGACCATTCTAAGAGACTGGGTTTTAATTTGGGATGGCTTCGTGAGAGAATTGAAGCCATTAAAAAAGTAGTCGAGAAGAATGTACCTCTGACAAGTGATGCTGTGATGAACAAGGAGTCTGAGATTGCTAGATTGACCAAGGAGTTGGAGTCGGTCAAGGCAGCTTGAAAGCTGCAGAGGAAAAGAAATCTTACTTTTCTGATTTCCTTTAGTTTCTTTTCCATAATCTCTCGAACCTTGAACTTCTGAGAGATGTGAGGTTTTATTTTGGTTTTGATTTTTTTGATTGGTTTTGGATAAGTGAATGACTGAGGATTTTCTTTTAGATTTGATAGAGATTTTTATTTAAATAAAAGAACTTTGATAAATTGCTAAATTCAAATACTGAATGCATGTATTGCAAACGTTTTGGAGGAATTGAAAATACAGGTGAAAGAAAATCCTACAACGCAAATATTAGGTGTTTCAAGTGTTCGTGTCTTGGACATAAAACACCTTAGGACGCTGAATGTTTTAGGCGTCAAAGGCTTTTAGCCAGTTCTCGTGAATCACTGGCACACTTGTCTTTCTCTTCATGTCAGCCAATTTGTAGTATCCTCCAACTGCTGACTTAGCAATCATAAAAGGCCCTTCCTAGTTAGAGCTCCTTGTGGAATGGAGATTACGTTTGGTTTCCTTGAGAACTAAATCCCCTTCATGAAATTTGTTAGGCTTGGTTGCTCGTGCCCTGAATATCTTCTGCTGGTTAGGAACTCCTCGTGCAATAGGATCCCATGTCCGTGGAGCTTTCCAATCCTGCGGCACATGTGGACACTCACGCAAGGGAGAGTACATAGGTTATTGATTGTCGTGCTCGGTCATTATTCTAGCAATGAATGTGTTAATGAGACGTTGGATTCGGAAAGGCTCTGCTCTAACCACTTGGTGAAATATTGCTGAGGCGAGATTAACCATTCGTAACATTTGGTGATAGCTAGGTTATGAATAAAATTTAGTCTCCGGACCAGGGTAGCATGTTTAAAAGTTGATAATATGGACGCATGAGGGGGAATAAGACTTGTATGAGTACGTAATCTTTTGACGAACTCGTGGGCACTTTCTTCAGGTTTTTGTGTAAGTTCCAAGACCCATAGAAAACACATCATCGTTAATCAGTCTGAAAGTTGAGATAAAGGTTTTTTTATGGAAAACGAAAAAGAAAATAGGATGAAAATTAATAAATTTATAAAAATCAAGACAATACAAGTTGTGGAAAAATGAACCTAGTTAGAGCTCCTTGCGGAATGGAGATTACGTTTGGTTTCCTTGAGAACTAAATCCCCTTCATGAAATTTGTTAGGCTTGGTTACTCGTGCCCTGAATATCTTCTGCTGGTTAGGAACTCCTCGTGCAATAGGATCCCATGTCCGTGGAGCTTTCCAATCCTGCGGCACATGTGGACACTCACGCAAGGGAGAGTACATAGGTTATTGATTGTCGTGCTCGGTCATTATTCTAGCATTCTTCGTCTCCATAGCTAGGTTATGAATAAAATTTAGTCTCCGGACCAGGGTAGCATGTTTAAAAGTTGATAATATGGACGCATGAGGGGGAATAAGACTTGTATGAGTACGTAATCTTTTGACGAACTCGTGGGCACTTTCTTCAGGTTTTTGTGTAAGTTCCATTAAGGCTTTAACTTTCCCCAGATGCTCGAATGATGGATCATCCTCTATTTATTCTGAATCAGAACTTTCTTCTTCAATAGAGAAATGTGCAACTGAAGGTGTTATGGTTACCTTTCCAGCATGAATCCATGTGCGCCTGAGGATCATGTCATACCCTGGATCTTCTCTGATTATGTGAAATTTGGTCTCCGCCCAGGTTGAACCAACTTTCATCTTGAGAAAGATGTAACAATACGCATCTCTGGAAATTCCTTCGTGATCCCTGACTGAGACAGGAGCATGAGTGGCTTCTTGTCGAGTGATGCCTGCAGCTCTGAGAGTCTTCAAAGGAACAATGTTAAAAGATGTGCCAACATCGATTAGAACTCTTTTGAATTCATTTCCTTTGAGGTGTACTGTGGTGAGCAGTCCCAAATCGTACATCTCTTTGTCAGTGGCTGGAGGTTCAGAGAGCGTTTCTGGAATGGATAGTCTTTTCCCAGAAACTATGTGATTCAAAGCCGTGAACATATCTCCCCTTTGAGCTTTTGATAGATAAAGCAATTCGCAGATATGATCGATCAATGATTGAACTGCTTCTTTGACTGGTTATTCAGAAAGCGTAAAGGTTCTGATTGGGAGAGGATTCTTGTGTACCCCTTCAGTCCCCAGTTCTCCTGAATCGGCCTTTTCTTTGAATATGCGCTTCAAAGTTCTGCAATCACTTGTCGAATGACTGACATACCTATGAAAGCGGCAGTAACGTGGATTCTCCACTTCCTCCTCTGTCGGCACTCTCCTGACGGGAGGTAATTTGATCGCACCATCTTGGATCCACACTTCCAATAGCTCGATCACCTCTTCAATGAGGAAAAGAAAGTATGGTTCTTCCTGGTCATTCTGCTGACGCTGAGCTGGTGCTTATGTGTTTCGAGTTTGATTGTCTTTTCTTGACGCCTTTGTAGGATGAGACGCTAGAGGAACGTTCTTATGTTGTTGTGCCTCAGCTTTCCTCTTGCTTCCTTCAGCAACATTCATGGAAGGTTGAACATTGTACTGTTTGTTAATCAGGCGCCTGCCACTGCCTCGAGTGTCTCACGGCTCCTCGACATTTGCAGCTTTTGTTATTTTCAGTAGGGCTGGAGCAGTAGTTATTGATCGCTTGTGTTGATGGTGGATTTTAGTTCAGGGCTAAAATTGTGAAACCAAATTTATGCGCTGACATCCTGCAAAGGATAGCCACTGATAAAGTGATGAATACTTCTTCACTTTACTAATTCACCTAGAATGGAGCATGTGGCAACAATCCCAAAGATTCTCGTGAATTAAATACACGAAATTCATCCAGGTTGGAGCATGTAGCAACAATCCCATATACCCTGTGAATTTACAACATTATTAATTAATGCATGACCAGCCTTGTATTTCCTGTACTCATTACGGTGCGGCATGACGACTGAGTGTTGTTCTCAGCAGAGCAACACGAACCTCCAAGCATTAATAATGAAGCATGTACGAAATACCCGTACACGCTACAACTCTCGGTGTGTTATACTAGCCCGATTGAGCATACATTTATCAGTGTGTTATACTAGCACGATTGAGAATATTTGAATCTGGACTGTCCATATCAGTCTCAGAAACGATCACGACCATCCAACTTCACCAGCATGATTGGATGGCTTAGATTGAATCCATTACCCCAAGCGGTATTGGAATATTCACTACCGACCAAACGCGGGCCCCGCATGGTCGGCCTCCCCAAAAGGGTGGCATAGCTTGCCAAACCGTCCAAGCCAAAGCGGTATGGACGAAAAACCCTAAATTAGGGTTTGCGGCACATTACATGTGTCGCAAAACAGTCTCAACCATCCATCTTCGCAGGCATAGATGGAGGGTGTAGATGTAGATTCAAAAGGCCCGGAGCATGTCAAACGCTCACCGTAAGCCCGCCTACACACATGACCGATCGGTCGGGACCAACCATGGCTGGTCATTCCGGATCGTGCGCCCAAAGTGGGCATGCCGCACGGCGGCAAAACCCTAATTAGGGTTTGCATTGATCGCAAACGTCCGTTTTTCTCCGATCGAATGGAGGGTTTAGGAGTCGATCGAGCAGGTCCAGTGAGCATCAACATGATCAACGTGGACCCATCTATCTCCACACCCGATCGGCCAAGGAATACCATGCCTGGTCATTCCAATTCGCACGCCCAAACTAGCGTGGTCACACTTCCAAATCGCAAACTGATCTCGACCACTCAACTTCGCCGGACGAATTGAGTGGCTTAGATCACGTTCTTATGGGAAAGTAAGGTATAGGCATGTACACCGGCCTTCCACCTACACGCCGAACCAATTGGCCGGGACCGACCAAGCTTGGTTGTCCCGAAACGCGAGCCTGGAGAAGGCATGACGCGCGGCATTTACGGCACTAAACTTCTGTCGTAAATCAATCCTGACCGCTCCTCTTTGCCGGACAAATTGAGCGGTCTAGATCACACTTTCACGGGACAATGAGGTATGGGCATGTAAACCGGCATGCCGTCTACACGCATGCCCGATCGGCCATGCCAAAATCGTGTCCCAAGCTTGAATTCGACCAAGCTGAAAAGTGGTGCTTGCGCACCTCTTCTAAAACCCTAATCCCACTAACGATCGCAGATGAGTGTCTCAAAGATCATCTCGTCCATCCAACTTCACCGGATTGGTTATACAGCCCTGGTCAGGAGTTAATTGGTCAGTGAGGCGTCATGGTGATCACCACCCGTCACTCTACCACACCATGTGGTCGGCCAAGGGAGGACTTGCTTGCGCAACCTCCAAACCATCACATGAAGTAGGCTGGACATGAGGCTATTTTGAGACGCTCAAACAAACGATGCTTCATACATGCTTGAATATACTCGATGCAAGCATTCGCATAGAATACACACGATACTTCACAAGTATCGACTTCCTAAATAACTTAGTTATTTAATATAGCATTACATGCTACTTTCTGTGGGTCCCATGATCCACACACTTGAGACATCAATCATGTCACAAACTGGTGGATACATACTGGGGTATTGGTCTGGCGGTTTACAGCGTGCAGCGCGCCATCACAAGAACGTGTCAGGAAGTCATGGATGGTTAGTGATGATGGGAGAAGTGGGCAAGACTGGTCGTGTGACACTAACACACGACTCCACTACTCCATCACTCCACTTTCTCCACTTCCCACGAGATACGAGGGTTAGGCTTAAAGACTTGTATAAATAGGTTCTCCTCCCTATTTTCCAAACAGAACAAGGCAAGACAAGACAACAGAGGCAAGTGTTGATACAATCGTATTCAAACACGGAATCGATAGCTTATATCTTGCAAGCCAGTTCAGCTTTCTGATACAAGTCATACATAGCAAACACCTTCACAATCTCAACACCTTCTTCGCTTCCCTCCCTAAGATCAACCCCATCTCCTCCACTTTGTGACCGAAACAAGTCTGGAACGGCCATTTCTTGGTTTAGGTCGGATTTACACAGATTGATTTCTCGAATCTACAAGCACTCCCGTGCAGTGCATTTTTTTAGGGTTTAGATTCATTTCTCATCCACACACCCCAAATTACCAAAACCGGCAGAAATAGTTTTCACCCATAAACAATTGGCGACCACAGCGGGAGGTTAATCTCTCGGTTGTAAAGTCAATTTCTTCAATACCATTCAATTAATTTCGAGATGGTTGGTCTTAGGACTGCCTCGACAGTCTCAAATCCCGATGGTTCCTCCAACGGAGATACCCCTCCTCCTAACGGCGTATCTGACGGCATGATCAGGAGATTTCCAACATTAAGCGAACTAGCACGGGTACAGGAGATTCACACGAAGAACATGGAGCTAATCAATGAAGCGGTAAACGACATACTTGATCTCCTCATTAAGATGACATCAGGGATGAGCGTTCCGGAGACCTCTACGCCGGGGACTAGTTCCCCTTAGATAAACAGCTTTACTACGAACCAGAGACCAGTGGATCATGAAGCGACATCTCTAGTGGAAAGCTTGTGTGAACTCTTGCACCTCTCAAAGAATCAACGGGCAAAGACGTTTGCTGCAATTAATAAAATAGCTTTGGACGTACACCTGACTCCTTCACGTCTAGAAGTCCTAATTGCATCGGAAATATCTGTAAATAATGTTACATTTACAGAAGACGACATGATGGCAGAGGAAGGTCACAACCGGGCCCTACATATTACCGCACGCACCAAGGGTTCAGAGTTCAGGAGGGCCCTCGTCGACACAGGAGCATATTCGAATGTGATTACTCTCAAGACTCTCAGGATAGCCAAGGTTAGCCCATGCAAGATTGTACGGCATCCCACCACAATGAAGGACTTCGAAGGAAACCAGACCAGCATATACGGGTATGTCAATATGAATTTATCAGTAGGACCCGTTCAGTCAAAAGTGAAATTTGAAGTCATAGAAAAGGAGCCGGACTACCATATGATACTAGGGAGACCGTGGCTTCATGACAATAAGGTCATCCCTTCAACGTATCACCAGTGCCTGAAGACCATGCTAAGTGAGGAAGTCATCTGTATTTCTGTATCATTGTCTCCGTACGCACCAATATGCAGAGTGGAACTGTTCGAGCCAAAAGAAACTCCGCAGGGAAGGTCAGACAAAGTCCTGTGCACCCCACTACCCACGTGGGCTTCAATCCAGGAACAAGACCGACTTGCATCACTGGGGGCTAAGCACAACGACACGCCTTTTCTGACGAGGCGTCCATCTTTATCCGGTGAAGCTTCAACCCATGCTCACACCAAAAGGGAACGCACTTTCGAGGCAAACCGTGATCAGAAGGGGAAGACAATATACCGGCGCCCCTGTTAGCAATTAGCAGGAGAGACTGGCACCTAGTATCTCCGCCCCGATTGAATCTTTGCAAGAACGACGAAACACAAGAGGAGGTATTGGACGCTCCGCGATGCAGACTACAAGATGGCACCAACTCCACAACCGACGAGCCCGAGACTCGTTAACATCGGGAATGAAGAATTTCCCGTGTTGTCTCTATCGGGCCGACTCGTCCGTGGACGAACGTGTGAGTCTTGTCCAACTACTCAAGGAGTACCAAGATGTGTTTGCCTGGACATACGAGGAAATTCTGGTCTAGACGAAAAATTGGTCACCCATCACCTACATGTCATACCTGGATCCAAGCCAATCAAGCAATCTCCGAGGCAATTCAGACACGAAGTGGAAGAACAAATCAAGAACGAAATTCACAAGTTGCTAGCTGCTGGCTTTATCAGACCTATTCATCATCCGACCTGGTTAGCTAATGTGGTCTCAGTAAAGAAGAAAAAACGGACAGATTCGGTGCTGTGTGGATTTCAGAGACTTGAACAAGTGCTGCCCCAAGGACGACTTTCCTCTGCCTAACATCGACAAGTTAGTAGACGCCACCAGCGGACACGACATGTTCTCCTTCATGGATGATTACAGCGGCTACAATCAGATAAGGATGTATGAGCACGATGCAAGTAAGACAGCCTTCCGAACCCCTCTTGGCAATTTTTACTATACTGTTATGCCATTAGGTTTAAAGAACGCCGGCGCAACGTATCAACGTGATATGACGGAAATCTTCCACGACATGATACATAAGCAAGTCGAAGACTACGTGGATGATATAGTAGTCAAATCCAAGATTCAAGCTATCCTCACAATGTCGCTGCCGTGAACTGTGAAGGAGCTCCAAAACTTCATGGGCAAGGTGAACTTTTGCTTCATTCATGATAGGGTGTAGAATACATCCTATTTACTATCTATTGTTTATGCTTTCTTTGCTATTTTTCTTGTAAATTATGTATTTTACGCTTATTTTGAGTTTTATAGCTACTATGGAGTCGCACGGAGGAAAAGAAGAAGAAATTAACCAATTTGAGCAAAAGGGCAAAATTGTCATTTCATGGGCGAACACTATTTGGAGCCCAGCCAATGTTAAGGGGCAATCCTATTGGAAGGAGTATTAAAGACAGACCAAAGAATGGTTAAGGGGCTGCTAGCTGTGTAGCCCTTATCAAAGGGACCAGACACTGAATAACCTTATTTAAACCCAACCCTAAATCGAGAAGATATTTTCTCTTCTTCTCATTTACTCTCCTTTTCACCTGATACTAAAAGCAACAGCAGCTGCTATTAAATCTGATAGATTCAGGGACTCATACGGAGGCTTAATGGAAGATTCATATGAAGATGAAGAATTCGCTCGATTTGTGATGATAACAAAGCGAAGATTCATGTATTTGAAGAACAAAAGAGGATCTCATTGAGATGAGACGACGAAGAAATTAGGGTTCGAAGTCTCAGTTGATAATCAGAAATTCATGAAGAATGATGGTTAGGGTTTGTGGAAGAACTGAAATTGAATGGGTTCTGGTGGTCTCTGCAACTGAAATTGTGTTGCTGATGTTTAATTTGAGAGAAATCGAGATGGGTTGTCATTGCAAGTCTGGTTGAATCGGTAGAGTTTGAATTGTTCGCTCTTTGTGAAGATATGGATTGGTATGAGGTTGTATTTTAGGGTTTGTCAGTTGTTGTCGAATGAAGATGGGTTTGACTTGATTGGCAAAGTGGTGTTGATGTTGATTTGATGAGATCGAAAAGAGCAGAAAGGGTTTTGATTGAATTAACATTCGAGAAATCAAGAGAAGCGGAGATGTTGGTGAAGAGTGAATGAATGAGGTTTGCTGGTGAATCGGGAGCAGAATGCAGATCTGAAATTTGGTGAAGAAATTGATATGGAATTAGGGAGATGGGTTCTGTGTTGGTGCGACAGTATGAGGCAAGAGCCGTAAAGCAGATGAAGAGGAATTGATCTCAGAATGGTGGTGCTGTGAGATGGGTTTTAGCAGCTCAAAGAATGGATTGACACAGGGAAGAATTTGATGTTGTTGATAAATGAGAAGAATACGAAGAAGATGGTTTTGCTGATGAGTTCCATGGGATTGAGGTCGCATCTGATGAGAATTGGAGACAGAGATGAGTATGTTGGTTGAACAATTGAGTAGGTGTTGGTAGTAATGGATTCTGGAATTACAGATGAGAATTGGGTCAGTTAAGATGGAACAAATGAATAATGGGTTTGTAGCTTTGCTGGGATACAAGAGTAGAAGTTCTGTTGCTGCTGATTCTTAACTGAGGTTGGTATTGAGCTGATGAGTGAAGCAGAAGAAGAATGAATGTATGAAATAGAACTGGCATTGGTGCTGCAATGGCTAGGCAGAGATGATGCTGCAAGACTCAGGAATTGGCAAGAATGCAGATGCATGCGGATGGTGGTGCTGCAGATGAAGAGAGAGATGGGTATGGTGGCAATTAGAAGGCAACAAAATGAGGCAAGAAAGCTTAGATGTATGTGTAGGATTCTTAACAGGAATTGAAGTAGAGAACGGCCTGAATTTGGCCTGTGCAAGTCCAGCAAACAAACGAAACTCGGCCGGTTTTCTTCACCGGCGAGTTAACTCGGCGATGACCGATCCAGACGACCCAACTCAACCCAGTTAGCCCAATCAGCTGAGTTAGAAGCTGACTCAGTGACTGACTCAGCTGACCTTCTTTCTAACTTGACCTTCTTGACTAACGGTTGACCTTCTTGACTGTTACTTATAACGGTATCGGAACGGAATATTCCGTCGACAGAGAAGAAAGTTTCAGGTGACCGGCGGTGACTATTTCGGACGGATTCCGGCCATAATACCAGTTTTCCGGCGACCAAAATTACAGATTTTTGTGCGGATTCTTCTCATGGGTGTGAAGACTTGGACTTGGAATTGGATGAAGAATTTGGCTCAAATTTGGAAAGAGAAGATGGAAGATGAGAAAGACTTGAATTTGGAAATTGAATTATTATGGAATGAGGATTCTATTCCTTGGAAGATTTGGAGAACATTGAAGCCTATAAGTAGAGAAGTTCTCTACACACTTTTACATATCTTTTACACACCTTTTACACACACAACACTTCTCTTTTCTTTATTCTTTGTGTGAACTCCTTAACATGAGTAGCTAATTTTATTATTGATTGAGGATGAATTCCTAGTTCTTAACATGTTTTGAGTTTTGTTTTAAATCTACTTTGAAGTTTTTTTCACATGATTATCGTTTGTTTTTACTAATAGGAATGTTTATACATTCATGATTGATTGATAGATTGTTTAGGTGGCCAACTAAATTGATTTGTTAATTTGATCTAAAGCTAGTGAAAGTTAGGGGATAAGTAATCGTTTCTTGACTCTTTCATAAGTAGCAAACAAGAGACCTTGCGGAGGGATTCCGTGGAGCGATTGTGTGTAAAAACAACGCTAGAAAGTGGACCAAGCGAACCGAGTTTAACTACTAGTACTAAACCTAAATTCATAGATCTTAATGCATTCGGGGAATTACATCTTGTAAGCGAACCTCAAGGTGGTTCTTTTGAATAGAATCGATAACTAAGCGGACTTGTTACTCGGTGAAATAAGGGATTTTGGGGCTAGCTAAGCGAACCTGTTATCCTACGGTTGGTGATAATCTATGACTAATAACATGTGGATGAAAAACATAACTTGAATCATTGTTTTGCAACGAAGAAGGATTCCTTGATCTTGTCTCTCTTATTGATTTCAACTTTATCTTTTAATTGCTTTGTTTATTTTTTTTTGCTTTATACATCCCCCCTTTTGTGACAATTTTTACAACTAGAATCTCTTGCTCCTCGTGGGAACAAACTTGACTTCCATTATATTATTTTTAATTGAGTGGAAATAAGATATTAATTTGATTGCACCTATGACACGCATCAAATTTTGGCGCCGCTGCCGGGGAGCAGCGAATGATTTTAGTTGTTTTTATTTTTCTTTTTGGTTTATTCTTGCTTTGTTGGATTCTATATCGTATCTAACTTGGTTTCTGAGAATCTTATTTCAGGTATCGGTTTTCCATGTATGGTGGACAAGAGCAAGCATATTACAACAATCAATACAGTTTTCAACCTCAACATTATGGCAACTTCCAACCATCCTTAGGATACAATCAAAACCAATCTTTTGGCTATGATCAAATTCCTACAGAACCTTATGGATATTCTCATACATATCAACAACCTTATGACGGGTATGTAAGTGGAAAATCACAAGGATGGGAGGATAGTTTTGTTTATCATCAGAAATTCACTAGTTTTGCGGATAAGATGTCTGCCATGATTGGGGATCTTCAACAAAAGTTGCAAGAATCACTACAAGACCAGCAACCCTATGTTTGGGAGGAACCACATCCAGAAATTCAAAGGAATTCGGAGAAATTATACGAACAAATTACTCAACTCGATAAAAATAGGGATGAGCAACTCCAACAACTTCAAGACGACATTGCTAAAATACGAAGAGACATGGATCAATACAAGGAGGAGAGGGATAAAGAAGAATTTTGCTATCAAAGCAATAACTATTCTAATGTGCCTATGGTGTGTAGTGAATATTTGATCGATGATTATGTTGGAAAAGACCAACCTTTGGAGACTTTTGAAGACGCTAGTATAGCTTACTCGAGCCTTGATCTTAATAATGATCAAGCACCTATTCAAAAGGTAGAGCTTGAGGAAGATGCAATTAGTGCTTGGAAAAAAATTCCTTAGGGAAAGATATGAGTCCGCGGAAGTGTATGAGCGTTGCAACAATGAGGAAGTTATTCCAACTCCGGATCATAATAATGATCCTTCACCTATTCAAAAGGAGGAGATTGGGTGTGACTTACCTATTGTTATAAACGGTGTAACACCCGCACAAGAAGATCTTACAATCTATACCGATGAAAATCATTTTAGTGAATGGCCCGATTCATATGATGAGAATGTTGAAGAGATGATACTAGAGGATGAAACCAAATTGATTGATTTTGTGGAAGACCCAATTGAACTTTCCAAAGATTTTAATGATGCCGAGACTTTGGTTAAGGTAGAAAATAACGATGAATGGTTGCAAGATTCGATAGAGGACCACGATATACAAGAGGTAAGTAATTCACATGAATTCTCTAAGTATGAAGAGGATTCCGCAAAACAAGAGATTGTGCAAGGTTTGTCTAACCCTTTGCATATTGATTCTTCTCCTTTACCTCTTATTGGTTTGAATGTTTGTGCTTCGAAAGTATTTTTGGATGATTTTGTTTCTAAATATCCACCATTGGAAACGCTTGATGCTAACACTATGCAGGTTTGCCAAAAAGAATACATGGAAGTTCCCAAATTCTATGTTCTTTATACACTTCCGAGTGTGGACGAGAATAAGTGTGGGGGAAATTTCTATCGAGCGATAATTTCATTATTGTTTTCTTGTGCTAATATTTGTATGGAGTTATTGTTTTCAAAACAGGTATTATGGGTGGATCCTCAAATTTTTAGATTGTTAGTATATGGGGAATGAATCGTGCAAGAGCTAAGTCGGGCCGTCGACTTTAAAACAAGCGCTTCATGGGAGGCAACCCATAGGTTTTGTATTTCTTATCCTTTTGCTTTTTATTTTTGTTATTTCTTTTTCTTGTTCCTTATCATGTTAAAATTTTCCACCTTGACTTTACTAGGACGATTCAATTACATTGAGGACAATGTAAGGTTTAAGTGTGGGGGAGTGGTTAAGCATGTATTTTAAAAAAAAAAAAAAAAAAAAATTTACATAAAACTTCAACTTTTAGAGATTTTAGAGTCACTAGCATACTTCTAGGTATGTTTACATAGAGATTCTGACCGACATAATTGAACTTGGAAATGTTAGGGAACTACATTCGGATTTCTTGCTTGTTAGAGTGTTAAATAATGGATTTAATCATGCCGGTGATGCAAATTTGGTGCAGGGAGAAATGCATTATTAGAGTTGCTGATCAATCATTAGTGGAGACTACCCGTATTCATATCATGTGAGGCACCGACTAGAAATTTTTCCATCTACTAAAGAGCTTTCTTTTGAGTGTGTGTCACCGTACGTAAATTCCGGGTAGAATGGTGAGCTACCCAACCTCCCGCCAATAGAAACACTACTCTTTGATCTCTTGAGTTCTAATTTTGTCAATCATGAGGGTGACGTCTATAGATGAAAGCTTCCTTCTTGTAGTTCGATTTGCAGTTAGCACCATTCTCTCTCTCTCGACAACAACGGATCCATAGAAACATCATCATCATCAACAAGGAGCGACATCAAAATCTACAAGGAAAGTTGAAGAAGTTCAAGGTTTACAAGCAACGGAACGAGAAAAAGAGCAAATTTCATATTCAAGTAAAGCAACATACAAAGAGCAGATTTTTACATATATGTTGAAGACTTACAATATAATGAGGTAATTCTATATCCAAGTATAAAGACTTATTCACAAGAGCGAAGAAAATCAAAAGGTGAGAATTGTTGAAGTTTATGATTTTGAGGCGATACAAGTTGTGAAGAATCAAGCGGTAAAATACTTCTCCCACGGCCATGGTTTATTTTGTATTTAATTTCTCTTGTTTTTCAAAAAAAAAAAAAAAAAAAAAAATTGAAAAAAATTTTGAAAGAAATAAAGAAAAAAAAAAAGAGACAAGAGAAGTATTTGTTTTGTTTTTATTTATTTAATAAGCCGTGGGGAAGGAAAATTTATAAGGAAGTTTCAAGCGACAAGGATTTAAGGTAAAATGAGTTACAAATTGTTAAGGATTTATGAAATTCGAGAGTTTATCATCAATAGTTGAAACCGAAGACGAAGACCAAGAGCGGAAGACGTGAGAGTGGTGTTATCATAATTGGCGATCGGATGTGAAGGTGAGTAAGTAATCTCATCCTCGATAATAGTGGTTGATTTCCTTTCTTAGAGATCGTCAGAAAAAATGGTTTTTCAAAATGATTAAAAGATGTGGGTTTTTAAAATTTCGGAAGTTGTTCTTCCCACCATTCAATGTGTTGCGGATTTCTCTCTTCATTCCTACTGCACACATGTGAGACCCATAAAAAGCCGTTTTTTTAGTGCAATTATCATACAATCCTTTTGGTGAGGCGAAGTCGAGGCGAAATGCTTATTGATCGTTTCTCAAACACGCGTTCTCTCATTATGGTGTGGTTATTTCTCACTCAACATTTAAGAACGAGAATATGTTCTTTAGTATTTCTAACTTCTTATTACTAGAATGCAGAAACTCTATGTCCTCATAGCTCTTTGGATGCTTGGGACGCTGGAACGCTTTGAAGTTGTAAGTTTTAGTTTGATTTGCTCGAGGACTAGCAAAGTCTAAGTGTGGGGGAATTTGATAGGGTGTAGAATACATCCTATTTACTATCTATTGTTTATGCTTTCTTTGCTATTTTTCTTGTAAATTATGTATATTACGCTTGTTTTGAGTTTTATAGCTACTATGGAGTCGCACGGAGGAAAAGAAGAAGAAATTAACCAATTTGAGCAAAAGGGCAAAATTGTCATTTCATGGGCGAACACTATTTGGAGCCCAGCCAATGTTAAGGGGCAATCCTATTGGAAGGAGTATTAAAGACAGACCAGCAATGGTTAAGGGGCTGCTAGCTGTGTAGCCCTTATCAAAGGGACCAGACACTGAATAACCCTATTTAAACCCAACCCTAAATCGAGAAGATATTTTCTCTTCTTCTCATTTACTCTCCTTTTCACTCCGATACTAAAAAAAAGAATTTGCTATTAAATACGAGAGATTCAGGGGACTCATACGGAGGCTTAATGGAAGATTCATATGAAGATGAAGAATTCGCTCGATCCGTGATGATAACAAAATCGAAGATTCATGTATTTGAAGAACAAAAGAGGATCTGCTGAGATGAGACGACGAAGAAATTAGGGTTCGAAGTCTCAGTTGATAATCAGAAATTCATGAAGAATGATGGTTAGGGTTTGTGGAAGAACTGAAATTGAATGGGTTCGGTGGTCTCTAACCGAAATTGTGTTGCGATGTTTAATTTGAGAGAAATCAGAGATGGGTTGTTTGCAAGTCCGGTTGAATCGGTAGAGTTTGAATTGTTACGCTCTTTGTGAAGATATGGATTGGTATGAGGTTGTATTTTAGGGTTTGTGCAGCTGTTGTCGAATGAAGATGGGTTTGACTTGATTGGCAGTGGTGTTGATGTTGATTTCAGTAGATCGAAAAGAGCAGAAAGGGTTTTGATTGAATTAACATTCGAGAAATCAGAGAAGCGGAGATGTTGGTGAAGAGTGAATGAATGAGGTTTGCTGGTGAATCGGGAGCAGAATGCAGATCTGAAATTTGGTGAAGAAATTGATATGGAATTAGGGAGATGGGTTCTGTGTTGGTGCGACAGTATGAGGCAAGAGCCGTAAAGCAGATGAAGAGGAATTGATCTCAGAATGGTGGTGCTGTGAGATGGGTTTTAGCAGCTCAAAGAATGGATTGACACAGGGAAGAATTTGATGTTGTTGATAAATGAGAAGAATACGAAGAAGATGGTTTTGCTGATGAGTTCCATGGGATTGAGGTCGCATCTGATGAGAATTGGAGACAGAGATGAGTATGTTGGTTGAACAATTGAGTAGGTGTTGGTAGTAATGGATTCTGGAATTACAGATGAGAATTGGGTCAGTTAAGATGGAACAAATGAATAATGGGTTTGTAGCTTTGCTGGGATACAAGAGTAGAAGTTCTGTTGCTGCTGATTCTTAACTGAGGTTGGTATTGAGCTGATGAGTGAAGCAGAAGAAGAATGAATGTATGAAATAGAACTGGCATTGGTGCTGCAATGGCTAGGCAGAGATGATGCTGCAAGACTCAGGAATTGGCAAGAATGCAGATGCAGGCGGATGGTGGTGCTGCAGATGAAGAACAGAGATGGGTATGGTGGCAATTAGAAGGCAACAGAATGAGGCAGTAAAGCTTAGATGTATGTGTAGGATTCTTAACAGGAATTGAAGTAGAGAACGGCCTGAATTTGGCCTGTGCAAGTCCAGCAAACAAACGAAACTCGGCCGGTTTTCTGCACCGGCGAGTTAACTCGGCGATGACCGATCCAGACGACCCAACTCAACCCAGTTAGACCAATCAGCTGAGTTAGAAGCTGACTCAGCGACTGACTCAACTGACCTTCTTTCTGACTTGACCTTCTTGACTAACGGTTGACCTTCTTGACTGTTACTTATAACGGTATCGGAACGGAATATTCCGTCGACAGAGAAGAAAGTTTGGTGACCGTGGTGACTATTTTGGACGGATTCCTAGCCATAATACCAGCTTTCCGACGACCAAAATTACAGATTTTTGTGCGGATTCTTCTCATGGGTGTGAAGACTTGGACTTGGAATTGGATGGAGAATTTGGCTCAAATTTGGAAAGAGAAGATGGAAGATGAGAAAGACTTGAATTTGGAAATTGAATTATTATGGAATGAGGATTCTATTCCTTGGAAGATTTGGAGAACATTGAAGCCTATAAGTAGAGAAGTTCTCTACACACTTTTACATATCTTTTACACACCTTTTACACACACAACACTTCTCTTTTCTTTATTCTTTGTGTGAACTCCTTAACATGAGTAGCTAATTTTATTATTGATTGAGGATGAATTCCTAGTTCTTAACATGTTTTGAGTTTTGTTTTAAATCTACTTTGAAGTTTTTTTCACATGATTATCGTTTGTTTTTACTAATAGGAATGTTTATACATTCATGATTGATTGATAGATTGTTTAGGTGGCCAACTAAATTGATTTGTTAATTTGATCTAAAGCTAGTGAAAGTTAGGGGATAAGTAATCGTTTCTTGACTCTTTCATAAGTAGCAAACACGAGACCTTGCGGAGGGATTCCGTGGAGCGATTGTGTGTAAAAATAACGCTAGAAAGTGGACCAAGCGAACCGAGTTTAACTACTAGTACTAAACCTAAATTCATAGATCTTAATGCATTCGGGGAATTACATCTTGTAAGCGAACCTCAAGGTGGTTCTTTTGAATAGAATCGATAACTAAGCGGACTTGTTACTCGGTGAAATAAGGGATTTTGGGGCTAGCTAAGCGAACCCCGCTATCCTACGGTTGGTGATAATCTGTGACTAATAACATGTGGATGAAAAACATAACTTGAATCATTGTTTTGCAACGAAGAAGGATTCCTTGATCTTGTCTCTCTTATTGATTTCAACTTTATCTTTTAATTGCTTTGTTTATTTTCTTTTGCTTTATACATCCCCCCTTTTGTGACAATTTTTACAACTAGAATCTCTTGCTCCTCGTGGGAACGAACTTGACTTCCATTATATTATTTTTAATTGAGTGGAAATAAGATATTAATTTGATTGCACCTACGACACGCATCAATTCACCCCCTGCTGAAGAAAGGATCAAGTTTCGTCTGGATCACACTACAACAGGAAGCGTTTCAGAGGATTCAACAAATATTGTCATCTTTGAATCATCACAAAGGGTTAGCCTATTATGTCAGCCTGCACAAGAGCGAGCATGGGACATCTTCAGATCCACTGAAGCCGACACCTCAAGGGAGCAGCCTCAAGAAGATAACGATGTCCGCGTGTCATGTCGAGAAAGAATCTGGGCGAATCACTCTATCGAGAGGATGGTGCATGTCTACTATGTTATGTTGGAGAATCTCGCACTTTTGTTCATCCTCTGGACTTTGTGAAGTCGTTGAACGCTCATCTACGACAACATCTACCTGCTGGAAAGAACCAGGCCTTCCAAGAATGAAGAGCCTCATGATGTTCGTGGAAGCATACATCCCACCAACAGAAATACAACCTTGACCTTCCATAGCGAGTTTTCTTCAAGCATCAAGAGGAAAGCCACCGAGATACAACATCCTGCGCGTCCAAAATCGCCAACTCCAACTCAAAGACCATATGCACGACTGTCGTAATGGTGAAACAACGTCCAAGATATTCCATATCTGGATCGATGGTAACTACATCAATGAGAGACGCTTTCAGAATTTGTCTCCCATAGAAGATTTAGTTGTGTTACCAAAGGAGTATGACTGGGACTGCTTAGCACTGCCTATCTCAAAGACAACCTCATGAACCTAGCGTGACAACATCTATCAAGTCCAAAGCTCTGGATACTCGTGGGCAGGGGATTGTCTCCCTCTTCTCTATTTCATGAAGAAACGTCAAGAAATCCATCGGTTCCAGTTTATCCTTCTAACAATGAGACGAGCTCTACCACTATATGAAGACTGCCAAGTTCGTGTGCCGTAGCTATCACGCCTCTCCCTCGCCGCCTCTCTCGATCACACTGCTGCCAGAATTGTTGTTGCTCGTCGATTAATACCATCCAGAGCTTCACCATATCAACGACCATTACGTACAAAAGACCCATCGAGCATACAAGATAGAGCCACGTAGACCACGCTTGGGGACTGAGGTTCAGCATGAAATTCCTTTACCATCAGTCAAGAACTTCTTCAACACTCTCTCCAGCATAAGTTGCTTTAACGCTCTCCGGGACCTGCTTGCTCCAGAAGATGCTTCAACGCTCTCAGCGGGACCCACACCACGTTCGAACATACAAGGTTCAGTTTGGGCAAAGCAAGCACGCCTAGATCCCACGTTCGAGCAAAGGGAAGACCGATGTTGGTTAGCAAGAGTGTTCGTCAAGGCAAGACCGGTGTTGGTCGAAGTAGCAAGGATGACACTCGAGCAAGCACATAAACTGTACGGTCAAAGAAAGCAAGGCCGATGTTGATCAAGTCACAAGGCCGGTACTGCCCAGGTCACGAGGCTGGTATTGGGCCAGCAAACGAGGCCGGTGTTAGTCAAGTCCGCAAAGCCGGTGTTGGTCGAGATCGCAAGGCTAACATCCCATCACGCAAGCAAGACTGATATCACGTCACGCAAGTAGGACGATATTGGGTCACGTCAGGCCGGTATTGGTCAAGGCCGATCAACATCACAAGGCTGGTATTGTGCCACGTCAGCGAACAAGGTCGGTATTGGGCCACGTTAGCAAACAAGACCGGTGTCGGTCGAAGCAGCGATGTCCGTCAGGGTTCGTCAAATCAGCAAGGCCGGTGTTGGTCAAGGGGAAAGTCTGGTGTTGGGGTGAGGCACCAAGTTTGGTAATTGGTTGAAGCAGGCACAGCCGGCCCCAAGCAAAGCAAGCACGCGGCAGCTCCCACTTGATCAGGCACATCCAGCCCCAAATTGGTCGAAGCAGGCACAGCCGGCCCCAAGCAAAGAAGGCACGCGGCAGCTCCCACTTGATCAAGCACATCCAACCCCAAATTGGTCGAAGTAGGCACAGCCGGCCCCAAGCAAAGTAGGCACGCAGCAGCTTTCACTTGATCAGGCACATCCAGCCCCAAATTGGTCGAAGCAGGCACAACCGGCCCCAAGCAAAGCAAGCACGCGGTGGGTCCCTTGTTCGAGCAAGGCAGGCATAATAAGCCCACGTTCGATCATAGCAAGGTCGATCGAAGCAGGCAAGACCGACATCATGCTAGGGGAACGCTCGCCTGAACGCCTCTTAAACATGACATGCTCCAAGGACAGGACGACTCGTCTCTCCTGGTAACATCTAACTTTGTCTCATAAGTTTTATGTGTATATGTCACCATCTAATGCCTACCCCACAATAGTGTAACCATTATGTGCTAGGCAGGGGACTTAATGTTGATGGTGGATTTTAGTTCAGGGCTAAAATTGTGAAACCAAATTTATGCGCTGACATCCTGCAAAGGATAGCCACTGATAAAGTGATGAATACTTCTTCACTTTACTAATTTACCTAGAATGGAGCATGTGGAAACAATCCTAGTATTCTGTGAATTAAATACAAGAAATTCATCCAGGTTGGAGCATGTAGCAACATTCCCATATACCCTGTGAATTTACAGTATTATTAATTAATGCATGACCAGCCTTGTATTTCTTGTACTCATTACCGGTGCGGCATGACGACTGAGTGTTGTTCTCAGCAGAGCAACACGAACCTCCAAGCATTAATAATGAAGCATGTACGAAATACCCGTACATGCTACAACTCTCGGTGTGTTATACTAGCCCGATTGAGCATACATTTCTCAGTGTGTTATACTAGACCGATTGAGCATATTTGAATCTGGACTGTCCATATCAGTCTCAGAAACGATCACGACCATCCAACTTCACCAGCATGATTGGATGGCTTAGATTGAATCCATGACCCCCAAGCAGGTATTGGAATATTCACTACCGACCAAACGCGGGCCCCGCATGGTCGGCCTCCCCAAAAGGGTGGCATAGCTAGCCAAACCGTCCAAGCCAAAGCGGTATGGACGAAAAACCCTAAATTAGGGTTTGCGGCACATTACATGTGTCGCAAAACAGTCTCAACCATCCATCTTCGCAGGCATAGATGGAGGGTGTAGATGTAGATTCAAAGGGCCCGGAGCATGTCAACACGCTCACTGTAAGCCCGCCTACACACATGACCGATCGATCAGGACCAACCATGGCTGGTCGTTCCAGATCGTGCGCCCAAAGTGGGCATGCCGCACGGCCGGCAAAACCCTAATTAGGGTTTGCATTGATCGCAAACGTCCATTTTCTCCTGATCGAATGGAGGGTTTTGGAGTCGACTGAGTAGGTCCAGTGAGCATCAACATGATCAACGTGGACCCATCTATCTCCACACCCAATCGGCCAAGGCATACCATGCCTGGTCGTTCCAATTCGCACGCCAAAACTAGCGTGGTCACACTTCCCAATCGCAAACTGATCTCGACCACTCAACTTCGCCGGACAAATTGAGTGGCTTAGATCACGTTCTTATGGGAAAGTAAGGTATAGGCATGCACACCAGCCTTCCACCTACACGCCGAACCAATCGGCCGGGACCGACCAAGCTTGGTTGTCCCGAAAAGCGAGCCTGAAGAAGGCATGACGCGCGGCATTTGCGGCACCAACCTTCGTCAGAATCAATCCCGACCGCTCCTATTTGCCGGACAAATTGAGCGGTCCAGATCACACTTTCACGGGACAATGAGGTATGGGAATGTATACCGGCATGCCGTCTACGCGCATGCCCGATCGGCCATGCCAAAATCGTGTCCCAAGCTTGAATTCGACCAAGCTAAAAAGTGGTGCTTGCGCACCTCTTCTAAAACCCTAATTCCACTAACGGTCGCATATGAGTGTCTCAAAGATCATCTTGTCCGTCCAACTTCACCGGCTTGGTTATACAGCCCTGGTCAGGAGTTAATTGGTCAGTGAGGCGTCATGGTGATCACCACCCGTCACTCTACCACACCATGTGGTCGGCCAAGGGAGGACTTGCTTGTGTGATCGCTGTCGTAGGCGTCAAAAATAAATTACACTTTCTTACTACTCAAAATATATAATGAAGCAAGGGTAAGAAAGGATCGTTCCCACATAGAGGACTTGGGTTGTCAATATGTTTTGGTATCTTAAGAGTAACACGGGGGGTTTTCTGATTTTTTATATACTAAAATAAAATAAAGGCAAATAATAAAATAAACACGTAAATCAAGGATGTGAAAATATTGGATAAAGGTTTCATCTTCAATTGTAAACAAGTTTTGAATGTATGATTAGAATTCGTATTTAATCTATCATCAAAAGCCCAAGAATATCTTATTGCAAGAATACTCCATAAATTTCCTAAGTCATCAACACACACATTAGAGTGCGCGTATGTGAATTCTACCTAAAGAATAACCTAACGCCTTGCGCTAATTAAGTTCAATTTCTAGGAGCTTTAAGTTTGTAAATAGGCTAATCAATGCAATTGAAATACATTGCGCAAACAATTCGAACACAGGTCAATTTCTACATATGACTACAAGAGTGTATCACTACAAATCGTAATCATATCATGCTACTCGTATTCAAGGTTATCGCTCGATGATGAACCCTAAAATAGATATAGATATGGATGTGAGTTCACTTAATTCTAGACGTAACTAAACAAACATTCAATCATATTGCAATACATCAATCATGCAATTATTATAACCCGTAGAAATCAAACGATAATATTGAGAGAAAACTAATTCATAAAAATCATAACTTGGTTGCAAAATCCAACTACATCTTCAACCAATAATAAAAACTTAGTTACTTGTGTTTTTGGAAATCATCATATAAAGCATAGAAGAACTATCATGTGAAACCCTAGAAAACAAGTAGAAGCCTCCCTAATGGAGATATATTGGTTTAGAGAAAGAGTTTTCTATTTATATGCTTCTCCCATTCCAAAAAGATACTCTTTCCAATATTAGGTCTTCTCAAAACCCCTCTCCAATTAGTCCACCAAGCCCATGTGTTAAAACCCATGTAGAAAATATGCCCCAAAAAATATCGCCGGAAAACTGGTATTATGGTCGGAAATTGGCCGGAAAGGTGGTCGGAAAATAGCTCAGGTGACCGGCAAAGTCCACCCAGTCATCGGTCAACGAGTTAGCTCGGTCGAGTCAACTCGGGTCAACTCAGAAGTCAGACTGAGTCACACCGAGTTAGTGAGTCAGATGGGTGAATCAGCTGAGTTAGGTAATCAAGTCTGAGTCAGAGGCTAACTCATCTGACTTGGTTCTAGCCTTTGCACAGGCCTGAGCTGTTGCACAACGATTGTGGTTCACCACCTCAATCACAGCCATGATGGCCCTGCATTTCCACTTACAATCCAACATTAGATCCATTCTTGCCTTCTCAGTCCACCATAATCTCAACACAGCTTCTCATTCTTTGTAAATCATTCCACCACTGCATTGCCATTAGCAGCAACCCTTGTCATCTTCTCTTCATTTCCATCTCAGTCATATCACCCGTGTACATCCATTGCAGTTGCGCAGCTGCACAACAAAGCTACCTAGCCAATATCATAGTTGCACAACATCAGCTGAGTAGCAGCACCCTGAACTGCAGCTTCAATAACTCATCACCTCAAGCCATCTCAGTCACGACTTCCACATCTTAACCTGAACTGCAAATAACAACCACTGCAGCTGCATCCTCTCTTTTGCTAGTGCTTTCAATTCCACCATCATAATACAGCTGCATTTCAGTCCCTTGCATTCTCAACATCAACTCAGTAGCAGTTCACACAATTCCAGCTTAACCAGCTCAGCAACAAGCCACTGCAGTCCATTACAAGCCACTGCAATCCATCCCTGTTCTCAACACCAGAGCAACAACACTTCCTTGAGGCGGCACCATCAGTTCACATCGCCGTGACTCGGTTCCATTTGGACAATATCAAAACACGGCCTACAACAAAGATGTGCACTCGAACCGCAACTCAATCACCAATCGAACTCCACCATGCTCAACCGCAATCGTCACCGAACCACACATCAAAGCAATTCTAGCTCCATTTGACATTCTCTGCATCACTTATTACTGAGCATACATTTATTGCAGCTCATAGCCATTAATTCATCAAACCCATTCAGTAACTTCAGATCATCTGCAGTTACACATTTCACAGCTCCAGTTCCAAAGAACCCGCACTTCCTGTTCAACACCGCATAACCCTTTCGCCTACCAAGGTTGCACACTTCTTCCGATCCTCTACACAGCAGCTCAAGCTACTGCCAACCAATGCTTCTTTAAGTTAATCCTGGCAACAACACAGCAAGACTAAAACTCCGTCTCATTTATCCCTGCAATACTGAGTTCATACAAACCCATTTCAGTTCCTAGAACCAATTTCATCTGCAACTGCCAGCTACCATCAATACTAGCTCAGGCCATTCACTCCAGCAACAGCAATAACATCTCACACTGTCTTCTCTCCATTGAATCCCTGTAACTCCATGGCATCTATATTTGCTGGTGCAACATCACCATCATTTCAACCACCCAGCACTACTTTCAATCATTCCTAAGCATACATCTATCATCTCAGAGCACCTGCAATGGATCACCTCCTTTACAGCATCAGACTCAACCCTTATAACTGCATCAGCTTAAGCTCTCCAGGCTAACTCCATGATTCCCTTGCAAACAACCACAGAAACAGCTCCTATTCGAATAATCTTTCTGCCAAGAACAAATTCAGCTCAAACCCATCTTTCCTTATCGAATCTAGACCCTTCAATCGATCTTCCTTCTCTGATTTCTCACAATTTCAGTTCTTAAAGAGACCAACACAAACCCTCAATTTCCGTTTCCATTTCTTTCTCGAATCTCGGCTAGAATTCGAATCCGGAACAATCCATTCATTCTCGATACCACAGATCAACAACAAACCCTTTATCTTCACAATTTCTACCAAACCCTTCTTGAAATCAGTTGCCATCCTCAATATTTCTTCCATCTAAACGGATTCAAAAACAAACCCTAAACTGAGATCTTGAATCATCACCTGTGTAAGCTTTCACCAGCAGATGAATCGAACTTAAAACCCCCATCGATCTTGACTCATTAGAACCCTAAATTTGAATCACCATCACATCATCATCTCTGTTTTTGGCAGCATCATAATCTCTTGAAAACAAACAACAATCTCTCGCTTCTGCTTTTACCAGTCATCAGTTCAATTAATAGTGCAGCCATCACTCGTTTCTCGATCTCCTTTTCTGCGTATTAACTGAGCTGCCATCTTTCTCTCAATTTTAGGCAGAGAAGAATCAAATGGAAATGATTAGAGAAACTCTTATCTAGTTTTCAGGTCTTGGTAATGATGCAAATTCATATCGGCACCCATGAATCTGATAAAGGCTGCCTTGTACTATTTGGCCTGTCAGTTTCGCACAACCGAAAATTCATCCTTCACTCCTTCATGCGCACGTCAGCTCGCTCCAAATATAGCTCACATGTGAATTGGCCTCTTTGCCTTTTACGCCCCAAATAGACGTTTTCTCCTTCTTTTGCTCATAATGACTCCAAAGTACCTAATAAACTCAAAACCAAACATAAGATACATAATTTACAAGAAAACTAGCGAAGAAAGCATAAACTATAGATATAAATGAAGGTGTTTATGACACCTATCAAATTCCCCCACACTTAGACTTTGCTAGTCCTCGAGCAAATCAAACAAAACAATTCTAAATCATACATACAACTCCGTGTCGTCGAGGCTACGGTCACTTTTATCATAAATAACAAGCCTTTAAACCCCTAGGTGTCCCTAGTGGACGAGTTATAGTCTCGTGAGGGTTTACTAGAGATATACCCACAAAACCTATTTTTTCAACTTACTAGTTCTCCGAAATGATAGCATCCAACGCGCTAAGAAGACATAGAAATTCTGCACACTAGTCATAAGAAGTTAAACACATAAATGAACACAATCTCATCCTTAAAAGTTGAGAGAGAAATAACCATCCCTTCTCGAAAGAAATTCGGGTTCGGAGTGATCGAAAGTCTCGACTCTGCCTCA
This sequence comes from Papaver armeniacum, assembly GCA_023531295.1. NCBI lineage: Eukaryota > Viridiplantae > Streptophyta > Magnoliopsida > Ranunculales > Papaveraceae > Papaver > Papaver armeniacum. Next base: position 165,328 of record JAJJWW010009065.1, read on the forward strand.
AAAGAAAGGGTTTTATGAAGTTACTCTCAATAATAAACAGCTTTTTATGGGTCACACATGTGTCCATGTAGGAATGAAGAGAGAATCCTGCGACACCTTGAATGGTAGGAAGGCAAAAACCCTCCGAATCGTTTTGAAAACCCACATCTTTTATTCATTTTTGAAAACCCATTTTTTTGACGATCTCTAAGAAAGGAAATCAACCACTTAACGAAGGTGGGAATATGCTTACTTACCTCGTTATCTGTTCGACGTGCAACTAGCACCACTCTCACCGCATCCATAGAAACGTCTTCGGTCTTCAATCGGTGTCTTCATCTTCGTCTTCGGTCTTTAACTCTTGATGATAACTCTTGAACTTCGTAAAATCTTGACAATGTGATTCTTTCCTCTAATTCCTTGTTGCTTGAAACTTCATTGTAGATATTCCTTCTTCCATTGGCTTCATTGTAGATATTCAAATTTTTTTTTTTTATGAGACAAGAAAAATAAAACAAATACAAAAATCAAAACGAAACAAAACAATAAAAATAGAAATGAACCTAAAGAAATTTTTGTCTTTTTTTTTTTATTTTATTATTTCAATCTTTATTTTTTTTTTCCAATTTTTTTTTCAATTTTTCATTTTTTTTTTTTTTTTTTGGAGACAAGAGAAATAAACACAAACTGAAAATAAAAATAAAAATGCAAGTACAAAGGCCATGGTGTAAGTACTTTACCGCTTAATTCTTCACAACTTGTATGTCTCGATATCATAAACTTCTCGAACTCTCATCTTTGATAATCTTCGCTCTTATACAATAGTCTTCAACTTGTAAAAATTCTGCTCCTTGTATTGTTGCTTAACTTGAATCTGAAATCTGCTCATTCCTGTGATGTTGCCTGTAAACCTTGAACGTCTTCAACTTTCCTTCAAATTTGTGATGCTCCTCTTGTTGATGATGATGGTGTTTCTATGGACCTGTTGGTGTAGAGAGATAAGGTGGATGGTGCTAACTGCGAACAAGATTACAAGTGGTATGTAAGTTAGCAATTCGATGTCACCATCATGATTGATAAAAATAGCACTCAAGAGATCAAAATAGTGCTTCTATGGTGGGAGGTTGGGCAGCTCACCATTCTACCCGGAATTTACGTACGGTGACACACACTCTAAAAGCACATATTTAGACAGGTACAAAGAATTGAAGGTCGGTGCCTCACATTATGTAACATGGGTAGTCTCCACTATAGGGGACCACTACTCTAATATCGAATTCAGTCTGCACCTTGTTTGCCACTGGCATGGTTAAATCCAACTTTAACTCTCATACAAGTAAGAAACCCGATCATGTTCTCTGTCATCTCTAAGTTCAGTCACTCTTATGAGATTCTCGATGTAATCTTAGCGACATGTATACTATGTGACTCTAAACTAACCACAAGTTGGAGTTTTTTTTCACTAATTTACACAAAAGTTGAAATTTTATGAAAATTTACAAAAACAATGCTTAACCACTCCCTCACACTTAAACTTTACATTGTCCTCAATGTAAATTGAATCTTCCAAAGAAAGTCAAGGTGGGAAATCTTATAACGATATGCGACAAGGAATCAGAAAAAAAAAATACAAGACAAGAAAAAGATAAAAACAAGACAAAAAATACTCATCGTATGGGTTGCCTCCCATGCAGCGCTTGGTTTAAAGTCGTCAGCCCGACTTGCAAGATCGATTCCCCATACACCAATAACCTGAAAAGTTGAGGATCCTTCCATAGAACCTATTTTGAAAACACTAGCTTCACACAAATATTAGTAATGTAAAACAGAAATGAAGCTATTAACCGATAAAAGTTTCCCCCACACTTATTCTTGTCCACACTTGGAAGTGTATAAAGAATATAGAAGTCAGGGACTAGCACGGTTTGTTGTTCCAAAACCTGCATAGTATGAGAATCAAGTATCTCTAATGGAGGAAATCGCGAAACAAAGTCATTCAACAATATTCTCGAAGCACATACATTCAAACTAATAAGAGGTAAAGGAGAAGAAACAATATGCAAAGGGTTAGATAAACCTATCACAATCTCTTGTATCACGGAATCCTCTTCATCCTTGAAAAACTCAAGTGAATTATTCACCTCTTGTATATCATGGTCCTCTATCAAACCTTGCAACCATTCTTCATCCGTTTCTGCCTTAACCAAAGTCTCGACATAAACATCATCATTACAATCATTTGCAAGCTCAATTGGGTCTTCCACAATATTGGTCATAACGGTCTCATTCTCAACATACTCCTCTTTGTTGTAAGGCACATACTCCACTGTGGATCCAAATTTTATTATAAGAAACTTTTTTAGAACACTCGACAATGCAGCATCCTCAAGCTTCACCCTTTGAATAGGCTCTTGATCATTATTAAGATCAATGCTTAAGTAATCTACACAAGTGTCGACATATTCCTCTTCGACTTCACCTTGATCGCAAAAAGATTCCATTGTACACTCCTCGGGGATGTCACCATAAATTGGTTCAAGCAACGTATTTTCATAATAATCATCACTATCATAGTCAACATAAGATTGGTTCTCGCTGAATTTAGTGTTGCTAATCTCGAACTCATCCTTTTGGATAGGTGAATGATCATTATTACGATCAAGAGTTGAGTTAACTACACAAATATCAACGAAAGTCCCCAAAGGTTCACCTTTTTCAACATAATTATTCATTTCCTCTATGTATTCATCAATGCCCTTTCTTACGTCGGAAACACCTCTTTGAAGCTCTTGGAGTGATCCATCCAAATTCTGAATATAGTGTTCCATTTGTTTGTAAAGCTCGTTCGACAAGGCAAAAGTAGAATTACTTACTTCAGTATTGTTAGGCCAATTATCTTCCCTTTGAATGGGTGAATGATCATAACTACGATCATAAATTGGGCCAAACATACTATGAGCACATTCGGTCGATGAAATTGGTTCCATGCTTGGTTGTCTACGAACTGACTCCATGTTGTCCATAAATTGTTGCATTTCATCTACCAAACTAGAAGAAATATTAATAGGAGCACAAGTATCATCCCCTCTTTGTGGTTGCTCACTTACATATCTACCGTAAGAAGGTTGGTATGTATGAGAATAACTCAAAGGGTACGTGAAATATTGACCATAACCAAAGGATTGGTTTTGATTGTATTCCCCGCAAGGGTGATAGTTGTCATAGTGTTGAGGTTGAAAGCTGTATTGATTGCTCCAATATGCTCCGTCCATAGAAATTGGTACTTGAAACGAGATTCTCAAAACTCGGTTAAGAACCAAAGAATAAGAAAAAGTAAAACAAAACTAAAAAACAAAAAATAAGGAACCAAAAACAAGTGACAACCACTGCCTACCCGGCAACGGCGCCAAAATTTGATCGTTGTCGTAGGCGTCAAAAATAAATTACACTTTCTTACTACTCAAAATATATAATGAAGCAAGGGCAAGAAAGGATCGTTCCCACAGAGAGGACTTGGGTTGTCAATATGTTTTGGTATCTTAAGAGTAACACGGGGGGTTTTCTGATTTTTTATATACTAAAATAAAATAAAGGCAAATAATAATATAAACACGCAAATCAAGGATGTGAAAATATTGGATAAAGGTTTCATCTTCAATTGTAAACAAGTTTTGAATGTATGATTAGAATTCGTATTTAATCTCGCTATCATCAAAATCCCTAGAATATCTTATTGCAAGAATACTCCATAAATTTCCTAAGTCATCAACACACACATTAGAGCTGCGTATGTGAATTCTACCTAAAGAATAACCTAACGCCTTGCGCTAATTAAGTTCAATTTCTAGGAGCATTAAGTTTCAGAAATAGGCTAATCAATGCAATTGAAATACATTGCGCAAACAATTCGAACAAAGGTCAATTTCTACATATGACTACAAGAGTGTATCACTACAAACCGTAATCATATCATGCTACTCGTATTCAAGGTTATCGCTCGATGATGAACCCTAAAATAGCTATAGATATGGATGTGAGTTCAATTAATTCTAGACTTAACTAAACAAACATTCAATCATATTGCAATACATCAATCATGCAATTATTATAACCCGTAGAAATCAAACGATAATATTGAGAGAAAACTAATTCATAAAAATCATAACTTGGTTGCAAAATCCAACTACATCTTCAACCAATAATAAAAACTTAGTTACTTGTGTTTTTGGAAATCATCATAGAAAGCATAGAAGAACTATCATGTGAAACCCTAGAAAACAAGTAGAAGCCTCCCTAATGGAGATATATTGGTTTAGAGAAAGAGTTTTCTATTTATATGCTTCTCCCATTCCAAAAAGATACTCTTTCCAATATTAAGTCTTCTCAAAACCCCTCTCCAATTAGTTCACCAAGCCCATGTAGAAAATATGCCCCAAAAACTGTCGCCGGAAAACTGGTATTATGGCCGGAAATTGGCCGGAAAGGTGGTCGGAAAATAGCTCAGGTGACCGGCAAAGTCCACCCGGTCACCGGTCAACGAGTTAGCTCGGTCGAGTCAACTCGGGTCAACTCAGAAGTCAGACTGAGTCACACCGAGTTAGTGAGTCAGATGGGTGAATCAGCTGAGTTAGGTAATCAAGTCTGAGTCAGAGGCTAACTCAGCTGACTTGGTTCTAGCCTTCTAGCCATTGCACAGGCCTGAGCTGTTGCACAATGATTGTGCTTCACCACCTCAATCACAGCCATGATGGCCCTGCATTGCCATTTACAATCCAACATTAGATCCATTCTTGCCTTTTCAGTCCACCACAATCTCACCACAGCTTCTCATTCTTTGTAAACCATTCCACCACTGCATTGCCATTAGCAGCAACCCTTGTCATCTTCTCTTCATTTCCATCTCTGTCATATCACCCGTGTACATCCATTGCAGTTGCGCAGCTGCACAACAAAGATACCTAGCCAATATAATAGCTGCACAACATCAGTGAGCAAAGCAAAGACTTCGAACTGCGCAGCCTTCAATAACTCATCACCTCAAGCCATCTCGATCCACGACTTCCACATCTTAACCCGAACCGCAAATAACAACCACTTTGTTTGCATCCTCTCTTCTCGCTAGTGCTTTCAATTCCAAGATCATAATACGTTTGCATCTCGGTCCCTTGCATTCTCAACATCAACTCGCAGAAGTTCACACAATTCCGACTTAACCAAGGCTGGAAGAACAAGCCATTGAAGTCCATTACAAGCCACTGCAATCCATCCCTGTTCTCAACACCAGAGCAACAACACTTCCTTGAGGCGGCACCATCAGTTCACATCCCCGTGACTCAGTTCCATTTGGACAACAACAAAACACAGCTACAACAACATAAAGATTCGCACCCGAACCGCAACTCAATCACCAATCGAACTCCACCATGCTCAATCGCAATGTCACCAGAACCACACATCAAAGCAATTCTAGCTCCATTTGACATTCTCTCGCATCACTTATTACCGAGCATACATTTATTGCAGCTCATAGCCATTAATTCATCAAACCCATTCAAGAAGTTCGGATCATCTCAGCGAGTTACACATTTCATGACTCCAGTTCAAAGAACTCCGCACTTCTGTTCAACACCGCATAACCCCTTCGCCTACCAGTTGCACACTTCTTCGATCCTCTACGCTGAACTCAAGCTACCGCCAACCAATGCTTCTTTAAGTTAATCCTGCAACAACAAAGCAAGACTAAAACTCCGTCTCATTTATCCCGCAATACCGAGTTCATACAAACCCATTTCAGTTCCTAGAACCAATTTCATCTCGAGAATCGCCACTACCATCAATACTAGCTCGAGGCCATTCACTCCAAAGAATAAAGAATAACATCTCACACTGTCTTCTCTCCATTGAATCCCTGTAACTCCATGGCATCTATATTTGCTGGTGCAACATCACCATCATTTCAACCACCCAGCACTACTTTCAATCATTCCTAAGCATACATCTATCATCTCGAGCACCCGCAATGGATCACCTCCTTTACAAAGATCAGACTCAACCCTTATAACTGCATCAGCTTAAGCTCTCCAGGCTAACTCCATGACTCCCTTGCAAACAACCACAGAAACAGCTCCAATTCGAATAATCTTTCTGCCAAGAACAAATTCAGCTCAAACCCATCTTTCCTTATCGAATCTAGACCCTTCAATCGATCTTCCTTCTCTGATTTCTCACAATTTCAGTTCTTAAAGAGACCAACACAAACCCTCAATTTCCGTTTCCATTTCTTTCTCGAATCTCGGCTAGAATTCGAATCCGGAACAATCCATTCATTCTCGATACCATAGATCAACAACAAACCCTTTATCTTCACAATTTCTACCAAACCCTTCTTGAAATCAGTTGCCATCCTCAATATTTCTTCCATCTAAACGGATTCAAAAACAAACCCTAAACTGAGATCTTGAATCATCACCTGTGTAAGCTTTCACCAGCAGATGAATCGAACTTAAAACCCCCATCGATCTTGACTCATTAGAACCCTAAATTTGAATCACCATCGCATCATCATCTCTGTTCTTGGCAGCATCATAATCTCTTGAAAACAAACAACAATCTCTCGCTTCTGCTTTTACCAGTCATCAGTTCAATTAATAGTGCAGCCATCACTCGTTTCTCGATCTCCTTTCTCTGCGTATTAACGGAGCTGCCATCTTTCTCTCAATTTTAGGCAGAGAAGAATCAAATGGAAATGATTAGAGAAACTCTTCTCTAGTTTTCAGGTCTTGGTAATGATGCAAATTCATATCGGCACCCATGAATCTGATAAAGGCTGCCTTGTACTATTTGGCCTGTCAGTTTCGCACAACCGAAAATTCATCCTTCACTCCTTCATGCGCACGTCAGCTCGCTCCAAATATAGCTCACATGTGAATTGGCCTCTTTGCCTTTTACGCCCCAAATAGACGTTTTCTCCTTCTTTTGCTCATAATGACTCCAAAGTACCTAATAAACTCAAAACCAAATATAAGATACATAATTTACAAGAAAACTAGCGAAGAAAGCATAAACTATAGATATAAATGAAGGTGTTCATGACACCTATCATTGTGCAACCTCCAAACCATCACATGAAGTAGGCTGGACATGAGGCTATTTTGAGACGCTCAAACAGTGATGCTTCATACATGCTGAATATACTCGATGCAGTACCTGCATAGAATACACACGATACTTCACAAGTATCAACTTCCTAAATAACTTAGTTATTTAATCTAGAATTACATGCTACTTTCTGTGGGTCCCACGATCCACACACTCGAGACATCAATCATATCACAAACTAGGGGATACATACTGGGGTATTGGTCTGGCGGTTTATAGCGTGCAGCGCAACGGGCCATCACAAGAACGTGTCAGGAAGTCATGGACGGTTAGTGATGATGGGAGAAGTGGGAAAGACTGGTCGTGTGACACGAACACACGACTCCACTACTCCATCAATCCACTTTCTCCATTTCCCACGAGATACGAGGGTTAGGCTTAAAGACTTGTATAAATAGGTTCTCCTCCCTATTTTCCAAACGGGAACAAGGCAAGACAAGACAACAGAGGCAAGTGTTGATACAATCGTATTCAAACACCGGAATTGATAGCTTACATCCTGCAAGCCAGATCAGCTTTCTGATACAAGTCATACATAGCCAACACCTTCACAATCTCAACACCTTATTCGCTTCCCTCCCTAAGATCAACCCCATCTCCTTCACTTTGTGACCGAAACAAGTCTGGAACGGCCATTTCTTGGTTAAGGCCGGATTTTTGCTGATTGATTTCTCGAATCTACAAGCACCCGTGCAGTGCATTTGTTTAGGGTTTAGATTCATTTCTCATCCACACACCCCAAATTACCAAAACCGGCAGAAATAGTTTTCACCCATAAACAGCTTGGATGCTTCGTGAAGTTCTGACAAAGTTTGAAACAAGAGATTTTCCAACAAGGCTCTATAAACTGGGATCATTCCATTGATGCACAAGTCCACCAGTTGTTGTTCAGTGACATATGGATCATGACCATCCAAAGCCTGGATCCTTAACTTTTTCACGTAGTCGTTCGGATGTTCAGTATTCTTCTGAGACATTCTTCCTAAATCAGAGAGAGTAATCTGCTCCGAGAAGAAGAAGTATTTTCTATAGAAAGAATTAACCATTTCTGCCCAGCTAGTGATGCTCCCTGGTGTGATGTTGTTGTGCCAAGTATATGCTCGGCCTGTCAGAGATTTTGAGAACTCCCTCAAACGGACGACATGATTGTGTTCATGTTCTCCTAACGCCTCCAGAAATCGAGAAACATGTTCTCGGGCATTCCCAATTCCATTGTAAAGTGTGAACATTGGAGAAGTATATCCTTTCATGAGAGGGATCCTCTGTGTAGAAGCAGGAAATGAAGGTTGATGACGGTGAACAGATGGTGTCTTGTCTTTTCCGTCCATGGGGGCCGGTCCACCCTTCCATTGTTCAGCCAAATACTTTTGCTATTGCTTCTGATGGCCCTGATGCTGTGTTGTGTACCGATGCTGAGACGGTGAAGTTTGGAGAACTTATTTACCTGTGAAGCTGCATTCCAAGATATGTCCCGTCTTTATTCAACGGAGAATTTTCTGTGACTCCGTACAATATTGACAGGGATGCTCGCCAAATGGGATTTGATCAGGGTGTCCCATTTATTCGTTCGCCAAGGGTTTCGAAAGAATCTCTCCCGAATATTCTTAATGCTGGCGCGTTTTTAGAACGGGTGAGCCTTCCCTTCTAGCCTATTGGGAGAAACCCAATGGTAACCGATAAGTACAAGGAATTTTGGAGCAGTAAATCGTTGATTTTCCAGAATTCTCGGAGAGTGTTGTGTGTTTTCCGTGGTGAACCATCTTCCGAGGTTTTGAAAAAGCATTTCCGGTTGAAGCCACTTCCACCAAACGGACTGTGGTCGAGGATTGCAGTCCCCAAGTGAGAGATATCCAAGAGGCGGCATGTGGTTTGGTGATCCTCAACTCCTCCAATATGCAGGTATTTAAATCTCTTCCCGTTGGTTCCTTTATTTCTCCATGGTGAACCTTTCTCGAGAGTAATTCTTGCTTTAAATCGGGGATTCCGAAAGAGAATGTCTTCACAAGGTTGGAGCGCATTCAGAATGAGAAGGATGGTAATGTTGGCCCTCATGCTGAGAGGTCCGGCGGTACTGATCTTCATGCTGAGAAGTCTGGCGGTACTGATCTTCATGCTGAGAAGTCTGGCGGTACTGATCTTCATGCTGAGAAGTCTGGGCAAACCGCTCCTTTTTCCGACCATGACAGAGATGATGCAAGCACTTGACCTTCATCGAGAAGTCCTGGAGAAACCGCTCATTTTCCCGACCATGACAGAGATGATGCAAGTCCGACCTTCATGCTGAGAAGTCTGGAGAAACCGCTCCTTTTCCCGACCATGACAGAGATGATGCAAGCTCGGTCGGACAAGCCGCCTCCCTGAGTGATCTTGTTGATGGGGCCGTGATGAAAATTAGCGCCCAAAGCGAAGTAGATATCGGGAGGAATGTAAGAGAGGCAACATCTGTTATAGTTGAAGTTGCTCCCCTTGAAGAATATTCTAAGCAGGTTTCGGACAATAAAGCTGTCGTGGTGACTCCTTCTGAAAGGTCTCCTGCAACTAACCAGGCTCCTGTGGTTGGTGGATTACCGGTGATGCAGCCTGGGGCTTTGTTCGATCCTCCTTTTACTGTCCCTTATCCAGGTCATGTGTTAGTTGGTGGATTCAGCGTACCGGTTCGGTTCAAGGAGTTGTATACGGCAATATGGGAGAAACACGGTCACATTTCTACCACTACGAAGCTCAAGAGTCATCTTGCATTGGTCAACCGCGTTCAGGAGGCTTTATTTTCTATCCATGGGATGAGCGTCGCGACTGGTCGAACAGTTTCTGAGGAGATGATTGAAGACTGGAAGTGCCATCGAGATGTGTTTGTGCAGAAGGGGCTTCAATGCTCCTTGGTTCCTCAAAAGGTTCTCCGAGATTCAGGAGCTCCAGAAATTACAAGGTGAAGCCCCTCCTGCAGAATGTGTTACTCGCCAGGAAGAAGAGGTCAAAAGATTGTCTGAGGAGTTGAAGCTGAAGCAGGCTGCACTTCAAAGGATGAAAGCCTCTCTTGCCCAGAAGGACGAGTTGTTGCTGAAGGACTTTCCTTGAAAGATTCGTGCTATACACTTGTCTCTTCTTTTAGATGTTTTTCTTTTTGAGTGATAGTGAGGATTTTCTTTCGTAATCTGACTTAGGTTTTGAATTAATAGGTAATTGAATTGGTCTATTGAGATAGTTTTGTGAATAACCTTTTCTGAAAGAGGTTATTTTAAATGGAATTTGCATCTTGGTCATGAATGATTGCACATGTCATATGAAATTGCAAATGTCGTGTAAAAGGGAGGTATGAAGGGAAGCAAACATGCGTTTGATCACTGAGTCTCTTTCTCCATGTGGGGATGCTAAGTCCCCAGTGAATTTCAAAACTATCTTTCTTGTAAAATTATTGAATAGAACTTACTTGTCTTTGAAGCCTTATTTGTATCAAACCGAAGTAGCCTCTCCAAGGAAGTCGTCCGCATTAACTTTTTAGAGAATGAGAGTTATCCTTCTGAACCAAGTTTCTCCTGAACAATGCGCTTCAAAGCGTTGCATTCACTGGTAGGGTGGTGAAGGAACCGGTGGAAATGACAGTACCTCGGGTCCATTATTTCTTGATCGGTTGGTGGACGCCATACAGGAGGTAGTTCCACCTCTCTATTTCGTACCCACATCTCTAGCAACTCTAAAATCTTTTCCATCGGGAACGGAAAGTGTAGGTACTTCGAGTCCAGCTTTTCCTGCGTTAGTGGGCGTTGTGATGTCTCTACGTGGCTTTGATGCGGAGCACGTTCCGGAGATAAAGTTGGAAGATTTGAGAGTGTCATCATATCCGCGGATCGCTTGTCTGGGTAAAGGGATGTGGAAGGTGTCGTAATATCACTGTTGAGTGATCGAATTGAACGCTCCCATCCTCTGTATTCACGTATTTCCTGATCGATCTCTCCTTCCTCAAGCATTTCTTCGCTTGGATGAAAGGCCGATGCGGATTGGACAGTCTTAGGGCTCCAACAAGAGTTTTGAGATATAAATCTCCTAACAGGGCTCCATAGGCTGCAGGCTCCCTTTCTTTATCTCGGTAGACGTTGTAGTACTCCGTACAAGTCCTTTCCTCCGTGGAGTTGCCTCGGTTCTTCATTGTTGACTTGGACCATGTTGTTCATCTTTCTTGAGTCTCCTGCGGTTACGCGCTCTCTTTTGCCTCTCCACCGGTAAAGGTGTGACTCGACTAAGGATTCAACATTTCTTGCATTGCTTGAGTAGATGCTGCCGATCCTTCTTGTAATTGTCTTTGCTATATCATTCAAAAGGCGAAATGTCTCGCTCGTCTTCTGGTGATACCAGCTTGATTTGCCAAGACATCCTCCAGCATTCTAGCTACACTTCCCATGGTATCCGAACCGCCCGTGGTTTCTGATGAGGATGCATCGTGAGCCGAAAACCGAAGAATTGAGAATTCAATTTTTTGCAACCGATAGATCAATCTCCTACTGTGGTCGCCAATTGTTTATGGGTGAAAATTACTCCTGCAGAATTTGGTAATTTGGGGTGTGGATGAGGAATTAATTTAAACCTTAAACAAATGCACTGCGCGGTGAGTGCTTGTATATTCGAGAGATCAATCTGTGCAAGTCCGGCCTAAACCAAGAAATGGCCGTTCCAGACTTGTTTCGGTCACAAAGTGAAGGAGATGGGGTTGATCTTAGGGAGGGAAGTGAAGAAGGTGTTGAGATTGTGAAGGTGTAGACTTGCTTATGACTTACAACAGGAAAGTGAACAAGCTTTCGGTTGGTGTAAGCAGGCTCTAGGTGTTCTCTTGTTGTTTTTCTCTGTTTTTTCTCCGTTGTTTGGAAATAGCGCGGAGAACCTATTTATACAAGTCATTGAGTCTTATTCACGTCTCTTGTGGGAAGTGGAGGAAGTGGAGTGATGGAGTAGTGGAGTTGTGCGTTGGTGATACACGACCAGCCTTGCCCACTTCTCCTGTTCATCTCTAACCGTCCATGACTTCCTAACACGTTCTTGTGATGGCGCGTTGCACGCTGCACGCTGTAAACCGCCAAGACCAATACCCCGTATGTATCCCCCAGTTTGTGACATGATTGATAAACGGAATGTGTGGATCGTGGATCCACGAAAGATAGCATGTAATCTGAATTGAATAACTGCGTTATTCAGAAGTCGATACTTGTGAAGTATCGTGTGTATTTTATGTCTTCGCATCATGGTGTGGTAAAGTGATGGGTAATGACACCTTACTAACCAATTAACTCCCGACTGTGGTGTATAACCAAGTGGTGAAGTTGGACGGATGAGATGATCTTTGAGACACCCATCTGCGACCGTTAATGAATTAGGGTTTTCGAAGAGGTGCGCAAGTATCACTCTTCAGCTTGGTCGAAACCAAGCATGGGAAGGGCTTTGGAGAGGACCGACCGGGCATGTGTGTAGACAGCATACCGGTGTACACGTCCATACCTCACTGTCCCATGAAGGTGCGATCTAGGCCACTCAATTTGACCGGCAAAGAGGAGTGGTGGAGATCGATTTTGTGATAGGAATTTGGTGCCGCAAAAAGCCGCACACCATGCTCTTTTTCTAGCGTGTTCTAAGACGACCTAACTTGGTCGGTCTTGGTCGATTGGTTTGGCGTGAAGGTGGTAGGCTGGTGTTCACACCTATACCTGACTATCCCATGAAAACGTGATCTAAGCCACTCAAATCGTCCAGTGAAGTTGAGTGGTCGAGATCAATTTGCAGTTTGGGAAGTGTAACCACGCATGTTTGGGCGGGCGGTTTGGGATAGCCATGCATGGTATGCCTTGGCCGACCGCGTGAGGAGATAGAGGGGCCCATGGTGGTCATGCTGGTATGACCGGACCTGTTTAATCTAATCTCGGACCCTCCATTCGTGCCGGAGAAGATGGACGCTCGTGATGCTCAAAACCCTAATTTTGGGTTTCAAAGCCGTGCGTCATCTCTTGTTTGGGCGACGATTTTGTCACAACCAAACATGGTTGGTCTTGACCAATTGGTCAAGTGTGTAGGCGAGCACACGGTGATCGTGTTGACATGCTCTAGGCCCTTTGAATCTACATCTACACCCTCCATCTATACCGCGAAGATGGATGGTTGAGACCGCTTGCGACACATGTAATATGCCGCAAACCCTAATTTAGGGTTTTCCGTCCATAATGCTTGGTATGAACATTTTTTGGCAGGCTAGACCAATGGCCGACCGTGCGGGTTCCGCATTGGTTCGGCAGTGGATATTCCATACCTTCTTGGGGGTGATGGAATTGATCTGGGTCATCCAATCATGCTTGTGGAGTTGGATGACTGCGATCATATCCGGACTGATACGGTCAGTCCGGGATGCTTAATCGGCTAGTATAACACACCGAGAGGGGCTCAATCGGGCTAGTATAACACACCGAGAGTCGGCACGCACGGGTATTTCGAGTACATGGTTTCATTATAGTGCTTGGAGGTTCGTGTTACTCAGAAGAGTAACACTACCGTCATGCCACACCGATAATGAGTACCGGAAATACAAGGTCGATATGAAATTCACAGATGGGATTGTTGCCACATGCTCCAACGGGAGGAATTTCATGTATTCACAGAATGGGATTGTTGCCACATGCTCCATTCTTGGTGAATTAAGTGAGGGAGTATCCAACACTTATTAATGGCTTTATCTTTTACAAGATGTCAGCGCATAGTTTTTCCGGTTTTTACAATTTTAACCTCAAATGAAAACCCACCATCAACATTAAGTCCCCTGCCTAGCACATAATGGTTACACTATTGTGGGGTAGGCATGAGATGGTGACATACATATGTGAGAAAGACATGATAAAGGAAGTTTACCCGGAAGAGTATTGACCGACCGCCAGTTGCCCACGCCGTTGTGCTTGTATGGAGTCCTTTGGTGGGACCGATTTCCTTCTTTGGGTATTTGAATCAGAAAAGGAATCCAAAAGAGGTATCCTTGTTCTATTGGGATTCTTTTAATTTTGTCTATAAAAGAGACCAAAACCCTTTTCCCTTTCTCACGAGTTTTTTTTTTTGTCGAGCAGCTCCCGTCCGGGTCTTCACTGCCGTCGCCAATCGCCGCTGTCCGCCGGAGCTCGTTGCCGCCGTCCGTTCGCCGGAGCTCGTTGCCGGAATCTGCCGCCGTCCGTCCAAGGTAAGTCTCGGTCTTCTTTTTTTTTTCAAAGGTAAAACCCTAGTTTGTTAGGTAAACACCTTTTGTAAGACATGTATATGCTTAGTTTTTTCCACCAAGGTTGATACGTCAATTTTTTCTAGAATTGAAACAACCCGTGAATCCATGACCATGTTGTTTTTGCTTCTTTCCACCATTGCATGCAAAACTAGCTTCTTAGATTGTAGCTTAGGAAGAGACTTTGGCTTGGATTTCGTAAACATAATTCCCATGATCATGAGAAAAACCGTGTTGTAATACATGCCCGTGAATGTAGTCCCACCTTGTGTTTGATCCGAATGTGGGTCCCACCCACATATGCCTGACTGATTTGAAACCAATACCAGACTTGAAACTTGTACCGGACTTGAAACCAATACCAGACTGAAACTTGTACCGGACTTGAAACCAATACCAGACTGAAACTTGTACCGGACTTGAAACCAATACCAGACTTGGAACTTGTACCGGACTTGAAACCAATACCAGACTTGGAATGATACTGGTGCTTGGACCCAATCCCGACTTTTGTGTATTTCAACGTGGGTTGTGTCTTGTCATGCGTGACTACATGCCCCATGCGTTTTTTCATACAAGTTCTAACTCTTATTTTCATTGTGGAATGAAGAAAAGAACTCCTGTTGAGATGTCTTCCGGAGATAATCTTTGGTTCCAAGCCGGGGAAGTGTTGACGGCTTCAAAGATATGCCGAACATCGATGATGAGTTGTTTACCTCGCCTTTTCCAAACATTAGAAGGCATCCTTCTCATAAGATAGTCCCGCTTTCCGATTCGGAAAATATGGATCCGATCCATTTTCTTCTTCAAAGACTTGTGATGAGATTTTGTCTCGAGGAGAAATGAATATCCGCCTTCCCCTATTGACTTCAAGATCTGCCATACTCCACCGGGTTCTTATGAAGGATGAATGAGACGCATGTTGAGTAATAAGGACATTAAAGATAATTTTCTTTCGGCGCAAATCCTCAATGCGGTCATGGCATCTCTCGCTCTTGAAATTAAGAAAGACGCTGCGGGTTTGATTACCTTCATTTCTCGGTGGCGTATTTCTACTCATACAGCCATATCTAGATGGGGAGAGATGACTATTACCCCGGAGAGTGTAGCTGCATTAATGAACGCTTGTTCTTTGGAAGTCTTTCTTACGATCTCTCCGATACGGAGCAACGTAACTATGATGCTATACTTCAAAAGGTGGCGGAATTCGACAACTGGACAAGGAGGAGAAAAAAGATACGAGGTGCTTTTACACTGGTGGGTGTCGGAGTGGTCTCCCTGAGACCCAGAGCCGGATCAAGAGTTGGAAAATGAGCTCAGCATGATTGCGTTCCTGTCTTTATGGTTTATCAAGAGACATATTCGATGACGGTTCTGGAAAGAAGACCATTAGGAGTGACCTCGTTAAGATCGCTATAAAGTGGGCGAAAGGCGAGGTCCTTCCTCTAGGCGTTCCTTGGATCACTATATTCTCATCTGGACGCTTTAGCAATGGACATGCATGTTTCTAACGGGTACAAGAAGGTGGATTCGTACGTTCACTTCGCTTTTCTTCGTGCATTCTTATGGGAACACTTCAAAATCTATGCTCCTACTCCCGCAAATTTGCTCACCAACTTGTATGGTGGCTCGAGAATACTCATTTTGGAATAAGAGGCATCCCAGAGCGGTGCGAGACTTGTGGACACATTTGACAATGTGTCTTCTGTAGATTTCCGTCCATGGGGGCCGGTCCACCCTTCCATTATTCAGCCAAAGACTTTTGCTATTGCTTCTGATGGCCCTGATGCTGTGTTGGGTACCGATGCTGAGACGGTGAAGTTTGGAGAACTTATTTACCGCGAAGCCGCATTCCGTGATATGTCCCGTCTTTATTCAACGGAGAATTTTTCGTGACTCCGTACAATATTGACAGGCTGCTGCTCGCCAAATGGGATTTGATCGGGGTGTCCCATTTATTCGTTCGCCAAGGGTTTGAAAGAATCTCTCCCGAATATTCTTAATCTTTGGTGCGTTTTTAGAACGGTGAGCCTTCCCTTCGGCCTATTGGGAGAAACCCGGTGGTAACCGATAAGTACAAGGAATTTTGGAGCAGTAAATCGTTGATTTTCCAGAATTCTCGGAGAGTGTTGTGACAGGTTTCCGTGGTGAACCATCTTCTGAGGTTTTGAAAATGCATTTCCGGTTGAAGCCACTTCCATCCAAACGGACCAGGGCTGAGGATTGCAGTCCCCAAGCAGGAGAGAGATCCAAGAGGCAGGCATGTGGTTCGGTGATCCTCAACTCCTCCAATATGCAGGTATTTAAATCTCTTCCCGTTGGTTCCTTTATTTCTCCAGGGTGAACCTTTCTGAGAGTAATTCTTGCTTGAAATCAGGGGATTCCGAAAGAGAATGTCTTCACAAGGTTGGCGCGCATTCAGAATGAGAAGGCTGGTAATGTTGGCCCTCATGTTGAGAGGTCTGGTGGTACTGATCATCATGCTGAGAAGTCTGGCGGTACTGATCTTCATGCTGAGATGTCTGGCGGTACTGATCTTCATGCTGAGATGATGCAAGTACTGACATTCATGCTGAGAAGTCTGGAGAAACCGCTCCTTTTCCCGACCATGACAGAGATGATGCAAGTACTGACCTTCATGCTGAGAAGTCTGGAGAAACCGCTCCTTTTCCCGACCATGACAGAGATGATGCAAGCTCGGTCGGACAAGCCGCCTCCCTGAGTGATCTTGTTGATGGGGCCGTGATGAAAATTAGCGCCCAAAGCGAAGTAGATATCGGGAGGAATGTAAGAGAGGCAACATCTGTTATAGTTGAAGTTGCTCCCCTTGAAGAATATTCTGAGCAGGTTTCGGCCAATAAAGCTGTCGTGGTGACTCCTTCTGAAAGGTCTCCTCCAACTGACCAGGCTCCTGTGGTTGGTGGATTACCGGTGATGCAGCCTGGGGCTTTGTTCGATCCTCCTTTTACTGTCCCTTTTCCAGGTCATGTGTTGGTTGGTGGATTCAGCGTGCCGGTTCGGTTCAAGGAGTTGTATACGGCAATATGGGAGAAACACGGTCACATTGCTACCACTACGAAGCTCAAGAGTCGTCTTGCATTGGTCAACCGCGTTCAGGAGGCTTTATTTTATATCCATGGGATGAGCGTCGCGACTGGTCGAACAGTTTCGAGGAGATGATTGAAGACCTGGAAGTGCCATCGAGATGTGTTTGTGCAAAGACAACTTCAATGCTCCTTGGTTCCTCAAAAGGTTCTCCGAGATTGAGGTGCTCCAGAAATTACAAGGTGAAGCCCCTTCTGCAGAATGTGTTACTCGTAAGGAAGAAGAGATCAAAAGATTGTCCGAGGAGTTGAAGTCAAGCAGCCGCACTTCAAAGGATGAAAGCCTCTCTTGCCCAGAAGGACGAGTTGTTACTGAAGGACTTTCCTTGAAAGATTCGTGATATACACTTGTCTCTTCTTTTAGATGTTTTTCTTTTTGAGTGATAGTGAGGATTTTCTTTCGTAATCTAACTTCCGGTTTTGAATTAATAGGTAATTGAATTGGTCTATTGAGATAGTTTTGTGAATAACCTTTTCTGAAAGAGGTTATTTTAAATGGAATTTGCATCTTGGTCATGAATGATTGCACATGTCATATGAAATTGCAAATGTCGTGTAAAAGGGAGGTATGAAGGGAAGCAAACATGCGTTTGATCACTGAGTCTCTTTCTCCATGTGGGGATGCTAAGTCCCCAGTGAATTTCAAAACTATCTTTCTTGTAAAATTCTTTGAATAGAACTTACTTGTCTTTGAAGCCTCATTTGTATCAAACCTAAGTAGCCTCTCCAAGGAAGTCGTCCGCATTAACTTTTTAGAGAATGAGAGTTATCCTTCTGAACCAAGTTTCTCCTGAACAATGCGCTTCAAAGCGTTGCATTCACTGGTAGGGTGGTGAAGGAACCGGTGGAAATGACAAGTACCTCGGGTCCATTATTTCTTGATCGGTTGGTGGACGCCATACGGGAGGTAGTTCCACCTCTCTATTTCGTACCCACATCTCTAGCAACTCTAAAATCTTTTCCATCGAAACGGAAAGTGTAGGTACTTGAGTCCCAGCTTTTCCTGCGTTAGTGGGCGTTGTGATGTCTCTACGTGGCTTTGATGCGGAGCACGTTCCGGAGATGAAGTTGGAAGATTTGCGAGTGTCATCATATCCGCGGATCGCTTGTCTGGGTAAAGGGATGTGGAAGGTGTCGTAATATCACTGTTGAGTGATTGAATTGAACGCTCCCATCCTCTCGTATTCACGTATTTCCGATCGATCTCTCCTTCCTCAAGCATTTCTTCGCTTGGATGAAAGGCCGATGCGGATTGGATAGTCTTAGGGATTCAACAAGAGTTTTGAGATATAAATCTCCTAACAAGGCTCCATAGGCTGCAGGCTCCCTTTCTTTATCTGGTAGACGTTGTAGTACTCCGTACAAGTCCTTTCCTCTGTGGAGTTGCCTCGGTTCTTCATTGTTGACTGGACCATGTTGTTCATCTTTCCCTGAGTCTCCTGCGGTTACGCGCTCTTTTGCCTCTCCACCGGTAAAGGTGTGACTCGATTAAGGATTCAAAGCATTTCTTGCACCTTTGCTTGAGTAGATGCCCGCCGATCCTTCTTGTAATTGTGTTTGTTATATCATTCAAAAGGCGAAATGTCTCGCTCTGTCTTCTGGTGATACCAGCTTGATTTGCCAAGACATCCTCCAGCATTCTTGCTACACTTCCCATGGTATCTGAACCGCCTGTGGTTTCCTGATGAGGATGCATCGTGAGCCGAAAACCGAAGAATTGAGAATTCAATTTTTTTGCAACCGATAGATCAATCTCCCATTGTGGTCGCCAATTGTTTATGGGTGAAAATTACTCCTGCAGAATTTGGTAATTTGGGGTGTGGATGAGGAATGAATTTAAACCTTAAACAAATGCACTGCGCGGTGAGTGCTTGTAGATTCGAGAGATCAATCTGTGCAAGTCCGGCCTAAACCAAGAAATGGCCGTTCCAGACTTGTTTCGGTCACAAAGTGAAGGAGATGGGGTTGATCTTAGGGAGGGAATCGAAGAAGGTGTTGAGATTGTGAAGGTGTAGACTTGCTTATGACTTGCAACAGGAAAGTGAACAAGCTTGCGGTTGGTGTAAGCAGGCTCTGGGTGTTCTCTTGTTGTTTTTCTCTGTTTTTTCTCCGTTGTTTGGAAATAGGGCGGAGAACCTATTTATACAAGTCATTGAGTCTTATTCACGTCTCTCGTGGGAAGTGGAGGAAGTGGAGTGATGGAGTAGTGGAGTTGTGCGTTGGTGATACACGACCAGCCTTGCCCACTTCTCCTGTTCATCTCTAACCGTCCATGACTTCCTAACACGTTCTTGTGATGGCGCGTTGCATGCCGCATGCCGTAAACCGCCAGACCAATACCCCAAGTATGTATCCCCCAGTTTGTGACATGATTGATGTCTGGAATGTGTGGATTGTGGATCCACGAAAGATAGCATGTAATCTTTGAATTGAATAACCGCGTTATTCGGGAAGTCGATACTTGTGAAGTATCGTGTGTATTTTATGCAGTGTACTTTGCATCATGGTGTGGTAAAGTGATGGGTAATGACACCTTACTAACCAATTAACTCGACTGTGGTCGTATAACCAAGTGGTGAAGTTGGACGGATGAGATGATCTTTGAGACACCCATCTCGCGATCCGTTAATGAATTAGGGTTTTCGAAGAGGTGCGCAAGTATCACTCTTGACTTGGTCGAAACCAAGCATGGGAAGGGCTTTGGAGAGGACCGATCGGGCATGTGTGTAGACAAAGCATGCGGTGTACACGTCCATACCTCACTGTCCCATGAAGGTGCGATCTAGGCCACTCAATTTGACCTGGCAAAGAGGAGTGGTGGAGATCGATTTTGTGATAGGAATTTGGTGCCGCAAAAGCCGCACACCATGCTCTTTTTTGTGCGCGCGTTCCAAGACGACCTAACTTGGTCGGTCTTGGTCGATTGGTTTGGCGTGAAGGTGGTAGGCTGGTGTTCACACCTATACCTGACTATCCCATGAAAACGTGATCTAAGCCACTCAAATCGTCCAGTGAAGTTGAGTGGTCGAGATCAGTTTGCAGTTTGGGAAGTGTAACCACGCATGTTTGGGCGGGCGGTTTGGGATAGCCATGCATGGTATGCCTTGGCCGACCGCGTGAGGAGATAGAGGGGCCCACGGTGGTCATGCTGGTATGACCGGACCTGTTTAATCTAATCTCGGACCCTCCATTCGTGCCGGAGAAGATGGACGCTCGTGATGCTCAAAACCCTAATTTTGGGTTTCAAAGCCGTGCGTCATCTCTTGTTTGGGCGATGATTTTGTCACAACCAAACATGGTTGGTCTTGACCGATTGGTCAAGTGTGTAGGCGAGCACACGGTGATCGTGTTGACATGCTCTAGGCCCTTTGAATCTACATCTACACCCTCCATCTATACCTGCGAAGATGGATGGTTGAGACTGCTTTGCGACACATGTAATATGCCGCAAACCCTAATTTAGGGTTTTCCGTCCATAATGCTTGGTATGAACGTTTTTTGGCAGGCTAGGCCAATGGCCGACCGTGCGGGTTCCGCATTGGTTCGGGAGTGGATATTCCATACCGCTGGGGGTGATGGAATTGATCTGGGTCATCCAATCATGCTTGTGGAGTTGGATGACTGCGATCATATCCGAACTTATACGGTCAGTCCGGATGCTCAATCGGGCTAGTATAACAAACCGACAGGGGCTCAATCGGGCTAGTATAACACACCGAGGTCACCTGACGGGTATTTTCGTACATGGTTTCATTATAGTGCTTGGAGGTTCGTGTTACTCTGTAAGAGTAACACTCGTCGTCATGCCACACCGATAATGAGTACTCGGGAAATACAAGGCCGATATGAAATTCACAGATGGGATTGTTGCCACATGCTCCAACCTCGGAGGAATTTCATGTATTCACAGAATGGGATTGTTGCCACATGCTCCATTCTTGGTGAATTAAGTGAGGGAGTATCCAACACTTATTAATGGCTTTATCTTTTACAAGATGTCAGCGCATAGTTTTTCCGGTTTTTACAATTTTAACCTCAAATGAAAACCCACCATCAACAATTATTTTTCGTGAGTGGCCTAGTCGGTCATGTGACCATTGGACTTTTTGGCTTTTTTATGGTTTGAGCAATATTTGAGAAAATATGGAAAAACCAGGGTTTTTGCTCAAACGGAAGAGTTTCATGAGATGAGGGAAATAATAATTGTGAAAACAAGGGATTACAAAGTGTGGGACTGGCCATGGCTAGGGCATGACCTGCCGGCTACGTATCCCGTGTCCCGTGATACTTTCCCCTATTTTTATTATTTTTCATCGTTTAAGGAAAATATGGAGAAACCGTGAGTTTTGCTCAAACAAGGAAAGTTGCTCGAATGAAGGTGTTGATGGTGGTTTTTAGATTAGGGTTAAAATCGTAAAACCTTGCATCTGATGTGATGTCACTCTGCAAGGAAACAGAGCCACGTGTGCTAAGCTCTCCACTGGCATACTTATTGAGTCGCTCAATACACTTACATGAAATTTATCCAAACTGGCGAATGTAGCAACCATCCCAGATGTTCTTTGAATTCCGGTGCCTCGCGTATATTCACTTAATATAAGTTCCTCTAAATGCCTTCTATGCTATGTTCTCCGGCTGAACCCTTAATGTTGATATGGCATGACGATTTGTGTTCACTCGCAGCATAGTAGCACGAATCTCCAAGTATCAAGGATAAGGTCTTTGTATAAGGTATTCGAATCATAAAAGCATGCTGCTCTCTGGCAATGAACTTAAAAGAACTCTATGTAAACACATAGAACTCAATCAATCGTCCTAACTAACTTACAGAAGTTAGAGTTTCGCGCCTCACGCAATGTACCAGACCTTGCTTTTCAAAATTAAGCCTAAGTAATTAATCCGCCGTGGATTAGCAGGTACAGAACCTCGCCCAGAATAAGAAAACAGGGAGCCGCAGCAGCAAAGAGAGGCGTGGCTATGCCTTAGGCCAGCTAGCGCCATTAGCCACGCCCCGACCCTATTTCTCTCGACCAATCAGGTCGCTTTAAACTCGCCACACGCACACAAGTTGTGGTTGGGCCCATGCTTGCCGGCCCCACTTCTAATCGACTAATCAGAACGCGCCAAAGCCGCCACACTCTCACCAGAAGTGTGGTCGCGCCTTGTGTTTGGCCGGCCCCCTTTTGTGGCCAATCAAGTTGATCTAAACTTGCCATCATACGTTAAAGGCCAAATACACCCTGTCGCGCCACCTTGCTAAACTGACAAGCCAAACACGCCCTACCACAACAACATATTGGTCGGCATGCCAACATGCCACTCTACCGCGGTAGCTAGCCAATTCAACTTTCTGATACAAGTCACAAAACGCCCACACTTCCAGAATCAACTATTCCGGTCTCAACACTTTCTTCGCTTCCCTCCCTAAGACCAACCCTTCTCCTTCACTTTGTGACCGAAGCAAGCCTGGAACGTCCATTTCTTGGTTTAGGCCAGGATTGTACAGATTGATCTCTCGAATCAAAATTACTCCCGTGCAGTACATTGTTTAGGGTTTATATTCATTTCTCACCTACACACACCCAAAATTACCAAAATCAGCAGAAACGGTTTTCACCCTCAAACAATTGGCGACCACAGTGGGAGATTAATCTCTCGGTTACGAATTCAACTCTCGTTCCCATCATACTACCAGCAAATGCCATACTTTGAAGCGCATCATCCAAGAAAAGAGGGGTTTCAGGAGAATTGCATCTGGGGACTAGAGATTCTATATCTTACTACGGATCGACATAAAGATGTTCCACCGACAATAAAGAACGACCGGGGACTTCTCGTGGCAAGAAGGGTGTTACGTAAAGACTCGGATTTACTACCTGAAGACTCAGTTCTGGTGAAAGACCCTAAAGCGAGTAAGTTTGCCAGATAATGTTTACACGACTTATTGTTTGGATTTTCACATTTATCATGGAAGCTGATGACCCAATCATCCCAAGATTTCATATCTCTTCCTTTCTCATGCAACGTTCACGGTCCTGCAAGATTTTGTTACTGACATTCGTAATTCATATTTTGACATATCAATTGATCAAAAAGCCATTACTCCAAAAATAATCCAAAAACTCTTATAAAAAGCAATCATTTATCAATCCAAAAACTAGAAAACCATACCATAAACTAGGCGTTTCTTTTGCCTTTCAAAAAAGAAAAACCTAAGAAAAGAAGTTCAGAAAATAAAAGTATTCAAGGAAAGTTGCCTACCAACGGCTCGTTCTTCTTTGCGAAAATGTCCTTCATACTTTGAAGAGTTGCTTGATTCAGCTTCAATTCCTGGGACAACTTCTCGACTTCTACCCCCTGTTGATTAATTAAATCCGCAAGGACCATCAACCGCTTCAGCCTGCAGCCTTTGGATCTCGGAAAATCCCTCACAGAACCAGAAGTGTTAAACTCAAAGTGTACACACATATCCCGGTGGAACTCCCAGTTTGAGATTACATCTCCAGAAACGGTGTGACTAGTCACCTTGCACATATCACGAATTGAAGATAATATTTCTTCCACCCGCTTAACCAACGCGAACCGGCTAGTGATCTTCTTGACTGTTGCGATGTGTCCATATCTCTCCCATATTATGGTATACAACTGCTCATGCTTACCGGTACACTGAAGCCTCCAATCAACACGTGATCTTCATGAGGAATCAAGAATGGAGGGTCGAAAGTGGCGCCTGCAATCGATTCCGCGACCAGCAAGGATTCTTTGGCTACAATCGCGCCCGCAACCGTGGGGGCGTTTTCCATCATCTGAAGCACAACATCGTCTTCAGGACGTTCAGTTTCCATCTCCAAGTTGCTAACAGGTACGGTTTCCATGACTGGAGACACTGTTACACCTTTATTGCCGTGGATCTCCATCTCAGAGTTATTTTCGGAAGCAGCCTCTTCCTGTAAATATCACCAATTAATCATTTATCCGGTATAAATAAATAATCCAAGAGAAAGTGTGGAAACTCACCGACTCATTTGTGGGTCCACTGGAAGAAGACTCGCTATTATATTCAGAAGTGCTCCTCTCATCACCGGATCTCGAGATTTCTTCCTCTTCGGATTCTTCTTTAAGAGATTCAGTCTCGTTGCCTCCTTTCTCAAGAGGCGTCGTTTTTTGGACGTGGGCAAGTCTAGCAAAGATATTCGAGTTACCAAGCCCCTGAGTCAAAAAAAAAAAAAAAAAAAAAAAAAAAAAAAAAAAAAAGGAGTCAGTTGTGAAATGGAAAACTTATTCAGCCAAGTCATTGAGGGAATCATACATACCTGCGTGTTGAAATAACTGAAAGTCACAAGAGCTATCGAATCCGATTGGAAGCCACTTGCACGATTTTTCGACCTTTGCTCCTTTTTCTGAAGACTGTCTGCATCCAAGCTAGAGGATTTTCGCTTGCCCGAAGGAAGCTCTTTCAACAATTTATGCTTCGCTAGAACCCAAGAGGAAGGTTTACCACGCGGATTTGTCACAACATACTGCACGAATTGATGAATGGCGAGGAACTCAGCTTGCCAGAAGATATTATATTTGGGAGTTGTCACAGGTTTTCGTTCTGGGAGCAAGAAGGGAAGACTTTTATCCGGTGCAAAGATGTTGTAATCAAGAATAACGGGTAACGATTCATCTGGAGCTGTCAGCGGGCGACGGAATGTGACTCCCTGTTCAAAGCCCATATGTCGAGCAGCCCTGTCAATGTTGTAAGAGACTACTCCACAAGATCCTCTGAAAAAAGATGGCACGTACCCAGATATGCAGCTTCGCAATAACACAGTTTCTCCAATGCTTATATTCCCGTCAGCGGAATGTAATATCACTTTCGGTGCGGAAACAAAAGTGTCTGGTTGAACTATGGAGGCATGGGCCGGGGCCCAAGGATGAAAGTTAACTACATGCGAGTTTTCAAGAAAATCAATGATCTTTGCGCCAGGTCTTGGACGCCTCTCCAACCAACGGAGTATCCTAGAACCGCCATATGCATCAGGAAACAAGGTTCTCGGGTTAGAAGCGTAAATTTTGAAATGCTCCCACAACCACGCTTTAAGAAAGGTGACGTGGACATACGAGTCCACTTTCATGTACCCATTAAAGACGTACATGTCTGCTACTAAGTGATCCAGATGAGTGTACAAAGAGCCAAGAAACAAACTGCCGATGGGAAGAGCAATGCCTTTCGCTAGTTTGATAGCAAATTTGACAAGCTTCTGTCTTATCTCTCCTTCTTACCAGAGCCATCATCGAAAACATCTCTGGATAGCCACAGAATTAAAAATGCAGCAACATGGAGTGTATCATCCAGCACTTGATCCGACTCCGGCTCACCAGGGAACCACTCAGACACCCACCAGTTATAGAAACACCTTTCCTCATTCTTTCGAACATATTCCGCTGCTTTCGTGACCAAAGCGGCGTGCATTTTTTCTTCTTCCTCAGACAAGACAACATCAAGTTTCCCAATTATTGGAAGACTCAACTGAATGGCTACGCTTTCCAAATAAATAGTCATCTCAACCCATCTACATATAGCCGTGTGAGTTCCCGGGAACCATCTGGAGATGAAAGTAATCAAGCCTGCAACATCTTTTCTGATTTGAAGTGCCGCAGACGCCATAACAGCATGCATGATTTGCGCCTCAGTTAAGTTGGACTTTACGTGGTCGCGGCTCATCATAAATTTCATCCACTTATCATAAGAGCGCAATGGACTATGACAGATTTTTAAATCTATGGGAGGAGATGGATACTCTTTCTTCTGAAGGAAAAACCTCATTATGCGCCCTGGAGTGACCGACTGAACTTCTCCATCATTCTATGAATCAGTCAGAAGAATTTCCACGAATTTGGGATGGGTCCTTGTAATCGTAGCAGACTTCGTAAAGAACTCATCATCTGTGTTCGGTTTGGAGTTATTGACACTTCTCAACGCGGCGGCGGAACTACTTTCAGGTGACATCTTAACATAATTCCTTATGCTTTTGAAGTAACTACAACGAAGCAAAGAAAAAAATTACTACTTTGAAGAAAAGCATACATGAAGATTTTATCAAAAATTACCACAATCAAGAGTCAACAACACATTTTCTATGGAAATTTCTCCTTTGGCCACATGACATGGCACTCACGGCTAAAGGGAATGGGGACTGATGTCTACTCAACGAGATACACGTGACGTCGCGGAAAGTACACCCTTGGCCGAAACTAGACAATACCGCGGGGAACATGTGAAGCCGCGGAAAGTATGACCTCGACCAAGTCACGCATGGCCACGGAAATTGTGCACACGGCCACGAGAGGAAAAGGAAACCATAAAAGCTAGGTTTTCACGGGAGAAGAACTAATGGCAACCACCCATCCATGCGCGCCTACTTTGTATAATAATTGGCCTCTTTACTATCAATGTGACGGCTAATATTACAACGATACTGCTAGCAGAGAAGAATCATCCATACAAAAGTATTTCTACGGGTTTATGGAGGATATGTCTATGGCTAGGGTTTACACCAACAAAAAAAAAAGGAAACGGAGGAGAAACGTTGGAGCACATACCTAGAGTACGCTCGCCAACTCCTCTGCTTTGCTGCTAACGTGGAGACGTGAAAACAAAGCCAATATTACAAAAAAAATAAAAGATGTACGACCCCATTTATATACATATTACTTTGGAGTTTGGGTGGAAGAAGATTTCCTTTTATAAGCACAACACTTTTGGAATTAGAGTGGAGGAAGGTTTCTCGTTTAAGCTATGCACGGAAAAAGGAAACCGGGCCCGCGAAGGCAACGCTCCATGGCG
The DNA here is from genome assembly GCA_023531295.1 of Papaver armeniacum. Classification (NCBI taxonomy): domain Eukaryota; kingdom Viridiplantae; phylum Streptophyta; class Magnoliopsida; order Ranunculales; family Papaveraceae; genus Papaver; species Papaver armeniacum. Next base: position 192,635 of record JAJJWW010009065.1, read on the forward strand.
CCACCAGTCCGTGGCCAAGACAATGCCAAACAGTTCGCTCCCAAACGGCCATCTCTACCGGCCCTTCCAAGCTAGCCACGCCATCCACCTTTCCGTAGCCGTTCAAAGCAGCGCCATCTTGGCCATTCAAAGCAGCGCCATCTCCACCAGTCAAGGAAGCACCATCTTGGCCGTTTAAGACAGCGTCATCTCCATGCATTCCGTAACCTATCCGGCTAGCAACATTCACCGTTCCGTGGACCAAGTTATAGTGCCACCTATGATTATTAGCCAAAGTCGCAGTGCTGAGGCCAGCACCCCATGGCCAACCCAAATTTATGCGAAGCCGCCGATGCAAGGATCGCAGATTCTTCGTGCCTCCTGACAAAGGTTAGCCAAATCTTCCTGACAATCTCTTCATGACTTGTTATTTCGATTTTATCCTCATTTGTCACCATCTCATGTTTACCCTGTAACAATGCCACTGTTCCGAGCTAAGCAGGGGACTTAATGTTGATGGTGGTTTTTAGATTAGGGTTAAAATCGTAAAACCTTGCATCTGATGTGACGTCACTCCGCAAGGAAACAGAGCCATGTGTGCTAAGCTCTCCACTGGCATACTTATTGAGCCGCTCAATACACTTACATGAAATTTATCCAGACTGGCGATTGTAGCAACCATCCTAGATGTTATGTGAATTCCGGCGCCTCGCGTATATTCACTTAATATAAGTTCCTTTGAATGCCTTCTATGCTATGTTCTCCGGCTGAACCCTTAATATTGATATGGCATGATGATTTGTGTTCACTCGCAACAGAGTAGCACGAATCTCCAAGTATTAAGGATAAGGTCTTTGCATAAGGTATTCGAATCAGAAAAGCATGTTGCTCTCTGGCAATGAACTTAAAATAACTATGTGTCAACACATAGAACTCAATCAATCGTCCTCACTAACTTATAGAAGTTGGGGTTTCGCTCCTCGCGCAATGTACCAGACCTTGCTTGTCAAAATTAAACCTAAGTAATTAATCCGCCATGGATTAGCAGGTGCACAACCTCGCCCAGAATAAGAAAACAGGGAGCCACAACAACAAAGAGAGGCGTGGCTATTCCTTAGGCCAGCTAGCGCCATTAGCCACGCCCCGACCCTATTTTTCTCGACCAATCAGTATGCTTTAAACTCGCCGCACGCACACAAGTTGTGGCTGGGCCCATGCTTGCCGGCCCCACTTCTAATCGACCAATCAGAACGCGCTAAAGCTGCCACACTCTCACCAGAAGTGTGGTCACGCCTTGTGTTTGTCCGGCCCCCTTTTTTGGCCAATCAAGTTGCTCTAAACTTGCCACCATACGTTTAAGGCAAAACACACCCTGCCGCGCCACCTTGCTAAACTGACAAGCCAAACGCGCCTTACCACAACAACATATTAGTCGGCATGCCAACATGCCACTCTACCGCGGCAACTTCGCAACATGCCAACTTCACAACATGCTACCTCGCAAACATGCCACTTCGTGGAAACCTGCCATAAATAGCCACCCACGGAAATTCCTACTCCTATGGCCGTTTCCACACTATGGCCTTGCCATAGTTCCTTTGGCATAGCCACGCACCGTTTGCACAAAAGTAGCGCCATGCCGCAGCCGCATGCCATGTGCACTAATTAGGGTTTCGACATGTCAAACCCTAATTCGGGCAAATTGCTACCAAAGCCAAATAGCGTTTCCCGGAGCAATGGGATTGGCGTGGAAACAGGGCCAATGTTGCCACGCCACATGTGGGTCCGACTCCATGGTGCCAAAACCAAGCTTTGGCCATGCCAAGACTTAATTTTTCCACGACGAATTCTTTCCATGGCACCTTGGCCACGCCAAGCCCTAATTCTTCCACGGCACCTTGGCCACGCCAAGCCCCAATTCTTCCACGACGAATTCTTCAACGGCACCTTGGTCACGCCAAGCCCTAATTCTTCCACGGCGAATTCTTCCACGGCACCTTGGCCACGCCAAGCCCTAATCCTTCCACGACGAATTCTTCCACGGAGCCAATTTTTAGCTTTGGCCATACCGCAACATCACAGGCATACCGCTATGCCACGGCTACGTCATTGGAATTCCGCTATGCCATGGCTACGCCACTGGCATGCCATTAGCATGTGGCTAACGCCACTTCGCTATACAACAAGATGTGGCCATGGATATCCTTCTTCATGAGATGCAATCTCAGCCATCCAAGTTCGCTACCGAACTGATTGACTTGTGGCAACTCTTAGGCGACTAACCGCCTAAACCCAACGACCATGGCTACGCCATGCGCCACTTGCACCATCGTGCCACTGGCATGCACAAGTCATGCCGCAATGCCACTGCGCCATTGTCAGGCGCCAACACAAGGTAGCCACAATCAACGGATACCCTTATTCATTATATGCGATCTCGGCCATCGAAGTTCGCCACCAAACCGGTAAGATCGCGACAAGTTTTAGGCGACTATCCAAAACGATCCTAGCATCACATGCTATTTACTTGCAGCAAGCCTCCCGATTTTAACTTGCCACACGTAGCAAAGTGCTACATGTTTTCCACGAAAACACTCGAGACATCAAAATATGTCATAAACTGGGGGATGCTCATCAGGGTATTGGTCTGGCGGCTTACAGCGTGCGGCGTGCAATGCGCCCGTTATAAGAAAGTGTCATGAAGTGGGATAATTAGTGGTGGTGAAAAGTAACGGTGTAAACAATTCATTTCCTTCATCATGGAAGCGTAATGACTGGCGGTTACACGAATTCACTTCCCTCATCATGGAAGCTGTAGGATCAGAATATCGCAACCTCAATACTTCGCGAGAGTAATAAACGACAGCATCACGAAGGAGTCGCGGGGAAGTAAAATAAATGACGCAATGGATGACGATAGCCAGAACACGAGGAAGATGTGAAAATCTGGCGAAGGTTAAGAGTGTCGCGAGGACGAACACTTATACACTTGCGACACTTCGCGAGTTATTCCCGAAAATAAAGGACACTTATTTAGTCATCCACTATCCATGTACCACCCTATATAAAGGGGTGAGTAAGTCTGTTGTAGGGAGAGTTCTTTTTGAATTGTTAAGCAAGTCATTAGAAGAGAGAAAATTTAGAGTGATTGTAATTACTTTAGCTCTGTTCTATCTTTCTTTGTAAACATTTCAAGAAAATAATCAATAAAATCTATAGTTATTCATCTTCAAATGGATTAGTTGAGTAAATTCTAATGAGGGGTGTAGTGTGGGATTTCCTGCAACTACATATGGGGGGAGGAAATGATACCTTTTAGTTCTTCATTCTTCCAGCGAAGATTATCACGATCCAGCGAAGTATTATGAAGGCTATTCTTCAAGGTCTTAATTTCTTGTTCCAAGGATGCTCACGACATGGTATCAGAACCAAAATACTTACTCAAGGATTCATAAACACTAGATTTGATAGGATCAGTGGAAATTTTCTTAACATCATTCATGGTATCCGATAAAACTTTAAAAGCTACATCTATCCCTTCCAAGTTTTCTTTAGTAAGAGAGATAGATCCAGAGGAAGAGGAAATGATGGAGGAAGAGGGAAAGATTGAATCATCTTTAGTCATAAGAATGTTAGTTAAAGGAACCTGATTAACAAGCGGGGGCAAAGTAGAGGTATTAAGGGTAAAAGTGGAGAGAGGTTCATTTTGAAGAATTTCATTAACGGAAAATTCAGGGATTGATTCATCATGCGAGATCCTTGCATGAGAAGGTGAGTCATCATGAGAGGAAAGAATTGGTTTATCTTGCGAAGAAATCGCTAGAGAAGATGAATTATCCTGCGAAGGTATTGTAGGAGAAGCAGCAAGCTTAAACCCAGGAAAAGAAACAGGAGGCGCAACAGGTTTAGAAGGGCGAGGCTTCTTGGGGGATTTATCAGCATCCTGCGAATTACAAGCTAAATAAGAAACAGAGGCAACAATATTGTTATTAAAAGAGTAAATGTTTCTTAAATACCTTATTATTCACAGGCTTTCTTTTAGAGGCAAAGGATTTCGGTTGTTTTGGTTGCGAACCCATGGAAACACTAGGATTCGTAAAAGTGAATTTGGTGCTAGATTTATCCTTGCTGAAACAAAAATGGCAAGAGAAATATAAAAAGAAGAATGGTATCCAAATAAAAGACTTCAATAAGAGAGATCAATCATGAAATAATCAAAATTAGCAAAATCAACAGACTTTGATGCCATAGAAACAGTAGCAGAAGAGTTGTAGCAGAAAGACGATGAAGAAGACGATGAAGGAAAACGGCAGAGAAAAGTTGCAGACAATAAAGAAGATGAAGTAAAATAAAAGAAAAATTTTCATAAGGAATTCTCCTTTATAAAAATGGGAAAAGAGTAACCGGATAACATTAAATGTGCCGGTAAAAAGTGAAATTTTAGATACGTGTAAACAGTCATTCCTAAATTCACGGAATCTTGTCGGTAAAAAAATGGATAGAAAACGAATGGTTGCGACATTTCAAAATGTTAATTCTCATGACATTCTCTTCTTCGCAGAGAAGACATGAGAAGAGGCAAGATGTAGGATCAGAATATCGCAACCTCATTACTTCGCGAGAGTAATAAATGACAGCATCACGAAGGAGTCGCGGGGAAGTAAAATAAATGATGCAATGGATGACGATAGCCAGAACACGAGGAAGATGTGAAAATATGGCGAAGGTTAAGAGTGTCGCGAGGACGAACACTTATACACTTGCGACACTTCGCGGGTTATTCCCGAAAATAAAGGACAACTTAGCTGTCATCCACTGTGTACCACCCTATATAAAGGGGTGAGTAAGTCTGTTGTAGGGAGAGTTCTTTTTGAATTGTTAAGCAAGTCATTAGGAGAGAGAAAATTTAGAGTGATTGTAATTACTTTAGCTTTGTTCTATCTTTCTTTGTAAACATTTCAAGAAAATAATCAATAAAATCTATAGTTATTCATCTTCAAATAGATTAGTTGAGTAAATTCTAATGAGGGGTGTAGTGTGGGATTTCCTGCAACTACAGAAGTATAACGTCTAACAGTTACATGTTACTCTTTTCTTCCACCACTCAATCGTTTCCACTTCCTACGAGACCAGGGTACGTTTCACTATGACTTGTATAAATAGGTCTCACCTATTTCCATCAAACAACAAGTTTTGGTTAGGAGAACAATACAACATCCAGAAATCATCTGATAGCTTTTCATCCAGCTAGCCAGTTCAACTTTCTGATACATTCACAAAACGCCCACACTTCCAGAATCAATTATTCTGGTCTCAACACTTTCGTCGCTTCCCTCCCTAAGACCAACCCTTCTCCTTCACTTTGTGACCGAAGCAAGCCTGGAACGGCCATTTCTTGGTTTAGGCCAGGATTGTACAAATTGATCTCTCGAATCAAAAGTACTCCCGTGCAGTACATTGTTTAGGGTTTAGATTTGTTTCTCACCTACACACACCCAAAATTACCAAAATCAGCAGAAACGGTTTTCACCCTCAAACAGAAGGAGTCTTCATGAGATCATGAAAATAATAAAATAATAAAAAAATAAAGGAAGAGGCGTGGGGGACCGGCCACGGTGATATGACCGGCCGACCGGTGGGCCCGGTCCCTAGGCGCCTCTTTTATATTTTTTATTATTATATTCTCTCTCCCGCGTGGGTTTCCTCATTTGTCCATATTTTTGAATGCTCGTTCGTGCATCATCGTTAAGTACACTTGCACCATTTTCTTGGGGTTTACTCAGTGATAGTCCAGACGCCCGATTGTTGATTAATTATTACTAATTCATGAAATTCAGCGGAGAATGATTCATGAAACGGAGTAATAAAATGAATTGAGTATCTATTACTAATCCATGAAATCTAGTCGGAGAATTCAAGGAACGGAGTAATGAGATAAAATGGTTATCTATTACTAATCCATGAATCCAACCGGGGGATTCAGGAACAGAGTAATGAGATATAATAGATTATTTTCTAGGAATTCAATGGATGAATGTCACGATAGAATTAATCTATTTGCAGAACTGAGATATGAGATAGTTGAAGCATCATACTCGTTCTGAAGGGTGCATAGTCAGGGAACAACGTGCAGTGATATAGACATTTTTGTGTCTAAGTTGTCCTCAATTTTCTGTATTGTTAGTACTCATTTTTGTACTTATTATGGTGTTTTATGTGTGTGTAGGTATTTTTGGGGAATAAACATTTTTGGAAAAATAGGCTCAAAAAGTTGTCTAAAGCACCCGGAGGACATTTGCTATGCGGACTCTCACTTTGGTTAAGGGGCACCTCAATTACTAAGGGGCACCTCAATCACTATTTGCACCCCAGGGAATCACCTGCTAAACGCACCCCATCTCTGTTAGGGGGAGGTGATCTTCTTCATTCAAATTCCAAGTTTTGGCGGGAAAGTTTTGCAGTGGAAGAACAGAATTAGGGTTAGTGATTTGGGCGTGTATTAAGGAGATTCAATGGCTGAAACTATTTGGGATAGCTTGAATCAGATTATCAGGCATGGTATGAGCTTCAGAATCAACTGAATTGGGATGGTTAGCCGTGTGGAAGCAAAACAGGGAACTTTGAAAACCCGAGACTTCTAGTTCGGTATTTGGAGGAGATTTGGCCGGATTCTTCACGTGATATGGATTAGTATAACCCTGTTTCCTCTAAACAGGGTAGGTATATGACTTGGATTAACTTAAAAATAAGATTTCCACGTAAAAACAGAGAAGAAATATTCTCGGGATTTTCCGAGCCGCTTGTTGTATCTGCATGTGCCTGAGTATGTTATAATCGATCTTCTACGTGTTTGGATGAAGAATAAATTATATTGGAGTGTGCCAACTATATCCAGACGCGTGAGAATGGAGAGAAGAAAAATATAAGGGAATAATATCTCGGAAAATTGCAGAGAGTGATTGCGGAAGATTTTGGAGTTATTGTTGATATTTGGAGGATCTGTTGGGTATATATAGAGGTCTGGGACATTGTCGAGAGATATGGAGAGTTAGGGAGAGGATACAGAGCGAGAAAATAAAGTTGCAGAGCAATTCTGCTGTTGCTGCATGAAGATGAACATGAAGAACATATTACTGTGAAAGACAGTCGTTTTAAGTGTCTTATATGTTTGTAGTCTGTAACGGTCCATTAGCAACGGTTATCTTCAGTTCACAAAAACTGCTTTGTAACGGCGAGTTTGTAACTTCACTACATCGTTGCAAACTCGCTGCTTTTGTTATTTCTCTTCATTTTCACCATTGTAAACACTTTTCGAGCCATAAAATAATCTTTTGAGAGTGTCTACAACATGAGGTGCTAAATCCATCACTGGGGCGACGGAGGAGGCTGTTTTTCGTTCATGTGGTAATAAAAATAATTCTTTTATAACTATTTGCATAAAATTTAATGGTTTTATGATTTCTATTAATTATTTGTTATTTTGTTTGATGTCGCATGCTTGGTTTTAATTACTTTTGATGCGTCATGCTCACAACTTACAACTAGTGTTTTATGAAATCTACTTTGGCAAAGAATAGAGTTATTGTTTCTTTTATTTTGAGCTATAAATGTCTAGGATTAATTTATGAACCCCATGAACATGAAAAGCAGTGGAATCCTGAGTCCCAGTAAATTCTTCATCCTGTGAAAATATTTTTGTATTTATATTTTCTTTATTTTTATTGTTTTTCTTTATTAAACATAAAATCAATCTCATTGAGTCCGAGTGAACGACAAACCTTTCTTACCACTATATAAAATCCGATCATGCAGCGTCGACGTCCTGAAGGCGTTAAGCCCTCTACAAACAATTATGTCTAGAGAGCCGCCTGAATCTATACACGGTCTCTTTACATAGTCAGGGAACAACGTGCAACGTCGACGTCCCGAAGGCGTTAAGCTCTCTAACAAACAATTATGTTTAGAGAACCGCCCAATCATTATTCTATGTAGAGGCGGGTATCTCTATGTAGTCAAGGAACAGCGAGCAACGTGACGTCCTGAAGGCGTTAAGCTGTCTAACAAACAATTATATCTAGAGAACCGCCCAATCATTTGATTCTACATAGGGGTCATGATGAAATGCGCACCATCGAACGCTCAGCTGGGAGGCATTTCGAGAAACATATTCATCATGGATCTGAGAGGAAAACTCACTCAGTCAGAGATCGTGAAACGGTTCACGAATCGTAAAATATGAATCGTCACATGTGTTCCTGAAGCCGGGTCATAAACATGCAGTATCATGATTTTACGATTTTGACCTTTGTCGAAAATCCACCATCAACATTGGTCAAAATCGATAAAAAGATTTGTACAGTTGATGTCGCAAGTTCCAGCCATTGGAAAAATCCTTTCTTTAATCATAAGAAAAATGAGACAAAAATTTCAAATAACCCTAAGTATCATCATTATTATGATTATGCTTCTGGTACATTTCACAAATATCGACCGGAGAAGGTGCATGAGGGTTCCTCTACTCATCTTGCCTCTTAGTAACAAGATTGGCATCACCCCATTTGTAAATAACTTGAAGTGGGGCAAGTAACGGTCTGATTTGTTTTGTGTCTTTGTAATATGGGTTAGTTCTATTTTTCAAATTTATTCTTCCTTGAAGAAAAACTCGTTCGACAGAATTTTTCTGTCCACCTGAGGTTAAATAAAGTGATGTAGTTCTACTACTATCCTTTTTAATGCACTGTTGATTTTCACAGTGTGCGAACCTTTATGGTTGAACGATCTAAAAAATCCCACCTTCCTTCTGTAGGTCGCGACTCATGAACTGGTCCAAGCCCATTAATAGGGAGATAAGAGTTTTGGTAAGCGTACCCTTCTTCTTCCTTCTCTTGTCCGCGTACATGAACTTTCTAGGGTTCATGTGTCATCTCCATTAAAACATCTTTGGAGATTCAAGGGAGGAAAAAGGTTTTATTAATCTTCAAGAAGCATATTAAGTAAGTTTTTCCTTCTTCTTGTTCTCTCAATTTTTAGAACTCATGGGGAATTTCAAAGTTTCAAAAAAGGTTTCAAAAAACTTGGATTCATCTTCTTCTAGCATGATTACACCTAAAAATCAAGATTCTATTAGAATTAGGTTTATCAATGATTCTAGTAGTAAGATCTTTGAAAGAATTTCTTCTAGTGGTTTCATTCTAGAAAATAAATTGGATATGGTTAGTGGTCATAAAGAAGATTCGGTATGTTTTGAAATATTTAATCTTGGAAACATCTTCAATGTACCTGGTGAAGGATTTGATACTCTCACAAGAATCTTCTTTGCTAACATCCATGATGTTGATCTTGATGACATGGAATTCAAGACCATGATAAATAAAGAAAGGATTCTTATTAATAGAGAGTTAATTTCAAGGATTACCAAGCTACAACGACGACATCATCCTTCCTCTTGAGGTAAGTAATATTTTAACTTGAACTGTTTCATTCCTAACGTATCTTTCAAGTCGTGCTATATTGAAAAAATAACTGCGAAGATGTGAATGATTATACTCTAGTAGTAGGACATGATCACATGATCATAGTGTTAAGGAATAGGATACGAAGCATAATGCTTATCTTTTGAACTTCGTATTTAAGACATCGACATAATCGTATGAATGCTATTTTGATTATGTGTATGGGTAAAGGTGTAGATTTCATCCTAGGAAACAATGTTTACATTCGTTTAAAGGAAGTACATTCTTGAACTTGTTTTATGAATAGAAAGGGAAATCGCTAGGCTTATTGGTATTGTTATTCATTGCATAACTTTGGATTACCAATATGTGTGAGTTAGTATAACCGATCATAACTTGTTATGTATCTTGGTAAAACTAGTCACAGTGCCTGACTTATGTATTGGTATGACTTTTATTAGTGTAACCGATCCTAAGTAATCACCTGAGATGGTATGATCGATATTTGTAATTGGTGTGACCGATCCTAGTAATTGGTGTGACCAATCACAAAAGTATTGTGTAATAGATCCTTGTAATTGACATAACTAGTCCTAGTAATTGGTGTAACCGATCCTAGTGACTTGTGTAACCGATCACAAGTTATACCATGAGAATATAGTAACCGGTCCTGGTAATTGACGTAACCGATCCTGGTAACTGATGTAACCGGTCACAGTAACCATATGGAGGTAGAACCGATCCTTGTGTTTGGTAGAACCGTAAACCCATGATTAGTGAATTGATATTTGATCAATCACATAATTATCTTGGAATACATATGAACCAGTTCTAAACTTGTTTGGAAGTGTAGTATAATCGGTTCCAAGATTGTAAATATGAAAGAGGATTTACATAAGAAAATATGTCGACATACTTTGAACATGCTCAGTAATTCTTATCTTTTATTGTTCAAAGATATTCCTTAATTACTCAAGGAGATCCCGAACTGAAAATAAATTAAGAATCTTTTAATTAAGGTTATTAGTTTTATGCATATCTCTGGAGAATAAAAATTGGTAATGTGCATTTACTAATTGGAGATTTTCTAGTGAGATTTCGGTTATATTGGACAAAGCATTTCCAAGAATTATGAAAACCGATTTGGAAATATATTGCATATCTTGAGAATATTCGGTTTTGGAAATTCCTTGGTGTCCAAACTTCTTTGGCCTATAAATACCCAAGTTTACATTTCGAGCAAACTATCCTAAGAGCAAACAAAACTACTCTTTTGTGTTGTTACTGGTGGAGTCGTCTATCCGGAGAGGAAAGTACCCTAATTAAGCGAAATCTCTTACGACCGCTCGTTTAAAGACTTCTGTGGGATCAAGAAGCTCTACGAGTACCGTTGGTGGGAAACTAGATATTTGCAGGTTATTTTAGTTTTCGATTGATTTGATTGACTAATGGTTGTTGAACCTTGATTGCACCTAGTTTGTTTATTCTTGAGAATCTTCTCTTCTGATATAAGATTCACTCAAACTAGATCGAAGTATCGACGGGATCTTTAGAACTGTTTGTAGATCTAAAGACGTCCATTGATAATCCATTGTTAACAGACTCCGTTCTATGCGTGATTGATCACAAGAGATTCAAGTTGTGTTGTGCATGTGTTTATTGAAGATCTAAGAAGATTTGAAGACAAAGAAGATTTCTGATATGGTTTCTATATCTTTGGTGTGCACAAAACTTGATCGGATGGGATCCAACTAATATCGGATTTATTCGATTGATTAGTTGCATGATCGGTAGCAATAATAGATCTCTTGAGTTCTATTTGATTGTTACAAATCCGGATCTTATTACTTCGGTAATTGAAGATTGGATTGATCTAACCAGACAAATGAGTTTATTTGTTAGACGAAAGAGCCTTTGCATATGACTTGATATATCTTCATTGGAATGAATCAACAGAGTTGTTACAAAACAAATTTGTTGTTCCTTTACTGTTTGGAATACGATCCAAAGGAATTGTTCCAGTGCGTGCACTTATTGAATGTCGGAAGCACAGGGATACTAAAAAAACTAGGTGAACTATAGGTTTAGTTGCTTGGTATCAACTATACAAAGTTAGTGTTGATTTTGTATAACGGCTTAATTCGGAGAGTATTCAATTTTGGACTAGGTCCCGGGGTTTTTCTGCATTTGCGGTTTCCTCGTTAACAAAATCTTGTTGTGCCATTTACTTTATCTTTCCGCATTATAATTGTTTTATTATAATTATAATTAAAGTAAATTGCACTTTGTACGTTAATAGGGCACTTGATATTAGTCTTAGGGTACATTAATTAAATACCCTTAGTTTTGACACCTGACAAATATACCCTTATACAATAATAAATATACCCTTATCATTTAAAAACCTTATCCATCTAAATATAGATTACCCTAATACCCTCGTATAATTATTTTTTTATTTCAAAATACAAACATATTTCTTTCTCCACCACTTCACAGCCGCCACCACCACATATCCACCACCACCGCCGCTCAACAAACACCACCTACTAACCGCCACCACCACTCCACCACTGGAACACCATCGCCGCCGCCGCCAATCCGCCGCCACCACCACCAGTCTGCCGCCGCCGCCGGTTGTGTCAACAATCAAAGTTTATCCAAAAAAAAAAAAAATAAGAAAAAGAAATATGGTATCAACAACTGAAGTTGATCCCCAAAATGTGGTATCAACAACCGAAGTTATCCCACAAACAAAAATCTTAAAATTAAAATAAATAATACTCCCTCTGTTTTTGGAAAAAAGTGATACTTTTACTTTTTCATTTTAGCCTAAAAATAGGCCAAATTGAAAAAGTGAAAGTATCTCTTTTCCAGAAACGGAGGGAGTAGTAAATAATAATAATAACAATAATACGGTGTCAACAATCGAAGTTGATCTCATAAACAAAAATCATAAAATAATAATAGTAATATGGTGTTAACAACCGAAGTTGATCTCATAATATGGTGTCAACAACTGAAGTTGATCCCAAAAGGAAAAATCAGAAAATAAGAAGAAAAAAAAATATAGTGTCAACAACCGAAGTTGATCCCAAAAATATGGAGTCAACAATCGAAGTTGATCCCCAAAATAAAAATCAGAAAATATAATAAATCCATAACAGGGTGTCAACAACCGAAGTTGATCCCCATTCCCCAAAATAAAAAATTCAGAAAAAATTCAGATTATTTATGGTATCAACAACCAAAGTTGACCCCAAAATATGGTATCAACAACCAAAGTTGACCCCAGAATCTAATATCAACAACCAAAGTATCTCTAAAACAGATGTACTAAAATTAGTGAACCTGACCTGAATTGAACACGCACAAGTTGTGCTACCATTGCACCACAAGTTCATATAGTATAGCTACTTCTATGTATGTTTCTACAGTTCAATTTCATACTCCAAGCAAATGGATTTTTTTCATGCATATCTGAAAGGTTTTATCATCTCCCACAGTCATAAATGTTAAAGAAGAGTCATTCACCACAAATTCTTTATATATCTAGTATTTTATGCGACGGATATAAGGTTTAGACTGTTGAATAGGGAACTAGCCAGCAATATCAAATGTTAATCAACTAAAAGTAATAAAGTAGTCACTGTGTTCAATAAACCATATTTACAAGGACAACACATGATTGTTGGATATGTTTCTATAATCACAGACAGAAAATTATGTGTATGAATAGCTCACAGTCCATTGTCAGAATACACAAGCATGATATCACAAGAATTATGTAAACAGAAGTAGAACTCACTGGTAAAAGCTTAAAGTGTAAGTGCATGCCAGAACTCGACTTGTTAGCCTGTACAATAACTAGTATGCATAACCAAAAGACGAGAAACCTTGAACGAGAAGTGCAAACTGACCTCCATCTTAAAGGAATTAGGAATGACTAGTCTAGGAAAGAAAATGCGACATCCTTGAAATCTCCTTGCATTATTTATACCAACTGCTCCAGCACTATCTTGCATTAGAGTACCAACAACACCAGCACTAAGCGCAGAACCTGCAATATAGTTTCCCAACCCCATTATAACGAGTTGAGGTTCATTAGATGCAACTAGACTATGAACATTCAAATTAATTTCTTAAGAAATCTTTTATATGTATCTACATTTCATTCATTTCCCAATTAGCTACTATAAATGAATCAAGTAATACTCCACTTTTCCCACCAATTTCTTTTCATATTCTTACATCAGTCGTGCCAAAAAAATATTACCTAAATTGTAGACTATCACAAGTTAGATCAAAAGCCCCACAATAAAAGCTATCATAATACCAGCATCCCCTACCCCACAATGCCCACTACCATCCATTTGTTAGTATCCACTCAATCTTGTTGGATACTAACAACCCAAACAAACAAAAAAGATTCAGCTCCTGGTTAGCTCCAAGTAAACACCGTTTCTTTCCCTCCACCATCACTCCCTCCACAGCAACAACACCAACATAAATACTGCTATCACACCATTACCACCCTCACTACTACTGCAAAAGACGACAATATCACCCAATCTAACTTCTTCACCTCAAACTACCAAAATTGAACTCAATAATTACTATGCAACACAAAAGGAACTAATTGGATAAATGAATCTTGGTTTCTATTCAGTCCATAAACAAAATTGGTAATGCAAAAAGGCAAAATGAATCTGGTTTATATGCAAGCAAATTAATAACATAAACATTACAATTAGAAACCAGTAGTTGCTGACAACCACCACCTCTGCTACAAGTACAACAACCACCACCATAAGAATAACAATAAGCACCGCTGCTACTGCTAGCTGTAAACACACCTACGACAACCACCACCACCATATCCATAACAACAACAACTTATGATTTTTGATTATCTTAATCTTACTCTCGATTCACCAACTAGAAAAAAATAATTAGAAAATTGCTTTGAAAATCCAGCACCCCCAACATAAATTAGTCGCAAGAACTGAAATATGACTTCCTAAATCAATAATTCCAAAAACAAAGACGAAAACCAACTTAACCCGATTCAAATACAGAAACTGTAGAAATCATTTTTAACACACAAACGGAACTCAATAGGATTCCAAATATCAACACATAAATCAACTTAATTGAACTTAAAAAATCACGATTTTGATTAATAAAAAGTCAACTCAAGTAAACTTGGATTATACTTATCTTTGGATTCATTTTTTGTTGATGAATCTTCGTTTGCAGTTGTTGTTGATGATTTTCATCGACTTTTCTTCATTGATTCAGCACAAATCTTTTAGAAATGATGTTGTTGATAGATGTCGCTGAAGAAGAAGCAGCAAAACCAAATACTCAAATTCTGATACCGTAATTTTCTAGGGTGATCAATCTATTGGTGGCTCGCGGAGGTGGTATTAGTTGCAGAGTTGGTAATGGTGGTGGTGGAGAAATGGAGAGAGGATTTTTAGGATGTCGTGCGGTGCTGGTGGTGGTGGATTTGGTTGAAGTATAGGAGGTGATGGCGGAGGAGGTGTCCCTAAATCTATTTGCAGCGACGGAGGAGGAGGTGGTAGCGATGATGAAGACGGTGGTGGTGTTGTCTGGAAAGAGAGAACAAATAAAACTTTTAAATCTGAAATGAAAGAGGAAGATCCTGATAATGGAAAGATATGAGGGTAAATTTGGAAGAAAAAAAAAAGGTTAGTGGACCCCTGATGGGCTTATGAATGGAGAGGGGTATATTTATTTTGTGATAAGGGTATTTGTGAAGCCCATCAAAATAAGGGACAATTATATAATTACCACTTAGTCTTATTGGTTTCGGTTATTACCGTACCTTTTATCAAGTGATCACTTTGTTGTTGATTCCATATCCATAGACGATCACATAAAGTGTATTGCTTTTCTCCACTTGCCTTTGATATTTAATTCACGAGTTAGGCCAGTTGCTCTTGTATTGTCTTGTTGTTGTTCTTTTGTTCTTTTGTTGTTGTTCTGTTGTTGTTGTTCTTTTGTTGCTCCAAGAGGTTTATACACAGTGGGTCTTGTATAGGTTGTGATCAAAATAAAAGATTGTGGTGTATTTGGGTACCCTCGTCTTTTCAACTTGAATAACCGAATCCTTCAATTTGATAAGTTTAACGAAGATCAGAATTAACTTAGTTTCTCTTATCCGGAATCAAATTGGACTAAACAAATGATCTTGTATTTTGTTAAGCCATAAACAATACATACAAACCAAAATAAATTGACTTGCACAATTATTTTCTTAACCGGAAGCAATTGGAACAAACATAGACATTATAGCACCGCAATTGCACCGAAGTTTCTATAAGCAAAAACACTTGATATCAAACAATAAACAAGATACCAAACTATAAGCCAAATAAATTGACACAGTTTTTCTTAACCGGAAACAATTGAATCACACACACACACATCCATACACACATAATGGAATATATATCAATTGTACCGAAATTTTGTTAAGCAAAAGCAAAATATGTGCAATATAAGCAGGCTTTTCTTAAACAGGAAAACGATTAACTAACAAATTCGTTACCTCAGATTCCGCATCCTCTTCTCCCCGGAAATATATATCATTAAGCGCAAGTTCAAGTTAGAACTCTCCCCAAACATGTTGCCATCCTCTCGCAAGAACAAAAGAACAACAACAAGAGCAACCTTTACCAGAGAAAGTTTGAATCGGTTTTAACTAATGCGTGCCAATAGTAAAAGTTGAAAACCCGAAACACATATGTTTATGCTAAACACGACTTATGTAAACACAAATTGATTCAACACATTGTGACTTTTTATATATGAGTTTAATTCGGAACACCTTATGATCCTTTGATAAAGCCTACCAACATGGGCTAAAACTTAATCCTGTTAAATCAAAAAGTCACACAAACCATAAGGGTTCACATCATATGAGATCGATTATTAAGGTTATGAATACCGAAATCAGACATCCCATAAACCGAAAACACATATCAATAATATAGACATTCAAGCACATGCTATGTAATCGGAAACTATCACAAGAAAAATTATAACATAATAATTTTATTCATAACTAATTGATAGTTTTATTCAACAATAGACCTTATACAATAATCGAAATAAATCAAAAACTGATGTCTATTTTTCTTGGATTAAGTATTACAGCATATAACTTAATCCCTAGAAGTGCTCTGATTATTTACGGAAGTTTCTTCAGCGTTCAAGTTCTTGAGTCTTCTTTTTTCTTTCAAATGATTGAGTCTCCTCTTCAAGAGATTCACCTCCACAATCAACTTCAAAAGATTTGACTCGAGCCACTTATCATTCTTTACAGAAGCTTCTAATTGTTCTTTAGCAATTTTGAAATCTCTTATTAAAAAGAACATAAGCTCAAGTGATAGTTGATTCCTATTATGTTCCCTTGAGAAGTATCACTTAATCTCAGTAGGAAGACATGTTTCAAGCTTCTGTAATTGTGAATCAATATCAATAGTATTTTCACCCATCTTGAACCGCAAACTAGAAGTGCAAAAAAAATCGGTTCAAAAGATGCTTTTATATTTCAAATAAAGCTTGGTTTCCAAGTTTATAATACCTAATATGGTATTTTATTTGAATAAAATTTTGTGAAAATATACATATTCGGAAATAAAGGATTTTTCGAAACATTATTGTCAAGAGTCCGAATATTTCTTGTACAATATTATCATGAACTTTCCGAGATCGAAAATATTTTCCTATAATAGAAAAAGTATTCCATTAACTAGAAAATACTTTAGTTGTTCATGATACATATAGATTAAGTATAGTTTTATACTTTTCTCATATTCCAGTGCTCTTTTAAGAATTTCCCATTTATTTAAATCGAGCACAAATTTGGGAAATTCCGATCCACAAACTTAGTTGTTGATGTGAGCACTTGATGGCTCATCTTTGATTGTGGAATATGATCTATCATGATGTTTTTGGACATCTTCCTTTTTGAAACTATTCCAAGAATAGGCTTCTTTCATTAAGTCACAACTTGAGTGATCTGATTCAGCAGAAGGATTAGTTCGAAGAACAGGATCATAAGTGTGACAAGAATCCTTTTGAGTCACGAATTGAGCAGAACTCTTATATCGACCCAAAATTTCTTGAAATATGACAACATCTTTTGATGAGATTGTTTCCTTGATTCTGGTTTAGAAAGTTGATCAACAACAAAACAACATGATTTGAAATCATTTGTTTGAGTGCATTTATGTTGATCCTTGCCACAGTCAGTGAGATAATCATTGTCACAATAAATGAAAGTTTTACTTGACTGGATATTAGTCGTAGGGTTATCCCTTGAAACACATCTCTTTTGATTCTTGCAAGTGGTTAGACTATTAGAATCAAGATGTTGTTTACTAGTTAAGAGATTCTGGGAATTAGAATCACATTTCCTTGTCTTAACTAATAGATCTTTTCTGACTTGATCATTGTCAGATTCTTCAGATTCAGTTTCAAGAGGAAATGAAACTGTATTTTCATCTTGAAATAGACTAGATGTCAAGAGGTTCATGACATCAAGGATTTATTGAGATGCAGTTTTTCCATGAAACCTGATTTTTATCAAAGAATCTTCGATAAACCTTTTGACAGATGGATAATATATATTATCTATCAGATTATATTTTTTAGAAAGATTTACGAAAAATTTAATCTCATCATAGTCATCTGGATCTGACTTGTGCATCACATGTACTTGTTTTCTTATTAACACGTCATGGTTAATGTTTCTTGAATTGTGTCCAACCAGTGAACTAACAGTATTGAGTTGTTTATCAGGATCTGAAAACAAATTTTCTTTCTGAAGTATATCATCTTCTTGCTCATCATTAACTGAATCATTCATCGGATTCAATTCTTATAGGTTGGATCGCACCAAACACAGATTGTTAGATCTTTTTCATGTTTGCCTGCTCTGATACCAATTGAAAAGACGAGGGTACCCAAAAACACCACAATCTTTAAAATATCCACTTATAAGTCCTCTTACCGAAAGTGATTGTCTATGGACAAAGTCGAGACAATACGAAAAATCGGTATTCACACTTTGTGTGATCGTCTATGGATACGAGATCAAGAAAATACAACAATCAAAGTGTGATTAATTGATAATAGGTTCGGACTTAACCAAACTCTATATGATCATTATCAAGTAATATGGAGTTAACGTTTGTGTATCTTACTTCTAATTATAATAAACAAATATAATTACGGAAATAGAAAAGTAAAAGACACATCAAAATTTTGTTAACGAGAAAACCGCAAATGCAGAAAAACCGCGGGACCAAGTCCAGAATTGAATACTCTCAGAATTAAGCCGTTATACAAAATCTAAACCAACTTCGTATAGTTGAGACCAAGCAACTAAACCTAGTTCACTTAGTTTCTTCAGTATCCATGCGCTACCGACATTCAATAAGTGCACGCATTGGAACAATTCCTTTGGATCGTATTCCAAACAGTAAAGGAACAATAAATCTGTTTTGTAACAACTCTATTGATTCTTTACATATAAAGATATGTCAAGTCATATGCAAAGGCTCTTCCGTTTAAACTAATAAACTCCTTTGCCTGGTTAGATCAATCCAATCTCTATTACCTAAGTAATAAGATTCGGATTTGTAACAATCAAAATAGAACTCAAGAGAACTATTAGGTGTTACCGATCTCACGGAACTAATCAATCGAATAAATCTGATTCTAGTTAGATCCCAGTCGATCAAGGTTTGTGCTACACAAAGATTTGAAAAACCGATAAGAAATCTTCTTCGTCTTCAAATCTTATTTAATCTTCAACTAAACCTACACAATACCACTTGAACCTCTTGTGATCAATCACACACAGAAGGGAGTCTGTTAACAATGGATTATCACAAGATGTCTTTAGATCTAAAAACAGTTCTAAAGATCCCGTCGACACTTCGATCTAGTTTGAGTGATACTTATATCAGAAGAGAAGATTCTCAAGAATAAACAAACCAGGTGCAATCAAAGTTCAACAACCGTTAGTCAATCAAATCAATCGAAAACTAATAAACTGCAATTATCTAGTTTCCCACCAATGGTACTTGATTAGCACGTGAGTGCGACACAATTACACCCATAATTACACTAGCTAGGCCTCATTATTTCGCTGATAAGATTGTTTTGAGTCATTTGCATGAAATATAAGCAAATCCGATCATCCGAAGATAAATGGCGAAATGTGAAGCTAAAATGGTGTTTGCGAAAACAAAAAAATCACCAAAGTTACTCGAGACTCAAAAGGAGAAAATGGTTCACGGATCGTTTCGATTAATTGAGTTTCGCTTAGTTAATGAAATTAATTTATGGCGTAATGATGCAATTTTGTGTGCTTGACTACAAAATGGGGTGGCTGTCAAACATTGGCAGCAGACAAATGAGATTTGGACGGCTTTCTTTCCATTCGGTCGAGAATCTATTTTCATTGCCTAATAATGATCATGCCACAAATGAGATTATGGGATATATATTTTAATTTCGTTGCTATAATATAAAGAGAAGAAGAAAATAAAGTGGGTCCCGTTTGCATATATATATATAAGGTAAATGACATTTTATTCTCTTTAATTGTCGATTGATACTATAATATATATTTTGTTAGAAGAAGATATCCAATTAAATGGGAATAATGACAAAAGAACAATTATTACCTTGTATATGAAATGAGAATATCAGATCATGTGCTCATAAGATGTCACAGTTATGGAAGTGGGGACTAGGAAGGAAACTAATCTTCTCATATTTGGAATTATTTAATGTTTGGATACGTGGCGATCGCTAATTGGGTGACCTCATGAGTATGATGCAGTAAGTTGTCATTTGGGGGAAATGAGATTTGAATATCCACTAATTAATGGAGTGCAAGATTTGCATTTTTTTTTGGGCATGGGCGAAAGGAAGAGATAAAAGGAAAGTGTGGAGGACTGTTTCAGTAAGCCGGCGACGGGGAATCAACAACAAAGAAGAAAAATAAGCTGGGTGACAACGATTTTTGTTTCTTCTTTGTCATTTATTTGTGGGTTTTTAAGAAATCTATAATCCATGTCTAGCTAGAATTTGTAACTAGGGATTCATGGAGGAAGCCGTGATTTTGCAATAGGCTATAATAATAAATTGAATAGGCAACAGGCTTTTATGAATGCAATTTTCATTCCTAGAATTTTGTCCATCGATTTACATAGAATATATGTTGTTGTTTCACCCTAATTTTAATTCGTTTAATTAGCTTCACCTAATTATTTGTTTCTTTTTTGATAATTTATGCTTGGGATTTCTTTGATGAGTTATGCTTATGGGTACAAGTAATATTTGAGAAGCTATAAATTTGATGGGTGTATTCATACAGAACATACATTTGATGGAATGGACATAATTGGAATGTATGATTTCATTTTGTTCTTTAATTGATAATATGATGGAATCCGTAAAGCCTGGTTACTGGCTCTCTTCCTCATTGCATTTAATTAATTTTATTTTATTTTATGTTATTTTAAATTAATTCTAAAAATCCCAAAAACAACATTCTCGGTTAGTCAATTAGGAATACTGGTTATTGATATTTCCACCGCTCCTCGTGGGAACGACCTGTACTTTCCTCTGTCTACTAGTTAAACACCGTGCGATTGCGGATATTTACATATAGGGTTTTTCCGAATCCTATCAGTACTCGTAGATCTTCTTGATCCCACATAAGTCTTTAAAAGAGCGGTCGTAAGAGATTTCGCCTAATTATGGTACTTTCCTCTCCGGATAGACGGCTCCACCAGAAACAACAAAAAGATGAAGTTTTCCTGGATCTTGGGATAGTTTGCTAGAAATGCAAACTTAGGTATTTACAGACCAAGGATATTTGGACACCAAGGAATTTCCAAAACCAAATTATTCTCAAGATATGCAATAAATGCCCAAATCGGTTTTCATAATTCCTGGAAATGCTTTGTCTAATATTTTCCGAAATCTCTCAATAGAAAATCTCTAATTAGTAAATGAACATTACTAATTTTTATTCTCTAGAGATATGCAATTAGTAAAGCATATAAAACTAACAACCTTAATTAAAAGATTCTTAATTTATTACGGACCGGGATCTCCTTGAGTAATTAAGGAATATCTTTGAACAATAAAAGATAAGAGTTACTATTCGTGTTCGAAGTATGTTGACATCTTTTCTTTGTAAATCATATTTCATATTTACAATCTTGGAATCGATTATACCACACTTCCAAACAAGTTTAGAATTGGTTCATCTATATTCCAAGAAAACTATGCGATTGATCAAATATCAAATCACAATCATGGGTTCAATCGGTTCTACCAATTACTAGGATCAGTTATATCTTAATATAGATTACTTGTGATCAGACATACAAGTTACCAGGACCGGTTGCGTCAGTTACCAGGATCAGTTACGTCAATTACCAGGACCGATTACCATATACTCATGGTATTGCTTGTGATCGGTTACACAAGTCACTAGGATCGGTTACACCAATTACCAGGATCGGTTACACCAATTACTAGGACCAGTTACACCAATTACAAGGATCTATTACAAAACTCTTTTGTGATCGGTCACACCAATTACAAGGATCGGTCACATTAATTACAAATGTCGATCATACCATCTCAGGTGATTACTTAGGATCGATTACACTAATTAATAAAAACTAGTCATACCAAATCATAAGTTAGGCATTGTGATTAGTTATACCAAGATACATAACAAGTTATGATCGGTTCTACTAACTCACACATATTGGTAATCCAAATATATGCAATGAATAACAATACCATTAAGCCTTGCGATTTCCCTTTCGATTCATAAAACAAGTTCATGAATGTACTTCCTTTAAACAATTGTAAACATTTTTTCCTAGGATGAAATCTTCACCTTTACCCGTACACATAATCACAATACCATTCATACGATTATGTCAATGTCATATGTACGAAGTTCAAAAGATAAGAGTTATACTTCGTATTCTAATTTCTTAATACTATGATCATATGATCATGTCTCACTACTAGAGTAAAATAATCATTCACTGCTTCGCAGTTATGTTTTCAATATATCACGAATTGAAAGATAAGTTAAAAATGAAACAGTTCAAGTCAATATTACTAACCTCAAGAGGAAGGATGATGTCGTTGTTGTAGCTCGTCACTTCTTCACATTCTTCAGGTCTTCGAGTAATACTTGTATGTCTCATATTCCTAGAATTTCTAGTCTAACCTATACGAAGTTGTCTCTAGTACATAATCAAGCGACTCTTAGATGAGTTTTGATACACTAAAATATGACAACCAAACTTGACATACCAACGCTTTGTGGGTTCAACCGAGCTATGCTCTAACAATCAATTCCAAGGTAAAAATATGTGCAAGAACAATTACAACCGAGTTATATAATCTAAACTCTCATTTCAATCATTTAAACATTCTTAGAGGACGTTATATAGTTGTTATCCACAAACTATTTTCGTCAAAGCCATTTTCAAGTAATTAAAACATAACATGACTTTCGTCACTAGGTAAAGATGAACTTGGTCAAAGCGAAAACTTACCAACACATATTTCGAGAAATAGATAAGCGAGATAAACTCGGCTCAAAATAGAAAATGTGTATAATCAAAGTTTATATAGCAAAACGACTTTTGTCTCAAGATAGAGTAGATAGACTTTTGAGTGATAGATAAGTTCAAGTCTCCACATACCTTTTAGTCGATGAAGTTCCACCAGTTCCTTGAGTAGCTCTTCGTATTGTATGATGATCACCATGGAGTTCTTGAGCTCAACTACACTTTTTATCCTAGTCCGAGACTTAGCTATAGTAGACTAGAAATCAAGACTTATAGTTTTGATCACTAACATTGACAAACATGCTTGAGATAGCAACGCATGCGAGTTCGACCGAGTAGTGCTCTAACAATCTCCCCCTTTGTCAATTTTAGTGACAAAACTATCAATACATATGGAATACAAAAATAGATAAATAAACTTTTGTAGCTCTTCTTCCACATGCCTAATCTTCAACATTACTCGAAATCTTCGTCACTTCCAAGTACTCCAATGATCCCAAAGGTTGTAAGTTTAGCATCATCGTTGTTGAAAATCCGTAGCTATAACAATGAGAAAACAAGAATACTCAATCATTGTTATACAGTGTCATAGTATTATTACACAGCATCAAAGTTCAATTGTATCACAACTTCGACAACAATACTATGGTGATGTATCACTCACCCTTAGTCAATACTCCATCTCACATGGAAACCACTCCCCCTTACATAATGATCTGAAAACCATATGTATTTGTAGTGTGAACTACACCTTAATTCTCCCCATTTTTGTCAATAAAATTGGCAAAGGTACGAAAACGGGATCCTAATAAAATTTCCAAAGAGACATTTCTTGACCAAAGGTAAGCACATATCAACTTATTTAGATGCAATCATATAGCCGAAGCTAAATGCTTTCATCAAGGAGTTTATAAAGATACAAGATAACCCCTATAATATTCCACAGCCGCACTCCCCACAAAGATTTGGTAATTAAGCACAAGTTCAATTAAGAACTCTCCCCCATAATATGTCATTCCCGAAAGAACAACAAGAGCGACCTTAATTTCATAAGAAAAGAAGGATTTATTTTGGGCATAACAAATCACATACGAATATGAATTTGAATCCAAAAATACTCAATCAAATTAACCACAAGAAAACCCATGATTAATCTAATAGGAAATGCTCAACATAAGAGAACTTACAGAGCCTCACAGTATATACATAAATTATGGATCAGGGAAGATCAATACTGCGGAATAAACAAGGATTCATTCTATTTTCCATCACTATTTGCACAATGACATACAATAGACATAATCCTCGTAAACAAAAGTTCACCCTATCTTCCATCAATATTTGCATAATGACATAATAGGTTTCAAACTTTTGTGATGTCAAAAGTTCATTCATTCTTTTATCAATGCATGCATATCGACATACGAAAGACTTAACTTCTGACAAGATATGGGACAATCATAGTTCACGGACGTAAACACACATATCCCATAACAAATTGCAATATATAAAACCACAAAGATTAATACTGCAAAAAATCATCTTCCAAACAACTTTTTAGAATTTAAACAAATAAACCTAAAATCATGAAGATGAAAACGTTGGACATAGCTATGTGTAATCACAATAATGGCTATTCCAAACTCTAGTTATTCTTCTAATCAAAACAAGAAAATAAAATTCTTAATAGAAGATTTACTAGGTGTTATAAAATCACAATTTACTCATCATCTTCATCATCGGAAACATTCCAAGATACTTGAATCATGTTCAATTCTTCCTTAAGCTCGGGAAACTTAGTTGCAACCAATAACAATTGTTCTTGCACGCACTTCACCCTTGAATTTACCTTACACACACCCTTGTAATTTTTTTGAAGAAGACTCAAGGAGGTAGGGTCACAAACGTCAAGGGAATCATCTCTTTGTCTTTTGCACACATTTTCCCTTATACGTTTGAAAGTACAGGAACGAACTAGTTTGGGAACCCCAAGAGAATTGCCAATTTAGTCAAAACCACGTTCACGGCAAATTTGCCTAATCAAGCAAGGGTAACCTAACTTCTTGTTGGGTGAAGTCATCGAAATCATTTGAGAAATGATGAAACCACAAATATCGAGACTCGGAACACCCAATTCAAGGAAATAGACCAATTCCGCAAACTCACGACTCCACCGAGAATTTTCAATTGTGGAAGGACAAATGTTAGAGATACCAAGTTTTCCAAACGCCATCAATGCAACACTAAGAACATTAGTAGGAAACTTCCCTCGATTCCAAGCAACCTTCTTACCGCAAAGGCCAAGAGAGATGTCTTCACGTGATGGTCGTTCATCACTTGGTCTAGGTAGACGAACATTACCCAATGGAATTTTGGTAATATTCGAAATCAACTCTTTATTAACAAGAAATCTTTTTCTATTTATCATGGTTTTGAACTCCATTTTTCCGAGATCAACATCATGAATGTTGGCATAGAAAATTCTTGTGAGAGTATCAAATCCTTGACCAAGACCATCAAAGATGTTCCCAAGATTCAATTTTTCAAAGAAAACTAAATCCTATTTATGTCCACTAGAAGAATCCAATTTCTTTTCTAAAATAAAACCCATAGATGAAATCTTTTCAAAAACATTAGCACAAGAATCATTGACAAATATAATTATAATAGAATTTTGATCTAAAGGAAGATTCATGCTAGAGGAACCCAAACTTTTTGAAACCTTGAAATTCATTATGAGATCTAGAAATTGGAGAGGAACATGAGGAAATTACTTACTTGGAATGAACTTTGACCACCCCTTTGTCTTATTTTCCTCCAAGGAAGATTTAATGGAGAAAAATTATGAACCCTAGAAAGTTCACGTACGCGAACTAATGGGATGAGGAAGAAGGTGCGCGTACTTCTTCTATATATCCATCACTAATGGGCTTGGACCCATTTATAAACCGCGACCCACAAAAGGAATGTGGGGTTTTCTTTGATATTTGCACATCAAGGTTGTGCATCCCGTGACAACACAATTTATGAGAGAAGATGGATGCAGCAGAAAGCTCTATTCGAAATTCCAAGAACAATATTTTAACCCAACTAGACACAAATCAAACCATTTCTTGCCCCATCTCAAGATATATACAAATTGGGTGATGCCACGCTTGTTACCAAGAGGCATGATGTCCAGAGGAATCCTCATGCAACATTTCTGGTTGATATTTATGAGCAGTTCCAGTGATATAATCAAAGTAATGATGATAATCAGGATTGTCAGAGCTTTCTATCTTCCTTTTGATGTGACTAGAGAGAAGATTCATCCGATTCCTAGACCCTGTGTCAAAAACATGAGAACCAGCATTGGATCTGCTTGTGTTGACAGAGTATTTGGTTCGTACATCATTATTCCATAGTTTAACATGTACATAACTTTTATCGGGTCGATTCTTACACTTAACAGAATTAAGTTTCTCTAAGAACCTGAAAACGCTTTCGAAAGCTCTGAATAGATCTTTGTCAATTGATCCATTATGATAGTATTTCTCAAAAAGATTAAGAGTTAATCTAGTGAGAGTTCATATCTTTGAGCGTTACAAACGTTTCCTCAATCTTCCCTTCTTTTTATTTTTTCCTTTAGATTGTTTCTCATCATCCAAATTTTCCTTCTTAGATGAGATGAGATTATTAAGAGAAACCGGAGGTTTTATCCATAATAATCTTTGAGCAATCTTTAAGGAATTCTGGCGTGCGTTAAAGATTCCAAGAGCAAGTTTTCCAAAGAAATTTCCCATAGGGCAATTTTTGAGGACCGAACAAACACAAACTTATTAGGTTTAAAGTGTTTGCCTGCTCTGATACCAATTGAAAAAGCGGGGGTACAACAACCACACCCAATATTTCGTTTAGCAATCTGTATGGACTAACTCTAATATACTTTTAAGAGAATAAACTAGACTCAATCTTATTAAAAGTATATCAAAGATTTATATTATCTCGATCTCTTGATTTAATTCTTACTCAAGCAAATAGAAATCTGCGAGTCTAATTAAATACAAGAGAGATAACTTGGATGGTACCAAAGACCAATATCCAAGTGTCAATCAATGTAAATCAACAACCAAAGGTTGGATATTCTAATTGATTGAACTTAACGCACAACCTGTGATATTTCAATTATATAACAAAATATATTCGGAATAGAAATAACACAGACACCAGAATTTTGTTAACGAGGAAACCGCAAATGCAGAAAAACCCCGGGACATAGTCCAGATTGAACACACGTTGTATTAAGCCACTACAGACACTAGCCTACTACGAACTAAGTTCGGTCTGGATTGTAGTTGAACCCCAATCAATCTCACACTGATCCAAGGTACAGTTGCGCTCCTTACGTCTCTTATCCCAGCAGGATACTACGCACTTGATTCCCTTAGCTGATCTCACCCACAAATAAGAGTTGCTACGACCCAAAGTCGAAGACTTTAATAAACAAATCTGTATCACACAGAAAAGTCTACGGTAATAGATAAATCTGTCTCACATAGAAATACCTACGAGTTTTGTTCCGTCTTTTGATAAATCAAGGTGAAAAGGAACCAATTGATAGCCCAGACTTTTATTCCTGAAGAACAGCCTAGTTGTAGGATCATAATATCGCAACATACAGGGTTCGCGGGGTTAATAAACAACGATGTCGCGAGGTAGTCGCAGACAGCTAAAATAAACGACGCGATGAATAACGACACACAAAACAAAGAAAGACATGGAACTCAGGCGAGGGTTAAGAAGTGTCGCGAGATTGAATAGTCACACACTTGCGACACTTCGCGAGACATTCCCGAAAATAAAGGATGGCTTAGCTGTCACCCACTATGTATTACCCTATATAAAGGGCTGAGCGGGTCTGTTGTAAGGGAGGATCTTTTTGGAATTGTTGGGCAAGTCATTAGGAGAGAGAAAGTTTAAGAGTGTATGAACTTCTAAGTGTAATTCTATTTCCTTGTGTAAACAATTCTTGAATTCAATCAATAAACATTCTTGATCTTACATCTTTCAATAGGCTAACTAAGTAAAATTGAGTGAGGGGTGTAGTGTGGGATTTCTGCTACTACATATGCGCTAGAAACAGGGGAGCAAAGTGATTGACGTAGAAATTGGAAAGAATTTGGATTAACAGAGAAGAGATTTGGAAAAGATACTCAAGAATTCATTGAAAAAGAAAGATGGCTAGAAGAAGAAATGTACAAGGGCAACCAACGATTGTAAGAAGAAGTGGGAGACTTCTTTGGAGAAAGGAGGAATGAAACAGGAGAATCATCAAGGATGAATATGAGAAATGATGGAGAAGGTCAAAACCAGCCACCAATCTCCCAAAGTAGCAAACGCGGTGTGGATTATGATAGAGTGAGTGTACATACTTGGAGGTCGATTCGAAGACGAGAGAGAAGAGGAGCAGCATTTGGTGAACAATGGACAAGGAGAGCAAGGGATGAATGGAGAAATGAATCCAGAAACGAAGAAATGGCGGCGTTAGAAAGATTGAGACAAACAATACACGAAGAGAGACGATTAGAAGCGAGAGGAGCGAGCAAACTTGACAAGACAAAATCATGAATTGAGGATGGAAAATATGAGATTGCAAAGTAGGATATCTAGAAGTAGCGTGAGATCAAGTTCTAGATCGAACAGAGAAGAAAGAAGGAGAGTTTTACCAATGAAAGTACCGAGGAAGAAACACAAAATCCAAACGCAGAGCATGGCGAGAGAAGAGGGGAAATAGAAGATCGTTATATTCCTCACCGAAAATCTTCAAAATGAGCGAAATAGGGAAAATCAAGAAAACATGCAACTCCAAGGGCCGAATGATCCAAATTCTTTGAAGGAAGAATAATTCTACACGGGAGAGAAGAATTGAGAAGAAACCGAGAGATCGAGGATGACATTGAGAGACACTACATAGAACAAGCGCGACTAGCTCGCGAGAGAGAAAGAATAAGAGCGGAAATAGAAAATCAAGAGATGGAAGAAGCAATCCGGCAGAATAACCATGACAACCGCGAAAGAAGGAGGGAACAAAATCGTAACAATAGAAATATCAACGAAGAATATGAGAGGGTGCAGATGATGAGAGCGGAGAGGCAACCAAGAAGAGAGAACAACCGATATAATGGCGTGCGAATTAACGAAAGAGACGAAGAAGAGCATCGCGAGGAAAGAAGAGGAGAAAATAATGAGCAGGAAGGTCAAAATAGGCACGAGCGAAGAAGGAGAGAAGCAGAGCTAAAAAGACCAGTAGAATCAAATTCTAAGGCAAATGAACAAATCTTAAGAGAACTAGCTGAAATGAGAGGATTCTTGAACAATAGAAGGGAAGGAGGAAGGAGACAATCGGACGAAGCCATCGAGAAGCCGCGAAGAATCCCTTCACGCTAGAAGTACAGATGGGAGGAATACCTCCTAAGTGCAATCTACCCGCATTAACCAACATCTTTGATGGAACAACCTGTGCGATACAACATATCAAAGCCTATATGAGATGTATGTTGCAGTGGGAGAATCATGATGCCATACTGTGCAAATATTTCGCATCAAGCTTAATAGGAGAAGCATTAAAATGGTTTGAAGGTCTGCCAAGGAACACGATCACATCATTTAATCATTTACAAGCCACATTCCTGGGAGCATACATAAGTAACAACTCTTCGCGACCAGGTATTGAAGATGTATTCGGGTTGAAACAAAGGATTGGCGAGAGCTTAAGGCAGTTGATGATGTAAGATGGAGGACCATGTGTAGCGAAATGGCAGGACGGGTTGAGGAGAGATATCTCATACTCTCATTTGTGAATGCTCTCTTCGCGACTAACTTGTTATACATTCAAATTTTTAGAATCAAAAATACAATCACAATGGCGAACTGCGAGAATTACGGGGAAGAATATATTGCCTTAGAAGAAAGACAAAATGAAATGAATTCTTATCCGATCGCGAACACAAGCTCTAACGCCGCGAACGCAAGTTTGTTACCTCAATTCATAAATACAAGTGGCGAGCACTTCGCAAGGACAAGCAAGCAAGGAAAGCGATGAGGGACAGAGAAGATAGTAGCTATGGGAAGCCATGATCAAGAAGAGTTTGAACGTGAAAGGAACTATTACAACCGTAATGACAATAATAAGATTCGAGAGGCTAGATCATGTGCAAGAAACTTATGGTGGACGAAGGCAAAATAACCGTGGAGGGCAGAGAAATCACAGAATAATATGGGAGCAGATTAAGATGCCTCCACTGAATGCTAGCGTTGAAAAGATCTGGGAAGCTATACTTGTGATGGAAAATGTACCGGCACCTTGGAACGTTGGAATGGAACCACCGCCAGGCGATAGAAGTCATGAGTTTTGTTCTTACCATCGCTTCCATGGGCATCAAACAAACGATTGTAGAAACATAAAGAGAATTATTCTCGTGGATGATTGATCGGGGAAGTCAATCACTTTCTAAAGGGAGGAGAAACAGGCGGACATTACCACCACCACCGTAAATGCACGTAAAGTGTCGGCGAAAGGAAAGGAAACATTTGTGATAGAAGTAGGAACAAAAGCTAAGAATTTGAACTGCAACTCTATCGTCCACTCCTATCGCACCATCGAAGATTTTCATGACAACGTGCTCGGAGAGTCTTCGCGAGAGATGCTAATGATAAGGAAATAATGAGCTTGGCGAGAACGACTTGATTAGAAAAGTGGCGATTGAAGACTATTTCTTTCTCTGCAGATGAAGTACCAAAAGGAAGAGAAACACATGATAGCCCGTTGGTTGTGAAACTAGAGATTAACCCGAAACCGTCGATGGAGAAGATGATGAGGCGAAGCTTGCCGGGCGATCAACCGAATTCTAATCGACAGGAAGTTCGGTGAATATTCTCTTCTACTATACTTATAAGACGATGGGAGGAAAAGATGAGGATTTGATCCCCTCGACATACAAGATATATGGCTTTAATGGCACCGCAAACAAACCGAAGGGAGAGGTTCACATGAGAATACCTCTACAAGGATTATCAAGCGATATTTTATTCTGTGTAGTTGATGTGGAATCCCCGTATAATGCACTAATTGGGAGGCCATGGCTTCATGAAATTTTGGGGGTCGCCTCAACATACCATCAATGCATAAAATTTCCACACCCAAATGGTATTGGTATCATACAAGGAGATTGGAAAGAATCGCAACAATGTCATGAGGTCGATATAGAAAGCTGCGAAGAAAGAAATGCCAAAAGAAAGGGTTGGAAGCAACATGTGAAAAATGAACAGAGAAAGGAAAAACTGATGGTGGATGCTATAGAAGTAAGGACTGAACATACCTCGCGAGGTGAATATCAAGAGACAGGTGAGTGTTATGATAATGGAGGAGCAAAAGATATGAGGAACAAAAGGCATAAAAAGTGAGTAATCAACAAAAGCAGGAGCTGGAGTAATGATGTGTGAGAATCTCTTGTGACCAAGAGTAAAATGAGAATTCGACTAAGAAAGAAAAGTGAAATACAACAAGTGAAACAACCGTGCGAATACTTCGCAAACAAATATCGACAAATAATGAAACATGAATGATTGAATGATTTAACAAATATGAATGCGCAAAAGAATGGGACGAACCTTTATGGCGTACACCCTAGTTCGCGAATAACATTTCGTAAGAGGCAAATGTAAGACCTAAAGTGCGTCATATAAGGGGGTATCTCTCGCCATGGTTCAGGGGGAAGGTTACACCGCTCCTGAAGCCTGAACCATGAAAATTTGGGGCCCATGAAAGCCTATCCGGAAGAGGTACCTTGGATTCCCAACTATATATGTAGGTTATACCCTGGTTGGGCGACCGAGGGTCTCTTCCTAGGAGTCGATGTATGCTCAAGGCGCCGAGGTACACGGTTGAGCCGAGTGCCCGGGATGGATGAACCTACCCGGCCATTCTTGGCAAGTCTTGGCATGCGTTGCACTCGCCCGAAGAAAACTCCACTTAGGGTGCAGTCTCGTAACCATAAACCATATAGGTATAAGGGATAAGAGGTGCGAAAACAACCGGTTGTTGTTAAGACCGGATGGGAGGAGCTAGTCTTGTATGGCCGATGTTTCGCCTCCTTGAAGGGGCAACCGGGGAGATGATAAGGGCGACGCTCTCCGTTAGGGGGGGTGTCAAAACAGACGCAAATGTCATAAGGCTATGTTTTCGCAAGAAAATTTAGGCTCGTCATATTTGTGCAATGATCCTGCAGAGGCAATAATACTAACGCGAGGGTAAGGCGAGATCAATGGGTCTTTACATGGAAGTGTACGGACGTCCTGCGATTTCGTCGCACGACGGCAATGTCATGGGGCTTTATGTTCGCAAGGATATTTAGGCCTGTCATATTGTCGCAACTAAAACATCCTGCAGAGGCAAAAATACTTGGGAAATGATAAGACAAGATCAATGGGTCTTTACATGCAAGTGTAAAGACGTCCTGCGATTTTGTCGCAATAAAAGGTGGCAGGGGAAGACCTCTAATTAGGGAGGTCTAACTCGGAAGACCACACAAAAATGATAAGGCAGGGTCAATGGGCCCTTGCTTGACAATGTAAGGGCGGCTTGCGACCTTGTCGCAATGAGAAGAAATAAAATACATTTATGAAGATAAGGCAAGGTCAATGAGCCATTACATGAAAAATGTAAAAGCGGTCACGACCTTGTCGCAACAAAAAGAGTTAGAATTCAAAATTCATGAAGATATCCGCGAATTCATCGCGACGATCCATTTCAATAACAATAAAATACATGATAACAGCTAAAATCTTCCATCAGAAGATCAATAACAGAGGCAAGTATGGGAATGGAAAAGATGGAATATTGTTATTCATCTTCCGATGAAAGAGTTATACATCAATAAGGATAGCCAATTATATTACAAGGAAGAATTGCCAAAAAAAGGGGAGTGAAGGTTGAATTCAGGGGGGAAAAATCCAAGAAGTACACTACAATAAAGATACAGAAATATACAGATATTACAGGCAACGAAAGAAACAAAAAGAGTTATCTCTTGGGTGATTCTTCTCCTTCATCCGATTCTTGATTCTATTATTTTCATCGCGAAGCTTCTCCTCGCTAGCCTCACTATCGAAACATCCGAGACAGCAGATTCTCGGGGACCTTTTCGAGGAGCCGAGGGGTATGAATGAAGAGGGATTTTGTGGTCTTTACAAACATACTCCATGGCTCCATTGCGATAACGAACTGCATCGTTATTAAAATTTGCCACAGTCGTTTCAAATTGTTTCTTCAACTTGGAATACTTGTTATTGCGAAGGGAGAGACTCTGTGCGAGCTGTTGTTTTTCAGATTCAAGTTCTTCAATTCTCGCTGGAAAATTCCTGGCGAGTTGTTCTTTCTCAGATTCAAGCTCTCTAATTCTAATCTGAAGCCTCTTCTCAGATTCTGCAAATAAGTAACAACAAGTTAATAATTTACAAGCAATACTATAGAAGTAAGAAGCAGTAAGGTATAATAAATAACCTTCTCTATCAGATATCATATCTTTAATCAAGGAAGTATGCTCAGCATGAAGATTAACATCAACACCTAGGTTATTCCTGGCATTATCTAAAACTTTCGCAGCCCAGGCGAATTCATCATCACTATTAATAACAAGAAGAGAACGAACTTGCTCTTCTCGCTGCTTAAGCATAGTATTTTGATGAAGGAGTTCATCTCGTTCAACTTGCACACCAAGAAGAGATTTGAGGAATTCTCGCTAATGCCCGTGCACCTCTCGTTAGTGATG
Source organism: Papaver armeniacum (assembly GCA_023531295.1). Lineage (NCBI taxonomy): Eukaryota > Viridiplantae > Streptophyta > Magnoliopsida > Ranunculales > Papaveraceae > Papaver > Papaver armeniacum. Next base: position 226,532 of record JAJJWW010009065.1, read on the forward strand.
CGATCGTTCTCATCTATGAGATCACTAATTTTCTTCCTTAAAGTCTTGATTTTATTCTCGGAATCAAGGTACATTCGTTTAAAGCGGTTAGTTAAATTTAAACTAGATCTGTGTTCGATTTCTAGAAGCTGATATTTGGATTGAAGATCCTTTAATGGAAGGAGGTTAGTTTTATCTGAGGAGCTACTTAGAGATCGATTGAGGTGAGCGAGAAGAAGGTCATTATCCATAGGTTCAGGAAATGTATGGAGAAGAATAGCCTCATCGGAGAGATTATATACATCTGCGAAGGTAATAAGTTAGGTGGCAATATGCGATCGATAAAATAGAAATAATAAAAAGGAAAAATCTTATACCATAAAGTTGCTGATTCGCGTTCTGAAGAGTGGACACCCTATCCCTTTGAGAGTCAAGTTCGGTATTTAACTTTTGAATTCTCTCATCTTTATCGCGAGATGACGCAGCTTCAGTCTCTAATTCTCGAATCTTCTTGCTCAATTGCGAATTCTTCTTCTCAAGATTGTTGCGTCTTCTCTCGAGATCTGAGGCGACTACAAAGGAAGTTCTTCCAACCTATAAAAGAAGATAGAAGAATCATTAATATACATATATCTAAAAATATAAAAAAGGGAAATGTGACGGCATACGTACCAAAGATCCAAGTGCATTCAACAAGTCAGGAGACACGACTCTAGAAGCTCCATTAAAAGAATCATTGCCTTCTAGTAACGCAGCATTACACACATTTGCGAGAGTCCCGCAAAGAGAAGCTAGGGGAGCATCTCCCATTCCTTGGAAAGAGTCTGAGAAGATGCTAGACAACCGATCCATAGGAGAACCAGCCAATGGAGTTTCTTTAGCAAGAGAGCGATTCGAATCATGGTCATCCTCATCAGAAGATTCGGAGTTTGAGTTAAGGCGAGAAGAAGATTGAATCTTTCGCTTTTTAGTTCTTGGGAGCGTAAGATTTATTTTTGTGAGCGACAGATTTTGCCCTTACTTTTACCCTTGCGGCTCGACTTCTTCAACTCCAACCTTCGCATACGGTTAAAAATAAGAAACAGAGGCAGCAATATTGTAAAAATGATAAAGGAAATGTTTCTTACTTAGCCCGTAATCGATCGAAGTCTCATCAGAGTGCTCTCCAACGGATTATCCTTGTAGCTTCTTCTCAATTTGTTGATCTGAAAAAATTCCACAAATTCAGCAAATATAAAAAGAAAATTGCGAAAGCAAGATTTGAGGTAGAAAACATACCTCTTTTGCCCTATTAGGCCATTTGAATTCCCAAGGATGATACCCTGCGAGATTCGCAGGAAGAACGTGCGAACCCGCGATATAAGGGCCATTTAAAAACAAGGGGACAACCCACCACTTCTCATCTTTGGAGTGGCGAGGAGTGGTGTTATTGCCCGGGTGCCAATCAATATCCTGCATAAGCAATTTATCATCAGGGACATTATCCTTCTTTTTCAGGCGAATGCCCCAGCGAGATTTCGCGTTAACCATTTGTATCACTGAATAGTTTTCAAAAAAGTTCTCTACAGTGTATTTCTCAGCATCTATTTCCAAGTCTGCGTATTTGGGGTTTCTAACAGTAGTAGAGTATAAAGATCCTTTGCCAGCACCACGATTCGCATACTCAAGCATTAGGCGAATGCAATCGCCACTCAATTGATAAATAGCCCGAGAGAATTTTTCATGGGCCAAGATTTCATAAAATAGAGGCAACTCTGGATCGTATAAGGGAATGGGAAGTCCCGCGAGAAGCTGACCTAGCGAGACTATAATCCTTTGATCATCACATTGATGATCAGAAAATAACTTTGCATAAAGAATGGATGAAGGTTCTTGATCGGGAATGGTCGACAGAGTGAAACCCTTCTCGAGCAACTTCTGTTGAACTTCATCAAAAGAAGCTTTGTATGCACGACTAATGGCAGCCATTATCAGTATGGGAATGGATGGGAGGTTAAAGATTAAGATCGATGCTAGAAAAGACGAAGAGAAGATTTGCAGTAGCAGGAGCGCAAATTGCGGAAGGAGAAAATCAAAGAAGTTGCAGAGAGAAACTAAAGAATGAAAAGGAGGGGAAAAGAAAACTATATATAGGAAAAAGATCCTCGAGAAAAACGAGGTCATTTAATGCGAGAAGAGACATGAACGGTCAAGAATAAACGGTTGGAAGAGACGTGTCGAAAAAGGGCTTTAATGGTTAAAAAGCGTACGGAGCTGAAACAGATAAAGATAAGCAGTCGCGGCAAATCAAAAGAATCGCTCTCATGATATTCTTCCCTTCGCAAGAAAAGTATGAGGAGAGACAGGAGATGCAAAACTTCGGAACATCGCAAAAGAATAGAGGCAAGTACGTACTTTTCAAGTACAGTATTCTTCTGCTCGTTCCTTCATCAGCAAAGACCAAAGATTATTACAACAACAGATTTTTCCTTAAAAATCGCTCTTCAAGCAATATTCAAGGAAAAAGAGGCAAGATGTAGGATCATAATATCGCAACATACAGGGTTCGCGGGGTTAATAAACAACGATGTCGCGAGGTAGTCGCAGACAGCTAAAATAAACGACGCGATGAATAACGACACACAAAACAGCAGAAAGACATGGAACCTGGCGAGGGTTAAGAAGTGTCGCGAGATTGAATAGTCACACACTTGCGACACTTCGCGAGACATTCCCGAAAATAAAGGATGGCTTAGCTGTCACCCACTATGTATTACCCTATATAAAGGGCTGAGCGGGTCTGTTGTAAGGGAGGATCTTTTTGGAATTGTTGGGCAAGTCATTAGGAGAGAGAAAGTTTAAGAGTGTATGAACTTCTAAGTGTAATTCTATTTTCCTTGTGTAAACAATTCTTGAATTCAGTCAATAAACATTCTTGATCTTACATCTTTCAATAGGCTAACTAAGTAAAATTGAGTGAGGGGTGTAGTGTGGGATTTCCTGCTACTACACTAGTATTATCAATCACCTCACAATAATCTTAATCGACACGACAAAAGAAGATATTGTGGAATCACAAACGATGAGACGAAGGTGTTTGTGATTACATTTATATCTTGCCTATCGGAAATATCAATCTCAAGCCAATTGTTACGATTGTACTCAATACGATAGAAACATCAAGATCAGATCACACAACTACAAGAAAGTAGTATCGGTCTGGCTTTACAATCCCAATGAAGTCTTCAAGTCGTTAACCTACAGGGTCTCGGTAGAAACCTAAGGTTAAAGGTGACTCGACTCTAGCTTATACAACTAGTATCACACAAGAGGTGTGGGGATTCAGTTTCCCAGTTGCTAGAGTTCTCCTTTATATAGTCTTTCGAATCTGGGTCTGCAATCAATGTTCGCTTAGTAACAAAGCATTCAATATTCACTGTTAGATGAAAACCTAATTAGATTCAAGCTAATATCTTTCAACCGTTAGATCGAAAACTTATCCTATTACACACAAATGAAATGCACGTTTTTAGGTTTGTGTAACCGTACCCAAACATGTACATTTGTTGGTTCAACAGTAGTTAACCAAATGGTTAGCCATATGAGCACTTTCATATTAACCATATTCTTCTTCACCGTAACTAGTTCAAATGACTCAAATGAACTAGTTAGAGAGTTTTTCAATTGCTTGGATCTTATAGAAGTATACAAGACACAATCGAAGCAAAAACGATTTGATTCACTCGAATCGATTCATGAACTTTATATCCACGGTTTGCAAACTTGCATTCCTTAGTATATATAAGTATAAGTTCACGAATAATCGTTTTTAGATAATAACCAACCTAGCTACGCGGACTTAATAACCCGGAATAAGTTTGTAACAAGTTTAAAAACTCCAGCAGATTTTCTCGGGAAGAGAACCTCCGACAGTACGCGAACTGGGTTCGCAGACTCTTGTTCCTATTTCCTGAGCAGCAAAGTACACAGACTTCGGTTCAAGGAATAAGGACTTATACATGTATGCGTTTCCACACAATGCTTATATCCAACAATGGTTATATAGTCTAAACTCTCATTTCAATCATTGAAACATTCTTCGAGGACGTTATTGTTGATGGTGGTTTTTAGCTTAGGGTTAAAATCGTAAAACACTAAACCCTAGCAGACAGTGATGTCACAACATTTAAAGTAACAAGCATTTACTAGGCACATTTACTGAAACCTTTAATGTGTCCCTAAATAATTACCAGGGTATCTTTTTCAAATTAGGGTTACGACAAGCCAAACCCTAATTCCCACGTGTGCCAACGGCAAATCATGCCAGCCACACCGACCGCGCCAAAGCATGCCAACCATGCTGGCCGCACCTCTGTGCCAATGGCAAATTATGCCAGCCACAGTGACCGCGCCAAAGCATGCCAACCATGCTAGCCGTACCTCTGTGCCAATGGCAAATCATGCCAGCCACACCGACCGCGCCAAAGCATGCCAACCATGCTAGCTGCACCTCTGTGCCAATGGCAAATCATGCCAGCCACACCGACCGCGCCAAAGCATGCCAACCATGCTAGCCGCACCTCTGTGCCAATGGCAAATCATGCCAGCCACACCGACCGAGCCAAAGCATGCCAACCATGCTAGCCGCACCTCTGTGCCAATGGCAAATCATGCCAGCCACACCGACCGCGCCAAAGAATGCAAGCCATGCTAGCCGCACCTCCGTGCCAATGGCAAATCATGCCATCCACACTTCATCGCGCCATGAAAAACGCACCTCGCCATGGCCCCATACCGCGCCACCATCTTTGCGGCCTTCACTACGCGGCTATCAAAACGAAGGCGTGCAACAATCAACGATAGCCCTTCAATCCCGAGGAGCAAATCCTGGCCGTCTAAGGTTACCAAACGACCTTTGCCCCAAAACCCTAGCTTGGTCACGCACCTAGCCCAAGCTAGTCACGCCATGCGCCTATGGCAAACCCTTGGCCCCACATGCCAACCCAAAACCGCACCTAGCCCAAGATAGTCACGCCATGCGCCTATGGCAAACCCTTGGCCCCACATGCCAAGCCAAAACCGCACCTATCCAAAGCTAGCCACTCCCATGGCAAACCCTTGGCCCCACATGCCAAGCCAAAACCGCAGCTAGCCAAAGCTAGCCATGCCCAAGGCGAACCCTTGGCCCCACATGCCAAGCCAAACCAAACCTAGCCAAGCTAGTCGCGCCATGCCAAACGCACTTTGCCTTGGCCCTAGCCATGCTAGTCACATCATGCCAAGCCAAACGCCCTTGCCTTGGCCCTAGCCACGCCATGCGCCCATGGAAAACCCTTGGCCCTACATGCCAAGCCAAACCAAACCTAGCCAAGCTAGCCGCGCCATGCCAAACGCACTTTGCCTTGGCCCTAGCCATGTTAGTCACATCATGCCAAGCCAAACGCCCTTGCCTTGGCCCTAGCCACGCCATACGCCCATGGAAAACCCTTGGCCCCACATGCCAAGCCAAAATCGCACCTAGCCAAAGCTAGCCACGCCCAAGGCGAACCCTTGGCCCCACATGCCAAGCCTAACCACACCCTGGCCGCGCCACCTTGTTGGCCTTCCCTACGCGGCCACCAAAACGAAGGCGTGCAACAATCAATGGTTGCCCTTCAAACCCAGGAGCAAATCCTAGCCATCCAAGGTTACCAGACGACACATGGTAACCTTTGGCCTGAAAACCTAAGTTTGGCCACGCCAAACCTTGCCATGCCAACGGCATGCCAACCTAGCCGCGCCACCAAGTTGGCCCTCACTACGCGGCTACCAAAACGAAGGCGTGCAATAATCAACGGTTGCCCTTCAATCCCATTGTAGTTGCAGGAAATCCTACACTACACCCCTCACAAGAATCCATACAACTAAGACATTTGAAGATGAACGATAATGATTTTTATTGATTAATTCCTTCAATGTTTACAAGACAGAATGGAAAAGAGTTAAAGAAATTACAATCACTACAAACTTTCTCTCTCCTAATGACTTGCTTAACACTCGAAAAAGGATCCTCCTCTCAACAGTCCGACTCAATTCCTTATATAGGGTATTACACATTGGATGACAGCTAATCTATCCTTTATTTTCGGGAATGACTTGTGAAATATCGCAAGTGTACAAATACAAAATCTCGCCACTCTCCTAAATCTCGCTAGGTCTTTACATCTTTCTCATGTTTCGGCTATCGTCATTCATTCCGTCATTTATATTACTCACTTGCAACACTTTCGCAATGCTATCGTTTATTAATCTCGAAGTATTGATGTCGCGATATTCGATCCTACATCTTGCCTCTTCTCATGTCTTCTCTGCGAAGAAGAGAATGTCATGAGAACCAAGATTCTAAAAATGCCGCAATCGCTTTGTTTTTCATCAATTTTTGCCGACAAAATTCCGTGGATTAAGGATGATTTGTTTACACGTGTCTAAATCTTTTCCTTTTACCTAGGCACATTTAATGTTATCCGGTTACTCCTCTCTTGTCTATTTAAATGGGAATTCCTTAAGAAAGTATTTCTTTTCTTTACTTCGTCTTCTTCATCGTTTGCAACTTTTTACTGCCATTTTCTCTTCATCGTCTTCTTCATCATTTTTCTCGTTATTATTCTTCTCGCTCTTTGTTTTCATCTTTCTTTTCTCGCTCTTTGTTTCGATGGAGCCATCAAGGTTTGTTAATTATCTTTGAATTTGATTACTTTGTGATTGATCTCTCTCTTGAAGTTGTTTTGTTTTGATACTGTTATTCTTTTAATGGTTCTCTTGCTGTTTTTGTTTTAGCAAGAACAAATCTAACACCAAGTTCACCATTGTGAACCCTAATATCTCCATGAGTTCGCAACCAAAAAATACTGTCACTAAAAGAAAGCCTGCGAATAGCAAGGTATTTAAGAAACATTTACTCTTTTAATAACAATATTGTTGCCTCTGTTTCTTATTTAACTTGTAATTCGCAGGATGACGGAAATGTTGATAGGTCCCCCAAGAAGCCTCGCCGTTCTAAACCTATTGCACCTGCTGTTTCCTTTCCTATATTCAAACTTACAACTCCTCCTGCGAAATCTTCGCAAGATAAATCTATTGTTTCTTCCTGCGAAAATATTATTGATGATAGCACTCCTATGCCTGAACTTTTCATAGATCAAATCCCTCATAACAGTCCCGTTGCGAATGAGCCCGCTTCTTCTTCTATTGTCAATGCCTCTACCATTTCTCCAGTCATTAATATTCATGAGATTTCCTCTTCTCATGATATTCCTTTAACAAAAAATGACTCATCTCTTCCTTCTTCTATCGCCGTTACTTCCTTATCTGAACAAATCCCTCTTACTAAAGAAAATTTGGAAGGAATAGATGTGGCCTTCAAAGTTCTATCAGATATTGTGAACGATGCCAAGAAGACTTCTGTCGATCCTATCAAATCTGATGTTTGCGAGATTTTGAGCAAACACCTTGGCTCCGATAGAATTTCGCAAACATCTTTGGAGCAAGAAGTTAATATCTCGAAGAATGATCTCCAAGTTATGATGGAAAAGTGTAATATTCTCCAGCTTGAGAATCAAAAATTTCAAAATGTTTCGCTGTATCGTGATAATCTTCGCAAGAAGAATGAAGAATTGAAAGGTACACTCTTACCTCTGTATTTTCCATTTTTTTTTATTTTTTTTATTGAACCAAGAGCCCTTGTTCGCCCTTCAAGCTTTAAACCAGAAGCGAAAAATGGAGATATATCAGTTGGAATCTACTGTTGAAGAAGCTCGAATGGATAGAGATGCTTGGATGGAGCAATATAACCAATTAGATAATCTTCATACATATTTGTTGATCAAATAGATAATCTTTCTAAAGAAAATGCTGACTTAGTTCAGAAGCAGGGCTCATTAAGTAGCGAATTATCTCGTCTCTCTTACTCTTTGACTACTGACTAATTTGGAGTTGGAAACTTTATCAGGATGAAAATGGAACTCTTTCAAGAGAAGCGAGATCTGTTAAATAAGGTGGCGATTTCCTCGCAACAACTTGATGTCTGTCAAAAAATGTGTAAAGAACAAGAACGATCTCTCTGTTTTGAGAAGTAAACTCGAAAGAAGTTCTTTGTTGAGAGGGATAAACTTATCCAAGGTAGAATAACTTTAAGTGTAAAAACAAGCCAACTCAAGGATCAATATTCCAAGTTAGAAGAATCCCACTCTTCTCTTGCGAAGGAAAACGCCTTACTTGTTTCTAACGAAAAGAGCTTGCGATCTCGACTGAAAGGTTTGGTTGGAGATAATTTTGACAGTGCCATGAATCATTTGGAGAATAGTTCTTTATCTTTAACCCAATATCTTATCTCGCAAAAGGAAGGTAGTCATATTATTTGACTACCTTAATCCATTTATTTGTTATTTTGTGATTTTTTCCTTGCGAATTCCAAAAATCTGAATGATTTTCTATGTTCTTTTCTTTTGCAGATTCTGAGAAAAATCTTCATTCCTCTATTGCCACTCTAAAATCTGACTATTCAAAAATTCGCAAAGAAAATGGAATACTCGTTGCTTCCCTTGCTCGCTCTCGTGATCGTGCGAAAGAAGATTCGATTATATGTCCGATTTGTAAAGATATAGAGAGTAGAAATTATCAGAAAGCACTCCTTCGTCAATTTCATCTTAAAGCCGAAGTTCTTGTGAATGATGTTTTACTATCGAAATCTCTTGATCCTGTATCTGTCGAACCTCTGGAAGTAAGTGATGATGAAGTTCCTAACCCTCCTGATAGCGATTATGACTACAATAGTGGCGAAGAGTTCGCAAATGAAGAGACAATCCCTCCTAGTAAATCTGTCAACGATGATCTGGGTGAAGGAGGATCTGGTAAAAATATAATAACTGGCGAAAATATGGATAAAGTTGCTGAAGAAAACCCAGTATCTCCTTCTGGTGAAAAAACTGATATTTGAGAATTGACCTTGTCTTGTAATTTTTCTTCTTGTCTTTGTTACTTTTTTTACGTACTTCAACTATCTTTTAGATGTGTTCATCTATTTATTATTACTCTTTCTTTCAATGAGTATAATTTTTGGTATTTAATAATTGCTATTTGGTTTTCCATTATTTTCATTTTTGTTGAAATTCATCATTGCGACAAGATCGCAGGACGTCTTTACATTTTCATGTAATGACCCATTGATCTTGCCTTATCATTTCTATTGTGTGGTCTTATTTTGCCTTCCTAGTTAAAGGTCTTATTTTGCCACCCCTCATTTTTGCGTCAATATGACAGGCCTAAATATTCTTGCGAACATAAAGTCCCATGACATTGCCGTCTTGCGACAAAATCGCAGGACGTCGTTACACTTTCATGTAATGACCCATTGATCCTGTCTTATCATTTCTTTAGTATTATTGCCTCTGCAGGATGTTTTTTTTTTGCGACAATATGACAGGCCTAAAAATTCTTGCGAACTTGAAGCCCCATGACATTGTCGTCTTGCGACGAAATCGCATGACGTCTTTACACTTTCATGTAAAGACCCATTGATCTCGTCTTACCCTCGCGTTAGTATTATTGCCTCTTCAGGATCATCGCACAAATATGACAAGCCTAAATTTTCTTTCGAAAATAGAGCCTCATGACATTTGCGTCTTAAGACACTTATCAGCTTCCTAATGGAGGGTGCCCGCCCTTATCATCTCCCTGGTTGCCCCTTCAAGGAGGCGTACATCGGCCTTACAAGACTAGCTCCTCCCATCCGGTCTTAACAACAACCAGTTGTTTTCATGAGCCTCTTATCCCTTATACCTATAGGGCTTATGGTTACGAGACCGCACCTAAGTGGAGTTTTCTTGGTCCGAGTGCAAAGATGTGCCAAGACTTGCCAAGAATGGCCGAGACACTTCAAATGCCCCGGGCACTCTTGGCTCAACCGTGTACCTCGGCGCCTTGGTCATACACTCGACTCCTTGGAAGATACCCTCGGTCGTCCAACCAGGGTATAACCTTATATATATAGTTGGAAATCCAAGGTATCTCCCAGGATGGGCTTTATTGACCCCAAATTGTCATGACTCGGAGTTCCGGGCGGTGTAACCTTTTCCCGAGCCATGTCAAGAGATACCCCCTTATATGACGTACTTTAGGTCTTACATTTGCCTCTTACGAAATATCATTCGCGAACTAGGGTGTACGCCATAAAGGTTCGTCCCATTCGTATAAATCATTCATTTTTTATTATCTCTTGTTATTTTATTTGCGAGATATTCGCACATTCTTTCTTTATTTTATGCAATTTCGGAATCAATTTATCGCAAGAACTTTTCATATGAATTCATTTCATTTCATCCATTCAATATTTCGCAACCTATTCTTTTCCTTCCATCTTTTATGGGTAATATTTCTTGAGATATAATCTATTCCACAGTCTATCCAATCTTTGGCCCACATCTTTGCCCTCAGGATCCATTAATCTATATGCCCCTGTTCCAGCTATCTCCTTGATGATATAAGGTCCATCCCACTTTTTCGCCAACTTGCCTCCACTTTCTCACTGATATATTGGCGTTTCTCTCAATACCATATCACCTGGTTGAAATTCGCGTGTCTTGACACGTTTGTTATATTCTCTGGCTAATCTTCGCTGGTAATTCTCCATATCTTTGTAGTGCTCTTTCTCTATTTTCCTCTAATTCATCTAATTTAACCAAAATGTTACCCGCACTAAGATTTTTCTCCCAAGCTTCTCTCTTTGTTGTTGGAATAATGACTTCTGTCGGAAGTACAGCTTCAACTCCATATGTTAGACAAAATGGTGACATTCCCGTAGCTACTCGCCTTGTTGTATTGTAAGCCCATACTGCATGATGCACCTGTTCACACCATGCCTTATTATGTCCTTCTAACTTCTTCTTCAGTATATATGCGATTGTTTTATTTGTTGCTTCCTCCTGTCCATTGGCCTACGGGTATAAAGGAGTTGATTTCCCACATTTTATTTGAAATGCATTAAGCAGCAATTCTATATTTTGTCCCTCAAACTGTTTCCCATTGTCGATACCAACTATCTTTGGAATTCCAAATCGCATATTATGTTTTCGAATATGAAGGTAAAAATATCTTTATCGCGAATGTGTTGTACTGATTTTACTTCTGCCCACTTCGTGAAATAATCTGTAGCGACAATTAGATATCTCCTCTGCCCTGTACCAGGTAAAAATGGTCCTACAATATCTAACCCCCACTTTCCAAAAGGCCATACACTTGTTGAAGAGGTTAATGGTGCTCCTGGTGCATGTATTTTCTTTCCATGCATTTGACAGTCTTCGCAACGTCTTGATATTTGTTTCGCATCTTCATGCATATATGGCCAATAGTAGCCTTGCATTTTCGCCTTATGTGCTAAAGATCTTCCACCACTATGATTGCCAGCATCCCCACTGTGTAACATTTTTAACACTGTTTCTCCTTTCTTTCGTGTTAAACATCTAAGCGAGGGTCCATTAAAGGATCTTCGGTACAATACCCCGTCTCTTAATTCATAATTTGTTGCACGGCTTTTTAATTTGTGCATCTCTAATCTATTTCTTGGCGTTTCTCCTTTCATTAGATAAGCATGAAGTTTTGTTCTCCAATCCTCGCAATAGGATCTTTGTGTTCCATCTTCTATGAGCATTACGTCTGCTTCTTCCTCCTCCTCTTTATTGATTGATGGTGATAGAAGTGTCTGTATTTTTATGCATCTCGCAGTTGGATCTGTCATCATACTTGATATAAAAGCAAAAGCATCCGCGAGTCTATTGTCTTTTCTTAATATGTGTCTCCATTTTATTTTTGGTATCTTCGCCGACAATTCTTCAACAAGCTTTTTGTATTTTTTCAAGGATGATTCATTTGTAGTATATTCTTCTATTATCTGGCGAATAGCTAACTGGGAATCACTGGTAACCCTCACATTCTCCAATTTCATTTCTATTGCAAATCACAAAGCATGTATTATAACTTCATATTCTGTCTCATTGTTGGTAGATGCAAATTCCAATCTGAAAGAAAAAGCCATTTTATTGCCTTCTGGCGAAATTACAATGATCTCAATTCCGTTACCTTCTCCATTTGACGACCCATCTACCAATATTTCCCATCTGTTTGGCTCAGTTAATAAATCCCTTGGATTTCCATGTTCTTCTTTTATATCCATCATTTCTTCCTTCGCTTCATCCTCTTCCAATGGGAATTCTGCTAAAAATCTGCAACAACTTGTGATTTGGGTGAGGATAGTATTTCATATTTGAGTTTGCAAAGACTTACTTGAGCATTCCATCTTTCAACCCTTCACGACCTTTTGAATTTTTCATTACTGACTCAATTGGTACTTTTGTCATTACCTTAACCGTATGTGCTTCGAAGTAAATGCGAAGTTTAAATGTTGCGTAAACTAATGCCAAAATTAGTTTTTCAATTTTTGAATAATTTTTTCTGTGGCATTGAATGTCTTGCTGATGTAATAGATTGGCTTTTCAACTCCTGCGTCCATTCGCAGTAATACTGCGCTTAATGCATGCGAGGTTGTCGCAAGGTAAATTAGTAACTCTTCCCCTGGTTCTGGTTTTTGTAAGATCGATATATCCATTAGATGTTCTTTTATTCCTTGTAACGCCTTTTCACATTCATCCGTCCATCTAAATTTCGCTCCCTTTTTGAGTATGTTGAAAAAATGCTTGCACTTATCAGATGATCGCGAGATGAATCTTCCTAGCGAAGCTAATAGTCCATTTAACTTTTGCACATCTTTCACTGTTGCTGGTATTGGCATATCGCGAATTGCTTGTACTTTCTCTGGATCGAGTTGTATTCCTTCCTTTGACACAATGTATCCTAATTTTTTTCCAGATGCCACCCCAAAGGTACATTTTTCCGGATTTACTTTGATGTTGAAATGCCTCATTTGTTCAAAAATTTCCCTCAAATCCCGTACATGATCTTTTGCTTCTTTACTTTTTATTAACATGTCATCCACGTACACCTCTAGTGTTTTATGTATCCATTTTTCGAACACTTTTTCTACCATCCTTTGGTATGTTGCTCCAAAGCATTTCGTTGAGGCCAAATGGCATTTTGTGTAATAAAGTATAATCCTCTTGGAGCGAAAAAGGCAGTATGCTCTTGGTCTTCTTCAGCGAGAGAAATTTGATTGTATCCCTTGTATCCATCAAGCGAGGATATCCTTTCATTTCCTTCTACTGACTCAACCATTTGCGGAATATCTGGCAAAGGAAAACTATCTTTTGGACAAGCTTTGTTTAAATCGGTAAAATCTATGCAAATTCTTATCCCTTTTTTCTTCTTTGGGACTACGACCATATTTTCTATCCACTCGGGATATTTTGCTTGTCTAATAATTCCGGCGTCAAGCATCTTCTGTAACTCTTCTTCTATTTGAGGATGATATGTTGTTGCAATTTTTCTAATTCTCTGCTTGAATGGTCTTGCAATTTTATCAATCTCTAATTTATGGCATGCTACAGATGGATCTATTCCAGGCATCTCATCCATATCCCACGCGAAGATGTCTTTATAATCTCGCAACAAATCAATAGTCTCTCTTTCCTCATCTGCCTCCATTTTTGTCCCAATTTTTAACATCTTGGGTTCTTCTTCAGTTCCAATATTCACTTCCTTCGTTGGTTCTGCCGCAGTGTAGCTAGCCTTCGGTTCTCCCATAGGCGTTGGTCATTTTACTTCCTTCGCAAGTTCATTTTCTTCACCATATATTCCTTTTACTTCTTCTGCTCTTATCATGTAAGTTCTAAATTCTTCTTCCTTCTTCGCTGATTTTGCCATCTTCTTGCGATCTTTTCGCCTCTTCACCTGTTCTTCATAATGTTTTACTTCGATTTGATGATATATCCTTCATTTATCAGTATCTCCTCTGATTTTGCCAATTCCACTCGGTATAGGAAATTTGACACATTGATGAAATGTTGATGCTACGGCTTTTATTGCATGTATCCATGGTCTTCCCAACAACATGTTATATGGTGATTCCATATTTACTACACATAACGTCACATGTGTTTCAATTTCTCCCAACAAAATTCGTATTTTTATTTCCCCTTTAGGTTTTGTTACTTATTTGCCGAAACCATAAATATGATATGTTGTGGAAGTCATTTCTTCATCTGTGTATCCCAATTTTTTATAAGCATGATAAAACATTATATTCACTGAACTCCCTGTATCCACCAAAGTTCTATTTATTGCCCATTCTTCCACTGTTTTTGTTAATTTTCCTTCTTCTTTGCTTGCACTTATCGTAATCACTAGTGGAGATGTGTGATTTAAATTCTCTCCTGATATCTCCGTTGCTGTGAATATAATCCTCTGTTTTTCCCATTCTTTCAAGGGTGACACCTTCTCTGCTGTTATAATTTTCTTTCCTTCAAAATCTCTTTTGTGTATTCTCCCTCTGATACTTTCATGAAATTCATTAAACATTGTTTTTGTAATCATACTACATTCCAATTCTCCATCACTCTATTTGATTCTGATTTTCTCCAATTTATCCATCATACTCTTGATTTGAACAATTTTAGTGACAATATCCAATCTCTTATCTTCAATTCCCTGTTTCTAGCACCAATATGTAGTTGCAGGAAATCCTACACTATACCCTCACAAGAATCCATACAACTAAGACATTTGAAGATGAACGATAATGATTTTTATTGATTAATTCCTTCAATGTTTACAAGATAGAATGGAAAAGAGTTAAAGAAATTACAATCACTACAAACTTTCTCTCTCCTAATGACTTGCTTAACACTCGAAAAAGGATCCTCCTCTCAACAGTCCGACTCAATTCCTTATATATGGTATTACACATTGGATGACACCTAATCTATCCTTTATTTTTGGGAATGACTTGCGAAATATTGCAAGTGTACAAATACAAAATCTCGCCACTCTCCTAAATCTCGCTAGGTCTTCACATCTTTCTCGTGTTTTGGCTATCGTCATTCATTCCGTCATTTATATTACTCACTTGCGACACTTTCGCAATGCTGTCGTTTATTAATCTCGCGAAGTATTGATGTCGCGATATTCTGATCCTACACCCAGGATAAAATCCTAGCCATCCAAGGTTACCAGACGACACATGGTAACCTTTTGCCCAAAAACCTAAGTTTGGCCATGCCAAACCTTGCCATGCCAACGACATGCCAACATAGCCACGCCACCACATTGGCCCTCACTACGCGGCTACCAAAACGAAGGCGTGCAACAATCAACGGTTGCCCTTCAAACCCAGGAGCAAATCCTAGCCATCCAAGGTTACCAGACGACACATGGTAACCTTTGGCCCGAAAACCTAAGTTTGGCCACGCCAAACCTTTCCAAGCCAACGGCATGCCAACCTAGCCGCGCCACCACGTTGGTCCTCACTACGCGGCTACCAAAACGAAGGCGTGCAACAATCAACGGTTGCCCTTCAATCCCAGGAGCAAATCCTATCCATCCAAGGTTACCAGACGACACATGGTAACCTTTGGCCCGAAAACCTAAGTTTGGCCATGCCAACCTAGCCGCGCCACCACGTTGGCCCTCACTACGCGGCTACCAAAACGAAGGCGTGCAACGATCAACGGTTGCCCCTCCTCTCAAGATGCAAAATCTCGACCGTCGAAGGTCACCAGGCTGGCAAGTTTCCCGAGCTTGACTTGCCAAGCCACAACAACGTGCTTCATGTTTTCCAAAATATTTGAGACATCAACACAAATTGGGGGATCATCTTTGGGTATTGGTTTGGCGGTTTACAGCGTGCGGCGTACACTACGCCCGTCATAAGGGTGAGGCGGTTAGTAAATACGGGAAGTTATGTGTGAAACGTTTATGGGACATAAAGTACATGCTTTTACAACTTTATGGGACATCAATTCCATAACGTTAGCAGTTTCATGAAAACCAGTTTCATGCGTTAACCACTTTATGGAACATCAATTCCATGCATACGGTTACCACCTCCTCCCATTTACTTCCCCACTCCTTAATGAGACCGGGTACGTTTTTACTCCGACTTGTATAAATAGGTCTTACCTATTTACATTGAACAACAAGTTCATACGGGAGATACAACATTCAGAAATACTTACTTGCTAGCTCACCTTGGGAGCTCTCCCACTTTTCTGATAACAAGTCGTAGTAACCCAACTACTCTTCCAGAATCAACTATTCTGGTCTCACCACTTTCCTTGCTTCCCTCCCCAAAACCAACCCATTCTCCTCCACTTTGTGACCGAGGCAAGTTTGGAACGGCCATTTCTTGGTTTAGGACGGACTTGTACAGATTGATCTCTCGAATCTAAAGTACTCCCTTGCAGTATATTATTTAGGGTTTAAATTGTTTCTTACCTGCACACCCGCAATTAAGAAACCATTTTCACCTACAAATAATTGGCGACCACAGCGGGAGGATTGATCTATCGGTTACAATATCAACTCCAACTCCTGATTTCGTTTCCCAAATGTCAATCCCAATATGTTAGAACTCAGGTCTGGAGCGGTTGCCGAGAATACCAGCACAGAGCACGTCCCTGATGTTAACGTCTCTCCCAATAACGTCGTTACATCACCTACCGACTACGAGTAACTCCGAATGCACTCCCTCAAGCGTAACACCGCCAATCACCGGGGAGAGCCGCCGCCTCTAATGTCTCTCGCACAACCCTCTAATCACGGCAACGAAAACACCTCTTCGGACGTTACGCCACCAATCACCAAAGCCAGAGCTGCCGTTGCGGCTCCTAATGTTTCGTCTAGCATGGCACCTCCAACCACAACTAAGGTTCCAACTACCCCACCGACGGGACGAGAGACCGAAGGGACCAGAGGAAGCCATCCTTATGTCACCATCACTGATTTGATGGAACGACAGGAAATGCTCGCCAGAGCCCAGACGGATATGGTTTCAACACAGAAGGAAGTAATCGTCTTTCTCAAGACCCTGCCAGAGCGGCTACCACGTGAGTCGCGTCCTCCGGAGTCGTTTAGAAACGTCTCCAACAACCCCGACGCTAGCACCTCGGCAGAGCACACTTCCGCGGACGAGGAAATTCGCGCTAGAATCCCATTGGAAAGAAATCAGCCGTCCAACTTCGTCACGCGAGAAGATCTGGAGCAACTTCTCCGCAACCGAATCAAGAATGATGAACTGGACATCCATCAACACCAACCCCCTTACCCATCCGAAATGCAAAGAATCCCTCTTCCAAGGGGGTACTCCTCTCCTCAATTCACCCTGTACGATGGTACCGGGAATGCACATGAGCATGTCTCCTGTTTCTTGGAATCCCTAGGTGAACATGAATATAATCACGTTCTTCGTCTAAGGGAGTTCTCAAAATCACTTACCGGAAGGGCGTATACATGGTACAACAACATCCCGCCGAACGGTATTCCCAACTGGAGTAGCATGGTTACCGCGTTTTACAGGAAGTACTTCTTAGTGTCTGAACAAGTTACTTTCTCAGACCTCGGAAGAATGTACCAGTGGGATAACGAACATCCGAATGATTTTGTCAAAAGGTTCAGGGTTCAAGCGCTCGACTGTCATGACCCAAACGTGATTGATCAACAGCTGGTGAACGCGTGCATCAATAGTATGGCTCCTATTTACCGCGCCTTGCTAGAAAACTTGCGTTTCCAAACATTCTCCGAAATCCATGAAGCCGCTAGACGATCCGCAACGACAACACCAACATTCTTTGGAAAGAACTAGGCCAACTCGAATCAAGACACGCGTAAAACTCGCGGGAATAGACGCCTCACCAGAGAAGCAATTTAATGCCGGCTCATCCTCCGTGAACATAGTGAACGAAAGAGTGATGCGTGTCGTAACCACAACAAATTAATTAATACTTTACTACCTAATTAACTAGTAATATAGGGTAGTCAAGGTCGATCCCACGAGGAGCACGAGATTCTAGTTGTAAAAATTGTCACGAAAGGGGGGTGTAAAAAGCAAAAGAAAATAAACAAAACAATTAAAAAGATAAAGTTGAAAGCAATAAGAAAGACGAGATCAAGGAATCCTTCTTCGTTACGAAACAATGAATCAAGTTATGTTCTCTTCTACTTGTTATTAGTCACAAATTATCACCAACCGTAGGTAAGCGACTAGCTCGGTGCTAAACCCCTAAATCCCTTGTATCACCGGACACGGAAGTTCTCGACTCGGATTCTAATCACCAAGCCACCTAGAATTAGCTCAACCTAGATGTAACTTGGCTCATGCATTAGGTTTTGTGAATTTCTTAGGTCGATATTAGTAGTTAGACTCTTAGCTCAAGGTCTACTTGCTAACGTTGTTTCTACACACAATTGCTCCACGGAATCCCTCCGCAAGGTCTCGTGTTTGCTACTTATGTAAAGAGTCAAAGAACGATTACTTATCCCCTAACTTTCACTAGCTTTAGATTGAATTAACAAATCAATTTAGTTGGCCACCCCAAACAATCTATCAATCAATCATGAATGTCTTTAAGATCACTCCTATTAGTAAAAACAATCGATAATTATGTGAAAAACTTCAAGATAGAATTTGAAAACAAAAACTTAAATCATATGTTTAAAAACTAGGAATTCATCCTCAATCAATAAAATTAACTACTCATGTTAAAAAGTTCACACAAAGAATAAGAAAAGAAAAGAATTGTGTGTGTAAAGATGTGTAGATGTGTAGAGAGGTGTGTGTAGAGAGGTGTGTAGAAAGGTATGTAGAAGTTGTAGAAAACTTCTCTATTTATAGGCTTCAATATTCTCCAAATCTTCTAAGGAATAGAATCCTTTTTCTTTTGCAATTCAATTTCCAAATCCAAGCTTTTCTCAACTCTTCCACCTTCTCTTTCCAAATTTGAGTCCAATTCTCCATCCAATTCCTAGCCCAAGTCTTCACACCCATGAGAGAGGTCCATAGAAAGTTCGGAATTTTGCTCTTGGGAAAAGCGGGATTATGGCGGAATTTTGCGGAAACGCGTCGCCGTGCGGCCGCCTGAAATTTCTCCGTCAAGAGAATATTCGACGGAATATTCCGCCAGGTCCTCCGTTAGGACTAACGGTCAAACTGGTCAACCGGGTCTACCAACGTTAGTCAACGGGTCAAGGTCTAACGCAGTCGGGAGGCAGAAGTCGATTCTTTGAGTCGGCTGGTTTGAGCTGGAAGTTGGTCTCTAGGCCATAAGCCATGCAGCCAAATTAGTATAGCACAATCATTATAAGCTTCGACCATAATGGTTTGCCTTCCTGTAACCTCTGTAATGCACCATGTTTATAATATCCTCGCAACTCGGCTCCAAATAACATCACCACATCCTTGAAGTCACTCTACCAAGCTCTCAATTACCAAAGAATCGCATCATTTCAAAGACATACCATCTCTTGCCATCTTCCCCCGTAGTTCAAGCTCAACCCTTCACCATTGCTTCGCTCTTAACTTGACCGGTGACCATACATTAAATTCCTGCACTTGCATTTCCAAATTCACAACAATGTAGAACCAGCCTCCTATTGCGCCTGTCCCTGTAAAATTCCATCTATAACTCCCTGCATTCCTTGCCTTTGACAGACCCCATAGCATTGACCTCATTCTCGGCTTCGCCAACATCCTTGCCATTAATCACCAATGACTTCATCTCCTCATAATCGCTCACTCCAAAACAAAGACTGAATCTCGAGAAATCCACCATATTTGCGAGACCCATCATCCATTTGAGCCACAAACCCTTCCGTGCATTGAAACAACACCAACAGTTCAATCTTCAATCCGGACACGCAACAAACTCCCAACAAAGCACCACCTTCTAGCCATCGAGATCATCACCTGTCACTCCAGCAGCCATTACCATCCCCTGCTTTGCCACTCTACTCCGCCACATTCTCAGTAACTCATTGTCAAACTGCAATGACCTTGGACCCTCGGCACTAACTCAAACTCCATGAGACTTCCATCCCGCTAACTTCACGCCACAATAGCTCTTGACCTATCACAGCTCTGCCAGACTCACATTTCACCACCAGAACCCTGCAATCACCACAGACAATCCTAAGCATACATCTATTGCAGCTCACAGCTTCATCAATCTCATGTCTTGAATCAATAGCGGCATCAATTCTGCCCTGTAACCATCATCGATGTCTCTCTCTGCCTCACAGATTCAACAATACCTACATCACAAAACCCATTTCTTCATATTAATTCTTGATTCCACAGCAACATCTCACTATTCACTAACAACATCTCTGCTTCTCCATTCACTTGATACAACCAATGTCTTCTCAAATAGCAATTCCAATTCTGCTTCAACCTCAGATCGAACCTGCTCTCTAATTCGAACCCATTCATCACATCCACCAGATCCCATTACTTCATTCTACAAATTGCACGAACCCTAACTTTTATCACCTGAGTCTCTGGGTTTGATCTCTTTCTCTCAATTGCTCGATCTACAGCGTCTCCCTGAGCTCACAACAGCGGCAAGTTTCCAGCAACAACATCACCATCATCTTCTCCATCTCTGTATTAGTCTCTCGATCTCTCTCAGCAGCGGCAGCCATGGCTGTCTTCTTTCTCTCTTTCAGGTGAAAAGAAATGATGAGGAGAAGAAAATATCTCGATTTGAGCTGGGTTATTCGGGCATGGATCCGGGTATGGGTATGGGTCTACGGGTTTAGGGTGTGGGTGGATTAAGACACCCATCATAAGTACACCCCAGTTATGCTATTCTCACTCCCTTCTTTTGGATAAGGGACACCTCTTTGACCTCCCCTTAACCTTGGCTGGGCTCCATATAGTATTCTCTTCTTGGTTAAATGACAATTTTACCCTTTTGGCTCAAATTGGGTGATTTCTTCTTCTTTTCCTCCGTGCGACTCCATAGTAGCTATAAAACTCAAAACAAGCGTAAAATACATAATTTACACGAAAAATAACAAAGAAAGCATAAACTACTAGATAGTAAATACGGTGTATTCTACACCTATCAAATTCCCCCACACTTAGACTTTGCTAGTCCTCGAGCAAATCAAACTAAAAACTCACAACTTCAAAGCGTTCAAGCGTCACAAGCATCCAAAAGTTATGAGGACATAGAATTTCGCATGCTAGTAATAAGAAGTTAGAAATACTAAAGAACATATTCTCATTCTTAAATGTTGAGTGAGAAATAACCACACCATAATGAGAGAATGCGTGTTTGAGAAACGATCAATAAGCATTTCGCCTCGACTTCACGCCTCACCAAAAAGGATTTTATGATAATTGCACTCAAAAAGACAGACTTTTTTTATGGTTCTCACATGTGTGCAGGTAGGATCAAGAGAGAATTCTGCGACACGTTGAATGGTGGGAAGGATAACTTCCAAATTTTGAAAAACCCACATCTTTTAATATTTTGAAAAACCATTTTTCCGACGATCTCTAAGAAAGGAAATCAATCATATTATCGAGGATGAGATTACTTACTCACCTTCACATCCGATCGCCAATTATGATAACACCACTCTCACGGCATCCAATAGAAACGTCTTTCGCTCCTCGTCTTTAACTTCTTGGTCTTCGGTTTCAACTATTGATGATAAACCCTTAAATTTCATAAATCCTTGACAATTTTAACTCTTTTACCTTAAAAATCCTTGTCGCTTGAAACTACCTTATATATTTTCCTTCCCCGCGGCTTATACAAATATTTCTCTTGTTTTTTTCTTTCTTTTTTTTTTTTTTTTCTTTGTTTTTTTTTTTTTTTTTTTTTTTTTTTTTTTTTTTTTTTTTTTTGAAATTAACAAGAGAAATTAAATACAAATAAACCATGGCCGTGGAAGAAGTATTTTACCGCTTGATTCTTCACAACTTGTATTGTCTTGAAATCATAAACTCCAAAAATTTTCACCTTTTACTTTTCTTCGCTTTCATGAATAAGTCTTCATACTTGAATATAAAATTACCTCATTGTATTGTAAGTCTTCAACATATATGTAAAATCCGCTCTTTGTATGTTGCTTTTACTTGAATTTGAAATTTGCTCTTTTTCTCGTTCAGTTGCTTGTAAACCTTAAACTTTTCCAACTTTCCTTGTAGATTTTGATGTCGCTCCTTGTTGATGATGAATGTGTTTCTATGGATCCGTTGTTGTCGCGAGAGAGAATGGTGCTAACTGCAAATCGAACTACAAGAAGGAAGCTTTCATCTATGGACGTCACCCTCATGATTGACAAAATTAGCACTCAAGAGATCAAAGAGTAGTGCTTCTATTGGTGGGAGGTTGGGTAGCTCACCATTCTACCCGGAATTAACTTACGGTGACACACACTCAAAAGACGCTCTTTAGTAAATGGAAGAATTCTGGTCGGTGCCTCACATGATATGAATACGGGTAGTCTCCACTAATGATTGATCAAAGCAACTCTAATAACGCACTTCTCCCGCACCAAATTCGCATCACCGGCATGATTAAATCCATTATTTAACACTCAAACAAGCAAGAAATCCGAATGTAGTTCTCTAACATTTCCAAGTTCAATTATGTCGGTCAAAAACTCTATGTAAACATACCTAAAAATATGCTAGTGACTCTAAAATCTTTAAAAGTTGGAATTTTTAAGTAAAACCTTTTTTTTTTTTTTTAAAATTTTTTCATTTTTTTGTAATTTTTGTTTTAAAAACATGCTTAACCACTCCCCCACACTTAAACCTTACATTGTCCTCAATGTAATTGAATCCTCCTAGTAAAGTCAAGGTGGGAGATTTTAACATGATAAGAAACAAGAAAAAGAAAAAACAAAAAGCAAAAAGATAAGAAATACAAAACCGATGGGTTGCCTCCCATTAAGCGCTTGTTTTAAAGTCGACGGCCCAACTTGGCTCTTGCAAGATTCATTCCCCATATACTAACAATCGGAAAATTTGAGGATCCACCCATAATACCTGTTTTGAAAACAATAACTCCATACAAATATTAGCACAAGAAAACAATAGTGAAATTATCGCTCGATAGAAATTTCCCCCACACTTATTCTCGTCCAAACTTGGAAGTGTATAGAGAACATAGAATTCGGGAACTTCCATGTATTCCTCTTTGCAAACCTGCATAGTGTTAGCATCAAGTGTTTCCAATGGTGGATATTTAGAAACAAAATCATCCAAAAATACTTTCGAAGCACATACATTCAAACCAATAAGAGGTAAAGGAGAAGAATCAATAGGCAAAGGGTTAGACAAACCTTTCAAAAATTCTTGTATTATAGAATCCTCTTCATCCTTAAAAAATTCAAGTGAATTACTTACCTCTTGTATATCGTGGTCCTCTATTAAACCTTGCAACCATTCTTCGTCGTTTTCTACCTTAACCAAAGTCTCGGCATCATCATAATCATTAGCAAGTTCAATTGGGTCTTCCATAAAATCAATGAATGTGGTTTCATCCTCTATAATCATCTCTTCAACATTCTCATCATCGGAATCGGGCCATTCACTAAAGTGATTCTCATCGGTATAGATTGTAAGATCTTCATGTGCGGGTGTTACTTCGTTTACAACAATAGGTAAGTCACACCCAATCTCCTCCTTTTGAATAGGTGAAGGATCGTTATTATGATCCGGAGTTGGAATAACTTCCTCATTGTCGGAACATTCATACACTTCCGCGGACTCCCATCTTTCCTTAAGAAAGTTTTGCCAAGCAATAAATGCATCTTCCTCAAGCTCGTCCTTTTGAATAGGGGATTGATCATTATTAAGATCAAGGCTCGAGTAATCTACACTAGAGTCATCAAAAGTCTCCAAAGGTTGGTTAATTAGTTCGTATATTTTCTCCGAATTCCTTTGAATTTCTCGATGTGATTCTTGCATCTTTTGTTGAATATCCCCAAGATCCCCAATCATGGCCAACATCTTATCTAAACTATCCTCCCATCCTTGTGATTGTCCACTTACATACCCGTCATAAGGTTGTTGATATGTATGAGAATATCCATAATGTTCCGTAGGAATTTGATCATAGCCAAAAGATTGGTTTTGATTGTATCCGAAGGATGGTTGGAAGTTGCCATAATGTTGAGGTTGAAAACCGTATTGATTGTTGTAATATGCTTGCTCTTGTCCACCGTACATGGAAAACCGATACCTGAAATAAGATTCAAAAACCAAGTTAGATACGGAATAGAATCCAACAAAGCAAGAATAAAGCAAAAAGAAAAATAAAAACAACTAAAATCATCCATTGCTCCCGACAACGGCGCCAAAATTTGATGCGTGTCGTAACCACAACAAATTAATTAATACTTTACTACCTAATTAACTAGTAATATAGGGTAGTCAAGGTCGATCCCACGAGGAGCACGAGATTCTAGTTGTAAAAATTGTCACGAAAGGGGGGTGTAAAAAGCAAAAGAAAATAAACAAAACAATTAAAAGATAAAGTTGAAAGCAATAAGAAAGACGAGATCAAGGAATCCTTCTTCGTTACGAAACAATGAATCAAGTTATGTTCTCTTCTACTTGTTATTAGTCACAAATTATCACCAACCGTAGGTAAAGCAGCTAGCTCAGTGCTAAACCCCTAAATCCCTTGTATCACAGGACACGGAAGTTCTCGACTCACCGGATTCTAATCACCAAGCCACCTAGAATTAGCTCAACCTAGATGTAACTTGGCTCATGCATTAGGTTTTGTGAATTTCTTAGGTCGATATTAGTAGTTAGACTCTTAGCTCAAGGTCTACTTGCTAACGTTGTTTCTACACACAATTGCTCCACGGAATCCCTCAAGGTCTCGTGTTTGCTACTTATGTAAAGAGTCAAAGAACGATTACTTATCCCTAACTTTCACTAGCTTTAGATTGAATTAACAAATCAATTTAGTTGGCCACCCCAAACAATCTATCAATCAATCATGAATGTCTTTAAGATCACTCCTATTAGTAAAAACAATCGATAATTATGTGAAAAACTTCAAGATAGAATTTGAAAACAAAAACTTAAATCATATGTTTAAAAACTAGGAATTCATCCTCAATCAATAAAATTAACTACTCATGTTAAAAAGTTCACACAAAGAATAAGAAAAGAAAAGAATTGTGTGTGTAAAGATGTGTAGATGTGTAGAGAGGTGTGTGTAGAGAGGTGTGTAGAAAGGTATGTAGAAGTTGTAGAAAACTTCTCTATTTATAGGCTTCAATATTCTCCAAATCTTCTAAGGAATAGAATCCTTTTTCTTTTGCAATTCAATTTCCAAATCCAAGCTTTTCTCAACTCTTCCACCTTCTCTTTCCAAATTTGAGTCCATTCTCCATCCAATTCCTAGCCCAAGTCTTCACACCCATGAGAGAGGTCCATAGAAAGTTACGGAATTTTGCTGTAGGAAAATGGGATTATGGCGGAATTTTCTTAGGAAACGTCGCCACGGGCCACTGAAATTTCTCCGTCAAGAGAATATTCGACGGAATATTCGTCAGGTCCTCAGTTAGGACTAACGGTCAAACCGGTCAACCGTCAGTCAACGTTAGTCAACGGGTCAAGGTCTAACGAGTCGTAACCAAGTCGATTCTTTGAGTCCTACCGAGGGCTGAAGTTGGTCTCTAGGCCATAAGCCATGCGGCCAAATTAGTATAGCACAATCATTATAAGCTTCGACCATAATGGGTGCCTTCCCTGTAACCTCTGTAATGCACCATGTTTATAATATCCCGCAACTCGGCTCCAAATAACATCACCACATCCTTGAAGTCACTCTACCAAGCTCTCAATTACCAAGAATCGCATCATTTCAAGCACATACCATCTAATGCCATCTTCCCTGTAGTTCAAGCTCAACCTTCACCATTGCTTTCAACTCTTAACTGACCAAGTGACCATACATTAAATTCCTGCACTTGCATTTCCAAATTCACAACAATGTAGAACCGACCTCCTATTGCTTTGTCCTCGTAAAATTCCATCTATAACTCCTCGCATTCCTTGCCTTTGTGAGACCCCATAGCATCGGCCTCATTCTCGGCTCTGCCAACATCCTTGCCATTAATCACCAAATGACTTCATCTCCTCATAATCGCTCACTCCAAAACAAAGACTGAATCTTAAATCCACCATATTTGCAGACCCATCATCCATTTGAGCCACAAACCCTTCGTGCATTGAAACAACACCAACAGTTCAATCTTCAATCCGGACTGCAACAAACTCCCAACAAACCACCACCTTCTAGCCATCGAGATCATCACCTGTCACTCAGAGCCATTACCATCCCTGCTTTGCCACTCTACTACGCCACATTCTCGTAACTCATTGTCAAGCTGCAATGACCTTGGACCCTCAAAGACTAACTCAAACTCCACAGAGACTTCCATCCTGCCAACTTCACTGCCACAATAGCTCAAACAGCCTATCACAGCTCTGCCAGACTCACATTTCACCACCAGAACCCTGCAATCACCACAGACAATCCTAAGCATACATCTATTGCAGCTCACAGCTTCATCAATCTCATGTCTTGAATCAATAGCGGCATCAATTCTGCCCTGTAACCATCATCGATGTCTCTCTCTGCCTCACAGATTCAACAATACCTACATCACAAAACCCATTTCTTCATATTAATTCTTGATTCCACAGCAACATCTCACTATTCACTAACAACATCTCTGCTTCTCCATTCACTTGATACAACCAATGTCTTCTCAAATAGCAATTCCAATTCTGCTTCAACCTCAGATCGAACCTGCTCTCTAATTCGAACCCATTCATCACATCCACCAGATCCCATTACTTCATTCTACAAATTGCACGAACCCTAACTTTTATCACCGAGTCTCACGGGTTTGATCTCTTTCTCTCAATTGCTCGATCTACAGCGTCTCCCTGAGCTCACAACAGCGGCAAGTTTCCAGCAACAACATCACCATCATCTTCTCCATCTCTGTATTAGTCTCTCGATCTCTCTCAGCAGCGGCAGCCATGGCTGTCTTCTTTCTCTCTTTCAGGTGAAAAGAAATGATGAGGAGAAGAAAATATCTCGATTTGAGCTGGGTTATTCGGGCATGGATCCGGGTATGGGTATGGGTCTACGGGTTTAGGGTGTGGGTGGATTAAGACACCCATCATAAGTACACCAGTTATGCTATTCTCACTCCCTTCTTTTGGATAAGGGACACCTCTTTGACCTCCCCTTAACCTTGGCTGGGCTCCATATAGTATTCTCTTCTTGGTTAAATGACAATTTTACCCTTTTGGCTCAAATTGGGTGATTTCTTCTTCTTTTCCTCCGTGCGACTCCATAGTAGCTATAAAACTCAAAACAAGCGTAAAATACATAATTTACACGAAAAATAACAAAGAAAGCATAAACTACTAGATAGTAAATACGGTGTATTCTACACCTATCAAAGAGGAAAAAGGAAGGCCCCAACTACAGGCCACTAGCCAAAACGTGAAGCACCGGCGCAACGGGAAACCCCGCCACGGAAGACCGCCACTAAAGCTCCCATGTATCATCATGAAACCGAAGGGAATACCTTCGATTTCCCGTTTCCTATCGAGGAGGTGATTGACCTCCTAGAAGCATGGATTCAAGATGATGTTATCAGACTGCCACCTCCCAGGCGTCCACCAACTGAGGCTGAGATGGCGAACCCCAAGTAATGCCATTACCACAGATTCGTTCACCACCCGACCAGTGATTGCAACATACTAAAGCATATTTTCAAAGAAAAGATAGAAGAGGGAGAGCTCCAACTGGGAGACGAGGGAGTACATCGAGACCCACTCCTAATAAGAAACTGTGGGTTCTCTGGGGACTCCGTGCACGAGACTGTACAATCCATGATGCAGCATGTATGCGAAATTCTCTATCTTTCCAAGGTGAAGCGCCAAGACATTTTCGCAGCTCTCAATCGTGTTGTATCCGGCAAACGACTTTTTCTCTCCCCGGAAACCACACCAGGGGCCAAAGCTTTCCAAACGGGCGGAATCAAAGGGGAGAACTGGGGACTGCTGACCACGTCCCGTTTAAGAGGTATCGAATTTGACAACACGCTCATCGACGCGGCCTCTGACCTCAACATCATTACTTTCAAGACACTAAAGGCTGCGGGATTTACAAAACAAGACGCTACCCACTCCCCGTCTGTGATTAAGAACCCGAAAGGAGGAGCTTTGAACGCGCATGGCTACATCAACCTCGAGATCAAGATGGGAGACGCTATAACGCATAGCAAATTCCACATTGTCAAAGAACTGGGTCACGACATGATATTGGGGCACTTATGGGTACTCGACAACAAAGCGAAATTAGATGTGCACCCTCTACCGACGTCCACGCCCGAAAGAATTTCCAACAAATCATCCCACTGGTTATCGCATCCACGAGTTATCAATGGAACCCAGACATCTGGAGAAGACCTGTTGGCGCTA
Source organism: Papaver armeniacum (assembly GCA_023531295.1). Taxonomy (NCBI): domain Eukaryota; kingdom Viridiplantae; phylum Streptophyta; class Magnoliopsida; order Ranunculales; family Papaveraceae; genus Papaver; species Papaver armeniacum. The sequence goes on from JAJJWW010009065.1 coordinate 254,952, forward strand.
GCTCATGGATTTCAAATGCAAGTAAGTCTGGCCGAACGACCTTCTCTACAACCAGTCATTCCTTTCCCTATTCCGTCATGGGGACTCGGCGCGATTACTGGAACGGACGCTGTCAAGAAATGTGAATGGGGTGCTGGGCCATTTGAACACTTTGCAAAACGCTTGGAAACTTCCATCGAAACCAATGGAGCCAAGACTCAAACGGTTGCACGACGCCTGAACCCGTTTTCAATCGGAGATATAGTGGTTAAGGTAAACTCGTTTCAAGTTGGGAAGATGACGGTAAAAATGGCTATTCAAATTGATTCGCCCAATGGAAGAGAAGACGAGCCGTATCTGGTGGCGGACATCCTTTTAGGAGGATATTGCAAGCTCATCAACACAGACACACCTGAAGGCGTGATAGTTCACTCGCGATGGCTCAAGGCCTCCAATCCCTAAAATGCTGTACTTTTTCAGCCACTCTCCCTTTAGTATTTCCTTTAACAATTCCTCTTAGTAGTTGTATTTCCCCAAGATGAATACACCGTTTGTATTCTTCCCCGGAATTTCATTTTTCGTCAAAAAAAAAAAAAAAAAGAGTATAAATACATCTCTTTCCAAACGAGTTCTCCAGATAGCAGAGAAATACATCAAACTAACCCAGAAAACCACTGCAAAGCCATCATACCACAACCATAAATACCTCATTCAATCATTCAAAAAAAATAATAATATATAAAGCGAAATGTTGACTGATGAAGAAGAAGGTAAATATGAGTTTACGAAAAGCGTCAGGGGAATTAAGCAACTAACAGGAATAACAAAAGGGAGGAACTAGACCTCGAAGGATGGAGCACGAGTCCCCTTGGTCAAGGCTATCTTCAAGCACTTCCCCCAAAAATCTCTCGGGCAACAAAGATTCCATTCAACGGTGTTATCAGCAGCAACCTCAACATCCCATCCCGAAGCAACCATAGCAGCAACAGTGTCCGCTTCGACGACCGGTTCAGCATACGCAACCATGACCCCACCAATATCGCCAACGACACCTCTGGCGTCAACTCCAAAGGCTACTTCGGTCCCGTCAGACGCTCCCTCGGAGGTTTTCTCATTGAACCTTCAAAGAAGATTTTTTGATTCATCCGCATCAAAATCGAGAACCATGGCGCTTGCCTCCAAAAGCTTCACATGATCGATTTTCCGTTGCTCCGACCTAGAAGCAGTTCGATCCGCCCTATAATTGGACCGAGGAAAGGTTTTGCCGCACTAGAACTTCTCAACACTCCAAGGTTCTTCCTCATTTTCTCGTCCCTCCTCCATGTTCACCGAACCCAAGAAAGTCTGAACACGCGCCTGCACTTCATGGAGATAGATGGAAGGGAGGTCCTTGATGATGTCACCAGCTTCATGGAACAGAGATTCGATTCTAGCTAATGCCTCCTCATGAGAAGAGGAGCGGTTTCCGCCAATTCTAAAGTCCTTCTCCGAAAAATTAAATACATGGCTATCCCTGGAGGGTCCCATCATACACTACAAAGAACAAGTAAAATGGTCCATCCTATCTATACACACATAAGAAAGAGGATAAAATAAAAATAAGAAGGAAACGCGAGGCGATGCCTGTAAAGAGGATGGACGAAGACGAACTACGTGAATGTAGAGTTCAAGATAATCTTTTATGTACAACAAGATGACGCAACCTCAAAAGGGAAAGCTTTTATACCGGCCGTGAGTTAAGGAATGATATCCGATCCTAATTAAACCTCATGCCTGGCTGTGAGAAATAATTATGGTTGGTGAGAAAGCATGGAAGAACGTGCTCAAGGCACACTAGATCGTGTTTTCCTTTCCCACCGCCAACGCTGAGCTTCGGAAGCAAAACCGGCAACATAACCAAAGCAGAAAGAGTAACGCTTTTCCTCTTTTCGTGGGCGTAAAGTTTTGGGTTGAAGAGAAGGAAAAACTTCCTGGTCGAGTCAAATAAAGAGGCAACCAAGCCCTTGAAGAAAAATCACCAAGCAATCCGTGCCATGTCTCATCCTCACCGCTACTGGCCATCTGTGCACGTCTCACCCCACCAAACCGCGCCTTTCCATAGTCACGCCAGGCCAAGCCATTCGCTCCATTGTCGCGGCCCCACCACGCCTAGCCGTCCGTGTACGTCTCGTCTTGCCAAGGCCACACTATGCCAAGCCGCCTGCTCCACTGTTGCGACCCTATCATCCACGCGCGTTTGCCTCACCAAGACCACTCCACCTCTTGGCCCCTCGAGCCAAGCCGTCCACTTGCGTCGCCTTCTAAGACCGCGCCCCCTTTGCCTTGGAGATGTACGACCAGACCAAGCCGGTAACTTTTATCTCACCACTCCACGATCTGCATTCCCAGTAAAACTTACGCAGGGCCGCCAACACGGGAAGACAAAACTCTCTTTACCACTCAAAAAGGTTAGTCGGATTCTCCTGACCATCTCTACAATAATTTACACCTCGATTCCGTCCTTGTCTGTCACCATCATATGCTTACCTCGCAACAAGGCACCTGTTCCGAGCTAAGCAGGGGACTTAATGTTGATGGTGGTTTTTAGCTTAGGGTTAAAATCGTAAAACACTAAACCCTAGCAGACGGTGATGTCACAACATTTAAAGTAACAAGCATTTAATAGGAACATTTAGTGAAACCTTTAATGTGTCCCTAAATAATTACCGGGGTATCTTTTTCAAATTAGGGTTACGACAAGCCAAACCCTAATTCCCACGTGTGCCAATGGCAAATCATGCCGACCACACCGACCGCGCCAAAGCATGCCAACCATGCGGCCGCACCTCTGCGCCAATGACAAATCATGCCAGCCACACCGACCACGCCAAAGCATGCCAACCATGCTAGCCGCACCTCTGTGCCAATGGAAAATCATGCCAGCCACACCGAGCGCGCCAAAGCATGCCAACCATGCTAGCCGCACCTCTGTGCCAATGACAAATCATGCCATCCACACCGACCGCGCCAAAGCATGCCAGCCATGCTAGCCGCACCTCCGTGCCAATGGCAAATCATGCCAGCCACACCTACTGCGCCATGCCAAACGCACCTCGCCATGGCCCCATACCGCGCCACCATACTGGTCTTCACTACGCGGCTATCAAAACGAAGGCATGCAACAATCAACGGTTGCCCTTCAATCCCAGGAGCAAATCCTGGCCGTCTAAGGTTACCAAACGACCTTTGCCCCAAAACCCTAACTTGGTCACGCACCTAGCCCAAGCTAGTCACGCCATGCGCCTATGGCAAACCCTTGGCCCCACATGCCAAGCCAAAACCGCACCTAGCCCAAGCTAGTCATGCCATGCGCCTATGGAAAACCCTTGGCCCCACATGCCAAGCCAAAACCGCACCTAGCCAAAGCTAGCCACGCCCATGGAAAACCCTTGGCCCCACATGCCAAGCCAAAACCGCACCTAGCCAAATCTAGCCACGCCCAAGGTGAACCCTTGGCCCCACATGCCAAGCCAAACCAAACCTAGCCAAGCTAGCCGCGCCATGCCAAACGCACTTTGCCTTGGCCCTAGCCATGCTAGTCACATCATGCCAAGCCAAACGCCCTTGCCTTGGCCCTAGCAACGCCATGCGCCCATGGCAAACCCTTGGCCCTACATGCCAAGCCAAACCAAACCTAGACAAGCTTGCCACGCCATGCCAAACGCACTTTTCCTTGGCCCTAGCCATGTTAGTCACATCATGCCAAGCCAAACGCCCTTGCCTTGGCCCTAGCCACGCCATACGCCCATGGCAAACCCTTGGCCCCACATGCCAAGCCAAAATCGCACCTAGCCAAAGCTAGCCACGCCCAAGGAGAACCCTTGGCCCCACATGCCAAGCCTAACCACACCCTAGCCGTGCCACCCTATTGGCCTTCCCTACGCGGCCACCAAAACGAAGGCGTGCAACAATCAACGGTTGCCCTTCAAACCCAGGAGAAAATCCTAGCCATCCAAGGTTACCGGACGACACATGGTAACCTTTGGCGAAAAACCTAAGTTTGGCCCGCCAAACCTTGCCATGCCAACGGCATGCCAACCTAGCCGCGCCACCACGTTGGCCCTCACTACGCGGCTACCAAAACGAAGGCGTGCAACAATCAACGGTTGCCCTTCAATCCCGGAGAAAATCCTAGCCATTCAAGGTTACCAGACGACACATGGTAACCTTTGGCAAAAAAACCTAAGTTTGGCCACGCCAAACCTTGCCATGCCAACGGCATGCCAACCTAGCCGCGCCACCACGTTGGCCCTCACTACGCGGCTACCAAAACGAAGGCGTGCAACAATCAACGGTTGCCCTTCAATCCCAGGAGCAAATCCTAGCCATCCAAGGTTACAAGACGACACATGGTAACCTTTGGCCCGAAAACCTAAGTTTGGCCACGCCAAACCTTGCCATGCCAACGGCATGCCAACCTAGCCGCGCCACCACGTTGGCCCTCACTACGGGCTACCAAAACGGCGTGCAACGATCAACGGTTGCCCCTCCTCTCAAGATGCAAAATCTCGACCGTCGAAGGTCACCAGGCTGGCAAGTTTCCCGAGCTTGACTTGCCAAGCCACAACAATGTGCTACATGTTTTCCAAAACATTCGAGACATCAACACAAACTTGGGGATCCTCTTTGGGTATTGGTTTGGCGGTTTACAGCGTGCGGCGTACACTACGCCTGTCATTAGGAAGTGTCATAAGGGTGAGGCGGTTAGTAAATACGGGAAGTTATGTGTGAAACGTTCATGGGACATAAAGCACATGCGTTAACAACTTTATGGGACATCAATTCCATAACGTTAGCAGTTTCATGCGTTAACCACTTTATGGAACATCAATTCCATGCATACGGTTACCACCTCCTCCCATTTACTTCCCCACTCCTTAATGAGACCGATTATGCGTTTTTACTCGACTTGTATAAATAGGTCTTACCTATTTCCATTGAAGAACAAGTTCATACGGGAGATACAACACTCAGAAATACTTACTTGCTAGCTCACCTTGGGAGCTCTCTCACTTTTCTGATAACAAGTCGTAGTAACCCAACTACTCTTCCGTAATCAACTATTAATGGTCTCACCACTTTCCTTGCTTCCCTCCCCAAAACCAACCCATTCTCCTCCACTTTGTGACCGAGGCAAGTCTGGAACGACCATTTCTTGGTTTAGGCCGGACTTGTACAGATTGATCTCTCGAATCTAAAGTACTCCCTTGCAGTACATTGTTTAGGGTTTAAATTGTTTCTTACCTGCACACCCGCAATTAAGAAACCATTTTCACCTACAAACAGTTATATATACAGTTGTTATTCACAAACTATTTTTCGTCAAAGCCATTTTCAAGTAATTGAAACATAACATGACTTTCGTCACTAGGTAAAGATGAACTTGGTCAAAGCGAAAGCTTACCAACACATATTTCGAGAAATAGATAAGCGAGATAAACTCGTCTCGAAATAGCAAATGTGTATAATCAAAGTCTATATAGCAAAACGACTCTTGTCACAAGATAGGAGATAGAGTAGATAGACTTTTGATTGATAGATAAGTTCAAGTCTCCACATACCTTTTATGAAGTTCCACCAGTTCCTTGAGTAGTTCGTCGTCTTGTATGATGATCGCCATGGAGTTCTTGAGCTCAACTACACATTCTATCCTAGTCCGAGACTTAGTTATAGTAGACTAGAAATCAAGACTTATAGTTTTGATCACTAACATTGACAAACATGCTTGAGATAGCAACGCATGCGAGTTCGACCGAGTAGCGCTCTAACAAACTATATAAACCCAGTCCATTACATTCTTTCAGCTGCTACATGGCATGTCAGTTGCACGGAACTGGCAGCCTTTCCCTTCATTACTCCACGTCCAGATACATATTCTTTTCCCTGAGTTTGCTTAGAGACTGATTTCCCTTCTGTAACCTTCCATGTGTTTGCATACGGTGAGAAACTCCACGCCGTAGGTTTCCCTGACATTCCCTACGGTGGGAAACCACTCCGTAACTCCTCCTGAGGTTTACCTGAGTTTCGATACGGTGAGAAAACTCATCCGTAGCTTTCATGAAGTTTTCAACTTCTTTTCCTTCTCACTCATCTTTACTCAAACTCATCTTCTCTGTTCTCTGCTAAACTAAACCACATCCATCAGTCCAACTCCACAGCCTTCACCAGCGACCACCTTGTAGCCATCATCTTCTCTTCACCATGCATTCACCGTTGCTGCCAGCAATATCATCGAACTTCATCACCACAGTTCAACCTCCGTCCCTTACTTCTTCAAACTCGGTTCTCGAGCTCATTGCCATCATCATTCCTTTCATGCCAAACAGACTCGAGATCTTCTCATGGTACGTCATTAATCAACACTGACTGAAGCAGTACTGCCTTCCATCGGTACCTCCATCTCTTTCTCAAACTCAGTTCCTTGTTAATGGCAGCACCTCTCTGTTAACAACTCACATGACCTCGATCAACTCCATCAAGTCGCCGGTAAAACTCATAGCAGCTTCACTCTCGTTCTCCCTATCTTATTAAACTCAGCCAACTCCAGAACTCACAACACCGTCCCTGTTAATCTTCTTACTCGGCCAAGCTCCATCAGTCGACTTCAATAGCAGCAAGGATATCGCTGCCAAAATCAAACTCCAGTTCCTCTTCTCATTCGAGAATACCATAGCCAACAACTCCATCTCCATTAACAGCAACTCCCAATGACCATTGACCATCATTCGATCTTCCATCTTCTGCCAGTCTTCATCATCAACATTGCGTTGATCAATCACCTTCTCGAGCTCCCTGTTTTGTTCGTTAAACCACCATCACTGCTTCCCTTTTACACTCGACTACAGACTCCTCAACATGTTTTTACCTTCATCTCCATCGACCATAAACTTCTCCATCGGTAACAGAACCTACAGCATACCTTCCCTTGCTTCACATCATTCGCTGCCAATAACCTCCAGCATCACCATTAGTTCATCATCATAGCCCATCAACAGCTCCCTTGCTTCATTGCATACTCGACCATTGACACTAACTATCAGGTACAGCATAACAGTCGAGCTCCACTTCTCCGTCTTTTCTCAACTGCCGGCATTCACCATAAAATGTTTCCCGTGTAAAGAAAGTGAAGATGAAGTGCCCTGAGTAATCTGCAGGGTGCTTATAACAATTCTGTAGGCTTAACAAAATTTCGCAACTTTACTCGCTTCAATCGCCCGTCATTTATTCATACGACATCGGAATGACTCCATTCTTTCGCCGCTGGCTTCGTCTTTTCGTCCTCTTCGAGATGATATCAAGCACTCCTAGATTTGAATGAGCTCTACTTGGTCTTTGGCCCTTCTCCACTTGTAGCTAATTTCTTTTATTGCACGATTACGTGCCAATTCACTTCTTTTGGATGATTCATCTAGCAACACACAAATAAGAGAAAACAAACGTAATATACAATAATTTGTAAGAATATATAGCAGTTACTAGCATGGATTCGACACTAAATATATGCAAAATATGCACTTAACAAATTCCCCCACACCTGGCTTTTGCTAGTCCTCGAGCAAACTATCTAAAATACAACAACTCCATATCGTCGAGAAAACGGATGCACTTAGCTAATGCAACATGCCTTTAAATCCCTAGGTGTCCCTAGTGGACGAGTTATAGTCTCGTGAGGGTTTAGTAGAGATATACCCACAAAACCTACTTTTCTAGCTTACTAGTTCTCCCGAAATGATAGCATCCAACACGCTAAGAAGACATAGATATTCTGCACACTATTCATAATAAGTTAGACATATATATGAACACAATCTCATCCTTAAAAGTTGAGAGAGAAATAACCATCCCTTATCGAAAGAATCCGGGTTCGAGAGTAATCAAAAAGTCTTGACTTTGCCTTACCAGAAAGGGTTTTATGAAGTTGCTCTCAATAATAAACAGCTTTTTATGGGTCACACATGTGTCCAGGTAGGAATGAAGAGAGAATCCTGTGACACGTTGAATAGTAGGAAGGAAAAACCCTCCGAATTGTTTTGAAAACCCACATCTTTTATCATTTTGAAAACCCAATTTTTTTTTTTCTGACGATTTCTAAGAAAGGAAATCAACCACTTAACGAAGGTGGGAATATGCTTACTTACCTCGTTATCTTTTCGACGTGTAGTTAGCACCAGCATCCATAGAAACGTCTTCGGTCTTCAATCCTTGTCTTCATCTTCGTCTTCGGTCTTCAACTCTTGATGATAACTCTTGAACTTCGTAGAATCTTGACATTGTAACTCTTTTTCTTCAAATCCTTGTTGCTTGAAACTTCATTATAAATATATCTTCTTCCATTGGCTTTATTGAAAGAATAAAACTAAAAACAAACCACAATATGATACAACGAATTTTTCTTGTCTCTTTTTTTTTTTTTTTTTTTTTTTTTGAGTGAGACGAGAAAAATGAAACACATGCAAAATGAAAACAAAACAATAAAACTAATAATGAACCTAACAATTTTTTTTTTAATAAAACAAATAAAAATAACGATAAAATAAAAATGCAAGTACAAAGGCCATGGTGTAAGTACTTTACCGCTTGATTCTTCACAACTTGTATGTCTTAATATCATAAACTTCTTGAACTCTCATCTTGATAATTTTCGCTCTTGTACATAAGTCTTCAACATGTAGAAATTCTGCACCTTGTCTTGTTGCTTTACTTGAATTTGAAATCTGCTCATATTCTGTGTTGTTGCCTGTAAACCTTAAATGTCTTCAACTTTCCTTGTAGATTTTGATGTCGCTTCACTTGTTGATGATGATGTGTTTCTATGGACCTGTTGGTGTAGAGAGAGATAAAGTGGATGATGCTAACTGCGAACAAGATTACAAGTGGTATGTAAGTTAGCAATTCGATGTCACCATCATGATTGATAAAATAGCACTCAAGATATCAAAGTAGTGCTTCTATTGGTGGGAGGTTGGGTAGCTCACCATTCTACCCGGAATTAACATACGATGACACACACTCTAAAAGCACATATTTAGACACGTACAAAGAATTGAAGGTCGGTGCCTCACATGATGTAACAATAGGTAGTCTCCACTATAAGGGATCACAATTCTACTACTGAATTCAGTCTGCCCCTTATTTGCCACTGGCATGGTTAAATCCAACTTTAACTCTCAAACAAGGAAGAAACTCGATCATGTTCTCTGGCATCTTTCAGTTCAGTCACTCTTGTGAGAATTTCAATGTAATCTTAGCGACATGTATACTATGTGACTCTAAACTAACTACAAGTTGGAGTTTTTCATGCAAATATGTACAAAATTTTGAAAAAATATATATGCAAAATACTCCCCCACACTTAAACTTCACATTGTCCTCAATGTGTAAAACCGAAAGTTCTGAATTTTAACATAACAGCAGATAAAACGCAAAAACGGTACAAATTGGTAAGGAAATTGGAAAAACTCCATTTCACAAAAGTTGTTCATCTACGTGTTTTCTACAAAGTTTCAAAAGGGCACAGTGTTTTGATAAACGGTATGACAGTTATGGTCTCTGGACTGAACTACGCGCAGTCTGAATTTTTCTGACAAAAAGGTATTCGTCATAATTCTCTTCTAAAATAGATTCCGGACTCAATGAAATTAAACATGGGGATGCAAATATGATAAGAAAACAATAAAAACAAAAATAAAAGTAAAAATAAAAGAGTTTAAGATACAAAACCTATGGGTTGCCTCCCATTAAGCGCTTGGTTTAAAGTCGTCAGCCCGACTTGGCATTCTCCTTATGCTACTCCTCCCGAGGGAGTAAATCTCGAAACTCAAGGAGTCTTCATCCACCTTGTCGCGTTGAACTTCCCCAAATACCAATAATCTGAAAATTTGAGGATCCACCCAGAAAATAATCTGCATTACAAATAATAACTTCACAACGATGTTAGCACAAATAATAATAGTGATGCTATCACTCGATAGAAGTTTCCCCAACACTTAGTCCTTTCTACACTGGAAGTGTATAGAGAACATATAATTTGGGAACTTCTATGGATTTCTCTTGGTGAACCTGCACGTGAGAATCAAGTATTTCCAATGGTGGATATTTAGAAGCAAAGTCCAATAAAACTTCTGAAGCACATGCGTACAAGCATATATAATTGAGGTAAAGGAGAAGAATCAATATGCAAGGGATTAGACAAACCTTGAAACAACTCTTGTATTGCGTAATCATCTTCATCCTTAGATAATTCAAGTGAATTACTTACCTCTCGTATCTCGTGGTCCTCTATCAAACCTTACAACCATTTTTTATCATTTTCTGCTTCAACCAAAGTGTCAGCATCATTATAATCATTTGCAAGCTTAATTGGGTCTTCCACGAATTCATTCAGCTTGGTTTCATTCTCAAGCATCATCTCTTCAACATTCTCATCATCGGAATAGGGCCATTCTCCAAGAAAGTCATCTTTGGTACAAATCCTTAGATCTTCTTGTGAGTATGTTACACCGTTTACAACAATAGATAAATTATATCCACTCTCCTCCTTTTGAATAGGTGAAGGATCTTTATTATGATCCGAAGTAGGAATAACTTCCTCATTGTTGTAAGGAATTCGCAAAGGTTGCTCATCTTCATCAGAATCTTCGTCATCCTCATAATCTTTAACATCCCAACGGCGTTGGAATTCCATTCGTATGACTCTGTTAATTTCTTCAAGAGTCTCTTCTGATGCTCCGGCTTCTTCTAGCTGATCATATTGCTTAGAAAGTTTTCGGATATTAAGACATTTTCTTTCATCATTCACGATAGAGTCTCCAGACCATATCTCTTCTCTTGGAATGAGAGAATTAAGAATATGATAAATAGGAACAGGTCTAGATTCACTCTCATAAGGATTCTCCAACATATATTGTTCTCAGCAATGAATATTAACAATTCATAGTGAACACTAACAATGGTACCTGAAACAAAAAAAAATCTAGAAAACACGAATCAAAAACTAAAAACAATATCTACAAACAAAAATAACAAAAATAAATAACAACTAAAGCTACCAACTGCTCCCCGGCAGCAGCGCCAAAATTTGATGCGTGTCGTGAGTGCAATCAAATTAAATCACTTATTTCCACACAATTAACTGGTAATATAATGGAAGCAAGGATCGTTCCCACGAAGAGCAGGGAGTTTAGTTGTCAAAAAGGTCACAAATAGAGGGTTTTTGTTTTAGATTGTAAACAAAGAAAATAAAAATAATAAAATTGCAAGCAATTGAGAGAAATATGATCAGGGAATCCTTCTTCGTTACTAAACCGTCATCAAAGTAGCATATTCATCTATTCTTTGTAAATCACAGATTATTACCAACCATAGGAAAGAAGGTACGCTTATAGCTATCCCCAAAATTCCTTAAATCAATGGAAAATAGGTACGCTTAGTCTCCAAATTTCTATCCATCTGAACCACCTTGAGGTACGCTTACAAGATGTAATTCAGTCGAATGCCTAAAGGTTTGTGAACTTAGGTTTGATCCTAGCAGTTAAACTCCGTACGCTCGGTCCACTTTCTAGGGTTGTTTTTACTTGCGATTGCTCCATAGAATCCCTCTACAAGGTTTCACAATTTCTTCTTGTGTAAGAGTTATTCAATAATTACGGATATCCTAACTCATTACTAGCATTAGATTTATTAACAAATTGACTTAGTTGGCCACCTAAACAATTTATCAATCAATCATAAAATTATTAAAGTAAAAACAAACAATAATCATATGAATAATTTTTGAATAGATTTATATGCTAAATTGAATCATGTATTAGAACTAGAATTCATCCCCAATCACTAAGAAGTTTAGCTACCCATGGTACTAACAAAACCCATGAGTTTCATATGATATAATGGTAAAGAAATAGTTACGGTGATGAATCGCTCCAAAACCCTAGCTTTTCTTCTCTTGTGTTCTTCTATCCAATGGCTTGATTAAAAATTATAAGATATATTAGAATGGTCTCTTATATAGTACCCAAGCTGTAGAGGCGCCCGTGCATCGAATCCCGTGCCATACAACTGCCAAAACTCGTCAAATTTCCAAAACCAATTCGTCCAAGTCTGCCATGGAAAGGAAAATATTTCAATGGGCCACACTAACTGTATAAACCCAGTCCATTACATTCTTTCAGCTGCTACATGGCCTGTCAGTTCCACGGAACTGACAGCCTTTCCCTTCATTACTCCACGGCCAGATACATATTCTTTTCCATGAGTTTGCTTACGGACTGGTTTCCCTTCCGTAACCTTCCTTGTGTTTGCATACGGTGAGAAACTCCACGCCGTAGGTTTCTCTGACATTCCCTACGGTGGGAAACCACTCCGTAACTCCTCCTAAGGTTTACCTGAGTTTCGATACGGTGAGAAAACTCATCCGTAGCTTTCATGATGTTTTCAACTTATTTTCCTTCTCACCTCATCTTTACTCAAACTCATCTTCTCTGTTCTTTGCTAAACTAAACCACATCCATCAGTCCAACTCCACAGATTCCAACTCCACTGCCTTCACCAGCGACCACCTTGTAGCCATCATCTTCTCTTCACCATGCATTCACCGTTGCTGCCAACAATATCATCGAACTTCATCACCACAGTTCAACCTGTTAGAGCATAGCTCGGTTGAACCCACCAAGCGTTGGTATGTCAAGTTTGGTTGTCATATTTTAGTGAATCAAAACTCACGTTAAGAGTCGCTTGATTATGTACTAGAGTCAACTTCGTATAGGTTAGCTTGAAAGTATTAGGATAATGAGACTTTACAAGTATTGCGAAGACTTAAAGATATGAAGAATCAAGGAGCTACAACGACAACAATCATCCTTCCACTTGAGGTTAGTGATATTTGACTTGAACTGTTTCATTTCCTAACGTATCTTTCAAATCATGCATATTGAAAACAAAACTGCGAAGCATATTTGAACTCTAGATAGACATAGTATTAAGGAATACAATACGAGGTTTATTGCTTAACCATTAAACTTTGTAGATAAGACATCGCCATAATCATTTGAATGCTATTGTGATTATGTATGGGTATGAGGTGAGGATTTCATCCTAGGGAACAATGTTTTTCATGTGTTCTAAGGAAGTAAGTTCATAAACTTGTTTGTGAATCGAAAAGGAAATCGCCAGGCGTTATTGGGATTGTTATTCATTGCATATCTTGTGAACATCCAATATGTGTGATTTAGTAGAACCGTTCATGACTTGTTGTGTTCATGGTAAAACTATTCACAAAGGCGTGACTTATGTATTGGTATGACTTTTATTAGTGAAACCGATCTTAAGTAATCACTAGAGATGGTATGATCGGGTTTGCGATTTTATGTCTGACCAAATATGGGAAAGGGGAACCGATCCTAGTAAGAGGTGCAGTACATCACAAAGGGGAACCGATCATTGTATGAGGTGCAGCAAGGTTTATAGCAGAAAGGGGAACCGATCCTATGGACATGTGCAACATATATAAGTTAGATACCATATATATGTGGGGAACCGATCCTAGTACCTAGTCAACCGAATTTTGGAAAGCTAGTGTGACTATGTACAATACTCACATGGAAGGTAGAACCGAAACTTGTTTTGGTAGAACCGTTAAACCCATGATTTGTGATTGAATGTTATTTGATCAATCGCATAGTTCTTGAAAGTCAGATGAACCAATTCTAAACTTGTTTGGAAGTGTGGAAAATCGGTTTCAAGGTTGTAAGTGTGAAATAAAACTTACAAAGTTAAGATGTCGACATACTTTGAACACGTGTTGTGAATGTTTATTATTTAATTGTTCAAAGTTATTCCTTAATAGCTAAGGGAAGAGAATCCCAGGATCGAAACATAAATAAGTTAAGAATCTTTTAATTAATGTTACTAACTTCATTTTTAGGAAAATAAGAATTAGTAATGTGCATTTACTAATTAGAGATTTTCTAAGAGATTTCGATCATTATTTTTGGACAGAGCATTTTCAGGAATTATGGAAACCGAATTTTTGCTTTAATGAATATCTTGAGAATATTTTCGGTTTTGCGAATTCCTTGGTGTCCAAACTTCCTTGTCTATAAATACTTGAAGTTTGCCTTTCTAGCAAACTAATCCTTCATAACAGCAAACTACCTCTTGTTGTGATGCTACTGGTGAAGCCGTCTATTCGGAGAGGAGAGTAACCTAATTAGGCGAAATCTCTTACGGCCGCTCAGTTTAATGTCTTCTTTGGGATTGGGAAGCTTTATTAGTACCGTTGGTGGGAAACTAGATAATTGTGGTTTATCTTTTGTTTTCATTGATTTGATTGACTAACTGTGGTTGAACTTTGATTGCACCTAGTTTGTTTATGCTTGAGAATCTTCTCTTCTGATATAAGATTCACTCAAACTAGTTCAGAGTTTCGACAGGGATCTTTAGACTGTTGTTAGTTCTAAAGACGATCTTGTGATAATCCATTGTTAACAGACTCCGTTATGTGTGTGATTGATCACAAGAGATTCAAGTGATTGTGTGCATGTGTTTATCGAAGATCTAAGAAGATTTGAAGACAAAGAAGATATTGAAGATTTCTGATTTGTGGGTTCATAATCTTTGGTGTGCACAATACTTGTTTCGGTAAAAAGAGGATCCAATTAATAATCGGTTAATCCTTGTGATATATTGGATTGATTAATTGAGTAGATCGGCATCAACATAATTCTTTGGATTAAGAGTGTTGTTGGCTTAATCTTAAACGATTACTTCGGTAATTGAACATAAGATAGATCTAAGGACCTGACGAAGGAGTTTATGTTAAGATAAACATAAGAGCCTTTGTCCGACTCATATCACTTGGTTGAATAGAGTTGATACCAAACAGATTTGTTGTTCCTTTACTGTTTGGAATACGAACCAAAGGAATTGTTCCAAGTACGTGACTTAGGTCGGAGGCGTGGGAATACAGACGGAACTAGGTGAACTATAGATTTAGTTGCTTGGTCTCAACTATACGAAGTTAGGTGTAATTTTGTGTAGCGGCTTAATCCTGAGAGTATTCAATTCTGGACAAGGTCCCGGGGTTTTTCTGCATTTGCGGTTTCCTCGTTAACAAAATCTTGTTGTGTCATTTACCTTATATTTCCGCATTATAATTGTTTTATTATAATTAAAGTAAATCACACAAAAGTTAATTCCTATTTACTTGATAAGTGAATCATATTGTGTTTGGTTAAGTCCGAACCTTTTTATCAAGTAACATACTTCGTTGTTGTATTGTCTCGATCTCGTATCCATAGACGATCACACAAAGTGTGAACCGATTAGTTGTATTGTCTCTACTCAGTTCATAGAAAATCACTTTCGGAGAAAGGACTTATAGGTAGAAAAAGTTTTAGCTTGAGGTATATTTGGGTACCTATGTTGTATTAGGCGCTAGGCGAGGCGAGGCGCCAAACCTAACGCCTAGCGCCTAGCGCCCAGCCGCCTAGGCGCGCCTAAGGCGCCCTAGGCGACCACTTGTATGCTAGATGAGTATTTAGGCTGATATGATAGATTTTTTAGACAACTAAGTATTTTCATCAACTTAAAGAAGACAGTCAATGTGGAATCACCAGGATTCAGTCTTTCAGACATGTATAAAACCCAAGAATGGGCAACAAAACTAAATCACATCCTCTGTTTTTCTCACAATTTTGGCTTTTGCAAATCGAAGAAAATAAAAGAGGAATATATACTATGCATGATCGCAATCTCTATATATAGATACAGAGATGACTATGATCTGTATATAAAATTAAATTAGGATATATATATATATAGTGTATATAAACTAATTACATCAATCGCGTTTATTTTCCTAATCTCAATTTTGCTTTCCCTATTTTCGTCATTCTATTGGTATTGATTGATCTTTTTACAATCAAATTTTTCTATAATTACATCAAATAATAAAACCAATTACTATAACTGAAAAATAAATCACGTCAATCAAGTTATTCTCCTATATATTATATTTCTTACCATATCTTGATCACGCAATGTAAGCGGTGATTGATAGTATAATATTGAAAAAGGAAACAGAGTAATATATTTGCACGTTTATAGTCTAATTTTCTATAGGTAGATCAAGTAATAAAACTAATTACCATAACAGCATTACGAAGTATAAATGTAAATCACGTTATGATATTTGACCGGATATTTCCTTAAGTTTTGTTCTTTTAATTATGATATTAAAACCAATTACTATAATTACTTAATTTCACGTTAATAACCATGCGTTATTTCCTAAATCTGAAATTCTTACCATATATATTTGATCTTTGTTTATGGTGATTGATTGGAGTATAACATGAATAAGGAAACAGAGTTAATCCACTTTCCATATTAGGCATACTGTAACTGATTACCACCTACCCATGCCGCCTTTGGCGCCTATGCTGGCGCCTAATACTTAGGCGAGGCGCTAAAAGCGCCAAACTCGCTCGTCTAAGGCGTCGGAGTGGAATATAGGATAGAATTGGATTCCTAGGACGCTGGTGCTGCGCTTAGTGCGCCTTTGGCGCCTAGGCGCCAAAGGCGCTCGCCTTTTACAACATAGTTGGGTACCCTTGCCTTTTCACAACCTCCGTCCCTGACTTCTTCAAACTCGGTTCTCGAGCTCACTGCCATCATCATTCCTTTCATGACAAACAGACTCGAGCTCTTCTCATGGTACGTCATTAATCAACACTGACTTCAACAGTACTGCCTTCCATCGGTACCTTCATCTCTTTCTCAAACTCAATTCTTTGTTAATGGCAGCACCTCTCTGTTAACAACTCCCATGACCTCGATCAACTCCATCAAGTCGCCGGTAAAACTCATAGCAGCTTCACTCTCGTTCTCCCTATCTTATTAAACTCAGCCAACTCCAGAACTCACAACACCGTCCCTGTTAAACTTCTTACTCGGCCAAGCTCCATCAGTCGACTTCAATGGCAGCAAGGATATTGCTGCCAAAACCAAACTCCAGTTCCTCTTCTCATTCGAGAATATCATAGCCAACAACTCCATCTCCATTAACAGCAGCTCCCAATGACCATTGACCATCATTCGATCTTCCATCTTTTGCCAGTCTTCATCATCAACGTTGCGTTAATCAATCACCTTCTCGAGCTCCCTGTTTTGTTCGTTAAACCACCATCACTGCTTCCCTTTTATACTCGACTACAGACTCCTCAACATGTTTTTACCTTCATCTCCATCGACCATAAACTGCTCCATCAGTAACAGAACCTACAGCATACCTTTCCTTGCTTCACATCATTCGCTGCCAATAACCTCCAGCATGACCATTAGTTCATCATCATAGCCCATCTCACAGCTCCCTTGCTTCATTGCATACTCGACATTTGATACTAACTATCAGGTACAGCATAACAGTCGAGCTCCACTTCTCCGTCTTTTCTCAACTGCCGGCATTCACCATAAATGGTTTCCCGTGTAAAGAAAGTGAAGATGAAGTGCCCTGAGTAATATGCTGGGTGCTTATAACAATTCTGTAGGCTTAACAAAATTTCGCGACTTTACTCACTTCAATCGTCCGTCATTTCTTCATACGACATCGGAATGACTCCATTCTTTCGCCGTTGGCTTCGTCTTTTCGTCCTCTTCGAGATGATATCAAGCAATCCTAGATTCAAATGAGCTCTAATTGGTCTTTGGCCCTTCTCCACTTGCACGATTACGTGCCAATTCACTTCTTTTGGATGATTCATCTAGCAAAACACAAATAAGAGAAAACAAACGTAATATACAATAATTTGTAAGAATATATAGCAGTTACTAGCATGGATTCGACACTAAATATATGCAAAATATGCACTTAACATCTATATACTCTATCTCCTATTTGAGACAAGTTGTATAGCTATGTAGACTTCGATTATACATATTTGATATTTCGAGTTGAGTTTAACCGCTTACATATTTCTCATTTCAAGTTCATCTTATATTCTTGTGAAAGTCAAAAGATGATCATGTGAAAATCGGTAACATCTTATAATGAGACTCATTTGGTGTAGACTTGGAATGTTTCGTATTGATCATTCGATCACTTGAAAATTTCTTTGAAGATAATAGTTTGTGTGGGACAGCTATTGTCGTCTTCTAAGAATGTTTCAATGATTGAAATGGGAGTTTAGAACAATTAACCATGATTGGATATAACACAGTATGCGCACTTTT
The DNA here is from genome assembly GCA_023531295.1 of Papaver armeniacum. Classification (NCBI taxonomy): domain Eukaryota; kingdom Viridiplantae; phylum Streptophyta; class Magnoliopsida; order Ranunculales; family Papaveraceae; genus Papaver; species Papaver armeniacum. The sequence continues at coordinate 273,198 of JAJJWW010009065.1, forward strand.
ATGCTAACTGTTGTAAGTTATTCCAAGTCCGGGAACCATAGTATTCATGATAGCTCAAGAATTCAATACCTAGATTCAAACCTGAGCTCTTAGATATTACCCGTTTGCATACTTGAGTGGGTTATGTTCTAAAATCGGTTTGTTCATGAACTAATACATTTATAAATTAAGGAATGCAATCTTTTGCAAACCGTGGTTGTATTCATGAATTGATTCGAGTGAATCAAAATCGATTTTGATTCAATTGTGTCTTGTATACTTCTATGAGAATATAAACAATTGAACAACTCTAGAACTAGTTTCATTTGAGTCATTTGAACTAGTTGTGATTGAGATGAACAAGGTTGATATGAAAGTGTTCATATGGTTCGGTTAACTATTGTTGAGCCAACAAGGTGTACACGTTTTGATTTATCTAAATGAAGTCACTTTTCATTTGTGTGTAACAAGCTAAGTTCGATATAACGGTTGAAAGATATTAGCTTTAGTTTAATCAGGTTTTCATCTATCGGTGAATATTGAATTCTCTTATCCAAGGTAACATTGATTGCAAACCCTGATTTGAAGACTATATAAGGGAGATTTAATCTCTCCTGTGTGATACTAGTTGCGACTAGAGATTCTCTTTTAACTTAGATTTTTCTAAAACCATTATAGGTTAACGACTTAAAGACTTCATTAGGATTGTGACCTAACTATTTTCTTTAGTTTATCTTCTTTATTTTAAGTCTAAGATTTTCGAGATTTAATCTTAGGCAAGATAAAAGTAATCACAAACATCTTCGTCTCATCGTTTGTGATTTCAGTATATCTTGTTTCGCTACAATACGATTAAGATTATTGTGAGGTGATTGATAGTATCAGGTTGGGGAATGTAAGTGGGTGTAGATCACCTTGATTTATCAAAAGGAGGTATCAGGCAGTTTATCTATTCAATAGACTTTTCTGTGTGATACTGATTTGTTTATCAAGTCTTCGACTTTGGGTCGTAGCAACTCTTGGTTGTGGGTGAGATAAGTTAAAGGAATCAAGTGCGTAGAGTCCTGCTGGGATTCAAAGGCGTAAGGAACGCGAATGTACCTTAATCAGTGTGAGATTGGTTAGGGCTCAACTACATTCTAGTCCGAAGTTAACTTGTAGTAGGCTAGAGTCTGTAGAGGCGGTTCAAATCTGGACTAGGTCCTGGGGTTTCTCTGCATTTGCGGTTTCCTCGTTAATAAAATTTCTGGTGTCTGTGTTATTCCTTTTCCGCATTATATATTTATATATAATTGAAATATCACAGGTTGTGCGTAGTTCAATCAATTAGATAATCCAACCTGTGGTTGTTGATATAAATTGATTGACACTTGAACATTGATCTTTGGTACCGTTCAAGTTGTTTCACATAATAATCAGGCTCACGGATTTCTATCTGTTTGATTTGCTGATTACATCGTGAAACAGAGATACAACTCTTGGATATATTTCCATTGATTGAGTCTGACTGTCTAGTTGATTCTTTTGGAATTATATTGGAGTTTGTCCATACATATTGCCTAAACGAAATATTGGGTGAGATTGTTAGACCCCCGCTTTTTCACACCTCATATATTAGAACTGAAACAAGCTTTTACAAGGATGGTTTTACAGATTATAAGAGGGTTTAGTCTTCTACCATTGATTTTTAGATCTCTCGACAGTTCAGAGTATTCCACCATTATAACCAAAGAAACCATACAAAGTATAGATATCGAGGTTAAATCTATGCTTAAGTCGTCAAAAACAAACCAAAAAATCTAACATGACTGCACAAAGCATATATATTAGGATCAACAATTGATCCTTCCGATTTTCAAGGGTCTTCATACTAAGTTAATTGGCCATGTTTGGGCTGTTAAAGACAACACCAAACAATCTAACAACACTGCACTAAGTAATGGCGTTAGGATCATCAAATGATCCATCAATTTTTTAAAAGATTTTTCCTAATAAAGTAATGAGTAAAGTAACTAATATACCACACTAAAATTAAACTAAAGTAGCACATAGTAATTAGCATGGTCTGTATCGGTCGGAAGCGGTCTAAATGGGTCTGCATCTGTGTCTGAGTCTTGGTGATTGGAGTCTTGATAACAAAAGTTGTTGCCTAATATGATGTTCCATACTGGGTTGTTGTTACCAACTTTGTTCTTGTTGATGTTTTTCAACACAGTTAACGTGACAACAAACAAGAACTAGCTAATTGTGAAAGTATAAAAAGTTAACAAAATAAAAAACACCCAAAATTAGTAGGAAAAAAAAGTTCCAGAACTGCAAACAGTAAAAACATAGCTAAAATCAAATAAAATTTTACCTAGATCTAATAGTGAAAGATAAACTAGAGAAGAAGTTGTTATGGAGGATGTTCTGCTCAGACTTGCTCCAAAAAAGGAGCGATCTGAACAGAGACGGCTATAATACTTTAGGATTGCCTCCATAATACTTTAGGATTGCTGATGTTTTATTTTAGAAAAGAACATAGGGGAGGAAACATGAAGAAAAAAAAATGTAGAAATTGGTTTATATTAAGGATAACCTTTTGGTTTAAATTGGCTGGCTATCCACATGAAAAGCCAAAACTAGGCGTTTTACTTCCACCATTTTGCTATCAGATGGGATTCAAACCTGACAAAAACAACCAAGACCTGCTTTTAGGATTGAATATTAAGTTTTGTTTGTGAACATCAAATGATTGACTAGTCCAATTTTCGGTTGGTCCAATAATGGGACCGAAACCAGTCCATTCTCGTTTCTGGTCTTATACTCCTACTGTCGTTTCCATGTATCAAATCAATTAAAGAGGAAGGATTCCATCACACTTAAAATTATTAAGAAACACATCAAATATAAAATTAGATTATTGTCTCTCTAGCGTTGGATGTCTTTTTTGTGGATAAAAACCAAACAAAAAATGATGTTTATGTTGTTATATGGTGTATTTGTACATGTTATATTTTGATGATATGTTCTCTTCTTCGTGCCAATTAGTCAAAAGTTCAACATACCTACCAAAAAGGAACGCATTCCGAAATATAAAACCTCACGATCTACCGATCTTAATTTTGACGGCCACAAATCCGTTGATTTTTAACGGCTCATTTTCAAAGTAGTAGATGGTGATGTTATACTTTTCGGAATACGTTCATTTTTGGTAGGCTTGTAGAACATGGCAAGAGGAACATATCCTCAAAATATTAGCTTCAATTCCATCACGGTTTGGTTTTTATCCGCAAAAAATACGTCCAACGTGTGAGATAGTGTGATAATAGAAGTGTGATGGGATCCCTCCTCTCAATTAAAAGCTTGATTTTTGTTATTCTTACTTCCTAAAATATTCTTCTTTTGACAACAGCTAGCGTAACAAAAGCATTTTAATTACTCGGAGATGTAGATTCAAAATTCCTATTCAGCTGATTAGAATTTCCTAGGTATTACACAGATAACTAAAGCTAAAAAATGAAAAATTGACAATCAGAAAAACAAAGAGGTGGGCAACACTAGGATGAAAGGGACAATTTATTAAAATTAGCGAGGGAGAGTGTTGTGTGGATTCTAAGCATGTCTACCCCATCATCACTTCCGGAGTTAAGTTATCCTTCTCATTGTTCTCAATCACAAAAAAGAAGAACAACGAACAGATAAGATCATGTAAGATTAAAAAAGAAGAAACGTGTTCGAAGAGTCTTAGATACGAAGTTTAGAGTATTACAAACCAAGAAAATCCTAAAGAATTTTGGGTGATAAGAACAAAAGATCATGTATTTGTTGTTGTCACGGGTTCCCATACCGTGTCCCTTTTTCTTTGCTTTATCATGGCAAATGCGTGAGAGAAACGATTCAGCGGCAGCAAAGATTTATTTTACAATCCAAACAGACTAGTTGATACTTGATAATAGACATGTAGTTTCTTTTCTTTAATCAGTTTCTAAGCACTGTCATTTGTCATCAAGATTCTTTCTTACTCTCACTGTAATTCAAGGAGAGTACGTTGCTTCCTTCCTGAGATGATTTATATGCACGGTTTTCGTACACGATAGTCGAAATTATTCTGGGTTTCTTCAAAACAAGTGACAGTATAGCGCAAGTGTGAGTATAAAAATAGGAGCATCTTCGGCCCCCATAATGCTGCTAAAAAACAATTTGCCCACTTGCGGACTCCACTAACAACGTAGTGAGGATTGATGCTATATCCTATAGAAACCCCTGGCAAAGAATCCTATTATTGGGACCGTAGAAGGGAGAGTTTTGGGGGCTAAAATGCTATCTGTAGCCAGAAAATGGATAGGGACTCAAGGTATATGAAAAAGTCAAAAATACCCTTGCCTAAATTTCACTATTCATTTAAAAAAAAAAAACTAAATTTATAATCTTCTCCTTCTCCTTCTCCTTCTCATTTACAAATCATGATGATCATGATTTCATCATGATGAAGATCATTAAAAAAAAACAAAAACTAAATCTATTATCTTCTCCCCATCCTTCTCTTCCCATTCATAAATTGTGATAAAGATGATGATCATAGTTTCATCATGATGAGAACGATGATTATAAAGAAAACCCAAAATTATAATCTTCTCTTTCTCCTTTTCATTCATAGATCATAATAAAGATGGTGATCATCATAAAAAGAAAAAACTAAGAAACCCCACCATTTATTTTTGCTTTTAAATGGTTAAAAAAATATGATTCTAAGAATTTCGGGTTAAAAAAAAAAGTTTTTGAAAGTATTTACGGTTGGGAGTTCTTAGATTCCCAGCCGAAAGTACATGTTTCGGCTGGGTTTTCCCAACCGAAATCAGTTTTCTGATGTTTTTGGTTTTCAGAACTAGTTCATTTGGAAAACCAAGCCGAATCATTGTTACGGCTAGAAAAAACTCAATAAAGCTAACATTACAGTACTGGGAAAACTCACTATAATCGGTATCTAAAAACAAAAATAATCAGAAAAATGATTTCGGCTAGGAGTTCTTTATTTCCCCGCCGTAAATAAAAAATACGGCTTGGAACACCATTATTTCCCAATCGTTTTTTCGTTCTACGGTTGAGTCGACAAATAATCCCAGCCGAAAACCAAGCCGAAGTGCAGTTAAGGCTGGGAAAACCTAGTCGTAACTGGTTCTGAAAACCAAAAAAAATATCGAAAAAACTTTCGGTTGGAAAAACCAAGCCGAAACATGGACTCTCGGTTGGGTCGACAAACTATCCCAGCCGTAATCTTGATTCACAGTTGGGAATCTAAGAACTCCCAGCCGTAAATACTTTCAGAAACTGTTTTCTTTTTTTTACCCGAAATTCATTGAATTGGATTTTTTTAACCATTTAAAACAAAAATAAATAGTGGGTTGTTGCATACTCAACAGTAACTGGAGATAGGCTGCCCTTATTAAATTGTCAAGTGCCTTAATACAATCGACTTTGTCCATTCAATGTTAGTCATGTGTCAGTCATCCATTGTTCCTCTCTAGGGTTCATTGGTTGGTTAAATGCTGTAAGAAAAACCTATCTGAGGAAAAAGAAGAAAATAAATGAAATAGATATTTGGCTACGCTGTTCTTCAGCCAAATTGGCCTGAATCTCTGATTTAGGAGCTACTAATTCTGATTATTACCCACCATTTTATCACTCCTGTTGTTAATTTGTTGTAAGTATACAACAATTGGCATCAGAGCCGTTCTTTCCACTTAAAAATTCATACAAATTTTTTTTTCTCACCATGACTTTGAAGGATGTTGAAGCTGAGGTTGAAAAATTGAAGGGATCTCATGATGTTCTTCACACTAAGCTTATAGATCTCGGTGGTTCAGTTGATGCTTTAACTACCAAGTTTGATAATCTTATGCAATTACTTGAACGATCAAATTTCTTCAACATCAGACTGAGAGACCTAATGGTTCTCAGAATGAATCTCATGATGCTCATATCTTCAATCAACGTACTACACCTTCTTTCCATTATCATCATAATCGTATACCAAAGTTGGATTTCCCAAGATTCGGTGGTGATAATCCAAGGAGCTGGATCCAAAAGAGTGAGCGATATTTCAAGATAAATGATACTGAAGAACACCTGAAGGTGAATATTGCTTCGATTTATTTGGAAGGTAAAGCTGAAAAGTGGTTTTTAAATTTTCAAGTCAATCGGCCTCGTATTACATGGTCAGATTTATCTGCTCATATTTGTGCTCGATTTGAAAACCCCATTGAGGAAAATTTTGTGGGTAGCTTTAATAAACTTATTCAGAGTTCAACAGTAGATGATTATTATGAGGAATTTGAATCTTTGAAAGCCTTGATGTTAAATATGAATCCAACACTTACTGAAGCTTATTTTATCATGAGTTTCCTTAGTGGTTTGAAGAAAGAAATTGGTAAGTCTGTATTTATGTTTCACCCAGAGACTTTATCTGAAGCTTTCTCTTTAGCTAGATTGCAAGAGCAGAAAGTTAACATTGCAGCTACATCTACTAAACCATTTACCAGATCATTCAATACATCTTTTCAAAATAACAGACCATACTCTTCACCAAATTTTCCTCCTAAACCCATCCTTACATCACCTAAATCTGCACCAATGACACCAAAGTCCTTTTCTACTTCTCAATCCAAATCCAACTCTGCAAGCCCTACCATTAAACGACTCACCCCTGAGGAAATGCAGAAGAGAAGAGATCAAAGTTTATGCTACAACTGTGATGCAGTTTACAGGCCAGGGAACTTTTGCAAAGGTAAACAGAAAATATTCATGCTTCAAATGGAAAATTCTGAGTCACAAGATACAGAGGAAGAGGAGGAAGTTTTTGAGGAAGCTGTTGAGTCTTCAATTAATTCTGACATTGAGATATCACTTCATGCTCTCTCTGGCACAGTTACAGGTGACGCCATTAGAATTCCTGGTGTTCTAAATAAGCATAAGGTATCAATTATGATTGACTCTGGCAGCACCACTAGCTTCATTGATAGCAGTTTAGCTTCTACTCTTCACTGCAAAATAACTCCAACTGCTTCAATGTTGGCAACTGTTGCAAATGGTGACAAAACATGTAGTACTGGCATTTGCTCTAAGCTTCAATGGAGTATGCAAGGCCACAAGTTTGTAGAATATCTGAGAGTACTACCATTGGGAGGTTGTGACATTGTATTGGGGCAGACTAGCTCAGGACATTAGGTGATGTTCTTTTTAACTTCTCTAAACTCAGTATCTCTTTTAAGTACAATAATAAAAAGATCACATTACAAGGAGCTACTCCTAGCAGTACTTTACACATGATGAGTGGCTCAGCAGTTAAGAAGTTTTTTGCCAAAACTACTCATGGTATTGTGGGTCATTTGTTTTTTATTTCTGCCACTACTACACCCACAACCACTCCTGAACCTCTTCTTCCCTTATTACATGAATTCACTGATATTTTCCAACAGCCCACTAAACTGCCTCCAAAAAGTAGTTTAGATCATACAATTCCATTACAACCACATTCAACTCATGTTAACCAAAGAGCTTATAGATGTCCTTACATCCAAAAATCAGTAGTTGAGCAACTAGTTCAAGAAATGCTACACACTGGCATTATTCAGCCTAGCCATAGCCCTTTTGCTTCCTCTATACTTTTGGTGAAAAAGAAAGATGGTTCTTGGAGGTTCTGTGTAGATTATAAAAAGCTCAATCACATTACTATCAAAGACAAATTTCCCATACCAATTATAGATGAATTATTGGATGAGCTGAAAGGTGCAGTGATCTTCACCAAGATTGGTCTTAGAGCTGGCTATCATCAAATAAGGGTTCATGATTTGGATATTTTCAAAACAGTATTCAGAACTCATCAAGGCCATTATGAATTCAAAGTTATGCCTTTTGGACTAACAAATGCTCCTGCAACATTTCAGGCACTCATGAATGACATCTTTCAACCATTTTTGAGAAAATTTATTTTGGTATTCTTTGATGATATTCTCATTTACAGCTGTAGTATGGCTGAGCATTTGGAACACCTCAAGATTGTATTTTCTCTCCTCAGACAACATCAGCTTTTTGCCAAGCAATCTAAGTGTTGTTTTGTACAACATTCTTTGGAATATTTGGGACACATAATTACAGCTGAAGGAGTATCTGCTGATCCTAACAAGATTTCTTGTATGCAACAATGGCCAACTCCTACAACTATTAAAGAGCTAAGAGGTTTTCTTGGCCTTACTGGATACTACAGGAAGTTTGTCCAGGGATATGGAGCTATTAGTAAGCCATTAACTGATCTCCTCAAGAAGAATTCTTTCATCTAGAGTTCAGCAGCAACAATTGCTTTCAACAAACTTAAGGAAGCTATGACTCATACTCCAGTATTAGCTTTACCAGACTTCACTAAACAGTTTGTGGTTGAAAGTGATGCCAGTGATGCATGTATTGGAGCTATTCTACTTCAAGATAATAAACCACTTGCTTACTTCATTAAACCCTTAGGCCCAAGAGCACAAGCATTGTCCACTTATGAGAAGGAGTTTTTGGCCATTGTAATGGCTGTACAAAGATGGAAACATTATCTGCAAAGTGGCAAATTCATTATCAAAAATGATCATCAAAGCATTCAGTACTTCCTTGATCAGAGAATCACCACCAATTTACAGCAGAAATGGCTCATTAAATTGTTTGGTTTTGACTATGAAATACAGTACAAGAAGGGTTCTGAGAATGTGGTGGTTGATGCTCTTTCCAGAAGACCATTAAACTCAGCTCAGTACAGTTATATGTCCCTATCTACACCTACATGGATGTAGGATGTTCTCCTCAGCTATGAAAATGATTCAAAGGCCATACAACTCACTTCCCAACTGTTGCTGCAACCTAACTCTGCTCCTCATTTCACCCTTCAAGAGGGTATATTAAGATATAAAAATAGAATCTTTCTTGGTTCTGGACATAATGTTAGGGAACATGTTTTAGCTTCTCTGCATGCTTCTACTGTAGGTGGACATTCAGGCATCCAAGCATCCAAGCAACTTATGTGAGAGCCAAAGCCCATTTTTATTGGCCAGGAATGAAGAAGGATATTTTAATCTTTGTGTCTCACTGTGATATCTGTCGGAGAAATTAGAGTGATTTCACTTCTCATGATGGTCTTATCCAACCTCTACCTATTCCAGATCACTCTTGACAACACATTTCCATGGATTTCATTGAGGGGCTACCTATCAGTGATAAGAAGAGTGTGATTTTGGTCATTGTGGATAGACTAACAAAATATGCACACTTCATTGCTCTGCAACATCCTTATACAGCTGCATCTGTTGCCAAAGCTTTCCTCAATCAGGTATTCAAACTTCATGGATTACCTTCTTCAATTGTGTCTGACAGAGACAAGGTTTTTACCAGCCATTTTTGGCAAGATTTATTCAAAGCTTTGGGAACAAGCTTGAAATTAAGCACAACTTATAACCCTCAAACAAATGGCCAAACTGAGAGAGTGAATGCTTGCTTAGAAAACTATTTGAGATGCATCACTGGCCTCAAGCCAAGTCACTGGACTCAATGGCCTGCACTTGCATAATGGAGGTACAATACCAACTTCCATAGAGGCTTAAGAATGTCTCCCTTTCAAGCACTATATGGCTATGTTCCACCTCACATGGCATTTCCTTCTACTGCCACCACATCTGTAGCTGCTGTAGAAACTTATCTCAAGGAGAGAGCTGCAATGATGGACTTACTTAAAGAGTCACTCCACAAAGCTCAGGAAAGGATAAAGTTGTCTGCTGATACTTCCAGGGTTGAGAGGTCCTTCAATGTAGGTGATCTGGTGTATCTTAAACTGCAACCTTACAGACATGCATCTGTTGCAGTCAGGCGCAATTTTAAGCTCTCAGCAAAGTATTATGGACCATTTCTCATTCTACAGAAAGTTGGTCAAGTAGCATACAAACTGGAGTTGCCTTCTCCTCACGTATTCATCCAGTTTTCCATGTGTCTCAGTTGAAAAAGCACATTGGGGCCAAGGCTATTACTTCTCCTACATTGCCAGTGGTGGATCTTCATGGTGATATCATTATGGTTCCTGAGAAAGTGTTGCAGACAAGGACTGTGCTCATTGGCAACAACCAGATAAGGCCAGTACTGATTCAGTGGACCAATTCCTCACCGGAGAATGCTACTTGGGAGGCCGTCACCAACATCAGAACACACTACCCAAGATTCATCCTTGAGGACAAGGATGCTGCTCAAAGGGAGGCAATGCTGCATACTCAACAGTAACTGGAGATAGGCTGCCCTTATTAAATTGTCGAGTGCCTTAATACAATCGACTATGTCCATTCAATGTTAGTCACGTGTCAGTCATCCATTGTTCCTCTCTAGGGTTCAGTAGTTGGTTAAATGTTGTAAGAAAAACCTATCTGAGGAAAAAGAAGAAAATAAATGAAATAGATATTTGGATGCGCTGTTCTTCAGCCAGATTGTCCTGAATCTCTGATTTAGGAGCTACTAATTCTGATTATTACCCACCATTTTATCACTCTTGTTGTTAATTTGTTGTAAGTATACAACATGGGTTTTCTTAGTTTTTTCTTTCTATGATGATCATCATCTTTGAATGAGAAGGAGAAGGAGAAGAAAATAGTTTTGGGTTTTCTTGATGATCATCATCCTCATCTTGATGAAATTATGTTCATCATCTTTTCACAATTTATGAATGAGAAGAGAAGGATGGGGAGAAGATAATAGATTTAGTTTTTAATTTTTTTTATGATCTTCATCACGATGAAATCATGATCATCTTTATCATGATTGTAAATGAGAAGGAGAAGGAGAAGATTAAAGATTTATGATTTTTTTATTTTTTTAAATGAATAGTGAAATTTAGGTAAGGGTATAATAGACATTAGGAATATGATATGATAAGGGATAACCTCATTTACTATTTCATGACCCTAAAAAGCCCCAAAAGACCATTGACTTTCAAAGCCCCAATAATAGGATTCCTAGCAAAAGCTACAAAGGTCGCACATCAGGAACCAATTATTTTTCGTGAAGCATCCATGTGGCGTCGCTAAACATTTTCACAGTCGGTTGAAATTGTGGAGTAGTTTCATGGCAGTGACACTCCAATGACATCATTTTTATGGATGGAAAGTTGACGATCAAATTGGTTTGATCGGGAAGATGATTTGCAATCACTTGGACATGGCTTAAATGGATTTTCTATCAAAAAAAAAAAAAAAGATAAGATGTACCTTTTAAGATAATATTAAGTCCAATTGTATCAGCCTTCATTTTTAGTGTAAGGTGAATAAAAACAGGTTCACAAGTATTTTGGTCTTAGGCATAGCTTGTGGACCTAGGTGAGTGATTCCACGAAACTACAAGCTTTAATGAATTTTAAAGGCTTATGTAAGCACTTATTTCTTGTCCAAAAAAGGGTGGCTAAATAAGATCGTCATAGCTGACATGACTCATTTGATACCATGAGAATCGTAAGAAATGGGAAAATATAGATCGCCATTCTGAATTAACACGAGATCGTAAATGTAACAGAATTGGATTAAAATGTGAATATATTTTTTACTATCACACCATAACACATCGCACATATGTAAAGATATTGACAAGGAATTAGCTATTCAAATACTACTAAACTAGAGAAACCATAACCAACTAAATAAACTAAATAACCATTCAAATCTGATAAACTAAATAAAATGATGATGAAACCAAAGAAAATGAAGTCCCATCTTGTTTCTTGGCTACTATAATCGTGTCACTCATTCTTGATTAAGCCACCGTTTTCACAGGCTTTGCCATCTCCACATGACCATCTTCAGGAATAAATTTTCCCCAATACCAGTGTTGTTTCCACACTTGAGACATTTCTTCAATCGGAATTCCCTTCGTCTCGGGTATAAAGAAGTAGACGAATACGGTCATGATGAACACGAAACCACCAAAGAAGAAGAACAATCCGAACTTCATATGACATAACATGCTTAGAAAAACTTGGGCAATGATGAATGTGAATAACATGTTCACTGACACATTAATACTTTGAGCTGCTGATCTAATCTCCAGTGGGAATATTTCACTGGGGACTAACCATCCTAGAGGACCCCATGACCAAGCAAATCCAGCAACGAACATACAGATGCAGAATACAACAAGTATGGCATACCCTTTGGGAATTACTGCAATACCATCAGTACCAAATTTAATCCAAATCAAAACACCAACAAGAACCTGCATAATCAAAATCAATTTCGATCAATCCAAATGTAAGCAAAAATGCACAATCATTTGCAAATTAAGGAACGAAATTTACCTGAAAGATAAACATTTGGCAACCACCCTCGAGAAATAGAAACCTTCTTCCCTTTTTATCCACAATAAAGATTGCAGCAAATGTAGCAAAGACATTGACCAAACCAGTGATGACAGCAGACATAAGCGAAGCATTGTTGCCAAAACCAATAGTCTTGAAGAGAACAGGTGCATAAAACATAACCACATTAATACCAGTAAGTTGCTGGAAGAATGGGATAAGTATGGCCATACATAAGTGAGGTCTGTATCTTCTCTGCAATAAGTTCCTCCATGGGTTTTCAACCATCTTAGATTCATCACTAGCGGCAACTAAATCATTAAATTCCTCATCAATGTTTACTGGGCCACGAATACGTTGAAGATGTTTCCTTGCTTCTTCTGGTTTGTTACGGCCAATGATGGAGTTTGGAGTGTCAGGGAGAAATAAAGCACCAACTGTGATTATAAGTGCGGGTACACCGGCTAAACCCAAACTCACCCTCCATCCTTGACCACTCTCAATCTTGTCTGTACCGTAGTTTACTAGATTGGCGCATAGAATTCCAATTGTGATCATCAGTTGAAAGCAAATGTTAAGTGCTCCTCTGAATTTGTATGGTGCCATTTCAGACAGGTATAGTGGCACAGACTGTAAATCATAAACCAAAACAAACCATGGTCAGATCCTGTAATTTAACATGAGAAATTGGGTAATTTATTTGCAAAATAAAAAACATTTTTTCCAAAATAAATAAATAATTATTGTAATTGCAAACGTCATGGTATGGACTACTTGAGTTGAAAATTAAAATGGGACCAATAGAGATACATGCAACAAAAATAAAAAAAGAAAACGACGACTTTGGACTTTTTGCAGGAAAAATACAAAACAATAAAATATTCAATTATTATTGTCGTAAAAAATGGCGCCTGATTAGGCTGAATCAAATATTCGTTTTTTTAGCAAAAGATTGAGACGTTTATATATTTTGTATAGTCCAAACCAAAGCTACATAAATGACCGTTGGATAATTAGATCAAACCACTTCTCTCTCAAGGAGGAATCTGGTTGGTAATGGAGGGAAAACGGAGAGATCTTCAACATAAAAAAACAAAAAAAATTAGAGGGAGTGTTGTCTGAGTCGTCTGACTCTGACATGGTAATAAACAAACACACATTATAGACTGCAGAGGAGCAGCAGAGATTTCTGAACTCCAATCTCATTCGAAAATGAGGAAACAAACAAAGGGAAATGGAAATTTCAGAGGCTAAATTTGTATTAAAAAATCATTGTTTAAAATATCAAAATAATTAAGTATGGATGGGCTAGAATTAGGGATCATCAAAATCAAACAGATCTAGAAGAACAAGAAAATAAAGGCCAAGACAAAGACAAATGTGAATAATCAAGAAAATTCAAAAACCCAGAACGAATAAAACCAACTTTAAAAAGAAACTAGGACCAAAAAAAGAAACTAGGACCAAAAAAAAAACATAAATATAAATGATCAAAGTATTATGAAGAATATACCAAAATCATACACAATGAGGAAAAATTGATTAGTTTGTTTACCTGATTAGAGAAACCAACACCAATACCAAGCATAATACGACCGATAATAAGCATAGCAACATTCTGAGCAGCACCATTAATGGCAGCACCACCAAGAAAAACTATACCTCCAACAAACATGGAAACCTTACGTCCAAAAATCTTTGTTACAGCTGAGGCAAAAAATGAAGCTACCAGAGCCGCTAGATACAAAGATGATGTAAATAACGTCAATGGAATACTATCAAATTTGCAGTATTGGTTGGTTGAATCAGCACCGCTTTCTTGTCTGTAAACTTTTGGGAAAAATTTCTGCAGAAATGGAGTCATAGCAGTAACTCCACCTGTAAAAATAAAAAAAACACCAGATCACAAATAATCATAATCAGTACTATTAAATCATGATCAAGAACTAATTAATCAAAAATCAAGAACAAAGATATAGATCTATAAAACTCATTAGCTACCTATTATCACTTACCAGAGATACCAATATCATATCCGAATATGAGACCACCGCAAGCGGCAACAATACAAGTGAGAAAAACATAGAGAGTAATTTTTCCGGGATATTCTTTCCCGGTTCCTGCAGAGACAAAAGCTCCACCCGCCATTGTTAATAACTTGAAGCTCTCTCTCGCTCGCTCGCTCGCTACTGGTTTATACTTTATCTTTGTAAAACTCAAACTCACTCTGTTTCTTCTTCTTTTTCTATCTTATAACAAGACTGTTGAAAATAAGTCAAGATAATGAAATGATGTTGAGAAAAATCGAAGAGATAGCCAGTGTATATATAGGACTAGAAGGTGTATAGTCAATGCCTTTGGAGAAGAAAAGTCTAGCTGTCAATATTATCCATTGTTTAAAATTTTGGATAAACTTGTATCGGTAATGCTGTAAATAAAAACCGTGCTATTAACTTTTCGATTATCCGTTTGCAAACTCAACTAGAAAGTAAATTAGGCAACAAAAGAGCTTTCGGCTAAATCAGTTTGCACTTTTGCATCCTGTCATGTCCGATGTTATAGGACTGCAAGCTGTCCTGAAGTGAGTGTTCGTAACCGTACATTTTAAAATACAATTGGACACGTTATATGGCACACTAGTTCCATTAAAATTAAGGGAAAAAAATTAGAACATTTTTGATCTGGCAGTGTCATAAACAGTTGTTAGCTAAGCCATCTATTTGTATCAACCGTATTTGAGTTAAAATAAAAGTTCATGTATTCTCCCATCTGTATTAGGCTAGAGTAGACCAGCTAGAGTGTTTCACCAGTTAATAAATTAATTGTGCACCAACTGGTTGTTTGTCTAATTAAGGCAGAAATTTCCTCACTTTTCCAGCCAAGTTGTTGGTTGTTTACATCACCTAGTTTTGGCCAGTTTTCCTTTCTTTGCGTCCAAACTCTCTAAGTCATACCCAATGTATGGAAAACGATTTAAAACAGCATCTTTTTAAGGATGGTTAGGTTCTTTATTTTATGCATCATTATAGTCTTCTATGCCAATTCTGAAACTTCAGTATATTCATAAACCATCACAAATACATCTTAGCTGGCTCCTGGATCTACACACCCACTAGCTAATACTTCTTCATTTATAACTTCGGATGAGTGCCAAGCTGAAGTAAATGTGAGAATAGCTATTAACCGGCCCAAATGAAGGCTCCTTTTAGTAAACATTTGTTTAATCCACTAAATCAATTTATTATGAGTGATGCTACATTGACGTCGGATTCTACCGGGGCTAAATCCCGTGTGAGAGAATCCCTGGGATCCGCTGGAGTTAACAGGGGTGGGCATATGGGTCCCACTGAGATTTGTGAGGAGCGGTACATTTCATGGGATTTGATCCCCGGTAGACTAGGTATTATTGATTTATTATTGATAATCTATTCTACTATATAAAGGGAAGACCCCTTACTGTTGCACTTTGAAGCTGCAATTTTTTTGACGATTTTACCCTTATGTTCACATATTAGAATCCAAAATGGAAATATAATTCGAGGGCAAAATGGTAATATGACAGGGCAAATATGGTAATACCCTAAATTTAACGTCAAATTATATTTTTGCCCCTAAGCCAACCTAATATTTATGGTTTGCAAAAATAAGAAGAAGGGCATATTAGTAATTTCGTTAGACCCACCTTGCACGTGCGAATGCACGTGCAGAACACTAGTATAAAAAAGGCAAAGTTTGTTTACCTTTCAAAGATTTCGTAGGACACTCTTTTTATGACTGGCAAAAGATTTCTGTTGGACACGTTCTGAATTTCTGAAGAGAAAAGGAGAAAAGAAGAAAAAATATGACGAAATATATTGCTTTTTAATAAGATAATGCTTCGAAAAAAGAAAAAAAAAATGTAGTCATGCAATTTGGTAAGGAGAACTCATTAAACAAGGTATATATCTCCAAATCAACCTATATTAATATGTTATTTTAGTAAAGCTAGGACTGTCGGTGTGAAAGGATATCAAATATCAAGTGTTAAGTTATGCAAATAGTTCAAATTAGATGAAGTTCCGGAGTGAATTTGGCTTGAAAAATGTGTGCTAAATAAAACGGGGAGCCTAAATGTGAACGGAGTTGATTAGCCACATATTCAACAATTCCAATTCCATGTATTTGATTGAATTCTTACGTTTAAAGTGGGGTTCATTTTCTGTTAAACCCCAACCCCAAATTCAACAAAAAGACGTAATCGTGAAGAAAATTTAGGAAAGTCGACGGCGATGACTAGAAGTCAATTTGGCATGGCGTCAAATATAGGGGAATCAACTGTCAGTCTCCAATTCTTCTGCGTACATCCCCATGTGAATGGAAGAGAATAGAGAGCCAGGATGTGGAACCAATATATGGGAGGGAGACATCGATATCGTATGACAAAGAAAAGAGTCAGCCAGACAGCTGCTAAAGATTGCATGTTAGACGTCAAGCCCACCGTGCTTGACCCAACCTTAACTTCTTATTTTTTTATTTAGAAACTTTCCTTTTTATAAATAATTTTTTTTAATTAAAAAAAAAAGGTAACCAATAATAAAATCTTTTCTCTTTTACTTTTATTTCACTCTACAAAAAGGCACAAAAAGTTCTAAATTTCTCCCATAAGTTAATTCAGTTGTTGTCGGCTAAAATAAACCGTAAAGAGCACATAATTTTTACTGCCAACTAAAAAATCACATTCGTAAAATAATAATTACATGAATAAAAAGATGGTAAATTTGTTGGTGAATATGGAATATTTCAGAAAAAGATCTGTTAATCACACAACAAATGAAGCTGTAACCAAAAGGCACGTTTAGTCCCAAACGGAGGCTAAAGGAGACCTAACAATAAAAACAAACCAAGATTCATCAAGAAGAAAAAAAACAACTTAAATTTCTTGCCTGACATTAACATTTTGGAGGTGGTAATTCCACGATTTATAAAGAGGGGATACCATTACTAGCAAGGCTGATACCATTTTTTATATGACACGTATCCTAAGTTATCCTAACTGTTGGATCGATTAAATGATAATCCCATATTAATCTTGGTATCATCCCATATAAATCATGGTATTTATGCCTGAAAAGAAAATCTCAGTAACAAACATTTTCGTATCAATCATATTGTATTCTACTTTTATATGTAATTGTTGAAGGGGCGAGCATTCTTTTCCAGCCACATGTTCTTATACATGCTAATAAGGATGTGTTTTCCTAAAAAAATTATACGTAAGCAGTTTGGGAACTTTGGATACCTATTTAATGGAGCTGCAAAATAAATACCTGACGTCCTATGTTTCATGCTTACACAAACAACATAATTAGACATTCGGATTCCAGGAATAGCAACCAAACACACATTTAATTTTCTGCAAATTATTAATAGTTTGGAAATCTATGCAACACCAATTACATAGGAAACCCAAATTTATTGGGCCGAGCTCTCAACCTTGACCTAACCTAGTGGTGCTCACTCCTCTTCTAAAAGTTAATCTTACGTGTTCAATATAAATAATACCCGGAAACCACTGTCTGTCCAAAATGTTGAATTCATAAAACTTATCATGGTTGTGATAAAAATAGTTTAACCCACCCCAAGGTCCTAATCGGCTGCGGAGCTTGGAGCAATGAGTTCGAACTTGTCTAAACTCGACCTAATACTCAAATGAACTTATTAGAACGTAGAGCCCCGCTGATCATATATATTGCTACTAGCATGACTTATACCTAACTAAAATCGAAATTTTAATATTATCATGTATTATTTAGCAATTCAACATTACAGTAACTAAAAAAGAAGGCTTGGAATCGGCCAAAATATTGCCTAAATCGGCCTTGAAGACCTATACATACGCCCAAACTCGAATTCAACTTGAAATCAGAAATCGCCAAGGTCATTCAGAGAGTAGCGATTAATCGCTTGTGAACCGGCCTTGGAGACCCATTTTAGCTATTGTAGTTGTGATTCATCTACACAAGCTACTACCAAATTAAATGAGTAAAACAATATGATTTAGATATTTTTTAAATGAAAAAACAAAATTCCACTGTAACCTTGATATCTAGGAAGAAAAAGTGGACGAATAACCCAGGGTATTAGCGCTACAACTTGGTTTTGCCTTTTCGTGAGTCTGTCATATTACTTGCGAATTGTAATTTTGTAAATAAGTGAATGTGTCATGCCAACTTTTCTTTTGGTTAATTAACATATTTCAATTAATTCAAATCAAATTAATAACTACATGATCGCTTACCAGAATAATTAATTCATATCAAAATAATGACTAGATAATCGCTTACAAAAATAAAAAAAAGCCATCAAAATTAAAATATCAGATAATTAAATCCCGAATACAGATATCAATTACGAATACAGATAATTAAATCCCGAACTCTCAACCTTGACCTAACCTAGTGGTGCTTACTCCTCTTCTAAAAGTTAATCTTACGTGTTCAATATAAATAATACCCGGAAACCACTGCCTGTCCAAAATGTTGAATTCATAAAACTTATCATGGTTGTGATCAAAATAGTTTAACCCACCCCAAGGTCCTAATCGGCTGCGGAGCTTGGAGCAATGAGTTCGTATTTAGAACTTTTCTAAACTCGACCTAATACTCATATGAACTTATTAGAACGTAGAGCCCCGCTGATCATATATATTGCTACTAACATGACTTATACCTAACTAAAATCGAAATTTTAATATTATCATGTATTATTTAGCAATTCAACATTAAAGTAACTAAAAAAGAAGGCTTGGAATCGGCCAAAAAATTGCATAAATCGGCTTTGAAGACTTATACAATCGCCCAAACTCGAATTCAACTTGAAATCGGAAATCGCCAAGGTCATCCAGAGAGTAGCGATTAATCGCTAGTGAACCGGCCTTGGAGACCTATTTTAACTATTGTAGCTGTGATTCATCTCCACAAGCTACTACCAAATTAAACGAGTAAAACAATATGATTTAGGTATCTTTAAAATGAAAAAACAAAATTCCAATGTAACCTTGATATCTAGGTGTTGATGGTGGTTTTTAGCTTAGGGTCCGAATCGTAAACCTATGCACCTGACATGACGTCACTATGACCATTAGCGCATTTATTAAATTAATCAAAGCATGCTTATGTAAGAATTACCGGGGTACCTTTTTTCACGGGTTAGGTTCCACGGCAGAACCCTTAACACTAACTGACATCACCTATACCAAACCATAAATTCTCATGCTACCGCGCCAAGGCATGCCAACCATGACAGTCGCACCACTGCGCCAATGGCATGCCATGCCAATGGAAAACCATGCCAACCACGTCTCCGCGCCAAGGCATGCCAACCATGCCAGCCGCACCACCGTGCCAATGACAAACCATGCCAGCCACGTCTCCGCGCCAAGGCATGCCAACCATGCCAGCCGAACCACTGCGCCAATGGCATGCCATGCCAGCCGCACCACCGTGTCAGCCACATCTACCGCGCCAAGGCATGCCAACCATGCCAGCCGCACTAATGTGCTAATGGCAAACTGTGCCAGCCACATCTACCGCGCCAAGGCATGCCAACCATGCCAGCCACACCACTATGCCAATGGCAAACCGTGCCAGCCACATCTCCGCGCCAAGGCATGCCAACCATGCCAGCCGCACTACTGCGCCAATAGAAAATCATGCCAAGCCAAACCGCACCTAGCCTTGGCCAAAGCCGCACCATATGCCAAACGGCATGCCAAGCCCTTGGCCCAACACGCCAAGCCAACCGCACCTTGCCTTGCCCCCCTAGCCAACCTAGCCACGCCACCATACTGTCCTTCCCTATACGGCTACCAAAACGAAGGCGTGCGACTATCAACGGTCGCCCTTCAATCCCAGGAGCAAATCCTAGCCGCCCAAGGTTACCAGACAACGCATGGTAACCATTGGCCCGAAACCTTAGTTTGGCCACGCCAAACCGCGCCAAGGCATGCCAACCTAGCCGCGCCACCATGCTGGCCTTCCCTATGCGGCTACCAAAATGAAGGCGTGCGACACTCAACGGTCGCCCTACAATCTCAGGAGCAAATCCTAGCCGTCCAAGGTTACCAGACAACGCATGGTAACCTTTGACCCTAAATCTAGTTTGGCCACGCCAAACCGCGCCAATGGCATGCCAACCTAGCCGCGCCACCATGTTGGCCTTCCCTATGCGGCTACCAAAACGAAGGCGTGCGACAATCAACGGTCGCCCTTCAATCCCAAGAGTGAATCCTAGCCGCCTTAGGTTACCAGACAACACATGGTAACCATTGGCCCGAAACCCTAGTTTGGCCACGCCAAACCGCGCCAATGGCATGCCAACCTAGCCGCGCCACCATGCTGGCCTTCCCTATGCGGCTACCAAAACGAAGGCGTGCGACAATCAACGGTCACCCTTCAATCCCAGGAGCGAATCCTAGCCGTCCAAGGTTACCAGACAACGCATGGTAACCTTTGGCCTGAAACCCTAGTTTGGCCACGCCAAACCGCGCCAAGGCATGCCATGCCAATGGCATGCCAACCTAGCCGCGCCACCATGCTGGCCTTCCCTATATGCGGCTACCAAAACGAAGGCGTGCGACAATCAACGGTCGCCCTTCAATCCCAGGAGCAAATCCTAGCCATCCAAGGTTACCAGACAACGCATGGTAACCTTTGACCCGAAACCCTAGTTTGGCCACGCCGAACCGCGCCAAGGCATGCCAACCTAGCCGCGCCACCATGCTGGCCTTCCCTATGAGGCTACCGAAACGAAGGCGTACGACAATCAATGGCCGCCTTTCAATCCCAGGAGCGACTCCTAGCCGTCCAAGGTCGCCAAACCACGCATGGTAACCTTAGAATTCTTCTTGAGTTTTACTTTCGGGCTGTTTTCAACTCCAGAACGAGCTCAAAACCTAAATATTCTCTCGTAAGGAGATAAGAAATTCTTTTCCGTACAAAATGGAGTGGCGGACCATCAAAATCCGAGTCCGTATGAGAATTCTACATTGATTCTAGTAAAGGGCGCTAATTAGGGTTTCAACATACCAAACCCTAATTTAGACAAAGCCGCAAGCGCTTCCCTTCCAAGCCACACACTGCCAGTGGCTCCACTCCACGATAAATCCATGTCGGCCATGCTTTCATGCCGCTTGCTACCAAACAAAGGGTTGCAACGATCAACGGCCACCTTTCCATCTAAGATGGAGATCTTAGCCGTCCAAGGTCACCAGCTAACGCATGACCACCTTTGGCACAACGCCAAAATCCTAGCTTGGCCATGCCTAAGCCATGCCGGCCATGCTTCCATGCCACTGGCTACCAAACGAAGGGTTGCAACAATAAACGACCACCCTTCCATCTAAGATGCAGATCTTAGCCGTCCAAGGTCACCAGCTAACGCATGACCACCTTTGGCCCAACGCCAAAATCCTAGCTTGGCCACGCCTAAGCCATGCCGGTCATGTTTCCATGACGCTGGCTACCAAGCAAAGGGTCGCAATAATCAACGGCTACCCTTCCTCTCAAGATGCTAAATCTCGACCATCGAGGGTCACCACCGAGCCGGCAAGTCTCCCAAGATCAACTTGACAAATAGCAACAACGTGCTACATGTTTTCCACGAAAACACTTGAGACATCAACGCATGTCACAAACTGGGGGATGCTCATTGGGTATTGGTTTGGCGGTTTACAGCGTGCGGCGTACACTACGCGCGTTATAAGAAAGTGTCATAAGGATGAGGCGGTTAGTAAATACAGGGAGTAATGGTGAAACGCTTTCTTTTATAGAACATCAATTCCAGGCGTTACCGGTTACCACCTCCTCCCATTTACTCACCCGTTTTCCATTTCTTAATGAGACCAGAGTACGTTTCACTTCGACTTGTATAAATAGGCATCACCTATTTCCACCGAACAACAAGTTCAGTCAGGAGCAATACAACACTCAGAAACATTTGCTAGCTTTCCATATGTTAGCTTCCCACTTTCTGATACAAGTCGTGAAACCACTACTCTTCCAGAATCAACCTGGTCTCAACACTTTCTTCGCTTCCCTCCCCAAAACCAACCCATTCTCCTCCTTTTTGTGACCGAAGCAAGTCCGGAACGACCATTTCTTGGTTTAGGCCGGATTTGTACAGATTGATTTCTCGAATCTAAAGTACTCCCTTGCAGTACATTGTTTAGGGTTTAAATTCGTTTCTCACCCACACACCCGAAATTACCGAAATCATCAGAAACCATTTTCACCCTCAAACACTAGGAAGAAAAAGCGGACGAATAACTGGTAGGCTTGCGAATGGGGTTTATTGTTATGCCTACTTGTAATACTGCAAGTGCACAGTGTCTATTTGGAGACAAGGCAAGTACAGGTCGATCCACAGGGAAATGGAGGTGCTATAAGTTGATCTAAGGCTTTACTCTACTGATTTCTAGAGGTGTAACACAACTGAGGTTGTTTGTCGATACGATTGAGTTGAAAGTTACAAAACTAAAGGCAAGATGAGATACAAATATTGAGATTGCAGGTACTAGCATTGTCAAATCCACCATTAGTTCAGGTTATGTGATTCAACTAATTTGAGTGTTCTTGTTCCTATGACAGATAAGGATAATGTGTCAAGTTTATCTCTTATCTAAGGAGTTTCACCAAGTGAGATTTCAATTATCAGCTAAAGATACTACTTCAGAGCATTAGTTGTCTAGTTAAGCACAACTAATCAAAGAGTTAGCAATAAAGGTTAAAGCATGAGCTGAAACACACCCAACACAGTGTTATCCTAACTACAATGGATACATGGCATTCATTGTGAGAGCAAAGCATTGAGGTGTTAGAATTGAACTTCTCTTATACCTTAAACATGCAAAAACAATTCAGATAAAGTTGAACAACAGAACACAAAACTAGGGTTTCATTTTAATCCTAGCAAATTAAATTAAAACATCAAAAGAACAATTAAACACAAATTAACTCTAAATTGGTGCACTGGCTAGTCCAGGCATGCCCTCTAACATACACAGCTCCACATATTTATACAAGCAAATACCAAACCCTAATTCTCTTCAAAACAAAAATTAAAAGCAAACCCATTCGCCCATACCCTCTGAATCGTGCTCTCCTCTGTCAATTCGTCTCAGAGCTCCATGCATGGGCTGTTGTACAAACCCTAGTTCCAACCATCTCCAACTGAGCTTCTAGGGTAAGGGAGAAGCTGAGAAAGAGATGGGTCGAATTAGGGTGGCGTGGTAGGTGGCTATGGTTGTCAGGGTAAGGAGGTGATGGAGGTGGAGAGGTGGTGGCTCTGCCATGGTATGGTCGGGAGAGAAAGAAGAGGGATGGGAGCTCTGCAACTGTCGGGGTCGAGGGAGAAGAAAGAGAAAAGAAAGAAGAAATGGGGATGTGGTCGATGGGGTAGGTATAGGTGATTTTGTTGATGAGCGGGTACATCAAGGAGTGATGTGCCTGAAGGACCGAGCATTGGATGCGGCTGGGTGAGATCTTTACGGCTCAGAATGAATCGGGTATGGACTCGAGTTATGGGCCGGGTCTTGGACTGCTCAAGCCCATGTCTTGTAAGTGGGTTGCCTCTTGTTGGGTTGCAACTGATGCACGCGCGGGCTTTGGCTTTTTGTTCCATAGACGCTTGCCTCCACTTTTCTGCTCTTTTGGCTCCTCAGTTTCTCCGAGCTTTATTTTCTACCTAAAAACACAAAATTAATTAGTACAAATATTTATTCTTGAAAACAAAGAAAATACGAGAATGGGATAATATCCGATTTCGAGCACAAAAGATGAGTTAAATGCCAATAAAAAGGTGTATAAATATGCAATATTTGGCACTCATCAAATACCCCCAAACCTGAATTTTACTTGTCCTCAAGTGAAACAGAAATTAAGAAATCCTAACTATACCACTGTCGTTGGTCTCTCGAATGCATTTAGCGTATGCACTAATCCTTTAAACCCCTAGGTGTCCCTAGTGGACGAGTTGTAGTCTCGTGAGGGGTTTGCAGAGGTGTACCCACAAAACCTTCTCCAACTTCGAGTGTAAAAGAGTCTCAAGCATCCAAGGAGCTATGAGTATATAGAGTTTCGCATGCTAGTAACAAGAAGTTAGAACTACCAAAGAACGCATTCTCATCCTTAAGTCTTGAGCGAGAAATAACCATACCATATGAAAGAATTCGGATTCGATTGTGATCATAAGCCTCGACTTCTGCCTCACCATTAGGGTTTTATGATAATTGCACTCAAAAAGACCGTTTTTTTAGTCTCTCATGTGTGCAGGAAGGAATAAATAGAGAAATCTTGCACACGTTGTAGGTGAGAAGGATATCCTTCCGAAATAATTTCTGGAGACTCCACAAAGGTGTGGACAAAAAGAATCTTTTTCTGATGATCTCTAAGAAAGTAAATCAACCATTAGCAAGGATGGGAGTACTCACTTACCTTCTCACCCGATCGGAAATTAATATCACTCTCTCAGCATTCATAGAAACGTCTTCAATCTTTGGTCTTCGGTCTGATGATGAACTTCTGAACTTCACAAAAACTTGACAATTTTTTTTTTTTTTTTTTTTTAACTTAATACATGAAATGAAAATAACAATAAAACAATAAAACTTGTATTGTCTTGACTTCGTAAACTTCACTAATTCTCATCTTATTTTCTTTTCTTTGTTGCATGTAAACCTTGGACTATCTCAACTTTTCTTTAAATATTCTGATGTTGCTCCGCTTGCTGACGATGATGTGTTTCTATGAATCTGTTGATGTTGTTGAGAGGGAGAGAGTGATGCTAACTGCAAATCGATATTTAGAAGGAGTTTTCATCTTTAAACGTCACCCTCATGATTGACAAATTAGCACTCAAGAGATCAAAAGTAGTCTTTGAAAGTGGTGCGAAGTTGGGTAGCTCACCATTCCTACCGGAATTGACGTACGGTGACACACACTCTCTGACTTTTCTAGAAAGTCACAAAAACTGAAGGTTGGTGCCTCGCTTGATGTAAAATGGGTAGTCTCCACTATGGGTGATCACAATTCTACTACCGAATATCTAAACAACACTTAATTCGCCCTCCGGCATGGTTAAATCCAACTTTAATGCTCTAATCAGCTAAGGAACCCGATTGTGTTCTCCAGTACTTCCAAGTTCTGTTATTTCGGTCAGACTCTCTATGTAAACATAGCTAGAAGCATGCTAGTGACTCTAAAATCTCTAAAAGTTGGAGGTTTTTATGCAAGTATTTACAAAGAGTTTTGAATTTTTTTTTTTTTTACTGAAATAAAAGACTAAAAACTCTATATGAAAATGTACCCCCAAACCTAAATCAAACATTGTCCTCAATGTTTCAACAGATAATAAACATTCACATACCATGAGAACTATGCTGATAAGAGAAAAGGGAAGAGATTACCGGATGTTGGCGAAAGCAGGGTTAGAGCTTCATTAGTCAAGGCTAGAATCCAACATTCTCAGCGGAGATCATATCGGATTAGCATAATATATGCACAAGAAGACTCAACCGATTCAAGAAAAGAAAATTTAACAAGTCCTACTGGATTATATACAATGAAAATTCACCATACACCAACAATCTAAAGAGTTGAGGATCAACCCAAAAGACAATATGTACAAACATCAACAGCCTTACACAGATATAACATGAGAGTGCAGGAAAGATTGCATACGTGAACAAGTTACCCCCAAACCTAAACTTGTCAACAGATGTGTTCTTGAGCACAAAATCTTGCAATTTTAAAGGTACATCATGCACAAGGTCTAGCTCAAAATGAGTTTTGCTAAGAACAGGCAGACATACACATTCCAACTGTGGTTCCCTAAAGGTGTTATACTTTGATGCAAAATAGTCCAAGAGGACTTGGGAAGCACAAAGCTCTAGGCCTAAATTAGGCATTTTCAGAAAAGTTGGTTTTGCAATTTTGTTACAAACTACACCTAGGTTTGGTGGAGGAGTTTCAATCATGCCTTAGGAGAGAGATTAGGTACATCTAAGTTGTTTTCATGTATAAGATCATTTGCACCATCACACACTTTCCTAAGGTCAGAAAAAGGTAAATCATGTTCACCTGCATAGAACAATTCATCAATCTCCATGTCATAATCATCAGAGGAGGCAACATATTGTGACATGGGCAGGGAATCAGACACAAAAATAATATCATGATCCATAAGAATATTAGTGTCAACAGAAGATTCATCCTTTCTTAAGTCACAAACAAGTTGTGTAGCATGCTCATTTTCAGTGAACAAATGCTCAAACTCCAATTCAGCAGCACAAGTATGAATATTAGAAGAAACATCATTCATAGGGTTCACAGAAGAGAAACTTAATGTCTCTGAACCTAAAGATTCCACTACATTTTCAAAGTACACAGGCTCTTCATATTCATCATCATCATCATCATCATCATCATCATCATAGCAAAAATGCATTTCCCTATTCAAAGTTGTAGCATTTCTAGTGCACTCATTTACCTCTAGATTAGGTTCATGTTCAGTGTCAGTTGCATGAGTAGGAATAGAAACACTATTTTCAAAATTATCAGAGATAACAAACATCCTATCATGAACTTCCTTCCATTCTTCATTTTGTAACTGAGTCAGATTCATTTGAATGTTCATAATGAGTTGTTCAATTGAAGGGGAGCCTTCACTAGTGGGTATGCATGTTTCATATGAATGATCATTATATGGTTGTGCACAGGGTTCACTACACAAGGGAAATTCAGACATGTTGCTAGATGGATGATCATGCATTGCATTTAATTCAAATATATCATTGTTTTGTTCTATGAGCTCTTCCATTATTGACTGCATACAAGGGGTTGGGGGATTATAAAATTGTTCAACTTCCCACTGTGGTTGGTGATACATGTGTGAAGAATGACTAGGGTATGTGAAGTCAAGGTCAGGGCCCTGAGAAGGTTCATAATATTCCCTAAAATCATCATGGACTGTGGGGAGTTCATACTGTGAGGCATGCCCGTAAGCAAGCTCTCTAATGGATTTGTTTTCATTCCCAGTTGCAGACCAAAATCCTGACATGATCTAGCAACTCAATTTGAACTCAAAAAGAAGCATAGCTTAGCACACATCAAATCATATAACCAATGATGTTTCAAAACCGGGAAGCTAAGCCCAAGTGATGCAAAGCCCAGTTGTTGTACGGCCCAGTTATGTGGGCTTCAGTTTGGTTTATGTGGGCTTTGGTTTATGTGGGTTCTATCTTGGTTATGTGCAACCCAGCTATGTGAGCAGAGCCCAGGTTATGTTCAGCCCAGTGGTTATGGGCTTCAGCTGTTATGGGTTCAGTTGGTGCAGCCCAGCAGCTCAGTTTATGCGGGCTTCAGCTTGAGCACAACCTAGTGATTATGGAGAGCCCAATAGTTGTGGGTTCCAGGTTGTGTGCACAGTTCAGTTTTTATGAGCTTTAGTTTGTGCAGAGCCCAGTGGTTGGCTTGGAGCAGAGCCCAGTGGTTGGGCTTCAGTTTATGTGCAGCCCAGTGTATGCACAGCACAATGCAACTTGTGCTATCAACACAGCACAGGTTATGTGCTGGTTGAGTTATGTTCAGCACAGCTTGTGTGCTGCTGGCAGGTTTACACAGCACAGGATGGCAGATGCACAAGAAAGACAGAATGCAAGGTGCACAAATTCAATATGTTGCAAGGGTTGGGTGATGCTATAAGCATAAATACTACAGCAAGCAACCAGTTCAGCTGAAAAACATGCTTATATCATTCAAAACATTAAAGGTTCATTGAATCAACAAGACAACATGTTACTCAAGTTCACAGATCATGTGCAAAGGTGCAGGGCATGCAACAGATGAACAGATGAGCAAAAGAAGATGAACTATTTTAGCTCTTTTTACAGCAGACTTACATGCCACAGAGTGTTAACATACTTAGTTTTCAGAGATTTATGCACCACAAGTTTCAGGGCAGATAGCTCACACAATGCAAGTTGGTTCGCAGGTTTGCACAATGAGTAATCACACAGGTTTTGCACAGGGGAATGAGCATGGATCAAGAGTTGTGGGGTTTGTGCGTGACATACACAGGTGAGCAGCTAATGCAAAAGCAGTTACTCAACACTCTACCAAGTGCCACAGGATCACACATACAATGCTGATACTAGTTGACAGATGCAACGGATGAGCAGTTTCAGCAATTTATAGCAGACTCTACAACATGCACAAAGTACAGGGGAGCTCAAGAGTTCAGCGGGTGATCATGCTATTCAAGTTTCACAGATCATGTATAGAGAGCACAGGGTGCAGAGCCAATGCTATAGATGAACAAATGAACAATTTAAACACTCTACAACAGCTTACAACATGCCATAGAATGTTAACAGACTCAGTTGACTTTATTTTTCAGAGATTATGCATAAGAATTACAGGGCAGAAGAAGTCAACAAGAGCAGTTGATGTTCTTGGTTTTCACAGATTGTTGTATCAAAATGGGAAGTAGAAGGCTCACACAAGGCTGTCAACAACTGTGGTTGACTGAGTAGAGCATGCAAAGGGATCTGTCACAGCTTGGCTCAACAGGCTTGACAGGGTCAACTAGGTTAGTTGATATCAACCAGCCTAGTTGATGCAGCAGACTTGGGTATCTCAGTTATAGCTCAAACTCACAGCTTTAGGGGCTGGAGCAGAACACAAGGGTTGCAGGTGAGATAATTCAGCATATGACCCAGCACTCAACTAGCAGGTTAAGATGAATTAACACTAGGCAGATTATAGTTTATGCAAAGTTTTTCAATACTTGGCTCAACAGGGTTGTGGTCTCAACTCACTCAGTGGACTTCCACATAAGGTTTGGGGTTTTCACTAACCTCGGATTTCCAAGTGGTGGCTCGGACAAGGTTTCCTAGAGTTGGTAAGGTTAGATGAAGTACAGGCTGACTAATCGGTTTAGCTAGAATGCGACTCAAGTTCGGCTATCTACAGTGGTCTGGGTTCCTTTTGAAGAAAAAAGACTAAGGACAGAGATGTTGAGTAACACCTGGAATGGCATGTGGTTTATCATGTGAACAAGGCTTAGCGAGTGGCTGAAGAAGTTCTCGTTCATGCCAGCCTCGGTTCATGTACAGATTATACATATGCCTACACGGAAAATCATACAACCAATCATGCTATAACATCCATTCATTCAAGTAAGTAGGGTTGAGATACAATACGCCAAAGATAACACAGGTTTAGGCAAATCCACTAATGGTACTGCGCCTTGGTCTTCTCCTCTTCCTTGGTTTTTCTTCGAGACTGCTCCAGGTACACTGCATTAACCAACATTTTCGTACCCGTTACTCAAGAGAGAAATCAAGTTCTAAAAATATGCGGGTTCAATTTCCTTTAAGAGGCGGTATTTGGTTTGGAGTTCATTTAATGAAAGAGAATTAATTCTCGTTTCGATGAAATACTTAAAGAGTTGTTGAGATGAGCGAGAAGAATGTCATTCATAGGCTCGTGAAATGAATGGAGAAGAATAGTGAGAGGTTATATATATGGAAAGTGATAATGCAGCAAATGTGCAATTGATAAAATAAAAGTAATAAGAGAGAAAAAAAAATTTACCATAAAGTTGCCGATTAGCGTTCAAGAGTGGTAACTTTGAGAGCAGACATTCAACTTCCACCCTTTGATCCTTGTGCAAATTGGGTATTCTTTTTCAATTGAATGTTATACCTCTCGGTGGACTTCCCTTTGGGGTTTTCTAGGGGATAAAGATCTAACAAAGAGTCATTGCCATTTCCAAGTGGTGGCTCGAGACAAGGTTTCTAGAGTTGGTAAGGTTAGCTTCTTAGATGGTGAAGACTTACACGGCTTTAGTTTTGCTAACATCTAATCAGTTTAGCTAGAATGCGACTCAAGTTCAGCAGCTAAACAGAGGCTCATGAGATTTGCAGGGAGCTGCGAACCTGCTATGTAAGGTCCACTTAAGAGCAAAGATGTTGAGTAACACTGGGAATGGCAGGTATCTTTGGTTTATCATGTGAACAAGGCTTAGCGGTGACAGTTCTCAGTTCATGCCAGGCCTCAGTTCATGTACAGATTATACATATGCCTACACGGAAAATCATACAACCAATCATGCTATAACATCCATTCATTCAAGTAAGTAGGGTTGAGATCACAATATACAATCGCGAAGGCAACGAGATTTGCCGGTATAACACGTGGATGACGATAGAGGATATGAAATTTGGGTTTAGGCAAATCCACTAATGGTACTTTTGAAGAAAAACCAAGTCATTAGGAGAGAGCGCCTTGGTCTTCTCCTCTTCCTTGGTTTTTCTTGACTGCTCCGGGTACTGTTACTCAAGAGAGAAATCTCAGTTCCTAAAAATATGCAGGTTAACGCAAAGAGAGTATAGCACTGCAAAGTTCAAAAATCTGCACAATGAGAGATATGATATGCAGATGTGATGGATTGGAGTTTTGCAGGGTGATGATATGCTGAGAGCTATGAGTTAAGCAAACAAAACTCCAATAGTGCAGTGTAAGTGACACCTACCACTGCAAGTTTCAGTTATCACAGAGAATGGGTTCAGCAGTTAATCGCATGGATGTGTAATACAGCTGAGTGGTGACAGCTCAGGCCAAATGCTAAATGAGCTATTGAGTGCAATGCATAGGCGCACTGTGATCCTACAGCTGAGATGTTGTAAGCTAAGTTTCAGAGAGAATGATGCAACTATGCAAAGATGTTATGCAAACTAGCAAGAAGTACTAAGAGAATGCAATTACGATAGGCTAACTGAAAATGCAATGAACAGAGATGCGAGAAATGGAAAACTACAGCTAAGTTACACTACTACAGGGCTAAAAGTAACAATTCAAGGTGAGTATATACAGGGAGAAATGAAAATCAGTTAAGTGTTAGCCAATAATCGACACAACACACGCCAAGTCCCCGGCAGCGGCGCCAAAAACTTGGTAGGCTTGCGAATGGGGTTTATTGTTATGCCTACTTGTAATACTGCAAGTGCACAGTGTCTATTGGAGACAAGGCAAGTACATGTCGATCCACAGGGAAATGGAGGTGCTATAAGTTGATCTAAGGCTTTACTCTACTGATTTCTAGAGGTGTAACACAACTGAGGTTGTTTGTCGATACGACTGAGTTGAAAGTTACAAAACTAAAGGCAAGATGAAATACAAATATTGAGATTGCAGGTACTAGGATTGTCAAATCCACCACTAGTTCAGGTTATGTGATTCAACTAATTTGAGTGTTCTTGTTCCTATGACAGATAAGGATAATGTGTCAAGTTTATCTCTTATCTAAGGAGTTTCACCAAGTGAGATTTCAATTATCAGCTAAAGATACTACTTCAGAGCATTAGTTGTCTAGTTAAGCACAACTAATCAAAGAGTTAGCAATAAAGGTTAAAGCATGAGCTAAAACACACCCAACACAGTGTTATCCTAACTACAATGGATACATGGCATTCATTGTGAGAGCAAAGCATTGAGATGTTAGAATTGAACTTCTCTTATACCTTAAGCATGCAAAAACAATTCAGATAAAGTTGAACAACAGAACACAAAACTAGGGTTTCATTTTAATCCTAGCAAATTAAATTAAAACATCAAAAGAACAATTAAACACAAATTAACTCTAAATTGGTGCACTGGCTAGTCCAGGCATGCCCTCTAACATACACAGCTCCACATATTTATACAAGCAAATACCAAACCCTAATTCTCTTCAAAACAAAAATTAAAAGCAAACCCATTCGCCCATACCCTCTGAATCGTGCTCTCCTCTGTCAATTCGTCTCAGAGCTCCATGCATGGGCTGTTGTACAAACCCTAGTTCCAACCATCTCCAACTGAGCTTATAGGGTAAGGGAGAAGCTGAGAAAGAGATGGGTCGAACTAGGGTGGCGTGGTAGGTGGATATGGTTGTCAGGGTAAGGAGGTGATGGAGGTGGAGAGGTGGTGGCTCTGCCATGGTATGGTCGGGAGAGAAAGAAGAGGGATGGGAGCTCTGCAACTGTCGGGGTCGAGGGAGAAGAAAGAGAAAAGAAAGAAGAAATGGGGATGTGGTCGATGGGGTAGGTATAGGTGATTTTGTTGCTGAGCGGGTACATCAAGGAGTGATGTGCCTGAAGGACCGAGCGTTGGATGCGGCTGGGTGAGATCTTTACGGCTCAGAATGAATCGGGTGTGGACTCGAGTTATGGGCCGGGTCTTGGACTGCTCAAGCCCATGTCTTGTAAGTGGGTTGCCTCTTGTTGGGTTGCAACTGATGCGCGCGCGGGCTTTGGCTTTTTGTTCCATAGACGCTTGCCTCCACTTTTCTGCTCTTTTGGCTCCTCAGTTTCTCCGAGCTTTATTTTCTACCTAAAAACACAAAATTAATTAGTACAAATATTTATTCTTGAAAACAAAGAAAATAAAGAATCTGGGATAATATCTGATTTCTGAGCACAAAAGATGAGTTAAATGCCAATAAAAAGGTGTATAAATATGCAATATTTGGCACTCATCAATAACCTAGGGTATTAGCGCTAAAAACTGGTTTTGCCTTTTCGTGAGTCTGTCATATTACTAGCGAATTGTAATTTTGTAAATAAGTGAATGTGTCGTGCCAACTTTTCTTTTGGTTAATTAACATATTTCAATTAATTCAAACCAAATTAATAACTACATGATCGCTTACAAGAATAATTAATTCATATCAAAACAATGACTACATAATCGCTTACAAAAATAAAAAAAAGCCATCAAAATTAAAATATCAGATAATTAAATCCCGAAAACAGATATCAATTACGATTACAACGCGAAGATAAAGTATTGCAAAGATATCTAAATACCAAATACAAATGAAGATATCAATTATACGAATACAACGCAAAGATATCCAATTTTTGTATATGTAGTTGGGAAGAATATGAAATATTCTTAAATCAAATCTAAGTATTTAATTTTTGGGGAGGAAGATGATGAAGTTACTTTTGCAGACAACTTTAGTGCAAAGACTTGTTATGCGGCTTTGGAAGGAACTTCAGAAAATTGTAGGTACGTGAAATTCATGTGGTTAAAACAATACCAAACAAGGTGAATTTTATGCTTTGGGCTATCTTCAATGACTCTTTGCCGACAAAAAGTATGCTTAGTCATAGAGGTGTTGTATTGGAAAATGAGAACTGTGTTCTCTGTAACAGAAACTGCGAATCACCTCTTTCTCCATTGTAATTTCTCTTTCAATGTATGTGATTATTTCATTAAGTCTTTTCATATAGTTTGTGTAACACCCCGTGTTTTTAACATAGTGCATGCTTAAAGATGCGCCATGGCATGAGATGAAGCTTCATCTCAAGTTTAGTTGCGTTGCAAAAGGAACATTGGCCTAGGCCAATACGGTGCCAAAATGACGCATTATGTTGGGCATATTGGTCAAGGCCAATATGGCACCAAGAGGGTGTAAGTTGTAAGTTGCATTGGCCAAAGGCCAATCTCACATCAAAGTATGCATTAGGCCAGTTGGTTGGTTGGCCTAGAACAAAGTAGCGCCACAATGACGCAATACGCAGGTCATTGGCCTATGGCCAATATCGCACTACCATGGTGCAATAGGCCAAAGCAGGTTGGCCTTAGAAATGTACAGCCATCACGGCTGGACATTGGAGTGGCCTATGGGCCAAAGCCGAAAATACAGCCACCACGGCCCTTTACTGGACATGGCTCAGGAAATGTTCATCCATCATGACCGGACATTATAACTGGCCTGTGATCCAGAACTGAATGTACATCCATCTTGGCCGGTTATTAAGAAATATATGGCAACGACCATGAATAGTAAAAGTGGGAGTTGATGAATGATTTTTGCTCCCCTAATTTAAGTTGTAAAATGTCAAGTTAACATATATAGGGAGGGGTAGTTGGTTGAAGGTGCATATGAGGACCATGCACCAAGTAAGCTTCATAGCTTATCCGAAAGAGTATAAATGATGCTTAGGTCTCATTTATAGTTGCATAGTCTTCCCACTGGAGCGTATTAAGCATGGGCATCACTATGCCATGCCGTGGACCAAATATGCATTCCTTGGATGCATTTTGACTGAACGGCCTACACGGACTAGGCCATTACCATTATTGCTTGGCCACGACCTTGCAAACGAGTTGACTTAAGTTTCCGTCCCCTCGAGGGATGAACTACGGTCTGTGCTTGATCCCTTTAGAGTAGGTAAGGGTACGTAGGCAGCCGCAATGAGTTGAAGCATTGTCGGTCCAGCACTTTGTCGCTCATATCATCTTATTAGAAGATGATTGCGGCATTTTGGCCTCTCATATCATCTGGCTCGGTAGATCGACACAGGAGATGATTGTGGCCAAACTTTATGATGCTAGTTGCATGCCATTCCTTGGATGCTCATACTTCCTATCAAGGCGTTCAACGTAGGCATGTACCAATAGTGCATTGGACATGGCCAGGAAAGTAACTCATATCGGTATGCAAGTAGCGGAGCTTGCATGAGCCTAAGGGAGATGAAATTAGGCCGTCAATGGCCTATGTGCAAGTCCAAGCATACCTTATGCCTGGACAATACTCGGAAGCCAGAGATGCATGCAAGATGCATCGTCCATAGCCTCTATGGCTTTGAACCCTTCGTAGAACAAGGGTAAGTTGGAACGGTGTGGAAGCTAAGTTAGCTGCATCATGCTCCACGAGCATGCCTGTAAGGGCAAATGAACGTATATTTGCCTAGCTTTAAAGCCGGGATTATAACATCATTATGGCGCATCAGGGAAGTTATGGCCTGCGCGCCCAGGCGCGCCAGGCGAAATTTCCCGGTCCGTCACAGGTTGGCCCCTACATGCAAGAGTAGTGCAACTCTTTGAAGCTTGGAGCTGGAATGTGCTCAAAGAAAGGTGTAGAGAAATCTGGAGTATGATTCATTACGTTATCATCTGGACACTTTGGAATGAGCACAATGGAAGAGTTAACGGAGCTAGACATAAAACTGAGGAGGAGATAATTTTTCTGGTTAAACAAACTTTGGTTCTCTGGACTTGTGACATGGGGATTTTTAAATTTCTGGATTGTAACCAAATACTGCATCAATGGGAGACAGTTTTGCATATGAGCTAGGTTTGCTGGGCTTTACAGCAAGGATAATGAAAGAGTAATCTCACCAATTTTGTGTACGTTCTGTTGGTTACCATAGCAAGGTTGGCAGGTTACCAAGCATACTGCAAATGGGAACTGAGTAATCACTGCAGTTTGAGTAATCTCTGCAGTTTGAGTTTTGCAAATGGATTCTTTTTGTCGACCACTTTATGTTTTGAAAAAAGTGCTTCGTGTTCAACTGTCTTCGTTTTGCAGTTGAAGTTCTACTGCCTATGACTTTTTGAAGTCTCAAATAGGTATTGAGGTTTGCAGATTTCTTTTTTTGCATGAAGTCATGTATTGGTATTAGTTTAAGGCTCTGCAAAAGTTTCAGATTGTTTTTTTTGTCGTTTCCATGTTTTGGTAAAGCATCGGCATTGTAAGTAGTTTGACAGTCTCTTGTTCTGCAGACTTTGGTGTGTACTGCAGTCTCTTTTGTCTTTGTACTTTTGAAGTCCTGGCCTTGGCTTGGGTCATTTTGCTTAATATAACCTTTTTCATTCGAAAAAATAACTTTGAGTTTTTAATCAAACTGTTAAGAGACTTAGAGACACTGCTAAACAGAAGAAGATAGTTTATATAAATGGTAGAAAATATCACAAATTAGAAATTTCCTTTTTCTAATCGATACGTTTAGTTTGTTTCTTCTTTTCTTCATAAATAAAATAGTTTTATACCCTTGCTGTATTTGTGTAAGGTGCAACGGTCACAACATCTGCACCATAACCCTCTTCTGATATATCGTTAACTAGTATTATACGTCAAACCTGTATTATCAGATGATGATTGTCATTAAGGAATCTATCAGTAAATCAGTTTTAAATTAAATCTTGTAGTCTACAGCATAATAACTGGAACCCCGGTACAATCGTGTTCACGGCACAATTTAAGGTGACCAACCACAACATGATTAACAGATTAAGTATTGTGTATTGCACCTTAATTCGTGGTTAATGTAGCTTAATCAAATCTTAAATTGAGCTCAACGGCAGCAAATAAATTTAAGAAATACGCATCCCCTCTCATCAAAATCTATAAAATACACCATTCTCAACGGTTGTGTAATGTGTATCTTTTTAAATGATCATGACAACTTTCGAATCCAGATAAAAAAATCACATAACAATAAACAATTCGACGATCCAGCAAAGAAACAAACGGAAATATCTCTTATATACTCCACCATCTCATCCTACTGTTGACTTCATTGCATTATAAAATGATCGTATAGGCTGTTGTATAGCTATACCAAGAGTTCCAGAGCCCAAAGAAGTATTATCAAGAAGATATACGTATCGAGGGAGGGAATTTTACCATCGAAGCTCATGCACGATTATTTTCTTCCCAATTGTGTGTACTCTGATCGAGATTTTCAAGGTCGATTCTGCATGCCTCGTCATATGTAAAGATTATTGAAGAGCTTTGTCGAGTGGAACCTCAATTCAATTATCAGTTTGATGCACTGAATATTAGAGGTCATAGTCCCGAACAAAAAGTTACTTCGGCTTTAAGGATTCTAGGTTATGGCACTCCAATGGATGCGAATGATGAGTACCTTCGTATGGGTAAAACAACTTCTTACACTTACCTTTCATTGTTCGTGAAGTAATGATTAATCATTTTGGTCCAACATATTTACGAAAACCAACCGACGAAGATGTTAGACAAATATTAAGGGAGAATGAGGAAAGGGATTCCCGTGAATGCTAGGTAGTCTCGATTGTATGCATTGGGTATGGCATGGATGCCCCTGTTTATCAATGGGTCAATATAAAGGTCATTATCCAAAACCAACAGCTATCCTAGAAGCCGCGCTTCTTACGATTGTTGGATATGGCACGCTTTTTTGGTCTTCCGGGTTCACAAAATGATATTAATGTTTTGCACAAGTCACCCGTTTGAAGATTTGAAGTATGGAATTTCTCCATCTCGTCCGTTTCATGATCAACGACCCACCGCACACTCATGGCTATTATCTTGCGGATGGTATCTACCCAAAATGGTCCACCTTGGTTCAATGCTACCGTTAGCCTCCTGCTGGTGCATTGGGCCATTCATACCGATATTTTAACGATGCCCAAATGGCACTGAGGAAGGATGTGGAACGCGCTTTTGGAATTTTGAAGAGGAAGTTCGCTATCATTTGTGGCCCATATCGTGGGTTGAGTCCTCGTGAAATGCACAAGACTATGCTCACTTGCATAATTCTTCATAACATGGTAATTCAGAAACTAGACGTGATTCTGGATTGGATTAACTATGATGATGAAGATTTGAGGCCGAGATTCGACACAGAAAAGAGGCCTCCTCGCAAGGAATTATGGTCAAATGACTAACTACATTCGAACCGTAATTTGTATGACCGGTTAAGAGATGATCTTAGATTGAATCTTTGGGCGAGCATGGAAGATGATTTTATGTATTTTTCTTATTTTTTAGCTTCATTTTAAGTTATTTTATGTATTGTTATTTTTCTAATTAATAAGCTTCAACATTTCATTTCAAACTAATATTAATTGGAATGCATAACAACATATCAAATTAAAACTTAAACTAGAACATTAAAACTTAACTGCTACATTAAACTAGTTCTAAACTAGTACATTAATCATTAAGAGGAATTATTTCATCAAACTCATCATCAGTTCCATCATCATCATCTTCTTCATCACGGTTTGTTAGTAAATCCAGCCTTGCTTTTCAATCTGTGGCTTGAATCTGTCAAATTCGATTTGCCATACATGTTTTTGTTGGCGTTCATAATTGAGGTGTTAGCTTGAAGAATGTTATGCTTGTCATAGTCAAACTGGAATTTTTCTTGAGAAAGACGACTTTTCTTACTCTCCGGTTTTGAATTTTCCTTTGAATGGATCTTTCCTTCGCGATGGTCTTTTGATAATCCATAAACTCCGCCATGTTAAATCCTACGGAACTCCCTCCTTCTTGAGCTAATTTTCTAGCCGCCTTTTCCTTATTCCTCCTGGAAGTTTTCCATTATTATTTCCATCAATATAATTATTGAAAACTACGTTGGAATTTGAGCTTGTAGGGGTATCTGGTGAAGAATTTGATGGACCTTGTGAAAATGGTGAAGAATTTGGTGTTGAGGGAGAAGAATTATATGGTGACTTTTCAGGTACTATTTGATTATTTGCTAAGTAATCGGATTATATTTGTTCAAACCCTTCAAAATATGATAACAACTTTCGAAAAGCAAACAGCTTTTACCATGTTTTCGTTATTAACTGTGCACG
The DNA here is from genome assembly GCA_023531295.1 of Papaver armeniacum. Classification (NCBI taxonomy): domain Eukaryota; kingdom Viridiplantae; phylum Streptophyta; class Magnoliopsida; order Ranunculales; family Papaveraceae; genus Papaver; species Papaver armeniacum. Next base: position 311,946 of record JAJJWW010009065.1, read on the forward strand.
AACCTCTCTTTCAAAATCAACATCATCGACCACTCTCCTTTCCTTTCTCTTGGCTTGCATTATCAATGCAAAGATAAGCGGCTACTTCGTTGATTACAATGAAGTGTTCTGACAATCCTTTTGCATCACGACCATTGATGTTCATGGTTCGTTCTTCATATTTTTGAAATATATTATCCCACATGGTGTTACCATGTTGTTGTGCACCACCGATACAATCTTGGGTAAAAAAAAAAAACATAATTACGACAAATACATTCATCTTCTATCATGGTGTATTTTGCACCACGGACTCGATTCTTCTTACCTTTGCCTTGAGTTTTTGCTTGTGAATCCATTTTACAAGAAAATATATTGTAGAGGAGTTGTGATAGTTTTAGATTTGAAAAAGATTGAGAAATTAAGAAATTCTAGAGAGATTTAGAATTTTTGGTGTGAGTTGATATGAGTTTGAAATCAGTATTTATAGAGGGGGAAATTGTAGCCGCCTTATACGTGGGTTATGCACACATCCCACAATAATGAAGTACATGCATATCCTTCGAGAACAAAGCTGTTTCATGGAAACCGTCATGGTTTTAGTCCATTGTTTTTACGGATGTTGTTTACTGTTACACATCGTACTCGGAATTTATTAATCTGGCTCAGTTTTTTGGAATACAGCCAAGATTACTTCTTCTGTGTTGCCAGTCCCATTTGGTCGAGAAACCGACTTCTCCATATTAGGAAGGTTATTAATTCCCCGAAGAAACAAGGAAAATGCACCGTGCATAAGTGCATGTATATCTTGTGCTTTGAATTTGAAGTACAAAATATAGCTTTTCAAGTCACAGGTTTACTTAACTTTACTTTTTGACATAAGTATTAAATATCCGCGTAAGCATCCACTCCTTAAGATTATCCATATCCAAAAAACTGAAAACGGCAAGTCGACTCCACCGACTAACCAACCAACCAACCAACAGTCTCTACCAAAATTATTCACATACAACATGATCACGGGAGACCTTCCTAATCTATAGAACTTTTGGCTCAAAAGTTTCGTCTTTAGAGTACTCGAGAATAAAGGTTGGGTTTATGGCAACATCATCTTAGTTTTCACATTAAGACCAACCGATACATCTGGAAATTAAATTTTTTATAATCATGATCTAGCTGACCGTGAACCAGTAATAGAGGAAGATAAAACATTAAATCTAAAATGCTGGGCCGGGTAGGACACCCAGTGACAAACGGATGACGGGTGAGAAAGAAGAAAGAAAATCTAATTAAGGTTAAAAGAAAGTACAGCTGCTAACAGCAAAACATTGGAGCATTATAATCTGAATTTTTTAATTGCCAACAGCAAAGTTTTTGATAACACCCTGTAGATGTTAGATTTAGATTGACACTACGAACATGCATTGCATGTCTGTGCATGCAAGGCGGAAGGTTGTTTGATTTTTAATTCTATGAAGAAAATGTGGACAGAGTGTAAAAACTAAGTTACAAGTTGCATATGTATTGGTTGTTTAGGCTTATGCAACTGCTGTCTGGTTAGCCCTCTTAGTTAGTTACATGTCTAAAACTGATGTCATTTTCTCCTTGATTTTGATTGAAGATGCAAAAAATAATTTCATTTAAGTTGGCCCTTGCTTGCCAGTGCAGATGATTAGGCTTCTGCCTTTGTAAAGATGGCCGTCAATCCTATGATTATATCTTAGGTTTCAAATGCTTAAGAGTTGTCTAGCTATCCTAACCCTTCACACAACTGATTATGTAACTAATGGTCATCTTTCGTGTTGTTTGTGATTTTGACTATTAGGAATTTAGGACCATTTTGTATAGCTATCATGAAAAGTTAGTTCACAAACCACCTGCGCATATAATACATCCCCACCAAACCAGCTGTTACGAATTATAGTTAGTCTAAACGTACCCCCGTGTAAAGAATAATCTAACCTCAAATGATGCTTATTAACCGCAATCTAATCAGATTCAACCATAGATTCCCATCGGTCTCTCTACAAACTGATTCTACAATTCTAGTAATGGCCGTTCATCCTCTAGCGTTTAGTACACACGTGCATGATTGAAGAAACTTTTTCTATTTATAACGTGCACAAAAGGCCAACGCATTCGCAAATCAGCCTGCTGCTGCTTGCACCAGCAAGGTATTGTTACTTTTCAACTTTTCCTTTTTCCTGTCTTTCTTTTGTGGTTGAAGTGCTGTTGTTGAATTTTCAGTTACATTGGTACGTTATGCAGCTATATTCAATACTTTCTAAGACTATCCTAATGCAGAAAAGGAAGACGGCCTTCCAGATTACATGCAACCCCCAAAACTATCTCAATTCATTGCTTATAAGACTCTTAATCAACTATGTAAAGAGGAATGGACCAAACTAGGAGGAAATTGACTTCATCTCGACCAAACTACAAAATTAACAAGCATTGTTATTTGTGCTTTAACGGCTTAGTTATCCCATGTTAGAATAATAGAATTCAAACTAACAAATCACCTATTTTATTTCAAGGAGATAAAATGAATTTCGGCCATCCCTCGCCTGTGAACTCTATTCAATTGACAAATTCAACTTCATGACTGAAAAAACAAAGTTCAGGCCTGCACACAATGACAATGGATGGAGTCTTAAACTTAGTGGGTCACCAGCCCATTCGTTTGCACTTCCCCACACAAGTTTTGTTTGGTAGAATTCAAAGACTCACACTACTAAACTAAATCGCACATATGTTGCATATTATGCATCTAAACATCTAGAACATGTGCAAACGCTGTATTAGTGCTGAACGATGGCTGTATATGATTTTTTGACAGGTTGCAAATTGATGATGGTCCTTTAGGGGGGATTTGCAAATCCGATACCAGATACATTACCATATATGTCAGTTAGCAATTAGCAATAGTAACTGCAGTAGCTTCTGCCTTTGTCAAAAAAATACCAGGTTATAATCTGAAATGACATACTGATGTTACTTAGAAAGAAATACTCCTGAGAATTTCTGACAATTTCTCACGTAAGAATAAGAATCCTGACAATTTCCACAGGTAATTTCCTGCTTTCGTCCACAAATGCAACCAATGCATACCTCAATGTTGACATACCCGAGGTTACAGATATCAGAGAGAGATAACAGATTCATGCTTATGTTTATAAGTACTCTACAATGTCCCAATAACACAAACATGCTCTGCAGCTCTTGTCCCATTACACCACCCAGTCAGATTACAGTTCCAAACAAAAAAGGGTTATTACCTACAGATATCTTATAAACAGACGACAAAAAACCATCTTAGAGCTCCTCTTGGCTGAATGGAATCCAATATGCCAGGTATTTTCAAAACATCACATGCAGTTCGTTGATGCAAACACGAAATTTCCAGAAGAGCCTATATGTAATTAACTGCTGCCTCCAGGTCTTATGCATGTATGCAGAATCTAAGTGTAGTAGAAGAGCCTATGTAGTAGAAAAGTTGTAGGTGAGGCGGAAACTGAAGCAACAAGTGTGAGGCGAAAATTTAAGTGCCTTTACCAAGTTAATGACATAAACCCTATCACTACCAGATATGTGTTTATATACTATCATTTTCTTAGCCGTGCATATATCTGCGTAACCAAAACAGTTTCTTAAGTAATCACATCTGAGCTTTAGGTACCCTTTTCTCTTCGATGTCCAGGACCCAACTGGCTATACAGTAACTTGCATTGGACAGTGATTTCTAAAAACAGCTTAGTTGTTCACCTCAGAAGAGGTAGTAATAATGATAGTCATATGACTCTTGGTCTTGGTTAATTTGGCAATGATAGAATGGAACAAAAAGGCAATGGTGGTAGAAGCATTTGAAGAGTGCTTGCATAATGAGGTTAACATCCAAATTGCATAGGATACCTTCAAAATGAAACAACAAATCAATCCGAGTTTCACTGTCACTAGGATATGCCACCACCTCAACAAATCAATCCGAGTTTCACTGTCACTAGGATATGCCACCACCTCGGCAACCATTCTCCACCAATGACACCCTACATTCTGGTAACCCTCAAGTTACCCTCAGGCCTCAGCTGAGTCAGCTCTATCACTTCATTGTAAATTTCCACTCAAGTTTTCACTAAGATTGGACACTAACTGCCAGGAAAACTTAATTGTAGTGATAGGCCAATGCTGTAAATGACATAATCCCTTCACAGTTGAAACAATACCTCCTGAGAGCCGCTGCCTATCTGTAATTAGCTTACATTGCTTAGGACTCATTGGATATCATCCTCCGGGACGCAAGTCTAACAGATCCTCAGTAGGAACATTATTCATTGACCATGTCAGGCAAGTATTGAAAACATTCTGGAAACGAGGAAAAAAGACAATCATACAAGCAATAACATAAAGTGGCCAGACAGTTTAAAATTGAATATGCATAAACAAAATCATGAAAACTACAATGTGTTTCAGTGCTAATAATATGTTGTTATAATCACATACATTGTTTTCCAGAGACAAATAACAACAATGAAGAGATGAATCCAAAAAATTGAACAATGATTTTCAGTTTTGTACCAATAATAAGAACAACATTAAATACAGTAAATAATACATCTAAATCCTTCCAGAACCCCTTCCTCATTTGAGTGCTTTCTTGGTTAATAAGTGGGCAGTTGTTGCATCTCCTGATCAACATAGAAATCATTCAATAACTCATCAAACTCATTCATATCATCAGATGTTAGAGTAGGAAACCAAGAGTGGTCATCTTCTTTCACTGAAAACATACAAGAATCCTCCATATTACCAGTAGTAGTTTCTTTTGCCGCTGCTGAAGGAGTGGATAATGCAAGTAACTCTTCCTTTCTCTTGATAACAAGACTCTTCACTTGAAGCAATTGTTCTCTCACAGCGTCTACCTTCTCCAGAGTATCAAGTTCGTCAATTTTTATATCATTCCACCAAAACCCATCACCATTTTCTGATCTACTCGTCATCTTCCCATCATCTTCTTGCACAGGAAATCTGTTAAGGACTTCATCTGAATTAGGGCAACCAAACGTAAACAATTTTCCAGAAGGGGAGAATACAATCAGAGAAACATCTGCACCAGTGAGACTACATAATTCATCAGCTTTCTTAAACAGACCTTGACGTCTTTTGGTGAATGTTACACTTCTCTTTTTCTTATCATCTATCTTCTTTATCTCAATCTTCTTCTTCCCCATTGTTATACCTTGATTAAAGAAATTCCTCTGATAATTATCAAATCAAATCAAATCAAGAATTCAATCGTTGGATCAAACCCTAACTTTAGAAGAACAACAAAATAAACCCAATTCACTACTCGGAAGAAAGAAGCTTCTGAGTTGTGTTAATGGAGACCTGAAAAATAAAAAAGAGCAACTTCTAATTAGAGATTACGATATAAATAGCTGTGTATCTTTGGGGCCAAGATTTTCGGTGTTTCCAAATTCTGATGAACTAGCCGTTGTACGCGTTTTGATTCAGGGATAGAACTGTCTGAACTCAGGGATAGAACTGTCTAATCGGAATCCCCTGTTTCTAAAAACAGAGCCTCTGTTACTTGGTCAACGATCTTTGACTTTCAAGATATTTCTCTGGAGCACACAAAAAACAGCTAAAATCTAATAGGAAGTAGTACTTCTTATATTGATTAGTTAAAGTATGAAACTCTGGGGACTAAGTAAATTTTACAAGGTTTGTAAAATTGGTGCTCCTAGCTTTCCTAACAGAAGAAACACCCGGCAAAAGAACCATCATCTTAAATGGCCATTTTTCCAAGTTGTTCAAGTTGTTCCACATGATGAAGCAATCAGCTACGCACTAACTTAAACAATCTAGAGTCAGTTTTGCTGAATGATAAGAAAACGGATATTGTTACATACCACAACATAACACAGCCCCAGTAATGTTAAGCCTTGAGAAGTTTAAGACCTAATGAAATGCTTTCATTCCAGAACAATCCTGTTATAGGGGAGGCGGGTTTTATTAGAGGGGCGGCAGTGTGATAATAATGTCCCTCTAGTTGGTTAGGGGATGTCCTATAAGGGGTGTAAATTGACTAGATTACCCTCCCCATTTTTTAACCTAAATCAAAGCTAAATTGAAAATTTGTTTTCTTTCTTCTTTTCTTCTTCTCTTCTTCTCTTCTCCTCCTCCCATCAACCATAACCTCCATTAAAACTCAAAATTTCATCATCTTCGATTAATCGAAAATTCGAATATTAATCAAGTGTAGTGTAATGACTTATATGAGGTATGTTTTGAAAAACCCAGTTACGATTTGGTTTATTTTGTTCGATTTAAGTTTAATTTCTATCAAAAATTAGGGTTATAGATGAAAATTGAAATTCAAATTTCTGGGTTTATGTGAATTACGATTGATTTTAACTCAATTACGAACCGTAACTGGAGATTTTGATGTTGTTACGGTTGGTAATTGAACTATTACCAACCGTATGTCCTTATATCTGAGAATTTTCTTCAGTTACGTTTTTTTTTCAACTGTAAGTGAACTTACGGTTGATGTCGATACCAGAATTACGAACCGTAAATAACCCTGGAACCCAGAGTTCAGAAAGGTCACCAATTACGGTTCATAACTAAAATTCGAGATGAACCGTAAATACTGTTACGGTTGGTAACCATTTTAGTTTACGAACCGTAACTAAGTTACGGTTCGTCTCGAGCATTTGGTTACCAACCGCAACTGGTTTTATGATTAGGTTTTCCCCAAATTTAACCAGTTACGGTTGGTAGTTCATCTTTTACGAACCGTAACTAAGATTTACGATTGGTTACGAGCAAAATTCCAACCGTAATTAGCTCTGAAAATGCAAAAAAATGGATTTTTTTTTTAAATCTAAAATATGATTTTGTTTTGATTTAGAGTTAATTGAACTGAAACTTAATCATTAACACTAAACTAGATTATCAACACTAAACTATGTAAGGGTTAATTAGTCATTTTCAGTTTTTTTTTTGGATAAGGGGCACTTGAAATTACCATGTAATGACCCTTTTTGTCCTATTACCCGCCGCCCCTCTAATAAAATCTGCCGCCCCTATAACAGGATTGTTCCAGAAAGCAATTGGTTTGCGCTACGAAACCTGGTGTAGCGCAAATTCACTAGGCAAAAAAATTTGGGATATTTCCCTTATCCTTGAATATGTCCCTTAACTATCTTGTATTGTCATTTTACCATTTCTACTATTACATGTGTTTGGGGTATTATATTTTTGACAAGTTACTATGACTCATGCTATATTATCCTAGGCTCCCACCCATTCTTTTTCAAATTCTATCTCAAGCAACAAACTTTTGGGGAGACGTAAAACCATCATTCGACAACTGGGGTGGAGCCAAGATTTCTAAAATGGGGTTTAAAATTTTACTTTGGGGTTGCAATTTTTTTAGGGGTGCAAATAATAAAAATTAGGCTTGTAAATAGCAAAAAAAATTCAGTTGGGCTTGAATTAGGCTTTGGAGCTAGCTGGGCAGGGGGTGGAAGTGCACACCCTTGCAATGGGCTGGCTCCGCCCCTGTTCGACAACCAAATTTAAATCTGGAGATGACCGATAGTGATGAAGACCTATTGTAAAGTTTATTTTACGTTAATACAACCCAAGATTCCGAGATGAATTATTTTTTTGATGGTAAATCTTTTCATCGTTTCTCATCTCAAAAGTCGAATGAAGAATTTGTACCTGATAATGATGTAAGTGCGTCACTTAGTTGAAAACTCAAGTTTTTCATGGTTAACAATGGTGGAAACCTTATTTTCAGTCATTTTTCGTAGGATCGTGAACGTGTATGCTCGAATGTAATTCACAATTTTGGTAAATAGATATTCGTTTGATTTTTTTCCCCTCCGAACTTATTTAAGACCGTTAAATGTTATATGTAATAGTAATCAAGTTCAACATTTATACTTTCGCGAGATCTATTTTGTACAATTTTGATACGACTTTTATTGGTTTTTTTGTCTTATTTTGAAAGGACACTTCATTAATTAAATAGTCATTTCAAGTTCGGTCGTTTCTGTCTTATCTCTCTCGAACTAATATGATTCGACCTTTGTCTAATATTTTGAATGCAAAGTCTATTAAATAATATTTATTTAACTGGGTCTAAGTAAATTAGATCAACTTCCGCTTGTTTTAGTCATTTCCTTGGGAAACTACTTTGATTCGGCTACCAATCAATATTTTGTGACCAAACTTTGTCAATGTGTGTTTCGAAGTATCATTTTTCAGCCGTTAATGCTTATTTTGAGACCGAACTAGATTATATATAATTTGTCTTTGAAATATACATATAGTTCGAACGATCAGTAATATTCCTTCCGAACCATGGTCATATCAACGGTGATTATTATTTTGTATTGCGAACTCCATTAAAATAATATCATTTTACTTGGGCCTAGATAATTCAAATTAGGTTCGACATGTTTTTGTTAATCTCTTTCGAATAATATTGATTCTTTCAAATAATGGTTCCAGGTCTATTTGTCAGTACGTATAATAATTCGTAAATAATTGTGTGTTTTGTTTCCTAACATGTTTTAATATCTTCAAATGCCATATGTTGTGGGTCTTTTGCGGATTCGATGTTAGTGAAGAATATGCTTCAGATGAGGGGGACCCTGATAAATCCCAACCTCCCACCAGAAAAATTTCCGATGTTAATGAAGATCATGCTTTAGATGAGAGGACCCTGATAGTTCTCAACCTCCCAATAAAAATTTTCAAGACGTTGATGAAGATCATGTTCCAGATGAGGGGGATCCTGATAGTTTCCAACATCCTAACAAAATTTTCCGTGACACTTCCCGATACTATCACACCAAGCAGGCAAGTCATCAATATGTAGTGTTTTAAAAAATTATATGCATATAACATGTGAAACTGACTTTTTTTTAACTGCCTTGTAGACCTTCGAAATTAGAAATGAAGCAAGGAAATGGGTTGTCGAAACTGATATGGGTGTGAGATGCGTGATAGTTGGAAACCATCATTGCAGCGCTTCAATAATGGAATTGGTGTGCGAGAGAAGTGGAGATTACCGTCCCCACCGTAAGGATGTAGTATTTACTATTAAAAGAAAAAAAAATGGAAAGATGCGTCAGAGAACAACCAGGAAAACTGTGTGCCCCTTCAAGTTAAAGGTTCTACGCAACAGAAACAAGAAATTTTACGTATACGTTGTGTATAGATATCATAACCATGATGAACCAGAGAGTCTAGTTGGGCATGCACCTTCTTTTAAGTTACCTATTTATGAGTTTGTCATTGTGAAGGATTACACCGACCAAGGTCTCCGGCCTAAGATCATACTTAATGCAATTAAGGAGAATAATACGAACAACACATCTTGTTTGAGTACAATATACGCAGGAAGGAAAAAGATAAAAAAGGGAGGTCTCTGATGGTAGGACGATACTTCAGGACTTCATGTGGTTGTCTACATAACATAAGTATACCATAAATAAAAGAGAAGAAGCAGGCAACATTACTGATCTCTTCCTTGCGCACCCATTGTTTGTTGGGTTAACTCAATCCTTCTATCAGTTTCTCATTGTAGACTCGACTTATAAGAAGAACAAGTATGGTATGCCATTGTTCCACCTGGTTTCTCATACTTAGACCAAACAATCATTCATGTTAGCGCTATGTATTTTTGTCTTCGGAAGATGAAGATAGTTATGTTCAGGCATTATAGTATGCGAAGCTGCTTTACCGAGGCAACAACATACCGGCAATTATCTTATCCGATGCGGATAAAGCATTGCTCAAATAAATGTCCGAATCAATTGTATAACCATTCTTAACCCGGATCATGCAAAGAAAGAGCAGTGGTCAAAAGAAGAGCAAGTGTACAACTAATCGGTTCACACTTCGTGTGATCGTCTATGGATACGAGATCGAGACAATACAACAATGAAGTATGTTTACTTGATAATAAATTCGGACTTAACCAAACACAATAAGATTGCTATCAAGTAAATAGGAATTCACGTTTGTATATTTTACTTCTAATTATAATAAAAACAATTATAATTGCGGAAATAGAAAAGTAAAAGACACAACAAGATTTTGTTAAAGAGGAAACCGCAAATGCAGAAAAACCCCGGGACCTTGTCCAAATTTGAATACTCTCAGGATTAATCCGCTATACAAAATCAAACCAACTTCGTATAGTTGAGACCAAGCAACTAAACCTATAGTTCACCTAGTTCCGTCTGTATTCTCACGCCTCCAACTTGTAATAAGTCACGTACTTGGAACAATTCCTTTGGTTCGTATTCCAAACAGTAAAGGAACAACAAATCTATTTGGTATCAACTATTTTCAACCAAGTGATGTGAGTTCAGCAAAAGGATCTTCCATTTATCCCAATAAACTCCTTTGTCAGGTCCTTATATCTATCTAACAACAACTACCAAAGTAATTGCTTAAGATTTTGCAATCAACACTTTGAATCACAAAGAAACGTATTAATGCCAATCTACTCAACTAATCAATCCAATCTACCACAAGGATAAACCAATTATATTTGGATCCTCTTTAACCGAAACAAGTATTGTGCACACCAAAGATTATGAACCCTAATCAGAAATCTTCAAAGTCTTCTTTGTCTTCAAATCTTCTTAGATCTTCAATAAACACCTGCACACAATCAACTTGAATATCTTGTGATCAATCACACACAGAATGGAGTCTGTTAATGTTGGATTATCAAGACGTCTTTAGAACTACAAACAGTCGAAAGATCCCCGTCGAAACTTCGATCTAGTTTGAGTGAATCTTATATCAGAAGAGAATATTCTCAAGCATAAGCAAACTAAGTGCAATCAAATTTCAACAACCGTTAGTCAATCAAATCAATCGAATACTAATAATAACCCGCAATTATCTAGTTTCCCACCAATGGTACTAATAGAGCTTCTCAATCCCAAATAAGTCTTTAAACCGAGTGGCCGTAAGAGATTTCGCATAATTAGGTTACTTTCCTCTCCGACTAGGCGGCTCCACCAGTAACAACACAACTAGGTAGTTTTGTTGGCTCTGAGGATTAGTTTGCTAGAAATGCAAACTTTGATATTTATAGACCAAGGAAGTTTGGACACCAAGGAATTTCCAAAACCGAAAATATTCTCAAGATATGCAATATATTCCAGATTTGGTTTCCATAATTCCTTGAAATGCTTTGTCCAAACATTGATCGAAAATCTCTTAGAAAATCTCCAATTAATTAGTTAATGTACATTACCAATTTTCATTTTCCAAAAATAAAATTAAAAACCTTAATTAAAAGATTCTCAACTTATTTTTCGATCCGGGATTTTCCTTTAGCTATTAAGGAATATCTTTGAACAATAAAAGATAAGCGTTACTGCACATGTTCAAAGTATGTCGACATCTTTACTTTGTAAGTCCTCTTTCATACTTACAATCTTGAAACCGATTTGCCACACTTCCAAACGAGTTTAGAATTGGTTAATCTGACTTTCAAGAACTATGTGATTGATTAAGAACACTCAATCACAAATCATGGGTTTCACGGTTCTACCAAAACAAGTTTTGGTTCTACCTCCATGTGAGTACTGTGCATAGTCACACTAGCTTTCCAAAAATTCGGTTGACTAGATACTAGGATCGATTCCCCACATACTTATGGTAAATACTTGTATTTGCTGCACATGTCCATAGGATCGGTTCCCCTTTCACTAAAAATGTGTTGCACATATTCATAGGATCGGTTCCCCCATCTGCTGAAAACGTGTTGCACCTCTTACAAGGATCGATTCCCCTTTTGTGATCGGTTGCACCTCTTCATAGGATCGGTTCCCCTTTGCCTAGAGTTGGTCATACCAATAACATTAAATCGATCATACCATCTCAGGTGATTACTTAAGATCGGTTTCACTAATAAAAGTCATACTAATACAAAAGTCAGGCCTTGTGAATAGTTTTACCTAGAACATAAACAAGTCATGAGCGGTTATACTAATCACACATATTGGTAGTTCAAAAGATATGCAATGAATCACAATACCAATAAGTCTAGCGATTTCCCTTTCGATTCATAAAACAAGTTCATGAATTTACTTCCTTTAAACGAATGTAAAACATTGTTTCCTAGGATGAAATCTTCACCTCATACTCATACATAATCACAATAGCATTCAAATTATGGCAATGTCTTATATACGAAGTTCAAAAGATAAGCGTTATACTTCGTATTGTATTCCTTGATACTACGTCTAACTAGAGTGTAATCATTAATGCTTCGCAGTTATGTTTTCAATATGCACGACTTGAAAGATACTTTAGGGAATGAAACAGTTCAAGTTAAATATCACTAACCTCAAGTGGAAGGATGATGTTGTCGTTGTAGCTTCTTCACTTCTTCAAGTCTTCGCAATACTTGTAATGTCTCATATCCTAATACTTTCAAGCTAACCTATACAAAGTTGACTTTAGTACATAATCAAGCGACTCTTTAAATGAGTTTTGGTTTACTAAAATATGACAACCAAACTTGACATACCAACGCTTGGTGGGTTCAACCGAGCTATGCTCTAACAATCTCCCCCTTTGTCAATTTTAGTGACAAAACTCTTACATCATATGGATAAACAAATTACAAGAATTTTGATTCCCAAATTCAATAACACAATAACCTGTATACATTCAATCCATAAATGTCGTTGTTGACATTATAATAACAAAGCTAATACTCCCCCTAAAGGTAAGATAGGTAGATTTTATCAATCCGCACGTCTTTGTTATTCCTTTGTAGTCCATATAACTACAAGTATCATATGATATGCTACTCCCCCTTAGTCTATGCTTTACTCTTTCCTTAGATAAACGTTTAAGCACCAATGTCCTTTCCCTTAGTGATACCAATCAATATAAATCAATACAAGTATCACTTGTTTACTCCATATATTTCTCCCCCTTTTTGTCAGAAAATGACAAAGGTACGAGCAAATAAAGGACAAACCGAAAGGATCTTACAAATCTCAAAATAGACTTGCAAACCTATAAGAGTTAAGCACGAGGGTTCCACACACCATTTTTGATAACCAATATCAAAACCAAAACTACAAAGTAATTTTGTTTTAATATGTTACCAAGGAAACAATTTCTCGAAGCAATTTTCCCTAATAGTTTAGCAAACCAAAAATCTACTAAGCACCTTAGTTCCTTTGCTAAACCGATTGTACAAATACAATCGCTTGTTCGATAAGACCAAAATAAAGATAACTCTATTTTTCTCATCAGGTTCTAATTATCCATATAACTTAGACCTTTAACTTTTTAAAAAAGACAAATACTAGGTTAGTTAACTAGCATTCCTTGTTAAGGCATTCGATTAGACTTGAATAACCGAAACCTCCACTTTGATAAATCTAACTAAGATCAGAATTAACTTAGTTTCCCTTATCCGGAATCGAATTGGACTAAACAATTCATCTCGTGAACCTTTTCTTTCGTTAAGCTATAAACAATTCATACAAGCCAAATAAATCAACTTGCATAATTATTACCTCAACCGGAAGTAATTGAATCAACATAGACATTAAAGCACCGCAATTGCACCGAAATTTTGTAAGCCTAAACGATTGATACCAAACTATAAAGCAAGATAACAATAGTTTTTCTTAATCGGAAACAATTGAATCACACACACAAATAATGGAATAAAACATCAATTGTACCAAAATTTTGTTAAGCAAAAGCAATAAATATACGTAATAAACTCAGGCTTTTCTTAAACATGAAAACGATTAACTAACAAAGTCGTTACCTCAAATTTCGCATCCTCTTCTCCAATATGTTTGCATCTTCTTCCAGGGAGAATTGATATCGAAATATCATTATGTTGTCATCCTTATGCAAAACAAAAGAATAACAACAACCAACCTTTACCAGAGAAAGGTTGAAAACCGGTTTTTAACTATTGCAAGAAAAAGTTGAAAACCCCGAAACACATATGCTTTTATGCTAAACCAAAACCGATTCAACATATTGTGACTTTTTCACATATTGTTTCAATCAGAACCCCTCATGATCCTTTGATAAAGCCTACCAACATGGGCTAGAACTTAATCCTGCTAAATCAAAAAGTCACCCAAACCATAAGGGTTCACAACATATGAGATCGAATATCAAGGTTAGAAAACCGAAATCAAACATCCCATACACATACATAGCAATAAGATAAAGCATTCAAGCACAAGCTATGTAAACCAAAAACTATCACAATAAAAATTATAAATCAAATAATTTTATTCATAATAAGAGATAGTTTTATTCATAAAATAGACATAATACAATCATTGAAAGAAATCAAAAATTGATGTCTAATTTCCTGGATTAAGTATTACAGCATATAACTTAATCTCTAGTGGTGCTCTTGTTGTTCACTGAGGTTTCTTCAGTGTTCAAACTTTTGAAGCAAGTCTTGTAAGACATGTCCGCAACCACTTTCTACTTTTCGAGTTCTTCAACTTGAAGTTTCAAGTCAGCAAGCTAGCTCACGTTTCGTCTCTTTCATTTTACCTTTTAGTCCATCTCGATCTTGAACCAAAGTAAAAAGATTTCCTATGAGTTCTTCAAACTCATGAATAACATTACTCATACCATCTGTGGAAAACCACTTGGTAGGATCTGAATCATTGATATATAGCAAAAAGACATGACTCTTCTTGAGATTGATAGCAAAAAGACATGACTCTTCTTCAGAACCGATTCTTGAGACAATCTTCCTGATCCCTCGTTTTGAGACAAAACCTTGACAGTTTCTCACCTTTCGTGCTTCCCTTTTATTACTCCTTGTAACACTGCGAGTTATAGGAGACATACTTTCAAAGAGTTTTACTAAGGGAACGTAATATGCCTAAGAGAAGATTTTTCTTATTTTGATAAGAATATATGTATATCTAGTTTTTTAGAAACAGGGTTTCTGAAACTTCACGACATATTTTCGAACTTCTCTTTTTATTGAAAGGAGAATATTCTCTAAATAACTCTTATTACTGGAAATAGAAGCTATCATAACCTGTGCCCTTGATTTTATGTGCTTTTCCCATCCAATAAATATGAGCACGGAAGAGGATGAGAGTGCACAGTATTGATACAACAAAGTTGTATCGGGGTAAGATTTTTCTAGCTTACAGCGAGCATCATAAACATAGTTCATGTTTCTCTTAGGAATTTCTGCCCAAAATATTTTCTCCCAAGATGGTGATCTTTTCTAACTCTAGAGATATGATCATGTGGAGAAACTGTACTGATGTGAGAATTCTCAGAGATAGATAAATCTCTCTTAGTTCTTTCAATGAGATTTTCATATGATTTTCTCATTCTAAGGACTTCCTTATGATCCACATCAGTTTGATTATCTGAAACAATTATCGGAAATTCCTGATTGTTTCTTTTGGAAGAGATTCTCTCTTTCCCTTTCTTCTGGAGTCGTTTTTCATCAAAACAAGAATTGTTTCGATAAGGGTGGGGAGGAACCTTTTACAGAAGCGATTATCAACTATTTCCTCTTTCTTTTGAGTTGATCTTATCGGGTAGTGGTATAATCTGTCTTTCTACTGATGAATGATCTTTCAGTTTTTTAAGACAAGAAACTTCTTTCAATATTTTTACCACAGTATGTTGAAGAAGCATAAGTTTCCTGTCAAGTGACTGAAAGTTGTATTCCTTAAGATCACATACATGGAATCGGTTCAAAGTTTCCTTTGCACAAGATTTCGTTCGATCATCAGTAGATCTAGAAGATGGTTTCTCATCCTCTTCTGACTTGATGTAGTTAGGAAAACTACCATCATCCTGATCTGTTTCAGACGTGACTAAACCGGTTTTATCACAATCTGTAAAAGTTGAGCAAGGACTTTTAGTTTCCTCATTATCAGAAGAAATCACAACAGCACCATTAGTCAGAGTCATAGGACGTGTCTCTTTAACTAAAGTAAGAGATTTACCAAGAGCTTCTAGTTTGACAGTGAGATCCATATTCTCTTTGGCCAGACTATTCAGTTGAATGTCTTTATCTCTGATCTCATGTTTAAGAAGATTTGACTCTGTCTTTAATATCAACACTTTAGAAGATAGAGATTTTATAAGCTTTAGGAGTTTTATCAACTCTTTATCAGCATCTTATCTTTCATCAGAGATAGACATAGATGTTTTCGTAACCCCTGGATCATGAGTCAACGAAGTAGTAACATCTTCAACTTTTGAGTATTCATACTCTTGCATAAAGTTAACTGAATCAGCCACGGATTCAATTTCTTATAGGTTGGATCGCACAAAACACAGATTGTTAGATCTTTTCGTGTTTGTCTGCTCTGATACCAATTGAAAAGACGAGGGTACCCAAATATACCTCAATTTAAAACTTTTCCACATATAAGTTCTTTCTACGAAAGTGATTGTCTATGGATTGAGTCGAGACAATACAACTAATCGGTTCACACTTCGTGTAATCGTCTATGGATACGAGATCGAGACAATACAACAACAAAGTATGTTTACTTGATAATAGGTTCGGACTTAACCAAACACAATAGGATTGCTATCAAGTAAATAGGAATTAAAGTTTGTGTATTTTACTTCTAATTATAATAAAAACAATTATAATTGCGGAAATAGAAAAGTAAAAGACATGACAAGATTTTGTTAACGAGGAAACCGCAAATGCGAGAAAAACCCGGGGACCTTTTCCGAATTGAATACTCTCGAGATTAAGCCGTTATACAAAATCAAACCAACTTCGTATAGTTGAGACCAAGCAACTAAACCTATAGTTCACCTAGTTCCGTCTGTATTCCCACGCCTCCAACTTGTAATAAGTAACGTACTTGGAACAATTCCTTTGGTTCGTATTCCAAACAGTAAAGGAACAACAAATATGTTCGGTATCAACTATTTTCAACCAAGTGATGTGATTTTGACAAAAGGCTCTTCCGTTTATCCCAATAAACTCCTTTGTCAGGTCATTAGATCTATTTAACAACAACTACCAAAGTAATTGCTTAAGATTTTGCAATCAACACTTTGAATCACAAACAAACGTATTGATGCCGATCTACTCAACTAATCAATCCGATCTACCACAAGGATAAACCGATTATAGTTGGATCCTCTTTAACCGAAATAAGTATTGTGCACACCAAATATTATGAACCCAAATCAGAAATGTTCAAAGTCTTCTTTGTCTTCAAATCTTCTTAGATCTTCAATAAACACCAGCACACAATCAACTTGAATATCTTGTGATTAATCACACACAGAACGGAGTCTGTTAACATTGGATTATCACAAGACATCTTTAGAACTACAAACAGTATAAAGATCCCCGTTGAAACTTCGATCTAGTTTGAGTGAATCTTATATCAGAAGAGAAGATTTTCCAACATAAACAAACTAGGTACAATCAAAGTTCAACAACCGTTAGTCAATCAAATCAATCGAAAACTAATAATAAACCGCAATTATCTAGTTTCCCACCAACGGTACTAATAGAGCTTCTGAATCCCAAAGAAGTCTTTAAACCGAGAGGCCGTAAGAGATTTTGCCTAATTAGGTTACTTTCCTCTCCGAATAGGCGGCTTCACCAGTAACAACACAACTAGGTAGTTTTGTTGGCTCTGAGCATTAGTTTGCTAGAAATGCAAACTTTTATATTTATAGACCGAGGAAGTTTGGACACCAAGGAATTTCCAAAACCGAAAATATTCTCAAGATATGCAATATATTCCAGATTCGGTTTCCATAATTCCTGGAAATGCTTTGTCCAAACATTGACCGAAAATCTCTTAGAAAATCTCCAATTAGTAAATGCACATTACCAACTTTCATTTTCCAAAAATAAAATTAAAAACCTTAATTAAAAGATTCTCAACTTATTTTTTCGATCTGGGATTTTCCTTTAGCTATTAAGGAATATCTTTGAACAATAAAAGATAAGGGTTACTGCACATGTTCAAAGTATGTCGACATCTTTACTTTGTAAGTCCTCTTTCATACTTACAATCTTGAAACCGATTTGCCACACTTCCAAACGAGATTAGAATTGGTTCATCTTACTTTCAAGAACTATGTGATTGATTAAGAACACTCAATCAAAAATCATGGGTTTCACGGTTCTACCAAAACAAGTTTCGGTTCTACCTCCATGAGTACTGTGCATAGTCACACTAGCTTTCCAAAAATTCGGTTGACTAGGTACTAGGATCGATTCCCCACATACTTATGGTAACTACTTGTATTTGCTGCACATGTCCATAGGATCGGTTCCCCTTTCACTAAAAACGTGTTGCACATGTTCATAGGATCAGTTCCCCCATCTACTAAAAACGTGTTGCACCTCTTACAAGGATCGATTCCCCTTTTGTGATCGATCATACCATCTCAGGTGATTACCTAAGATCGGTTTCACTAATAAAAGTCATACTAATACAAAAGTCAGGCCTTGTGAATAGTTATACCAAGAACATAAACAAGTCATGAGCGGTTATACTAATCACACATATTGGTAGTTCAAAAGATATGCAATGAATCACAATACCAATAAGCCTAGCGATTTCCCTTTCGATTCATAAAACAAGTTCATGAATTTACTTCCTTTAAATGAATGTAAAACATTATTTCCTAGGATGAAATCTTCACCTCATACCCATACATAATCACAATAGCATTCAAACGATTATGTCGATGTCTTATATACGAAGTTCAAAAGATAAGCGCTATACTTCGTATTGTATTCCTTAATACTACGTCTAACTAGAGTTTAATCATTCATGCTTCGCAGTTATATTTTCAATATGCACGACTTGAAAGATACTTTAGGGAATGAAACAGTTCAAGTTAAATATCACTAACCTCAAGTGGAAGGATGATGTTGTCGTTGTAGCTTCTTCACTTCTTCAAGTCTTCGCAATACTTGTAATGTCTCATATCCTAATACTTTCAAGCTAACCTATACGAAGTTGACTCTAGTACATAATCAAGCGACTCTTTAAATGAGTTTTGGTTCACTAAAATATGACAACCAAACTTGACATACCAACGCTTGGTGGGTTCAACCGAGCTATGCTCTAACAAAAATGATTGGGAGGCGTTTATTTCGTTTCACTAACCGGTGGAACGAGAATTATTGTCAAGATGTGTCTTATTGCCGTATGCAGTAGTTGCATCCACACAAAAAGAAGTTCGTAGTTGCATGGGTTAACAAAGTACAACACTATAACAACTAGGCCACGATCCATACGGAGTCTGCTCACAGGAGAATTAAGGAGCAGATGAATGGTTGTCAAGGTACATTCCCAATTCTATTGAAAGCTTTCCATAGATATTTCTGTATTGAATTTACCAGGATTATGAAAAGATTTAACTTTCCAACCAATGTATTTCTGGAAAGTGTTGTAAGGTTATTTCCTTCCATGATGGCATATTTTTTAGAATCGTATCTTGCCGGTAAAGATCGGAGCATTTTCATCAAATGTCCTTTTCAGGAATAGTCTTACCTAACGTATAACATGCATTAACAATTTCAGACACTTTGTGATTAAACTCATCAAACAAATCTTCATCAGACATATGAAGATTTTCCTAGTCGGAATTTGGATTTTGAAGCCTAGCTTCTTTTTATGAGGTATCTCCTTCGAATACGATTTCTAAAATATTCCAAGCATCTTTTGACTTAGTGCACGAGGTCACATGGTGCTGAAGATCTTGGCTTATGGTGTGAATAATAACATTTAACCCGTCAGAATTATGTTTTGCAACATCTATCTCGGTTTCACTATATTCTGCTATATGTTTCTCAACAGTGGTTCCGTTTCTAACAACTGTTGGAACATTATATCCTTTTACAACAAGTTTACATGTCTGAAAGTCACGAGCTTGTAAAAAAAAATTACATATCGAGTATGGGTAGCACTGTTAATGTTAATTCTCTAAGTCCCGAACTAATTGATGAAAAGTATGAGAATATCTTTAATTGCACTCTGTAGTTGTTTGTACAACAGTTGAAGAAAACCCTTAAACAGAGAAAAAGTAAATCTCATAAAGACTCTAATCTATCAATTTAGAATAAGGACAGAAAGGTTCAAATAGACAAAGATTCACCACTCTGTTCTAAATGTCTTGGTCATGGTCATCATACGTTTGTGTGTCCCAACAAGGATTATTGGGAGAAAACTAAAGCTTGGATGGAAATGCAATTTTTTTCACCTATGTCGATAATGATCATATCCCTGATTTAAACAGTTCTAGTTGTTCCTCACGAAAAAATCTACCATCTTCAAAAGAATAAATTGATCTCTTAATTAAAGAAATTTATTCAAAGAAGGTTGAATTTGAACTGAAAAGGGTAAATAAACAAAATGATTGAAAGTATGGAACCTCAACTAGATAACTTGAAACATGAACAAGTTGAGACTTCTAATTCTCATGATCTTAATGTTCATAAAAATAAAAAACTATCTTGTTTGGGAATTTCTTATAAGAACAGTCAGCATAATACATCGAATTATAAAGTCTTGATCAAGTCCTTCATATCTGATCACGAGGAATACCAGACTAACTGCAAGGAGGTAACACTTATGTCTCAGTGTTCCTTGTGTAAAGATTGGGGTCATTCGAAGGTGAAAAGGCGCGGGTACCCAAATATACCTCAAGCTAAAACTTTTCCTACCTATAAGTCCTTTCTCCGAAAGTGATTGTCTATGGACTAAGTCGAGACAATACAACTAATCGGTTCACACTTCATGTGATCGTATATGGATACGAGATCGAGACAATACAACAACGAAGTATGTTTACTTGATACAAAGGTTCGAACTTAACCAAACACAATAGGATTGCTTATCAAGTAAATAGGAATTAATGTTTGTTTGATTTACTTTAATTATAATAAAACAATAATAATGCGGAAAATAAAAGTAAATGACACAGCAAGATATTGTTAATGAGGAAACCGCAAATGCAGAAAAACCCCGGGACCTTGTCCGAATTGAATACTCTCAGGATTAAGCCGCTACACAAAATTACACCTAACTTCGTATAGTTGAGACCAAGTAATTAACCCTATAGTTCACTTAGTTCCGTCTGTATTCCCACGCCTCCGACTTGTGAATAAGTCACGTACTTGGAACAATTCCTTTGGTTCGTATTCCAAACAGTAAAGGAACAACAAATCCGTTTGGTATCAACTCTATTCAACCAAGTGATATGAGTCGGACAAAGGCTCTTCTGTTTATCTTAACATAAACTCCTTCGTCGGGTCCTTAGATCTATCTTATATTCAATCACCCAAAGGTAATCATTTAAGATTAAGCCAATCAATGCCTTTAATCACAAGAAAACGTATTGATACCGATCTACTCAATTAATCAATCCAATCTACCACAAGGATAAACCGATTATTAATTGGATCCTCTTTTACCGAAACAAGTATTGTGCACACCAAATATTATAAAACCCAAGTCAGATCTTCAATATCTTCTTTGTCTTCAAATCTTCTTAATCTTCAATAAAAACCTGCACACAACCACTTGAATCTCTTGTGATCAATTACGCACATAACGGAGTCTATTGATAATGGATTATCACAAGATCGTCTTTAGAACTAACAACAGTCTAAAGATCCCTGTCGAAACTCTGAACTAGTTTGAGTGAATCTTATATCAGAACAGAAGATTCTCAAGAATAAATAAACTAGGTGCAATCAAATTTTAACAACCGTTAGTCAATCAAATCAATCGAAAACAAAGATAAACCGCAATTATCTAGTTTCCCACCAACGGGTCGCGCTAGAGCTTCTCAATCCCAAGAAGACTTTAAACTGAGCGTCCATAAGATATTTCGCCTAATTAGGTTAGTCTCCTCTCCGAATAGGCGGCTACACCAGTAACAACAACAAAAGAGTAAATCTGTTGTTACGAAGGATTAGTTTGCTAGAAAGGCAAACTTCATGTATTTATAGACAAGGAAGTTTGGACACCAAGGAATTTCCAAAACTGAAAATATTCTCAAGATATTCATAAAAGCACAGATTCGGTTTCATAATTCCTGGAAATGCTCTGTCCAAAAATAACGATCGAAATCTCTCGGAAAATTTAATTAGTAAATGCACATTACTACTTCTGTAATTTACCTACAAAATAAAATTAATAACCTTAATTAAAAGATTCTTAACTTACTTATGTTTCGATCCTGGGATTCTCTTCCCTTAGTCGTTAAGGAATATCTTTGAACAATTATAGAAATAAACATTCACATCACGTGTTCAAAGTTTGTCGACATCTTAACTTTATAAGTTCTCTTTCACACTTACAACCTTGAAACCGATTTGCCACACTTCCAAACAAGTTTAGAATTGGTTCATCTGACTTTCAAGAACTATGTGATTGATCAAACCACATTCAATCACAATCATGGGTTTACGGTTCTACCAAAACAAGTTTCGGTTCTACCTCCATGTGAGTATTGTGCATAGTCACACTAGCTTCCCAAAAGTTCGGTTGACTAGGTATTAGGATCGGTTCCTCACATATATATGGTATCTAACTTATATGTGTTGCACATGTCCATAGGATCGGTTCCCCTTTCTGCTATAAACCTTGTTGCACCTCATACAAGGATCGGTTCCCTTTGATGTACTTCACCCCTTACTAGGATCGGTTCCCTTTCCCTTACAAGGTCAGACATACAAAATCCGATCATACCACAGGTGATTACTTAAGATCGGTTTTACTAATAAAAGTTATACCAATACATAATTCAGGCCTTTGTGAACAGTTCTACCAAGAACACAACAAGTTGTGAGCGGTTATACTCTATCACACATATTGGTTGTTCATAAGATATGCAATGAATAACAAAACCAATAACACCTGGCAGTTTCCTTTTCGGTCCACAAACAAGTTTATGAACTTACTTCCTTAGAACACATGTAAACATTGTTCCCTAGGATGAAATCCTCACCTCATACCCATACATAATCATAATAGCATTCAAATGATTATGGCGATGTCTTATCTACAAAGTTTAATGGTTAAGCAATAAACCTCGTATTATATTCCTTAATACTATGTCTATCTAGAGTTCAAATATGCTTCGCAGTTATGTTTTCAATATGCACGACTTGAAAGATAAGTTAGGGAATGAAACAGTTCAAGTCAAATATCACTAACCTCAAGTGTAAGGATGATTGTTGTCGTTGTAGCTCCTTGCTTCTTCACATCTTCAAGTCTTCGCAATACTTGTAATGTCTCATATCCTAATACTTTCAAGCTAACCTATACAAAGTTTAACTCTAGTACATAATCAAGCGACTCTTAACATGAGTTTTGATTCACTAAAATATGACAACCAAACTTGACATACCAATGCTAGGTGGGTTCAACCGAGCCATGCTCTAACAGAAGGATCAATGTGTTTCAAGACTAACTCTAAAATATGAATCTTCAACAACTTCATTGTTTCTTAAACATAAGAACTTTCACAAAAAGGAAGAGTCGGACCTCTCAAGAGAGTTGAATATAATAATTCATAATCTTCTAAGATCAATCTACAGTTTCAAGAAAAAATTACGAATAAAAAAGGTAACAAAATCGTTTGTTTTCTCTAATCAAACTCTTGATACTTTAATTAGATAGAAGATTTAACTCAAGAAAAGGTTATTTGAGAAACCTATATGTTATTGAAAAGACACCTGATCCTCCACAATGTGGAAGGAATTGCCACAAGCAATAACCCTCTAGTTGGTTCTCATCTCTCCCTTAGATGAGAATAACAACTTTCAAAGGGTAAGAGTGTCTAATCATTTTGATTATCAGTTATGGTTGTTGTATTAATTGTGATGGGTTATGACCTCCGCTCCTTTAAACAATACTTGACATGACAAGTCTGTTACTTCTTGTGCTCTAAATTTATTTATCGAGCTAAGTACAAAGTTATTCATGAAAACTACTTATATACAACATGTATGCCATATGATCATACCATTATGACTATCTATCAAAAGATTGTACAAAACACTTCAAATCTAGGGTAAAGGATATAATAGGAATTAATTATCTTTTTCCTCAAGAATATATTTGACATCTTTAATCTCAAGAGTTCCTTAATCGGTTTTACAAGAGTTTTGTTCTCTCAAAAATAATCATTGTAGGGTACGTTAACCATGTCTTCTTCAAGTTTTTTTTAGCAAGAAAAATGATTTTTGGAATGTACAATTTCCTACAAGTAAAATCCTCTTTGAATCTTCGGATAGTGATTCATGTCAAGACAAGTGTGAAACTACACACCTTGTGACAATTTGTCAGGTTCTCACTTCAATGAGTTATCTGTTAAGTTGAATCTTGTGCTAGAACAAGTTCATGAACTTAGTTGTGAACTACAATCCTCTACAAAAAAACTTGAAGAGAAGATGGAAAATGTTGAATCCAGGTTGGACCTTATTGAAGAGGAACTTGATGAATACAGAAATTGTGAAAACAATCTCGGAACTTCAGAGTAAGCTCTTTCGATTCTTTTTAGGTACTAGGAAAATTCTTGTGTTCGAGAAGGATAACTAGGGTTTGGTATAGCACATATTGTGAGAAATGAGTCTAAACCTTAAACAAATGCACTGCACGGGAGTGCTTGTAGATTCGAGAAATCAATGGATGAGAAATGAGCAAAAATCCGGCCTAAACCAAGAAATGGCCGTTCAGGACTTGTTTCGGTCACAAAGTGAAGGAGATGGGGTTGATCTTAGAGAGGGAAGCGAAGAAGGTGTTGAGATTGTGAAGGTGTTGGCTATGCATGACTTGTATCAGAAAGCTGAACTGGCTTGCAGGATGTAAGCTATCAGTTCCGGTGTTTGAATACGATTTTATCAACACTTGCCTCTATTGTCTTGTCTTGCCTTGTTCCTATTTGGAAAATAGGGAGGAGAACCTATTTATACAAGTCTTTAAGCCTAACCCTCGTATCTCGTGGGAAGTGGAGAAAGTGGAGTGATGGAGTAGTGGAGTCGTGTGTTAGTGTCACACGACCAGTCTTGCCCACTTCTCCCATCATCACTAACCGTCCATGACTTCCTGACACGTTCTTGTGATGGCGTGTTGCGCGCTGCACGCTGTAAACTGCCTGAGACCAATACCCCAAAGTATGTATCCCCCAGTTTGTGACATGATTGATGTCTCAAGTGTGTGGATCGTGGGACCCACGAAAGTAGCATGTAATGCTATATTAAATAACTAAGTTATTTAGGAAGTCGGTACTTGTGAAGTATCGTGTGTATTCAACGCAGTGCATTTGCGCATCGAGTGTATTCGGCATGTATGAAGCATCGTTGTTTGAGCGTCTCAAAATAGCCTCATGTCCAAATTTACTTCATGTGATGGTTTGGAGGTTGCGCAAGCAAGTCCTCCCTTGGCCGACCACATGGTGTGGTAGAGTGACGGGTGGTGATCACCATGACGCCTCAAATGACCAATTAACTCGACTGGGATTTGTATAACCAAGCGGTGAAGTTGGACGGATGAGATGATCTTTGAGACACTCATCTGCGACCGTTAGTGGAATTAGGGTTTTAGAAGAGGTGCGCAAGCACCACTTTTCAGCTTGGTCAAATTCAAGCTTAGGACATGATTTTGGCATGGCCGATCGGGCATGCGTGTAGACGGAATGCCGGTATACATGCCCATACCTCATTGTCCCGTGAAAGTGTGATCTGGACCGCTCAATTTTTCCGGCAAAGTGGAGCGGTCAGGATTGATTTACGACAGAAGTTTGGTGCCGCAAATGCCGCGCGTCATGCCTTATTCAGGCTCGCATTTCGGGACGACCAAGCTTGGTCGGTCCCGGCCTATTGGTTCGGCGTGTAGGTGGTAGGCTGTTGTTCACGCCTATACCTTACTGTCCCATGGAAACGTGATCTAAGCCACTCAATTTGTCCGGCAAAGTTGAGTGGTCGAGATCAGTTCGTGATTGGGAGGTGTGACCACGCCAGTTTGGGCGTGCGAATCGAGGCAACCAGGCATGGTATGCCTTGGTCAATCGGGTGTGGAGATAGATGGGTCCACGGTGATCATGTTGATGCTTACTGGACCCGCTCAGTCGACTCCTAAACCCTCCATTCGATCAGGAGAAAACGGACGTTCGCGATCAATGCAAACCCTAATTAGGGTTTTTCCGACCGTGCGGCATGCCCACTTTGGGCGTATGATCTGGAAAGACCAGCCATGGTTGGTCCTGACCGATTGGTCATGTGTATAGGCGAGCTCACGGTGAGCATGTTGACATGCTCTAGGGCCCTTTGAATCTACATCTACACCCTCCATCTATGCCTGCGAAGATGGATGGTTGAGACCGTTTTGCGACACATGTAATGTGCCGCAAAACCCTAATTTAGGGTTTCTCGTCCATACTGTTTTGGCCGGACGGTTTGGCAAGCTATGCCACCCTTTTGGGAGGCCGACCATGCGGGGCCAGTGTTGGGTCGGTGGTGAATATTCCAATACCGCTTGGGGGTTATGGAGCCAATCCAAGTCATCCAATCATCTTTGGTGAAGTTGGATGGTTGTGACCGTTTTCGAGACCGATATGGACAATCCAGATTCAAATCTGCTCAATCGGGCTAGTATACCACACCGAGAGATGTATGCTCAATCGGGCTAGTATAACACACCGAGAGTTGTATGCTCAATCGGGCTAGTATAACACACCGAGAGTCGCAACTGTACGGGTATTTCGTACATGCTTCATTATTAATGCTTGGAGGTTCGTGTTGCTCACCGAGAACAAAGACTCGGTCGTCATGCCGCACCAATAATGAGTACATGAAATACAAGGCTGGTCATGCATTAATTAATAATGTTGTAAATTCACGGGGTATATGGGATTGTTGCTACATGCTCCAACACGGATGAATTTTGTGCATTTAATTCTGAGAATCTTGGGATTGTTGCCACATGCTCCATTCTAGGTGAATTAGTAAAGTGAAGAAGTATTCATCACTTTATCAGTGGCTATCCTTTGCAGGATGTCAGCGCATAAATTTGGTTTCACAATTTTAGCCCTGAACTAAAATCCACCATCAACAGATATGTGTTTCTTTAGTCTTGAATTATCTTTTGTTAGAATTCATTACGATCTTGTAGTTTTCGTACCTTTGCCAATTTTTATTGAAAAAAAGAGGAACAATTAATTAGTAGTTTCGTACTACATACATATGGTTCATGGATCATTATGTAAGGGGGAGTGATTCAACATCTATAGGTTTCACCTATTATGCAAAAGATGTAAGTATTGACTAAGGGGGAGAAACATATCACCGTAGTATTACTTTGAAGTTGTGATACAATTGAACTTTGGAGAAGATAATAATACTATATTTCTGTATAACAACAATTGAGAATATCTGTTTTCGAAGTAGTTAGCTACGGATCTTCAACAAAAACGATGCTGAGTTGAACACGTTCAGAATCATTGGCGATCTTGAAGTAACGAATAATTCAAGAAGTTGGAGAACCAACGAAATCAAGAATGATGGATTCTGGAGTTTTAAACCTTTTATTTTTTAATCCATATGTATTGATAGTTTTGTCACTAAAATTGAAAAAGGGGGAGATAGTTAGAGCATTGCTCGGTCGAACTCACAATTGTTTCTATCTCAAGCTTGTTGTCGAATTTAGTTGATTAAAACTATATCTTGATTTCTAGTCTACATTTAGTCAAGTCTCGTATTAGGATTAGAAATGTGTAGTCGAGTATCATACATCACTGTGTTCAACCGTTTAAAGGAGAATATCAACTGAAGATATTTGGAGAACTTCATCGACAAAAGGTATGTGAAGAGTGAGCCAACCTATTACTCAAGTTTTCACTTTTCTATCTATGAGACTAAGTCGCATGACTAAGTGGACTTTAAAATATTGCACAATAGAAATTTCGAGATAAGTTTATCTTGTTAATTATTCTTGAAATATGAATGACTAATCTTAAGAACATTTGTTCAAAACTTGATAAATTTGGTTAAGAACAATTTATTATTTATGACCTAAATCATGATTCAAATTAATCATTTGAAAATAGCCTAGAACAGTGATATGTGTCATTGATGTTATTCGGGAATGTTTCAAATCGATTATTAGAGAGATATAAAACTACTATAAATATGGTGTACTGGCGTAAATGTTATAGGTTCGGAGCCACAATGCACGTACTGGCGTAGCTATAGTTCAGCAATGACCTTTGGTACACATATCCAGTATGGATACCAAAAAGTTATTTTGATTCATGAACTCCGGAAGGTACACATACCTAGTATGGATACCAAAAGTTCCTGAATTGTTATTGTCTTAAGGGTACACATACCTGGTTTACGTACTATGACAAAAATAACTCATGAACTGGAAGTAAGTTCACATACCAGTACACGTACTTACCCAGTCGAATATTTTCAGATGCATCAGAATTATTTTTATGAGATAATCAACATTTGAATAACTTTCTAAAACACCTCACGATATATTTGATCACAATATAACCTATGGTTCGTCTGGCTAGTTTCGGCTTACCTTTCATGAACAAGTCATTATACGCGGTTAGGTTACGGTTCATCCTAACCAGAGTGTATATTTTGTTGTGTTTATCTCAAGTCGAATTTTCATCTAACGGTGGAAAAAAATTGCTTAATTTCTTGATATTTCGAGTTGAGTCTATCTCGCTTATATATTTCTCGAAATATGTGTTGGAAGCTTTTTGCTTTAGCTACGTTCATCATTATTCTTGACGAGTTTAGTTGGAAACAATTTATTTGTTGGAAACTAAATAATAAGTCAAAAAGATGATCATGTGAAAATTTTCTTGAAACATCTTACATGATTTATGTGAGACAGTCATTTGATGTCGACTCGGAAAGTTTCGTATTGATCATTAGATCACTTGAAAATTACTTATAAGCTAATAGTTTGTGTGAGACAGCTATTGTCGTCTTCTAAGGATGTTTCAATGATTGAAATGGGAGTTTAGAACAATTAACCTTTGTCTGGATACAACACAGTATGCATACGAGTATGGAAACTGTTTTGGTATGATTCAGGACCGGAAACCTTGTTTGCATACCAGTATGCAAACATTTTTAACTATTAAAGTTCGGGAACCAAGTTTGCATACCAGTATGTGAACGGTTCTACCTGAGTTAGGTCTGGGATGGCTATTGATGCGTGTCGTAGGTGCAATCAAATTAATATCTATTTCCACTCAATTAAAAATAATATAATGGAAGTCAAGTTCGTTCCCACGAGGAGCAAGAGATTCTAGTTGTAAAAATTGTCACAAAAGGGGGGTGTAAAAAGCAAAAGAAAATAAGCAAAGCAATTAAAAGATAAAGTTGAAAGCAATAAGAGAGATAAGATCAAGGAATCATTCTTCGTTGCAAAACAATGAATCAAGTTATGTTCTTTTCTACTTGTTATTAGTCACATGATTATCACCAACCGTAGGATAGCGGTCCGCTTAGCTAGCCCCAAAATCCCTTATTTCACCGAGTAACGAGTCCGCTTAGTTATCGATTCTATTCAAAAGAACCACCCCGAGGTTCGCTTACAAGATGTAATTCCTGAATGAATTAAGATTTATGAATTTAGGTTTAGTACTAGTAGTTAAACTCGGTTCGCTTGGTTCACTTTCTAGCGTTGTTTCTACACACAATTGCTCCACGGAATCCCTCCGCAAGGTCTCGTGTTTTCTACTTGTGTAAAGTGTCGAGAACGATTACGTATTCCCTAACTTATACTAGATTTAGATCAATTAACAAATCAATTTAGCGTGCACTCCAAACAATCTATCAATCAATCATGAATGAATAAACATTCCTATTAGTAAAAACAATCGATAATCATGTGAAAAATCTCAAGATAGAATTGAAACAAAACTCAAATCATGTATTAAGAACTAGGAATTCATCCTCAATCAATAAGAAAATTAGCTACTCATGTTTTTGAAATTCACACAAATAATAATTAAAGGAGAATTTTCAAGTTCACACAAATAATTAAGAAGAAGAATCAAAAGCAAACACAAGTGTTGTGTGTATAGAGAGGTGTGTAAAAGATGTAGAAAACTTCTCTATTTATAGGCTTCAATATTCTCCAAATCTTCCAAGGATTAGAATCCTTTTCCTTTAGCAATTCAATTTCCAAATCCAAGCCTTTTCTCAACTCTTCCATCTTCTCTTTCCAAATTTGAGTCCAATTCTCCATCCAATTCCAAGCCCAAGTCTTCACACCCATGAGAGAAGTCCATAGAAAATTCTGGAATTTTTTGCTCGCCGGAAAAGCGGTATTATATTTAATCCGGTAGGAATAATCGCCACAAGCCACACGAAAATTTCTCCGTCAGTGGAATATTCGACGGAATATTCCGTCAGTCCACCGTTAGGACTAACGGTCAAAAAGGTCAACCGTCAGTCAATGTAGGAGAGTCAGCTACCAAGTCAGCTTCTTAGTCAAGGCTGAGTGATCTTAATCGGCTGAGTCACTGAGTCAACTCGGAGTCAACTAAGTCAGTTGACCCGAGTCAGTCCAGGCCACTTTGCACAGCCCAGATGGCTGTATCCTGCAGTTCCATCCTGTAACTATTTCAACCAATCTGTAGCTACACAACACCATCAGTTCAAGTCCATAACCACCACATTCATTCCTCCTCTTCCATGTTACTCTCAGCCAACCAAGCCTTTGCATTCAATCCCACCAAGATAGATAATCCCTGCAACACTGCCACAAATTCACAACTCAGTTCCATCTTCCCTTTAATCTCGGTTGCTTTTGTCGCTACATTCGATCCAACCTGCAATCGTTACTTAAGCCTCAAAGCACCAGTGCCATACATAGCCTACACTGAACCCCAACTCGGTCTCACCACCTTGCACACAACCAGCTTAGCAGCAACCATCCCTGCCTGTAACACCTCATACTTCCACTCTTGTCAGATCCAATTCCAACAACTGAACATCATAACTCTTTGATCTGCACCTCTAGCCACCTTACTGATCCACTATTGCACCGCAACTTCACTCCCACTTAAGCTAGCCACAAACAACCCTTGATTGCAACCATAATTTCATCACCTTCTCTTCAATATGCCAAAGACTGTGACACAACCACCTCTCGTAACATCTCCATTGTCTCAAAGCATCATTACACTGCCATCTGTACACGCTTAGTTCCATTGCTTGCGACTAAGAACTAGTACCGGCTACATGCAGCAATTTGCCATTTCAGTGCCAATACTCTCTAGCATCAACATTGTCTTGTCACCTGTCTTAGCATTCATCTAAGTCACCAAATACCCATGACACCAATTCTATGAAGCAACACTTGAATTCCATCAAGGATTTCAAATCTCCATCAACCTACGCTATATGTCTTGTCACAAATCAACCAAAGAAGCAACACTTCTTGCTGTTGTATAAATAGCCCAACTCCGTTCCATCTTGAGCTCCTGATTCTTCAAATTCAACCATCTTAATTCAACAGCAACAACCAACTCGATCATAGCCACAAACCCATTTCAATCCTGACAGAACCCATTCGATCTACAAAAACCCTAACTTAGAATTTCTCCCCATTTTCTAGCGGCTTCATTGCAGAGATTCAATGATTTCTGACTTATTTTCTTTTACTCTCTCGATTTCTCTCGGCAAAGAACGTCTCAATCTCGATTCATACAACATCGAACCCTAATTTCTTCGGGTTTCGATCTGCTTTTCTACAGCGGCTGCTGCTCACTTTCAATTCTCGATCTCCTCTCACCATCATCTCAATCACGACATCAACAACATCTCTGCTTCTCTGAATCATCAGTATCCGACCCATCATCGATCTTCTCTCAGTTTTAGCAGTCATGGCTGCTTTTAGTTTCAGTGAAAATGAGAAGAAGAGAAATATCTTCGATCGAATCGGGTTGGGTTAAAAGTAGGGGATGGATAAAGATAACCCACTACACAGGCTAGGGGATACCCCAAATTGAGTGCCCCATAACACATGTGGTCGCCCCTTAGTACTTCTCCAAAAGTTGGCCCTTAACCTTGACCGGGCTCCATATATCAATCGCCTGTAAAATGACCATTTTGCCCTTTTGTCTCAAATTGGGTGATTTCTTCTTCTTTTCCTCCGTGCGACTCCATAGTAGCTATAAAACTCAAAAACACACGTAAAATACATAATTTACAAGAAAAATAGCAAAGAAAGCATAAACTACTAGATAGTAAATTAGGTGTATTCACACCTATCAAATTCCCCCACACTTAGACTTTGCTAGTCCTCGAGCAAATCAAACTAAAAACTCACAACTTCAAAGCGTTCAAGCGTCCCAAGCATCCAAAGAGCTATGAGGACATAGAGTTTCGCATGCTAGTAATAAGAAGTTAGAAATACTAAAGAACATATTCTCATTCTTAAATGTTGAGTGAGAAATAACCACAGTAATGAGAGAACGCGTGTTTGAGAAACGATCAATAAGCATTTCGCCTCGACTTACGCCCTCACCAAAAGGATTTTATGATAATTGCACTCAAAAAGACTGACTTTTTATGGTTCTCACATGTGTGCGGGTAGGAATGAAGAGAGAATTCTGCGACACGTTGAATGGTGGGAAGGACAACTTCCGAAATATTTTAAAAACCCACATCTTTTAATATTTTGAAAAACCATTTTTCTGACGATCTCTACGAAAGGAAATCAACCATTATTATCGAGGATGAGATTACTTACTTACCTTCACATCCGATTGCCAATTATGATAACACCACTCTCACGGCATCCAATAGAAACGTCTTCCGCTCCTCGTCTTGATCTTCATGGTCTTCGGTTTCAACTATTGATGATAAACCCTTGAATTTCATAAATCCTTGACAATTTATAACTCTTTTACCTTAAAAATCCTTGTCGCTTGAAACTTCCTTATATATTTTCCTTCCCCACGGCTTATTAAAACAAAACAAAAATTTCTCTTGTTTTTTTTTTATTCTTTTCTTTTTTTTTAACGAATTTTCATTTTTTTTTTTATTTTTTTTGAATTGAAATACAAGAGAAATTAAATACAAAATAAACCATGGCCGTGGAAGAAGTATTTTACCGCTTGATTCTTCACAACTTGTACCGTCTTGAAATCATAAACTTCAAAAATTCTCACCTTTTGATTTTCTTTGCTTTCATGAATAAGTCTTCATACTTGAATATAAAATTACCTCATTGTTTTGTAAGTCCTCAACATATATGTAAAAATCTGCTCTTTGTATGTTGCTTTACTTATATTTGAAATTTGCTCTTTTTCTCGTTCCGTTGCTTTGTAAACCTTAAACTTTTCCAACTTTCCTTGTAGATTTTGATGTCGCTCCTTGTTGAT
The DNA here is from genome assembly GCA_023531295.1 of Papaver armeniacum. Lineage (NCBI taxonomy): Eukaryota > Viridiplantae > Streptophyta > Magnoliopsida > Ranunculales > Papaveraceae > Papaver > Papaver armeniacum. Next base: position 345,378 of record JAJJWW010009065.1, read on the forward strand.
GATGAGAGTGTTTCTATGGACCCGTTGTTGTCGCGAGAGAGAATGGTGCTAACTGCAAATCGAACTACAAGAAGGAAGCTTTCATCTATAGACGTCACCCTCATGATTGACAAAATTAGCACTCAAGAGATCAAAGAGTAGTGCTTCTATTGGTGGGAGGTTGGGTAGCTCACCATTCTACCCGGAATTAACGTACGGTGACACACACTCAAAAGAAGCTCTTTAGTAGATGGAAAATTTCTGGTCGGTGCCTCACATGATATGAATACGGGTAGTCTCCACTAATGATTGATCAGCAACTCTAATAATGCATTTCTCCCTGCACCAAATTCGCATCACCGGCATGATTAAATCCATTATTTAACACTCTAACAAACAAGAAATCCGAACGTAGTTCTCTAACATTTCCAAGTTCAATTATGTCGGTCAAAATCTCTATGTAAACATACCTAGAAGTATGCTAGTGACTCTAAAATCTTTAAAAATTGGAGTTTCTATGTAAAACTTTTTTTTTTTTTTTTAATTTTTTAATTTTTTTTTGTAATTTTTGTTTTAAAAACATGCTTAACCACTCCCCCACACTTAAACCTTACATTGTCCTCAATGTAATTGAATCCTCCTAGTAAAGTCAAGGTGGGAGATTTTAACATGATATGGACAAGAAAAAGAAATAAAAAAATAAAAAGCAAAAGCAAAAGGATAAGAAATACAAAACCTATGGGTTGCCTCCCTTGTTTTAAAGTCGACGGCCCGACTTAGCTCTTGCGAGATTCATTAGCCCGGATCAATCTCTTTCACGGGAAAACATGACTTCACATCACTAGGGTATCGCGTTGTCTCAAAGATATTGAAGTGAATGAGTGTACCATCAAACTCCATGGTCAAGGTGCCATTTTGGACATCAATCTTTGTTCAGCGGTGCTCAAGAATGGTCTACCCAATAGCAAAGGTGTAGACTTGGAAGAATTCTCATCATTCATGTCTAAGACATAGAAATCGGCCGGAAATACAAGCTCATTAACCTGCACCAAAACATTCTCAACAATCCCTTTCGGGTAAACATTAGATCGGTTAGCAAGTTCAAGAACTACCCCGGTCTCCTTAAGAGGACCAAGATTCAAAGAATCATAAATCGAAGACAGCATAACATTAACCGATGCACCCAAATCTAGCAAAGCTCGAGTAAACCTTGTTTTACCAATTGTGCAAGGTATAGTGAAACTACAGGGGTCCTTTAATTTTGGTGCAAGGTATAGTGAGAAAACGCCAGAAGCATTCTCCCCACACTCATGACTTCATTCCCTTTTTAACCTTTTCTTCTTCATGCACAACTCCTTTAAGAACTTTGCACAACGAGGAATTTGACGAATAGCTTCAATGAGTGGAATATTGACTTGTACTTTCTTAAGGATGTCCCACATATCCTTGTATTCCAAGTCTTTCTTTGATTTAGCAAATCGTCTAGGGAACGGGGGTGGAGTTGTGAAAGTAGGAACCGTCTCCTCGGGTTGGTTGGTTGGAGATGTTTTCTCCTTTGGTGCGGTTTCAATTTCCTCTCTCTCATCATACACCTTATCTTGTTGATTTGGTTGCTCCACTTGTTTCCCACTCCTCAAAGTAATCGCATTAACGCTCTCTCTTGGATTAACAAATGGTTGTGAAGGAAGCTTTGTGGACGCTTGAGCTTTCAATAGATTCACATCGGTCGCTAATTGCCCCACTTGAATTTGTAAATCCTTGATTCCGAATCGGTCTTTTGTTGGTGTTGTTGAACCAAAGTGGTGAGACCTTGCACACCTTGCATTAACGCATTGAGCTTGTCATCATTCAAAGAATCACGCTCCTTGACTTGTTGTGGTTGAAATTGTTGTTGAGGTTGGAAACGTGATTGTTGGAAACCACCTTGTTGCTCATACGGATTGGAAACCGCCGCTTGCTTGTTTGCATAACTAAAGTTGGGATGATCCTTCCAACCGGGATTATAGGTATTGGAGTATGGATCGTACCTTGGCCTTTGATTTGGATATAAAGCATTTACGTGTTCGGTCTCACCATCCGGAATAATTACCGCGGCCATCCTTTGCATCATTATCTCCATGTTACTCATCCTTTGATCAAGATGTGATGATGAATCACTAACTTCATGCACTCGCCTAACCATGGGTTCATCTCTTGTGTAGAATTGTTGCGAGTTTGCCGCCATACTTTCAATCAACTCGGTAGCTTGGGTCACCGTCTTGTTCATTAGTGCACCACCACCCGCGGCGTCAAGAAGAGACCTATCACTTGGGTTGAGAGCTTCATAGAAGTATTGGAGTATCATAACGTCACTAAATTGATGGTGTGGACAGCTTGCCACCAACCTCTTGTATCGCTCCCAACATTCATACAATGTCTCTCCCACATGTTGTTTTAACCCACAAATCTCCTTGCGAATTTGAGTAGCTTTTGATGCGGGAAAATATCTCTCGAGGAAAAGTTGCTTCATCCCATTCCATGTTGTGATACTTAGGAAGGCAAATAATATAACCATTCCTTAGCATTGCCCGCCAAAGAAAACGGGAAAGCTTTCAACATTGCTCCATCCGCATTAGTCTCGGTGGAAGCATAGCCATAACTATGGTATAAAAGTCCATAAGATGTTTGTTTGGGTCCTCATTCACCATGCCATGGAACTTTGGTAACTCTCTAATCAACCCCGGCTTGATCTCGAAGGTTGAGTTAGTTTGGATACACCATTGTTGTGTATCAAGCCTGTGAGAAGCTAGGTCCTTGAGTGTACGATCAGCCATCGTTTCTTCCTCTTTGTCCGAATCGTGAAATCACTTGATGAAGAAGGAGGAAGTGGAGTGTTAACCGCTCGAATGAAATCCTTTAGTTGAGTGCCGGATCGAAGACGTATTGGACTCGGGCCGCCCCCTTTAAGCATTCACCAAAGGTATAGCACCTGAAATAAGATTCTCGAAAACTAAGTTAGATACGGTAGAGAATCTAACAAAGCAAGAATAAAGCAAAAAGAAAAATAAAAACAACTAAAAATCGCCCGTTGCTCCCTAAGAACGGGCGCCAAAATTTGATGCGTGTCGTAGGTGCAATCAAATTAATATCTATTTCCACTCAATTAAAAATAATATAATGGAAGTCAAGTTCGTTCCCACGAGGAGCAAGAGATTCTAGTTGTAAAAATTGTCACAAAAGGGGGGTGTAAAAAGCAAAAGAAAATAAGCAAAGCAATTAAAAGATAAAGTTGAAAGCAATAAGAGAGATAAGATCAAGGAATCATTCTTCGTTGCAAAACAATGAATCAAGTTATGTTCTTTTCTACTTGTTATTAGTCACAGATTATCACCAACCGTAGGATAGCGAGTCCGCTTAGCTAGCCCCAAAATCCCTTATTTCATTTGAGTAACAGAGTCCGCTTAGTTATCGATTCTATTCAAAAGAACCACCCTGAGGTTCGCTTACAAGATGTAATTCCCTGAATGCATTAAGATTTATGAATTTAGGTTTAGTACTAGTAGTTAAACTCGGTTCGCTTGGTTCACTTTCTAGCGTTGTTTCTACACACAATTGCTCCATGGAATCCCTCCGCAAGGTCTCGTGTTTTCTACTTGTGTAAAGTGTCGAGAACGATTACGTATTCCCTAACTTATACTAGATTTAGATCAATTAACAAATCAATTTAGCGTGCACTCCAAACAATCTATCAATCATGAATGAATGAATAAACATTCCTATTAGTAAAAACAATCGATAATCATGTGAAAAATCTCAAGATAGAATTGAAACAAAACTCAAATCATGTATTAAGAACTAGGAATTCATCCTCAATCAATAAGAAAATTAGCTACTCATGTTTTTGAAATTCACACAAATAATAATTAAAAGGAGAATTTTCAAGTTCACACAAATAATTAAGAAGAAGAATCAAAAGCAAACACAAGTGTTGTGTGTGTAGAGAGGTGTGTAAAAGATGTAGAAAACTTCTCTATTTATAGGCTTCAATATTCTCCAAATCTTCAAGGATTAGAATCCTTTTTCTTTAGCAATTCAATTTCCAAATCCAAGCCTTTCTCAACTCTTCCATCTTCTCTTTCCAAATTTGAGTCAATTCTCCATCCAATTCCAAGCCCAAGTCTTCACACCCATGAGAGAAGTCCATAGAAAATTCTGGAATTTTTGGCTCGTAGGAAAACTGGTATTATGGGAATCCGTAGGAATAATCGCCGCAAGCCACACTCGAAAATTTCTCCGTCGGTGGAATATTCGACGGAATATTCCGTCGATCCATCGTTAGGACTAACGGTCAAAAAGGTCAACCGTCGGTCAATGTAGGAGAGTCGGCTACCAAGTCGGCTTCTTAGTCAAGGCCGAGTGATCTTAATCGGTGAGTCATCGAAGTCAACTCGGAGTCAACTAAGTCGATTGACCCGAGTCGATCCGAACCACTTTGCAGCCGGATGGATGTTTGTATCCTGCAGGTTCCATCTTGTTACTATTTCAACCAATCTGTAGCTACACAACACCATCAGTTCAAGTCCATAACCACCACATTCATTCCTCCTCTTCCATGTTACTCTCACCCAACCAAGCCTTTGCATTCAATCCCACCAAGATAGATAACCCCGCAACCTTTGCCACAAATTCACAACTCAGTTCCATCTTCCCTTTAATCTCAGTCGCTTTGCTGCTACATTCAGTCCAACTGCAACTGTTACTTAAGCCTCAAAGCACCAGTGCCATACATAGCCTACACTGAACCCCAACTCAGTCTCACCACCTTGCACACAACCAGCTTAGCAGCAACCATCCCTGCCTGTAACACTTCATACTTCCACTCTTGTCGGATCCAAGTCCAACAATCTGAACATCATAACTCTTTGATCTGCACCTCTAGCCACCTTACGATCCACTATTGCTATCGCAACTTCACTCCCACTTAAGCTAGCCACAAACAACCCTTGATTGCAACCATAATTTCATCACCTTCTCTTCAATCTCGCCAGCCTTTTGTGACACAACCACCTCTGTAACATCTCCATTGTCTCAGCATCATTACACTGCCGCCATGCACCTTAGTTCCATTGCTTGACTAAGAACTAGTACCGGCAGACTGTGTGTTGCCATTTCGGTGCCAATACTCTCTAGCATCAACATTGTCTTGTCACCTGTCTTAGCATTCATCTAAGTCACCAAATACCCATGACACCAATTCTGAAGCAACACTTGAATTCCATAAAGGATTTCAAATCTCCATCAACCTACGTTATATCTTTGTCACAAATCAACCAAAGCGAGCAACACTTCTTGGTCATTTGTATAAATAGCCCAACTCCGTTCCATCTTGAGCTCCTGATTCTTCAAATTCAACCATCTTAATTCAACAGCAACAACCAACTCGATCATAGCCACAAACCCATTTCAATCATGACAGAACCCATTCGATCTACAAAAACCCTAACTTGAATTTCTCCCCATTTCTAGCGGCTTCATTGCAGAGATTCAACAGTTTCACAGCTTCTTTTCTTTTACTCTCTCGATTTCTCTCAAAGAGCAACGTCTCAATCTCGATTCATACAACATCGAACCCAAATTTCTTCCGGGTTTCGATGCGCACCTCTCTCGGCTGCTTGCTCACTTTCAATTCTCGATCTCCTCTCACCATCATCTCAATCACGACATCAACAACATCTCTTCTTCTACGAATCATCGATCACCGACCCATCATCGATCTTCTCTCGGTTTTTACTTGAGTCATGGTGCTTTTAGTTTCAGTGAAAATGAGAAGAAGAGAAATATCTTCTCGACTGAACTGGGTTGGGTTAAAAGTAGAGGATGGATAAAGATAACCCACTACACAGGCTAGGGGACACCCCAAATTGAGTGCCCCATAACACATGTGGTCGCCCCTTAGTACTTCTCCAAAAGTTGGCCCTTAACCTTGACCGGGCTCCATATATCAATCGCTTTAATAAAATGACCTTTTTTGCCTTTTTTGTCTCAAATTGGGTGATTTCTTCTTCTTTTCCTCCGTGCGACTCCAAAGTAGCTATAAAACTCAAAAACACACGTAAAATACATAATTTACAATAAAAATAGCAAAGAAAGCATAAACTACTAGATAGTAAATTAGGTGTATTCTACACCTATCAGCTATTTGCGTACCCCTTTGCAAACGGCTGGACAAGACCAAGTCCGGATACTATAGTTTGCGTACCAGTTTGCAAACTTAGTTGGTTAAGTTCTAAAATCGAATTAAGTATGTTTTCATACTCATGAACAAATACATTAATAAATTAAGGAATGCAATCTTTGCAAACCGTGGCTTAATGTTCATGAATTGATTTCGGTATAAGCACTTTGTACAATTACGAATCAATCCGATTTTGCTTCAATTATTTCTTAGATACTTCTATGAGATATATACAATTGAACAACTCTATGAGTGACACAATTAGATTCATTTGGTTATATTTCATGATTGATTGATCATCATATTTGATCTAGAAGTGTTAGATGAATGTGGTTAATATAAAAGTGTTCATATGGCTAACTTCGGTTAACTATTATTGAGCCAACTCAATATACACGTTTAGGTATGGTTACCCATATCTAAATGAAGGTATATTTCATTTTTGTGTAACAAGCTAAGACCATCTAACGGTAGAGAGATATTTCTTTGGGTTTAAGCAAACTTAGCTTGAATCTTAAACCAGGTTTTCATGTAACGGTGATTATTGTATGCTTTATTTCTAAGCTAACCTAGCTTTGATTGTACGCAAACCCTTATTTGAAATACTATATAAGGAAGAACTCTAGCAACTGGAAAACCTAATCCTGACACTTTCATGTGCCCTAGTTGCGACTTGAGTCGATTCTCCTTTAACCTGGGTTTTTCTAAAACCATTATAGGTTAACGACATGAAGACTTAATTTGGATTCGTGAAGCCAGACCCAACTATTTTCTACGTGCTGTGTGTTCTGATCTTACTTGTTCTATCGTATTGAGTACTATCTTCTCTAAGATTTGCTCGAGGTTTATCTCTGATATGTAAGATATAAAAAGTAATCACAAAGCTCTTCGTCTCATTCTTTGTGATTCCACAATAACTTCTTCTACTACCATATAGTTAAGTTATTGTGAGTTGATTGATATTTCTAGGCTGGTAAAGGTTAAGTTATTGTTGTTGTTCCACAATAACTTTTTCTACTACCATATAGTTAAGTTATTGTTGTTGTTCTTTACTCTTAATATCAAGAGAAGATGCAGACTTATTCTTAAGTTAATCTTTCTGATATAGCATCTTATCAAGAGAAGATGTTGGATCCAGACTCATGGTTCGGACAAGGAATGACCAAAGAAGGAGAAGGATCTTTTTAAAATTTTCATACTTCCGAAAATATAATATTCCTATAAATACGAATATCTCAAATATTTTCAATTACTAGATTTTATTCCCATAATCTACACATAAGTGCCTTGTTTTCTTCTTCCTCACTCAAAGATTTGGCACACGTGGTGAGGAAAGAATTCTAATACCGATATGATCGATATTAGTATGAGATTTTCTCTCATTATGGAGTTTTGAACAACCAGAGTGTTCTAGAAGCATTAATTATCTCAGAGAGTTTAATATGAAACTCTTCAAAAGTGTCGTTGTCATCCATTCGAAGGTTTTCCCAATCGGATGTAAGAGTTTGAAGTCTAGCTTCTTTCTCTGATGTGTTTCCTTCGAATAGGATCTGAAGATTATCCCAAGCTTCTTTCGAAGTTTGACATGTTGATACATGATGTTGTATATCATGGCTTACATCATGTATTATAGCATTCAAACCATATGAATTCTGCTTTGCAAGAGCCTTTTATTCGTTTGAAAAATCTACTAAACGTTTAAACTCAATTTCCGAATTTTCTATCTTTGGACGAATATAACCATCGACGATTAATAGCCAGGTATTAAAGTCTCGTGATTGAAGAAAAGATCTCATAGCATATTTCCACTATAGATAGTTTGTTCCGTCAAATCTTGGCGGTATGTTAATTGAAGTCGATTAATAAGAACTCGAGTTCATTCTTATAGGTTGGATCGCACCAAACACAGGTTATTAGATCTTTTCGTGGTTGCCTACTCTGATACCAATTGAAAAGATGGGGGTATCCAAATATACCTCAATCTAAAACTTTTCCACCTATAAGTCCTTTCTCCGAAAGTGATTGTCTATGGACATAGTCGAGACAATACAACTAATCGGTTCACACTTCGTGTGATCGTCTATGGATACGAGATCGAGACAACACGATAACAAGATAACTTGTGTGATTGACTATGGATACAAGATCGAGACAATACAACAACGAAGTATGTTTACTTGATAATAGGTTCGGACTTAACCAAACACAATAGGATTGCTATCAAGTAAATATTAATTAACGTTTGTGTAATTTACTTCTAATTATAATAAAACAATTATAATTACGAAAATAGAAAAGCAAAAGACACAGCAAGATTTTGTTAACGAGGAAACCGCAAATGCAGAATAACCCTGGGACCTTGTCCAGAATTGAATACTCTCAGGATTAATCTGCTATACAAAATTTAAACCAACTTCGTATATTTGAGACCAAGCAACTAAACCTATAGTTCACCTAGTTCCGTATGTATCCCTGCGCCTCCAACTTCCAATAAGTCACGCACTTGGAACAATTCCTTTGGTTCGTATTCCAAACAGTAAAGGAACAACAAATCTGTTCGGTAACAACTCTTTCCAATCAACGTGATATGAGTTCGACAAAAGGCTCTTCCGTTTATACCAATAAACTCCTTTGTCAGGTCCTTAGATCTATCTTTTCAACAATTACCAAAGTAATTGTCAAGATGATGCAATCAATACTTTGAATCACAAAGAATTGTATTGATGCTGATCTACTCAACTAATCAATCAAATATATCACAAAGATAAACCGATTATAGGTGGATCCTTTTCAAGCTGATCAAGTTTTGTGCACACCAAAGATTATGAACCCAAATCAGAAATTTTCTTCGTCTTCAAATCTTCTTAGATCTTCAATAATCATCTGCACACAATCAACTTGAATCTCTTGTGATCAATCACACACAGAACGGAGTCTGTTAACAATGGATTATCACAAGACGTCTTTAGATCTATAAAAAATTTAAAGATCCCCGTCGAAACTTCGATATAGTTTGAGTGAATCTTATATTAGAAAAGAAGATTCTCAAGCATAAACAAACTAGGTGCAATCAAAGTTCAACAACCGTTAGTCAATCAAATCAATCGAAAACTAATAATAAACTGCAATTATCTAGTTTCCCACCAACGGTACTCGTAGAGCTTCCCAATCCCAAAGAAGTCTTTAAAACGAGCGGTCGTAAGAGATTTCGCCTAATTAGGTTACTTTCCTCTCCGAATAGACGGCTCGACCAGTAACAACACAAGTTTTGCTGGCACTGAGGATTAGTTTGCTTGAAATGCAAACTTCAATATTTATAGACCAAGGAAGTTTGGATACCAAGGAATTTCCAAAACCGAAAATATTCTCAAGATATGCAATATATTTCCAAATTCGGTTTCCATAATTCCTGGTAATGACCGAAATCTCATTAGAAAATCTCCAGTTAGTAAATGCACATTACCAATTTTTATTTTCTAAAGATATGCATTTTAATTGCTGGAAATTAAAAGCATATTAAACTAAAAACCTTAATTAAAAGATTCTCAATTTATTAGCTATTAAGGAATATCTTTGAACAATAAAAGATAAAAGTTACTGCACATGTTCAAAGTGTGTCGACATCTTTACTTTGTAAATCTTTTTTCATATTTACAATCTTGGAACCGATTTGCCACATTTCCAAACAAGTTTAGAATTGGTTCATCTGACTTCCAAGAACTATGTGATTGATTATATATCCTATCAAATCACCAAACATGGGTTTCATGGTTCTACCAAAACAAGTTTCGAATCTACCTCCATGTGGGTACTAGAATTAGTCACGCTAGTTACCAAAACTTGGTTAACTAGGTACTAGGATCGGTTCCCACATATATATGGTATCTAACTTGTATTTGGTGCACATGTCCATATGATCGGTTCCCAATAACTAAAAACGTGTTGCACATGTTCATAGGATTGGTTCCCATTAACTAGAAACTTGTTGCACCTCTTACAAGGATCGATTCCCCTTTTGTGATCGGTTGCACCTCTTACTAGGATCGGTTTCCCAATGACTAGAGTTGGTCATACCAATTACAACAAATCGATCATACCATCTCATGTGATTACTTAAGATCGGTTTCACTAATAAAAATCATACCAATACAAAAGTCAGGCCTTGTGAATAGTTTTACCAAGATACATAAACAAGTCATGAGCAGTTATACTAAACACACATATTGGTAATTCAAAACATTTGCAATGAATAACAAATACCAATAAGCCTAGCGATTTCCCTTTCGATTCACAAAACAAGTTTATGAATGTACTTCCTTTAAACGAATGTAAAACATTGTTTCCTAGGACGAAATCTTCACCCATACCCATACATAATCACAATAGCATTCAAACGATTATGTCGATGTCTTATATACGAAGTTCAAAATATACGCGTTATACTTTGTATTGTATTCCTTAATACTATGTCTAACTAGAGTATAATCATTCACAGCTTCGCAGTTATGTTTTTAATATGCACGATTTGAAAGATATGTTAGGGAATGAAACAGTTCAAGTCAAGTATTACTAACCTCAAGTGGAAGGATGATGTCGTCGTTGTAGCTCCTTACTTCTTCACATTCTTCAAGTCTTCACGTTATACTTGTAATGTCTCATATCCTAATACTTTCAAGCTAACCTATACGAAGTTGACTCTAGTAAATAATCAAGCGACTGTTTAAATGAGTTTTGGTTCACTAAAATATGACAACCAAACTTGACATACCAACGCTTGGTGGGTTCAACCGAGCTAGCTCTAACAGTCAGCCAATCAAAAAATTTCTATTCAATCAAATAACATTGTCAAGATTTACAGTTTCCATAAACAACCACCATGGAGCAAAACTTACAGTTTCGGGGGAAAAAAAAAAGAAAAAAAAAACCATGTAAAAATCACTTTCAATACTTTTCAATAATGTAAGATCTCTAAGTTATACGAAGCAGTCATGGCGAAGTTTGTTTACAATTTGAATATGTTACTAACATCACGAGCATGAGATTTTCCAAATGAAACACTAAAAAGGATCTATTTTCCAAGAATATAAGATATGAAGAACTTAAACGTCTGCTGACCGGTTGTCAGCCGACACAAATATAAATTACACTTTCTTACTACTCAAAATATATAATGAAGCAAGGGCAAGAAAGGATCGATCCCACAGAGAGGTCTAGGTTGTCAATATGTTATGGTTTCCTATATAAAACACCGAGGATTTTCGATTTAAACGAAATAAATAAAAGCAAAACAAATAAAAGTAAACACGCAAATCAATGAGGTGAAAATATTGGATAAAGGTTTCATCTTCAATTGTAAACAAGTTTATGAATATATGAATAGAATTCGTATTTAATCTCACTATCATCAAAAGCCTAGAGAATCAAGAGAGCAAGATAATCTATTAATTTCCTAATTCATCACACACACATTAGGGCTGCGTATGTGAATTCTACCTAAAGAATAACCTAACGCATTGCGCTAATTAAGTTCAATTCTAGGAGCATTAAGTTTCAGAAATAGGCTAATCAATGCAATTGAAATAAATTGCGCAAACAATTCGAACAAAGGTCAATTTCTACATATGAATACAAGGATGTATCACTACAACCTAGCATCATATCATGCTACTCGTATTCAAGGTTATCGCTCGATGAAAACCCTAAAATAACTATAGGTATGGATGTGAGTTCAATCAATTCTAGACTTAACTAAACAAACATTCAATCATATTGCAATACGTCAATCATGCAATTATTATAACCCGTAGAATATCAAACAATAATATTGAGAGAAAACTAATTCATAAAAATCATAACCTCGTTGCAAAATCCAACTACATCTTGACCAATAATAAAAAATTAGTTCATATTCATGGAGTTCATAACAAGAAGGAAGAGAAAACCTATCATGTTATCTAAACCCTAGAACACAAAAGTAGGAGAAGTTCTCCCTCATGGAGATATTAGGTTTAGAGAAAGAGTTTTCTATATATATGCTTCTCCCATTCCATAAGGATACTCCTTCCAATATTAGGTCTTCTCAAAACCCATCTCCAAGTGGTCCACCAAGCCCATGTGTGAGAAAAACCCATGTAAAATTATGTCCAAATTTCGTCGCCGGAAAACTGGGATTATGGTAGGAAATTGGCCGGAAAAGGTCGCCGGAAAGCTGTCTCGGGTGGTAGGCAAAGTCCACCGGTCACCGGTCAGCAGGTCAAATCGGTCAACTCGGTCCGGATCAGAGTCAAACCGGGTCAAGGCTCGGTGAGTCGGGTAGCCAAGTCGAGTCATAGGGTGAGTGAAAGTCTAATCAGGTTAGGGCGAGTCTAATTAGCACACGCCTAGGCCATTTTGCAAACTTGCACAGGCCATAATCTTCTACAGCCATCATTGCGCACCATTCATACCCAGGCTTCAGTTTCACAGTCCATCTCCACTGCCACTCCTCCATCTCAGTAGCCTGCACTTCAACTCCATCCACAAACACCATCACCTGCAATTTATCACTTCATCCTTCTCTAACTCAATCTAAGCCTTGAACCTCAAGCTCGAGAACCAAAGCACCCGGCTTGCATTCCACCATAACCTCAAGCCCTCCTTTGCACACAACCAGCTTCACTTGAACCAGTTTCAATCTCGGGCCAACAATGACAATCTCAGTCACATCCACAAGCACCATTCTCATTCTCCTTTAATGTAACTCCCTGTTAACCTACAACTCATATCACCAGCTTGCATTGCGACTCAGCTCACAAAACTCCATTTGCTCTCCCATAGCTCTGCCATTTTAACTCACTCAATGTTTTGCTTGCCAGTCTTGTGGAACTGACAAGCTAATCAGACACAACCCGTACTGCAATTCCTCCACTGAATATTTCCTGCCATACTAAAGATCCGCCAATCAACCTGCAATTGCCTGCAAATCTGTAGCCGCACCTGCTCATTCATCACTACAGCTGTAACTGAGGTCATAGTTTCACTGCACATAAGCATTCCTTCATACCCATCTCAGAACTACCCTTCATAATAGCACAACATACTCGATCCATTCCTGCAATATCATTCATCACCTCTATTTCTGGAACCATGGCAAATAGCAACAGCACCTCCAATTCTTCATTTCAGACAAACCATTAACAACACCTCAGATCAAAACTACAGCTCCAAACTCTTACTTGCAATTGTATCTCAGGCCATCCATGTCTTGCGCCTGCAACCTGAGCTACAACCTCAAGCCGTCATCTCCTTGCATTTCAAACTCAGGTTGCTTCTGCGAACAACATCAGCACCTGTAGCTTCATCAAGCACAACCCTAAAGCCTCAGCACATTCTTAGCTCCACAACAGCAACACAAACCTTGCCTGCAATTCCCTGTACTCTAGTGTTGTAGCTTGTAGCTTCAGTTGCACACCCAACACCAGCATAATTTCATCTTCTATGGTTCGAACTCTAGTCCATCTGAAATCTCACTCAAACCCATTTTATCTCAATCGAGTTACAGCACCCATCTCTTCTTCAACAGAATCATCAAGAACATCTTCATCTTGTACACAGAGTCATCACCAATTTCTCAACTGAACTCTCAATTGAGACACATCAAAACCCTAGTTTCTCTTAACTGAAATCTCAAATCTATCAAATCCATCATTGATTCAACCTCATTCTCTGCTTCATTCTCAGATTCAGCACAAACCCATCTTTCAAAAACTATTCAACCACTCAGAATCTTCATTATCAATTCCATTTCAAGATACAAACCCTAGACTCCCTCTAACTCAATCCACAATCAATAACCTCTTCGATTCTTCTGGCAACATCGGATAACAACGACCACCAGCAATTGCTAATTCTTTCTCCATCTCGACTCAAATTCATCACGGAAACATCTTATTCACTCGATTCGACTCTCCAAAGCCAATAATTTCCATTTACATCTCAAGAAGAAATGTTATGCCAAACAACGAGTTCGACCTAGATAGGTCTAATAGTATGGGACGTCTAGTAACACCCATGGGTGCTTTTAGCACTTCCCTTTTAACCAAAATCTGGCTACCCCTTAACATGTGGCTGGGCTCCCATTAGTATTAACCGATGAAATGACCGGTCTACCCTTTTCGACTCAATTTGAATGATTTCTGCTTCTTTTCCTCCGTGCGACTCCAGAGTACCTAATAACTCAAAAACACGCGTAAAATACATAATTCAAAAGAAAAATAGCAAAGAAAGCGTAACTACTAGATAGTAAATACGGTGTATTCTACACCTATCAGATTCCCCCACACTTAGACTTTGCTAGTCCTCGAGCAAATCAAACAAAATAATTATAGAGAATACATACAACTCCGTGTCGTCGAGGCTACGGTCACTTTTAGCATAAATAACAAGCCTTTAAACCGCTAGGTGTCCCTAGTGGATGAGTTATAGTCTCGTGAGGGTTTACTAGAGATATACCCACAAAACCTATTTTTCCAACTTACTAGTTCTCCGAAATGATAGCATCTAACGCGCTAAGAAGACATAGAGATTCTGCACACTAGTCATAAGAAGTTAGACACATAAATGAACACAATCTCATTCTTAAAAGTTGAGAGAAATAACCATCCCTTCTCGACTAAAATTCGGGTTCGGAGTGATCAAAAGTCTCGACTCTGCTTCACAAGAAAGGGTTTTATGATATTGCTCTCAATAATAAACAGCTCTTTATGGGTCACACATGTGTCCAGGTAGGAATGAAGAGAGAATCCTGCGACACGTTGAATGGTAGGAAGGCAAAACCCTCCGAAAGTTTTGAAAACCCACATCTTTTATATATTTTTGAAAACCCATTTTTCTGACGATCTCTAAGAAAGGAAATCAACCAATTAACGAAGGTGGGAATATGCTTACTTACCTCGTTATCCGTTCGGCGTGCAGCTAGCACCACTCTCACAGCATCCATAGAAACGTCTTCGGTCTTCTATCGGTGTCTTCATCTTCGTCTTCGGTCTTCAACTCTTGATGCTAACTCTTGAACTTCGTAGAATCTCGACAATATGATTATTTCCTCTAATTCCTTGTCGCTTGAAACTTCATTATAGATATTCCTTCTTTCCATTGGCTTTATTGAAAGAATACAAAAATAAAACGAACTATACAAACCAGAAATATAAACTTTTTTTTTTCTTTTTTTTTTTTTTCTCTTTTTTTTTTTTTATACTTTTTTTTTTTAAATAAAAAATAAAACAAATACAAAATAAAAATAAAACAAAATAATAAAAACTATTAACAAACCTAAAAATTTTCTCTTGTCTTTTTTTTTTTCTTTTTTTTTTTAATACTCGTTTTTTTTAATTTTTTTTTTTTTTTTAAGACAAGAGAAAACAAAATAAAATAAAATAAAATACAAAGGCCATGGTGTAAGTACTTTACCACTTGATTCTTCACAACTTGTATGTCTCGATATCATAAACTTCTCGAACTCTCATCTTGATAATTTTCACTCTTTTTTGTATTGTTGCTTGTAAACCTCGAACGTGTTCAACTTTCCTTCAAATTTGTGATGCTCCTCTTGTTGATGATGATGGTGTTTCTATGGACCTGTTGGTGTAGAGAGAGATAAGGTGGATGGTGCTAACTTACAAACAAGATTACAAGTGGTATGTAAGTTAGCAATTCGATGTCACCATCATGATTGATAAAAATAGCACTCAAGAGATCAAAATAGTGCTTCTATGGTGGGAAGTTGGACAGCTCACCATTCTGCCCGAAATTAACGTACGGTGACACACACTCTAAAAGCACAAATTTAGACAGGTACAAAGAATTGAAGGTCGGTGCCTCACATTATGTAACATGGGTAGTCTCCACTATAGGGGATCACTACTCTAATACCGAATTCAGTCTGCACCTTATTTGCCACTGACATGGTTAAATCCAACTTTAACTCTCATACAAGTAAGAAACCCGATCATGTTTCTGTCATCTCTAAGTTCGATTACTCTTATGAGATTCTCGATGTAATCTTAGCGACATGTATACTATGTGACTCTAAACTAACTACAAGTTGGAGTTTTTTATTCACTATTTACAAAAAAAATTGAAAATTTTGACTCAAAAAGGATAAAAACTCTATATGCAAAAGACTCCCCCACACTTAAACTTCACATTGTCTTCAATGTGTAAAACCGAAAATTCTGAATTCTGACGTAACAGCAGATAAAACGCAAAAACTGTACAAATTGGTAAGGAATTTGTAAAAACTCCATTTCACAAAAGTTGTTCATCTACGTGTTTTCTACAAAGTGTCAAAAGGGCACAGTGTTTCGATAAACGTTCTGACAGTTATGGTCTCTGGACTAAACTACGTGCAGTCTGAATTTTTCTGACGAAAAGGTATTCGTCCTAATTCTCTTCTAAGAAAGATTCCGGACTCAATGAAATTAAACATGGGGATGCAAATATGATATGAAAACTATAAAAATAAATAAATACAAGGGTTTAAGATACAAAACCTATGGGTTGCCTCCCATTTAGCGCTTGGTTTAAAGTCGTCAGCCCGACTCTTTTGTTATTGTCCATATACCAACAATCGAAAAAGTTGAGGATCCTTCCATAGAACCTGTTTTGCAAACACTAGCTTCACACAAATATTAGTACAATAAAGCAAAAGTGAAGCTATGAACCGATAAAAGCTTCCCCCACACTTATTCTTGTCCACACTTGGAAGTGTATAAAGAATATAGAAGTCGGGTACATCCACGGTTTCTTGTTCCAAAACCTGCATAGTATGAGAATCAAGTATCTCTAATGGCGGAAAACGAGAAACAAAGTCATTCAACAATATTCTCGAAGCACATATATTCAAACCAATAAGAGGTAAAGGAGAAGAAACAATAGGCAACAGATTAGACAAACCTTGCACAATCTCTTGTATCACGGAATCCTCTTCATCCTTGAAAAACTCAAGTGAGTTATTCACCTCTTTTATATCATGGTCCTCTATCAAACCTTGCAACCATTCTTCGTCAGTTTTACGCCTTAACCAAAGTCTCAACATAAACATCATCATTACAATCATTTGCAAGCTCAATTGGGTCTTCCACAATATTGGTCATAACCGTCTCATTCTCAACATACTCCTCCTTGTTGTAAGGCACATACTCTTTTGCGGATGCAATATTATCTATAAGGAATTTCTTTAGAACACTCCTTGCATCATCCTCAAGCTCTACCTTTTGAATAGGTTCTTGATCATTATAAAGATCAATGCTCGAGTAAGCTACACTAGTGTCATCACATTCCTCTTCGTCTTCACCTTGATCGCAAAAAGACTCCATTGTACACTCCTCGGGGATGTCACCATAAATTGGTTCAAGCAATGTATTTTCATAATAATCATCATCACTATCATAGTCAACATAATCTTGTTCGTTCTGAATTTAGTGTTGCTAATCTCTAACTCATCCTTTTGAATAGGTGAATGATCATTATTACGATCAAGAGTTGAGTTAACTACACAAATATCAACAAAAGTCCCCAAAGGTTCGCCTTTTTCAACATAATTATTCATTTCCTCCTTGTACTCATCAATGCCTTGTCTTAAAGTGGAAACACCTTTTTGAAGCTCTTGGAGTGTTCCATCCAAATTCGAATATAGTGTTCCATTTGTTTGTAAAGCTCATTCGACAAAGAAAAAGTAGAATTACTTACTTGGTATTGCTAGGCCAATTATATTCCCTTTGAATGGGTAAATGATCATAACTACGATCGGAAATTGGGCCAAACATACTATGAGCACATTCGGTCGATGAAATTGGTTCCATATTTGGGTTGTCCACAAATTGACTCCATCTTTGGCCATAAATTGTTGCATTTCATCTACCAAACTAGAGGAAAAATTAATAGGAGTATAACTAGTCTCCCCTCCTTGTGGTTGCTCACTTACATACCCACCGTAAGAGGGTTGGAATGTATGAGAGTAACTAAAAGGGTACGTGGAGTATGGATCATAACCAAAGGATTGATTTTGATTGTACTCCCCGTAAGAGTGATAGTTTTCATGTTGTTGAGGTTGAAAGCCGTATTGATTGCTCCAATATGCTCCGTCCATAGAAATTGGTACCAAACGAGATTCTCAAAACTCGGTTAGAAACCAAAGAATAAGAAAAAGTAAAACAAAAATAAGAAACCAAAAACAATTAACAACCTTTGCCTCCCCGCAACGGCGCTTAAAATTTGACCAGGTTGTCGGCCGACACAAATATAAATTACACTTTCTTACTACTCAAAATATATAATGAAGCAAGGGCAAGAAAGGATCGATCCACAGAGAGGTCTAGGTTGTCAATATGTTATGGTTTCCTATATAAAACACCGAGGATTTTCGATTTAAACGGAAATAAATAAAAGCAAAACAAATAAAAGTAAACACGCAAATCAATGAGGTGAAAATATTGGATAAAGGTTTCATCTTCAATTGTAAACAAGTTTATGAATATATGAATAGAATTCGTATTTAATCTCACTATCATCAAAAGCCTAGAGAATCAAGAGAGCAAGATAATCTATTAATTTCCTAATTCATCACACACACATTAGGGCTGCGTATGTGAATTCTACCTAAAGAATAACCTAACGCATTGCGCTAATTAAGTTCAATTCTAGGAGCATTAAGTTTCAGAAATAGGCTAATCAATGCAATTGAAATACATTGCGCAAACAATTCGAACAAAGGTCAATTTCTACATATGAATACAAGGATGTATCACTACAACCTAGCATCATATCATGCTACTCGTATTCAAGGTTATCGCTCGATGAAAACCCTAAAATAACTATAGGTATGGATGTGAGTTCAATCAATTCTAGACTTAACTAAACAAACATTCAATCATATTGCAATACGTCAATCATGCAATTATTATAACCCGTAGATATCAAACAATAATATTGAGAGAAAACTAATTCATAAAAATCATAACCTCGTTGCAAAATCCAACTACATCTTCAACCAATAATAAAAACTTAGTTCATATTCATGGAGTTCATAACAAGAAGGAAGAGAAAACCTATCATGTTATCTAAACCCTAGAACACAAAAGTAGGAGAAGTTCTCCCTCATGGAGATATTAGGTTTAGAGAAAGAGTTTTCTATATATATGTGTTGATGGTGGTTTTTAGACAAGGGGTAAAATCGAAAAACCCCATGACCTAGTGTTACCCGCAACACATTAACTAAGAGCATTTAACTCAGGTGTAAATAATTAATAGGGGTATTTTTTCAAAATACCATATTAGGGTTTTTCAACACAGAACCCTAATTCCAAAACCAAGCCGCACCCTGCGCACCATGGCAGCAATGCCAAATCAAGCCGCATACTGCGCACCATGGCAGCAATGCCAAATCAAGCATCTTTGCGCACCATGGCAACAATGCCAAACCAAGCCGCATACTGCGCACCATGGCAACAATGCCAAACCAAGTCGCATACTGCACACCATGGCAACAATGCCAAACCAAGTCGCATACTGCGCACCATGGCAACAATGCCAAACCAAGCCGCACTCTGCACACCATGGCAACCATGCCAAACCAAGCCGCACTGCGCACCATGGCAACCACGCCAAACCAAGCCGCACTCTGCGCACCATGGAAACCACGCCAAACCAAGCCGCACTCTGCGCACCATGGCAACCATGCCAAACCAAGCCGCACTCTGCGCACCGTGGCAACCATGCCAAACCAAGCCGCACTCTGCGCACCATGGCAACAACGCCAAACCAAGTCGCATACTGCGCACCATGGGCAACAACGCTAAAACCAAACTCCGTATCACATTCATTGGCAACCATGCCAAACTAAGCTTGGCTATGCCATTGGCACATGCCATTGGCACATGCCAAATATAGCGCCCTAGGCTTGCAAAACGTGCAACTAGGTCAACATGGCCGTACGTGCCAATGGCACATGCCAATATGCTCGCTAGCGGCCTTTTTCTACCAAAGCCACGGCCCTAACGGCCCCGCATGCTATTGGCACATGCCAACATACTCGCTAGCGGCTTTTTCTACCAAAGCCACGGCCCTAACGGCCACGCATGCTATTGGCACATGCCAACATGCTCGCTAGCGGCTTTTTCTACCAAAGCCACGGCCATAACGGCCCCGCATGCTATTGGCACATGCCAACATGATCGCTAGCGGCTTTTTCTACCAAAGCCACGGCCCTAACGGCCCCGCATGCTATTGGCACATGCCAACATGCTCGCTAGCGGCTTTTTCTACCAAAGCCACGGCCCTAACGGCCCAAGATGCTATTGGCACATGCCAACATGCTCGCTAGCGGCTTTTTCTACCAAAGCCACGGCCCTAACGGCCCCGCATGCTATTGGCACATGCCAACATGGTCGCTAGCGGCTTTTTCTACCAAAGCCACGGCCCTAATGGCCCCGCACGCTATTGGCACATGCCAACATGCTCGCTAGCGGCCTTTTTCAATCAAAATCACGGCCCCTAACGACCACGCATGCCATTGGCACATGCCAACATGCTCGCTAGCTAGTTTCTCTATCAAGGTCACGGCCTTAATGGCCACGCATGCCATTGGCACATGCCAAACACACATCTTTGGTAGCCTAACTTGCAAACCGTGCAACCTACCACCAAGGCATTCCGCACATGCCATTGGCACATGCCAAACACACACTATTTGGTAGCCTAACTTGCAAACCGTGCAACCTACCACCAAGGCATTCCGCACATGCCAAACACACACGCCGGTAGCCTAACTTGCAAACCGTGCAACCTACCACCAAGGCATTCCGCACATGCCATTGGCACATGCCACACGCGCCACTAGCGCCACTTGCACTCAAGATGCAACCAACACTCGAGACATCAACACAAAGCTGGGGATGCTTCTTTAGGGTTTTGGTTTGGCGGTCCTGACATGCGGCGTACACTACGCTCACATTAAGAAAGCGTGAAAAGGAATAAAGCGGTCAAATAAAATAGGAAATAAAGGTGAAAACGTTTTCACCCATTAAACCATGCGGTTACCACCTCCTCCCATTATTTCACCCTTTACTCTCTTCCTTCATGAGGCCGGGGTACGTTTCAATCTCTACTTGTATAAATAGGTCTTACCTATTTCCACCTGGACAACAAGTCTCGTTCGGGAGAAATATACTACACTTACACTCTCGGAAAGGCAACTTTGAAGCTCTCTCAAAAGCTTCCATCTCTTACAAGCTTCTAAGCTTTCACTTTCTCGATACAAGTCGTGAACTCTCCTGCAAGCAACTTTGCAAGCTCTCTCAAAGCTTCCATCTCTTGCAAGCTTCCTAAGCTTTCACTTTCGATACAAGTCGTGATACTACTCTCCTCAACACCTTTCTTTGCTTCCCTCCCCAAATCAACCCTTCTCCTCCACTTTGTGACCGAAGCAAGTCCTGAACGGCCATTTCTTGGTTTAGGTAGGACTTGTCTGATTGATCTCTCGAATCTATAAAGTTCTCACGTGCAGCACATTTGTTTAGGGTTTGAACCAGTTTCTCACTCATCTACCGAATTTACCGAAATCGGCATAAACGATTTTTACCCATAAACAATTGGCGACCACAATGTCAGAATGTCGATCTCGTTATTCGACCCAGATATCAAGATGGTAGGGGAAGGCGACTCAATCCGACTCAACTGCCAGACGATCTTGTTACAGGTTGTAAAACTACACCGAAGCGGGGACTCGTCGAAGATGCTACCGGCGATTGGGGACTTGCGACTCGGTCCGACTCAATAACCCGGACAACCTGGTTATCGATTGTTAAAACTACACCAGAAAAGCGGGACTCGGCCAAGACGCTACAAAGAATTGGGGACTAATCTGGCGATGCTACCAAAGCAAAGCCGCCTTGCTACTGAAAAAGCGCCTTTTACTTGGAGACGGCGTGTTTGCAAGTGAGTAAATTTAGATTGGGCAAGATATACGATCTGTTTTAGGTTCTTAATAAAACCACCATACTATTGCGTTTTGTGCCTATTGCTAGCACACACTTTCATAAAAGCAATATTCCTTTCCCAAAACATAATCGAGTTATATTATCAAAACCATTCATCCCGAGAAATAATCCAATATCCTCAAAAGCTAACATTTATCTATCAACCCAAGAAATCCGGAAGACAAAAACCATAAACCAGCGCTTTGTTTGCCTTTCAAAAAAAAATTCACCTACCCGTACATACCTACTTTGCACAATAATAATTTGTCACTATTAGCAAACGTTACTACGGTGACATTTGAAGAATTATTTATGATGAAGTATTTCCACAAGTTTATGAAAGGTATACCTATGGCTACGGTTTACACCAAAGATAAGAAAACAATAAAACAAATTGAAAGAGAAACGCTGGAGTACATAGGTGGAATATGCTTGCCCACTTTACCACTACCACGCTACCGCTAACACCATGACGTGATAACAAAGCTACGAGGTAAAAGGGGATCCAACCCATTTCATAAGCATAACACCTTTTGGAATTTGAATAAGGAAAGGATTTCTGTTTGAGCTACGTATGAGAAGAAGCCAATGGTCCACACCATACCGAAATCAAGCCGGGCGTCACGCCAAGACAAGCGCCCATTCCAAGATGATCCGGCGCCTACCGGATCGTTCCCCGGATGCGCTTACCTGATGCGCTTGCCGTGACGCGCTTGCCGAAACGCTTGCCGGACGCGCTTACCGGACACATGCCGAGGCACACATGCCGCACGCGCATGCCGGCCTTGAGTGCCACACTTTGTGATAACAGTTTGCATCCTTCTAGCGCTAACATCTTGCGCCCTTCCAAAGACCATCCTCGCCCTTTGAAACAGCGCCATGGCTCCAAAGACTTCGTGATCAAAACCGTGTCATCTCGGCACGATACACTTACGATCACGTAACCGCAGCCACTTCCGCCACCCCAACGGTTCTTCAAGCATGGAAGCTCCAACCGTCACCAGAGACGCTACTCCACCATCGGGGCAAGATCTTTGGAAGATCAGGAAGACAAAAGATACTTGGCGGGACGCGCATTTATCAATGAAGAGGCTCGCGTCGCTCTTGAACGCCCAAGAGAAGGGGATAAGCAATCCAATTTCGTCACGGGAAGATCAGGAAAGACTTCTCCAAAATCAAAAGCAAGGGAAATCAACAACTCTCCTGAGTTCACGGAGACACTTCTTCCGCACAATGGAAACTTCGACACAAAGTCGTACAGTCTATGATGAAACATTTATGTGAGATTCTATATTTCTCCAAGGCGTAGCGTCAAGAAATATTTTCGCCCCTCAACCACACTGCATCAGGAAAGCAGGCGTTTCCATCCAGGGAAAGCCGTTCCCAAACCCCAACCTCTCCTAGAAAGCACGATCGATAGATGTAACTGGGGACTCCTAACCTCTCGTTCTCTTGAGGGATGTCGAGTTTTGAGAAATGTGACGAGCCCTCCGACTTCAAAATGGTAGCCGTCAAGGCTCGAGAGTTGTAAGATGTCATTTCAACGTTCTTCCGAGTAGCTCTGCATCAACGTTCTCTCCGGAAGTAGCTACACATCAACATTCTCGAAGACCGCTTCAACGTTCGCTTCAACGCCACTCCTTCCTCGCAATTGGTCGTGCCGCCACACTCCTCATATCAAGGAACATAGTCACGTGCCAGCCAATCTTCGTAGTCATGGACACCTTTTAATCCATCTCGCCAAAACTCGTGATCATGGACCAGTTTGCTCGCTTACGCATCCGGCTAATCCTTTTACTTCCACGGAAGCCCATAGAACATCAGTCAATCTACTTTGTTACCACGACAATATAGTTTCTCCCGATTACATCTCCTACCAAGAATCTGTTGCCCCTCATTCGTTGATACCAGCCAATGAGCTTCACCGCACAAAGTTAATTACTACAAAAGGGAAACACGTAAACCATACTTGAGGACGAAAGATATACATGGGATCCCTTCACTCTCAAAGCTCCAAGACACAAGGTCTACCAAAAATCCTTACCCACAACAAGGTCCTCTACTCTTCAAGGGTGCAGCGCAAGAATATCATCACCTCTTTGTCTAGAAGACGCCTTCAACACTTTACGAGGCTGCGGAGGATCCCGAGCTGCACTATCCGAGAATATGTCATCATGTAATTTCGAGCATCCCGGTGTCACATCCAAAGAAGATGCATCGGCACCGAAGTTTTCTCCCAAATGGGAAGGGCCGTACATAATCACTAAAGCGTATGACAGTGGTTACTACAAGATTATCAAATAAGATGGGGAAAGCTAGAGACAGTCATCAACGGAAAGTGTCTTAAGACATACTACGCCTAATCACTTCCCTGCAACATGCTACATCAAAAATTCCTACTCTTCAAGTCTCGAGTTAAATCTTCAATCCTCTGAGACTCCAAGGCCAAAGCTTTCTCCTCTTCCAAAGATGGTTTCGTGGCGGGAATCACACCAAAGAAGAATACCGGCTCTGTCGACTTTCACAATATTGAGACGATGCCGCAACCAGCTGATATTAAACTCCAAGGATTCGCAGGTGGACGCTATGTTCTCCCACCTTTGAATGGCTAGCTCTGCAGCGGCACGGATGGACGTATTCTCTATCTTAGCAATCATTGGCAAAAGACAGTTCACTACGGAAACCAAGGCGGACGAACATCACTTCATCGCACTCCCTGGTAGCGATATGGCCGCATGTCTTCCATATCCTCGTATAAAGGACCACTTAATTCTTTCGCACCGGAAACCGCTAACATTCCGATAATTGGAGGAGAGACACCTCATACGAGTCCCAAACGACGAACCCGCATAGGGGTATTCATGACAAGAGAGCCCTAAATCAGCGTTCTCCAAGTCTCAGCCCCGATCAACAAGGTTGGATTTGAAGGAGGGGAACGACTAGGTCATCCTCGTCGAAAACACTAACGCATGCTCCCACGGGATATCTACGCACAAAAGGAGAATTTTCCATTCATCAAACAAGCGGTAAAGCGTACGTCGGTCCACCAAAGAAGAAGAAAACATACCGGTATGATTTTCTTAACCCGAATAACCTTTGTTGGGATGCTCTGCCAGTCGGACCTCGCGCCTTCACATTGTAGAACTCCGGATGGTTAGAAGATGGTTCGTCTCTGCAACATGACAAAGAGAGAAACTCAACAAGAAGAACCCTTTCTCAAACGAGGGAGATGATGCAATTACGTTGGGTATGAATACGTAACCTTAAAAAAAAAAAAGGAAAGAAAGCAATGAGGAACATAACGCTTCCATTTTAGCATGGACAATGCCTCGATCGAAGCCGTGGCGTGAAGGAAGGCAAAACAAGGAAACTTTGCTATCTCGTAGAAACACCTACTCCCTCCTTGTTTACACCGGGTCTCTTGACTAGCGCAATCGACTTCCCCACCTTATGCCGGTCCCGTCAGCTAGCACGCTCGGTTCCCAACTCGCCAACTTCCCAATGACCGCCCAAGTCACGCCAGCAAGCACGCACAGCTTCCCTACCTTGCGCCGGTCCCACCAACTAGCACGCCCAGTTTCCTAACTCGCGTCAACTTCCCTATGACCGCCCAAGTCACGCCCGCAAGCACGCACTGACTTCCTACATTGCGCCGGTCCCACCGCTAGCACGCTCAGTTTTTCCCAACTCACGCCAACTTCCCAACGTCGCCCAAGTTGCACCGGCCCACCAATTGTGCCAGCCTCCCGATTTGTGCAAAACTACCAGAGGCAAGGATTCCAAATCCTATTTATAAAAGGTCGGACAAGCCTCCTCAATTCTCTTTACGGTTTCTTTGTTGATAGTTTGTCACCATCTTATGCTTACCTCGCAACAAAGCCCCTGTTCCGAGCTAAGCAGGGGACTTAATGTTGATGGTGGTTTTTAGACAAGGGGTAAAATCGAAAAACCCCATGACCTAGTGTTACCCGCAACACATTAACTAAGAGCATTTAACTCAGGTGTAAATAATTAATAGGGGTATTTTTTTCAAAATACCAGATTAGGGTTTTTCAACACAGAACCCTAATTCCAAAACCAAGCCGCACCTTGCGCACCATGGCAGCAATGCCAAATCAAGCCGCATACTGCGCACCATGGCAGCAATGCCAAATCAAGCCGCATACTGCGCACCATGGCAACAATGCCAAACCAAGCCGCATACTGCGCACCATGGCAACAATGCCAAACCAAGCCGCATACTGCGCACCATGGCAACAATGCCAAACCAAGTCGCATCTGCGCACCATGGCAACAATGCCAAACCAAGTCGCATACTGCGCACCATGGCAACCATGCCAAACCAAGCCGCACTCTGCGCACCATGGCAACCACGCCAAACCAAGCCGCACTCGCGCACCATGGCAACCACTAAACCAAGCGCACTCTGCGCACCACGGCAACCATGCCAAACCAAGCCGCACTCTCTGCGCCACCATGGTAACCATGCCAAACCAAGCCGCGCTCTGCGCACCATGGCAACAATGCCAAACCAAGTCGCATACCGCGCACCATGGGCAACAACGCTAAAACCAAACTCCGTATCACATTCATTGGCAACCATGCCAAACTAAGCCGCTATGCCATTGGCACATGCCAAATATAGCGCCCTAGGCTTGCAAATGTGCAACTAGGTCAACATGGCGTACGTGCCAATGGCACATGCCAATATGCTCGCTAGCAGCTTTTTCTACCAAAGCCACGGCCCTAACGGCCCCGCATGCTATTGGCACATGCCAACATGCTCGCTAGCGGCTTTTTCTACCAAAGCCACGGCCCTAACGGCCCCGCATGCTATTGGCACATGCCAACATGCTCGCTAGCGGCTTTTTCTACCAAAGCCACGCCATAACGGCCCCGCATGCTATTGGCACATGCCAACATGCTCGCTAAGCGGCTTTTTCTGCAAAGCCACGGCCCTAACGGACCCGCATGCTATTGGCACATGCCAACATGCTCGCTAGCGTCTTTTCCTACCAAAAGCCACGGCCCTAACGGCCCCGCATGCTATTGGCACATGCCAACATGCTCGCTAGCGGCTTTTTCTACCAAAGCCACGGCCCTAATGACCCAGCATGCTATTGGCACATGCCAACATGCTCGCCATTGGCTTTTATACCAAAGCCACGGCCCTAACGGCCCCGCATGCTATTGGCACATGCAAACATGCTCGCTAGAGGCTTTTTCTACCAATGCCACGGCCCTAACGGCCCTGCATGCTATTGTCACATGCCAACATGCTCGCTAGCGGCTTTTTTCTACCAAAGGGCCCTAACGCCCGCATGCTATTGGCACATGCCAACATGCTCGCTAGCGGCCTTTTTCTATCAAAATCACGGCCCCTAACGCCCACGCATGCCATTTGCACATGCCAACATGCTCGCTAGCTAGTTTCCTATCAAGGTCACGGCCCTAAAAGCCATGCATGCCATTGGCACATGCCAACATGCTCGCTAGCTAGTTTCCCTATCAAGGTCACGGCCTAAAAGCCATGCATGTCATTGGCACATGCCAACATGCTCGCTAGCTAGTTTCCCTATCAAGGTCACGGCCTAAAAGCCACGCATGCCATTGGCACATGCCAACATGCTCGCTAGCTAGTTTCCTATCAAGGTCGGCCCTAACGGCCACGCATGCCATTGGCACATGCCAACATGCTCGCTAGCTAGTTTCCCTATCAAGGTCGCGGCCCTAACGGCCACGCATGCCATTGGCACATGCCAACATGCTCGCTAGCTAGTTTCCCTATCAAGGTCACGGCCCTAACGGCCACGCATGCCATTGGCACATGCCAACATGCTCGCATGCTAGCCTTCCCTATCAAGGTCACGGCCTTAATGGCCACGCATGCCATTGGCACATGCCAAACACACATCTTTGGTAGCCTAACTTGCAAACCGTGCAACCTACCACCAAGGCATTCCGCACATGCCATTGGCACATGCCAAACACACACTATTGGTAGCCTAACTTGCAAACCGTGCAACCTACCACCAAGGCATTCCGCACATGCCATTGGCACATGCCACACACGCCACTAGCGGCGCCACTTGCACTCAAGATGCAACCAACACTCGAGACATCAACACAACCGGGGGATGCTTCTTTAGGGTTTTGGTTTGGCGGTCCTGACATGCGGCGTACACTACGCTCACATTAAGCGTGAAATGGAATAAAGCGGTCAAATAAAAGAGGAAATAAAGGTGAAAAACGTTTTCACCCATTAAACCATCTGGTTACCACCTCCTCCCATTATTTCACCCTTTACTCTCTTCCTTCATGAGGCAGAGACGTTTCAATCTCGACTTGTATAAATAGGTCTTACCTATTTCCACCGGACAACAAGTCTCGGTCGGAGAAATATACTACACTTACACTCTCGGAAAGGCAACTTTGCAAGCTCTCTCAAAAGCTTCCATCTCTTGCAAGCTTCCTAAGCTTCCACTTTATGATACAAGTCGAGATACTACTCTCCTCAACACCTTTCTTTGCTTCCCTCCCCAAATCAACCCTTCTCCTCCACTTTGTGACCGAAGCAAGTCTGGAACGGCCATTTCTTGGTTTAGGCCGGACTTGTACAGATTGATCTCTCGAATCTATAAAGTGCTCACGTGCAGCACATTTGTTTAGGGTTTGAACCAGTTTCTCACTCATCTACCGAATTTACCGAAATCGGCAGAAACGATTTTTACCCATAAACAATATGCTTCTCCCATTCCATAAGGATTCTCCTTCCAATATTAGGTCTTCTCAAAACCCATCTCCAAGTGGTCCACCAAGCCCATGTGTGAGAAAAACCCATGTAAAATTATGTCCAAATTTCGTCATAGGAAAAGCTGGGATTATGGCAGGAAATTGGCGGAAAGGTCATGGGAAACTGTCTCAGGTGACCAGGAAAGTCCACCGGTCACCGGTCAGCCAGGTCAAATCGGTCAAGTCGGTCCAGGATCACCGAGTCAAGCGGGTCAAGGCTCGGTGAGTCGGGTAGCCAAGTCGAGTCATAGGCTAAGTGAAAGTCTAGCCAGGTTGGGCGGAGTCTAATTAGCACACGCCTAGGCCATTTGCAAACTTGCACTGGGCCATAATCTTCTCTGACCATCATTGCGCACCATTCATACCCAGGCTTCAGTTTCACAGTCCATCTCCACTGCCACTCCTCCATCTCAGTAGCCTGCACTTCAACTCCATCCACAAACACCATCACCTGCAATTTATCACTTCATCCTTCTCTAACTCAATCTAAGCCTTGAACCTCAAGCTCAGAACCAGCACCAGCTTGCATTCCACCATAACCTCAAGCCCTCACTGCACACAACCAGCTTCACTTGAACCAGTTTCAATCTCAGGCCAACAGCAATCTCAGTCACATCCACAAGCACCATTCTCATTCTCCTTTAATGCAACTCCCTGTTAACCTACAACTCATATCACCATCTTGCATTGCGACTCAGCTCACAAAACTCCATTTGCTCTCCCATAGCTCTGCCATTTTAACTCACTCAATGTTTGGCTTGCCAGTCTTGTGGAACTGACAAGCTAATCGAGACACAACTAAATCTTTGCAATTCCTCCACTTGAATATTTCCGCCATACTAAAGATCCGCCAATCAACCCGCAATTGCCTGCCAAATCTGAGTCGCACTTTGCTCATTCATCACTACTGGTATGAATCGAGGTCATAGTTTCACTGCACATAAGCATTCCTTCATACCCATCTCAGAACTACCCTTCATAATAGCACAACATACTCGAGCCATTCCTGCAATATCATTCATCACCTCTATTTCTGGAACCATGGCAAATAGCAACAGCACCTCCAATTCTTCATTTCGAGACAAACCATTAACAACACCTCGAGATCAAAACTACGGCTCCAAACTCTTACTTGCAATTGTATCTCGGGCCATCCATGTCTTGCCTTTGCAACCCGAGCTACAACCTCAAGCCGTCATCTCCTTGCATTTCAAACTCGGGTTGCTTCTCACGAACAAAGACATCGGCACACAGTAGCTTCATCAAGCACAACCCTAAAGCCTCGGCACATTCTTAGCTCCTGGCAACCCAACACAAACCTTGCACGCAATTCCATGTACTCTAGTGTTGTAGCTTGTAGCTTGATTGCACACCCAACACCGGCATAATTTGACTTCTCTGGTTGAACTCTAGCCCATCGAAATCTCACTCAAACCCATTTTATCTCAATCGAGTTCTGACACCCATCTCTTCTTCAACGGAATCATCAAGAACATCTTCATCTTGTACCACGAGTCATCACCAATTTCTCAATGAACTCTCAATTGAGACACAGCAAAACCTAGTTTCTCTTAACTGAAATCTCAAATCTATCAAAGCCATCACTGATTCAACCTCATTCTCTGCTTCATTCTCAGATTCAGCACAAACCCATCTTTCAAAACTATTCAACCACTCAGAATCTTCATTATCAATTCCATTTCAAGATACAAACCCTAGACTCCCCTCTAACTCAATCCACAATCAATAACCTCTTCTGATTCTTCTTGGCAACATCAGATAACAACGACCACCAACAGACTGCTAATTCCTTCTCCATCTCAGCTCAAATTCATCACGGAAACATCTTATTCACTCTGATTCGACTCTCCAACAATAACTTCCATTTACAGCTCAAGAAGAAATGTTGTCTGAAACAACAGAGTTCGACCTAGATAGGTCTAATAGTATGGGACGTCTAGTAACACCCATGGGTGCTTTTAGCACTTCCCTTTTAACCAAAATCTGGCTACCCCTTAACATGTGGCTGGGCTCCCATTAGTATTAACCGATGAAATGACCGGTCTACCCTTTTCGACTCAATTTGAATGATTTCTGCTTCTTTTCCTACGTGCGACTCCAGAGTACCTAATAACTCAAAAACACGCGTAAAATACATAATTCAAAAGAAAAATAGCAAAGAAAGCGTAACTACTAGATAGTAAATACGGTGTATTCTACACCTATCATCTGCCCCGAAAGAGGGATGAAGAAAGGGAAGATGAAGACAAACAAAAATATAATTGACTTTAAATCTGAAGAAAAGATTAATGCAAAATATGTAATAAAGATTTATTTTCCAGAAAAGCCAAAGAGTCAAAAAAAATTGACACATGGAAGTGCGGGCAACAGTTTTAGCGGTCTAAATATCATTTTCGTTCTAACTTTCTCACAATTAATTGAAACATTCCCAGTATTCATAGACAGTATGCGATTTTGCTTTGCAAATGATCAACTTGAAACAAAAATAGGTTATGTACAATAAATTGTTCTAACTAAGTTTGCTATGTATTTATGAACATCCATTGCTTGAATCCTATTTCAAGAGTTTAACCAAGACAAGCTTGAGCTCGAAATTTCTTCTTTGCACTACTAGATCTACTAAAATCATAAGACATAGTCTCAAAATGTAGAATGTTAAATACTGGTAGTAAATAGGGTAGGTCAGTCTTCAAATACCTCTTGTTGATGAAGTTCTCGCAAATGTCTTCGTTTGTTCTGCAGTCTATAATCTTTGAGGGTTATTCAATGATGTCTGATACTTAATTACCATACTCTAATCCTAGTCCGAGACTTGACTTTAGTAGACTAGAAATCAAGATGTAGTTTCGTACATTTAACATTGATAACAAGTGATGAGTGCTAAATAGTGCATATTTATACACCTTTTTATTGGCATTTTACTCATCTTTTGCGTTTAGAAATCAGATATTATCCCAGTTACATGTGTTTTCAATGTTTTCAAGAATAAATATTTGTATTAATTAATTTTGTGTTTTTAGGTAATAAATAAAGCTCGGAGAATCCGAGGAGCCCAAGGAGCGAGAGGTGGAGACGAGCTTCTATGGAGCGAAAGCCAAAGCCGCGCGACTGTGATTTGCAACCCAACAAGTAACAACTCATCTACAAGACATGGGCTCGAGCTATCCATCTCCGACCCACGACCGGATCCAAGCCCATCATTTACGGCCGTTGAGATCTCC
This sequence comes from Papaver armeniacum, assembly GCA_023531295.1. Classification (NCBI taxonomy): domain Eukaryota; kingdom Viridiplantae; phylum Streptophyta; class Magnoliopsida; order Ranunculales; family Papaveraceae; genus Papaver; species Papaver armeniacum. Next base: position 377,618 of record JAJJWW010009065.1, read on the forward strand.
CTCGGCTACATCCGGGTGGTCGCTCGGCCCGTCTCATCGTTTCACGTTACTCTCGCTCAACAATGAGAATCACCCCTACATCTTTGGCGTAATATTTCCACCCCAGAGATCCAATGCTCATTGCTGAGCATTCCCATCGACTCTCGATATACTTGCCTCAATGAAATCCCCATACCCTTACACCTATCGAGCAAACCCCATTCTTCACTCCATCTTCTCTTTCTTCACCTCACCCAGGCCACGGAGAAGAGCTCTGCTCTTCCCCTCTTCACCCATACCACCCTCTGCAACATCACCACCGCCTCCATCATCACCAGCCAACAACTGCAACAGCCGCACCTTCCTGCTACCCTTCTCTACCTCGAGTTATCTATTTATTAGCTTCTACCAACTCTAGAAGCTAATTTACAGATAACTAGAAGCTAGGGTTTCCACCAACATCACAAGCAAACTACCAGGGACGATGTGACAAGAAGGAGAACAGCTATCAGAGTATGGGTTAGATGTATTTTCATTTAATTTTTATTTTAAATCAATTAGGGTTTGGTATTTGGGAATTTCTCTTGCATGTATAAATAGGAGGAGTAGAGAGTGAAATTGGGCACGCTGGATTAGCTTGATGCAGTCAATTACCATTAATTTGTAGTTTGTTTAGTTAATTTGCTATTTTTAATGTTCTAAATTAGTGTGCTAGGGTTTCACTGAAACCCTAACTCAATGTGTGTTGTTAACTCTGTTTAATGTTCTTGAGTGCTTAAAATGTTATCAGATACTCTTCAATTTTAGCTTTCCTTTGCTTTACTCTCACAGTGAATACCATGTATGCATTGTAGTTAGGCTTAAAGCGCATTGGCTAGGCTTGGCTCGGATATTAGACCCAAAAGCTAATTCCCTTGGTGGTTGTGCTTAATTAGACAACCGATTGCTAAGTTAGCACACTAGTTGTTAATTGAAGTGTCACTAGGAGAAATTCCTTGGATAAGTGATAAAATTGACACTTTAATACTTCTCTGACAAAGGAACAAGAATTTAAACTTAGATGAACTCACAATGAGAGTTAGTGGTGGATTTGCAAACTCTAGCATCCCCTTTATCTTGCTGTTTTCCTTAGCTTAGGTTCATTTCACTACTTCAGCCGTATCGGCAAACCATAGTTGTCACATTACCTTACTTAGAACTCAGTTAAGCAGCCTTAGATCATTCAAGAGCACCCCTAGTCCTTGTGGGATCGACCCGTACTTGCCGCGTCTCCGATAGACGCCGTGCACTTGCGGTATTACCGTAGGCTTCATTTTATACATCTTTTCGGGCCTACCAACAAGCTTGATATAGGAAAACTTGTGAGTTCGATCGAGCGATGCTCTGACAGATGTGACTTTAGATTTCTCACAAATTATACTTAAATAGTCTCTCCACACACAATTTTTAGAAGAAATTCCAAAAATATTAGAACTAAGAAAGAGGAAAAAAGTATCTAATGGGCATTTACGAAACTTATTAGGCCCTTTTTCCATTCGTGAACTAGAATTTCAATTTTAAATATAGAATTTCCAAAAATGTCATTCTTTCAAAAGGAAAATATTCAAAATTATTTTTGCAAGAGTGTTGGTATCCCCTTAAGAATATTATATTAATCACAAGAATGATGAAAATGTTGATTGAGGTTAGATATGTCACAAAGTATATTGAGAATTTCTTTTCAAATATTATCAAATGTCAAGTTAAATATCAACAATATGATTAGATTTTTCTAAGCTCATATAACTACTTAGCTTATTATGTAGAGATTCCCATGGATCATTTTCTCGCCTCTTGCTTAGGAGTCAGATAGGCATGTAGAATATCATACAAAAAGCATAAAATAGGTCGATACCGCCATCGAGTCTTTTTCGACTCACATAATGATCTGGTACTACCTTGGGCCTTGAAAGACTCATCTAAAGGTGTTTAGAGATAATTTTTGACAATCACAAAAAGATTTCAGTTAGATGCATCATTTTTACAAGAAGGTCACTTGCTATGATGCACCTATACTGATATGGGGATTCTCCAATTTTTTTAAAAAAATAAGGATACGAGATACGGTGGGATACATATACTTATTCAAAAATATTTATATAATAATAATTGAATCTAGTGAAAAAATCACATTAAAAAAATCGATAAATACTATTTGGAATATTAGAAAAAGATAGATAAAACCTATATAACATCTCGCTCACCCATCAAATATCTAATTGTCTTCATCAAAAATTACAGTTTCTAGTCCTTGCTCATCAAGTGAAAGATTTCCTACTTCAAGTTCTCCCACATTATCAAGTGGGTCAAATGTATGTACACTAACATCTCATATTCCACTTTGTCCGATCCTTTCATAGAAGATTTTTGTGAGCAAACATTAAATTCTCAACATTTTGGGGTTGAATCTTATTTCTCTTAATTGAATGGATAAAATTATATGTGCTCCAATTTCCCTCTAAACAACACGAGGAACATGGCTTCCCAAGAAGCCTTAAAGCTAAATTTTTGTAATACTAGAGATGAAGCGTCATAAAATAACCAACAAGTTTTATTTCTTTATAGTCAACATGTTATTAGGTTTAGATGTGTTCATGAGTACAAATATCTTTAAATATTTGGTTTATGTATAAAATTATAAATATATGGATTTTGCGTATAAAAATATATGCTAAAATTATATGAAGTATCCCCTCTTAGAGTATCCTAGAGGTTGTTGGGTGCAATAATCAAAAACAAATGAAGAGTCAAATAAATAAAAGTTATTGATACTTAGCTCCTTTGTAGTGGAAGTGATGGATTTGACGAAACGACCAAGCCCCGAGATCTCTGCAACAGTAACATGGTAAAACTTTGAAAAACAGAGTGAGTCACGTGTTCGACACGCTGTCCTTAAGGCATTAGCGTCCGGCTACAACCAAAATTGATGCTATAGCCGCCACAGGACGACTATCTCCAGGATAAACACCCTACTACACCTACTACTAGCATATGTAGTAGATGCTCAACTTGAGCTTGGCAACTCCGAAAAAACCCTTAAGGAAAATCGCGAACGTTTAAGAAAATAATGTAAAATATTTTCCCTTTGGGGGTCTCTCTAAAATATAGAGAAACCCCTCTCCCATAGATTTTACAAAAGTAAAGAAATTGTTTATATAATGAAATAATACAACTTAATAAGAGGAACTCCCACATGTGAGACTAAAAAGTTTCATTCACAAAAGAAAACAATAAATTATTATTTTTCTTAAAAACTTTAAAAATTAATTTTTTTATTAATTGTTTTCCAACAATCCCCCACATGAATGGAAACCTCAATAAAACATGAAAAAAACAGATAGATCTTGGTAAATCAACAACCCAACCTCACAACCTAAACTGAATGAACAGACAGACGGATCGTGCATGTTGAAGTCATACTAGCCATTCCAACGTCCTCTCCTCACATAACAGTGTGTTGACCCCAATGTCATACTATGGATTTCATAAATCATAATAGTATAGAGAGCTTCCATCTTTAGTTTCTCACAAGTGAGACTAAAGGTTTCTTCACCAAAGTGAAAAAACATGAACTAGTGAACCCTTAGTGACCCTTAGGTCATAAGTTCCAGTAATACCAAAATCATCAAAACGAAAATCACATAAAAAACGCAGGAAATACCATTTTAGGCAGAGGTGTCCATGAGGTCTTGAACCTTTGCTTAGTGAGATATTACTGGAACTACTTGCTAGAGACAGTGAACGCGATGTCTTGAGATGCTAGTGTTTGATGTAATTCGCGATAACAACCACAGATGATATCTCCAAGGTTGCTTCCAAGCTCGTGCCGTTTTGTCCAATTTGGCCCTGGACATATCCTGTTTCTCAGAATTCTCTAGAGAATTAAAGCTCATATTCTCATAGGAAGTGGCCCCGCTACCTCATCCAGATAGGTAAGTTTCCATAAAGAGTGTTACTGCTACGCACCACTTCAATCTTAAATAGAAACTGAAAATGCGGGGTTTAACAACCACACCCAAAAATTCGTTTGGCAATCTGAGAGGAATTACTCCAATATACTTTCTAGAGAATCAACTAGACAGTCAGACCCAGTCTAGAGTAAATTATATCAAACAGTTTAATATCTCTGTTTCACAATGTAATCAGCAAATCAAATAGATAAAAATCCACGAGCCTGATTATTATGTGAAACAACTTGAACGGTACCAAAGACCAATGTTCAATTGTCAATCAACTAGAAATAACCCGTGCCGTTACGGCACGCATGAGACAGAATAATTTTTTGTTATATTGATTTTCATAATTACCGTCAATTGTGGTAAGACTTATTTTAATCCATGTGAACTTGTAGCTGTGAAAATCTTAGATATTGGTCATATAAATAATTATAAATTCTGTTACACTTGCAACTGAGTAAAATTATAATTTCTGATAAAAATGCTAGGTAAATTATTTTATCTTGTCCTAAAATAATAATTCTTACTCGATCCATAATGATTGTTAGTCTTTGATATTGATTTGTATTGTACTCATGCCATTATGTTGAATCTTCATCGGTTGAGCAATAAATGTAGTTATTTCCTCCCAAAAATTCTTCCTTGATTGCTGGCACTTTCGTCCTGTGTTCGTTATCCATAGGCCCTGGTGATTTCATTCCGGTATTATCCCATGTCATTTTCATTGCATGGTTTCGGAAAAGCCTCAAATACATACTCTCATTCTCTTCGCAAATTATTATCAATAGTTCAGCGTACAACTGATGCATGAAGCATGGCTTTTTAGCAAAATATGTACAATTTTTCTAAAAGGATGAATAACTGGGTATGCGAGACATGCGGATATCCAACGGGTATTACCTATTTGGACCCGTTAAAATTCATATTCAATTCGAAAACTACCATGTCGGGTCTTAAGTTATTAATGGGTCCAATTTTAGAACCCAAAACCAGACCCGAATCTACCGGGTCCACTTCCAGGTAGTGGGTATCCATTGACAGTCCTAGCTAAAACTTATTTTGGTTTCGGCATTTTTAAGTCTTGCACCAAAGAATTGATATTAGATGTTAAATAATTTCCACCAGAGAAATAACCTACACATATATTATGCTGGAAAAAAAAGGGTGGGCTTTGCTTATTATCATCCTTTTTTTAATCATAAAAATTTATAAATAATTTATTAGATTTTAATTATTTTATGGTGGTTAATTATAATATTTTTCTAAGAAAATAAAAAGTAACCTAGTTTAATTTAAAGATATGAATTTATGATCATTACTTATACTAATCATATTTATGATCATGTTAATAGTATTAGTTTGCATAGCCAATTAATTAATTTTAATGCTCTTGAAGAGGTGATAGCAAACTATATAAATGACCCAGACATTAATTTGTTAATAAAATCCACCAAAAGTTAATCAATGTAAATTCATAATTGAGGGAGGTTACATATATATATGACTGTCAGATGTCTATAGTTAGGATGAAATGCTTATATTTTTTTAGGGTCTTTTAGTCTTCCAATTTTAAGAGAGTTTTCTATTTTGTTTCAGGCCAAAGTAATGTTCATGCATACATAATAAAATTAGTCATATACATCACCAAACATTCAACAACCAAATTATTTAAGTAATAATGTATATATGTGTATCCCTTCCCATTAGATTCACCTTACCACCACCGAGTCCTATTAATGCATATATAATTTCATTGTAATATTTACTATGAAATGAGTAAGTGTATAGTTAGGTATGAGTAAATGTATGGTTAGATTTTCCAACCGCTAGTTTATGTTTGATCAAATCTTAAAGTATCTTATCATGTGTTTGTAACTGTAATGGATATGTCACCACCATTTTTTTTTTAGAATTTAATATTTCAATTAATATATTGAGTTATGAGTCGATCTATTAATTAAAGGTTAATAAATTTAGGTTTATAATGAATGAGGTTACAAACACCACGATCGTTAGATGTATATTGCTAGGATGAGACTGAGATGGTTGGATCATCCGTTTGTCTCCAAATTGTTATCTGGCCATCGGTGGCTCAAAAACCCATTATGTTTTGTATTATAGATGTAAATCAATAACCAAAGGTTGGATATTCTAATTGATTGATCTTAACGCACAACCTGTGATATTTCAATTATATAACAAAATATAATGCGGAAAAGAAATAACATAGACACCAGAATTTTGTTAACGAGGAAATTGCAAATGCAGAAAAACCCCGGGACCTAGTCCAGATTGAACACCACACTTTATTAAGTCGTTACAGACTCTAGCCTACTACCAATTAACTTCGGACTGGACTGTAGTTGAACCCTAATCAATCTCACACTGATTCAAGGTACAATTGCGTTCCTTACGTCTCAGATCCCAGCAGGATACTACGCACTTGATTCCCTTAGCTGATCTCACCCACAACTAAGAGTTGCTACGACCCAAAGTCGAAGACTTGATAAAAAAATCTGTCTAACACAGAAAAGTCTATAGATTGAATAAATTTGTCTCCCACAGAAATACCAAAGAGTTTTTTTTTTCGTCTTTTGATAAATTTAGGTGAACATGAACCAATTGATAAACCGGTCTTATCAATCACCTCACAATAATCTTAATCGACTAGCGAAACAAGATATTGTGGAATCACAAATGATGAGACGAAGATGTTTTTGATTACTTTTATCTTGCCTATCGTAGAAATTAATCTCAAGTCAATTATTTCAATTGTACTCAATACGATAGAATCGGTCAAGATCAGAACACGCAACTACAAAGAGAATAGTGAGGTATGACTTCACAATCCCAATGAAGTCTTTGAAGTCGTTAATCTACATGGTATCGAAGAAACCTAAGGTTAAAGGAGAATAGACTCTAGTTATGAAACTAGTAACACACAGGAGGTATGGGGATTAGGTTTCCAAGTTGCTAGAGTTCTCCTTTATATAGTTTTCAAATCACGGTTTGCAATACAAGTTACCTTGGTAACAAAGCATTTAATATTCACCGTTAGATGAAAAACCTGATTCAACCAAGCTAATATCTTTCAACCGTTATATCAAACTTAGCTTGTTACACACAAATGAAATGTACCCTCATTTAGGTTTATGTAACCGTACCTAAACGTGTACACCATGTTGGCTCACAAATAGTTAACAAGAGTTAGCCATATGATTACTCTCATATCAACCTTATTCATCTTAACCATAACTAGTTCAAATGACTCAAATGAAACTAGTTAAAGAGCCGTTCAATTGCTATATTCTCATAAAAGTATACAAGAACACAATTGAAGCAAAATCGATTTGATTCACTCGAATCAATACATGAACATTATAACCACGGTTTGCAAAGATAATATTGCATTCCTTAATTTATAAATGTTTAGGTTCATGTACACAACCGATTGTAGAAAGTAACTAACTCAAGTATGCAAACGTGTACGTATACTTAAGTAGCCGGACCGAGTTTGGTTACGCCAGTACGCGTATGGGTGCCCATACCAATTCACACTCCAAACTCCAGCAGAAATTCGCGGACGTGAGACTTCTGCCAGTATGCGTACATGTATGCATACTTGCCCAGACATCCAACAACCGCCAGTACGCATACGAGTATGCATACTTCAGGTTCCCGGTTTGGGACTTACACACAAATGTGATAACACACTATGTTTATATCCAAACATGGTTACATGATTCTAAGCTCTTTATTTCAATCATTGAAACTTTATTAGAGGATGACAATAGCCGTTTTCACACACTATTAACATCAAAGCAATTTTCAAGATATTGAAATAATCATTAACGAAACATTCCAAGACTACACCAAATGATTGTATCACACAAACCATGTAAGATGTTACTCGGCAATTTTCACATGGTATAAGATGAACTTGTTCGAAACGAAAGCTTTCCAACACATATTTCGAGAAATATGTAAGCGAGATAAACTTAGCTCGAAATCTCAAATGTGTATATAGAAAACTATATCGTAATATGACTTATGTCTCAATATAGGAGATAGAGTAGAAATAGAATTTCCAAGTGATAGATGATTTTTCCGTCTCCACATACCTTTTGTCGATGAAATTCCACAAGCTCCCCTTGGTAGTTCTTCGTCTTCAAATGATGAACGTCGTGAAGTCTAAGCTCAACTACACAATCTATGTCCTAGTCCGAGACATCTATAAATAGGCTAGAAATCAAGACTTTATAGTTTTGATCACTAACATTGACAAACATGCTTGAGATACCAACGCGTGCGAGTTTGACCGAGCAATGCTCTAACAGAAACTATAGAACTCATTAAAACTTCTTAAAAGTCATCCTTCACATGCAGTCACACTATCACGTCTACAACATAGGGAAGGGACGGAGAATAAATACGAATTCTCTGATAATGTTTACCTTTACCCACCACAAATTAGTTGTCTCATTCGAAACCTTGATCTTGGGGATCTCCAGTCAGCAAGGTTGAGTATCCTTCATGGAAAGTTTAATTTACGAGCTTAAGCCCCATCCCCCTCGATGAATTTCTAACTATCTCTTTGGATGAACCTTTCGTCAAAGGTTTCACGATATTCGCCTTGGACTTTATCCAATCAATGGAAATAACGCCGATTGAGATTAGTTATTTTTAGCGTTAGCTATTATAGCTTGGATAACACAATGTATAGTGTAGATGGGGCAAAACGAGTTACTGGTTTTTACGGAATTGAGGAGACGACCGTGCGGAGGAGACTCCTTGGACCGAGCAAATTGTCAAACCTCACACAGATGCACTACAAGAAGGGAGTGCTTTGAATTCGAGAGATCAATCTGTAGTACTCCGGCCTAAACCAAGACAATGGCCGTTCCAGAGTAAATTCGATCACAAGAGAGGATGAGTCGATCTGTAGGAGGGAAGCTGAGAAATGTGTGCGATCAATGGTGATCGAAGATTGTAGGTGTGTTGTGTATTCTGAAAATAAGATAAGTTCTGAATGATTGAATTGGCTCTGTTGAGAGTAGTTTTGTTAATCTCTTGTTGTCTGTTTGACGTGAGATTGTCCTTGTTTCAATCATCATTTAGAGACTTATTTATATTGTTGGAATTGAAAACACCATGATCTCATGAAGTGTGACAGTTGATGGAATCAAACAATGGGGAAGTGAAAATCGTGTTAAAACCAGTTGCTCAACGTGCGGAGACTTGGTTGATTTTCCATCCACTACTTTGTTAACTCCTTCAACTGATTGCACGACTTGCTCACATTCTCATCATGTGTATGAACACACGTGCCTTAGACCGCCAGACCAAAACCCTAGTTAATATCCCCCATGTGACACGATTGATGTCTCGTGTGATTGTGGAATCTGCAAGGCAGACGTGTATTTAATTAGTCAATTGCTGACTTCATGACTTCATGGGACGATGAGTCCTTGTATTGTTGAGTCGAACGTGGTTTGGAAATATTCTGAGACTCATGAATTGAACGTGTATGTTGAGACATACATGATGTGTGAATAAGTTAACGTGAGAAAATATTGCTCATTCGATTTGAATATTGATAGTTGAACCAGTATTCCTTGGTTTGAGCAAATATTGCTCATTTGAGCAAATGTTGCTCATTAGATGAATTATTGGTAGCATGACCAAATAAGATACTGGCATTTGAACCGAGTATGATAAATAAAATGTTGATCACGGGTTCAACGTAAAATTATTAGCGTTTGAATCTGGAATCATTAACCTTGGACTCAAAACCCTAATTCGATCAATTGATGATTTATTGAGAATCGACCACAGAAAAGGAGGGACCGGCTACATGGGATTATGAGTCGACCATGTAGTGCCCAGATGCTCACGTGAGCAAATATTAAGATCTCTGCAGACCAGTTAATTTGTTGATGAAAGGATGATTAAATGCTGGTTTAATCATTTATTCGAAAATGCTCGTCCGAGCCTTAGATGATAAAACCTAATTAATTATGAAGAGATGAGGGACCGACCAAGGGACCATGAAACCAGCCCTGGGTGTTCACGGGATCAAATAATGATCGTTCCATGAAGTCCCAAGTTGTTTGGAAGAGTTTTGGACCTAATATGTGCAATTGTGCAAATTAGGTCAAATCATGAGAATACGTGGGACCGGCTTCTTGCAAGCCAAAAAACCAACCTTGGTCGGTCAAGGTAACATGCTCACGTCACCAAAGTGTCCGTTTGTTACTTTTGAGAATTTTGATATTTTTTGGTGTGCATTTGAGCAATCATTTGAGAAAATATGAAGAAATCAGGGTTTTTTGACGAAACCGTCAAAACTTCATGAGATGAAGGAAAAATAATAAAAAGTGAGGGAATCATGAAGTTTGGGACCGGCCATGGCCAAGGCAGGTCTGGCCGGCCAAGGATCTTGGTCCCACACGTTTTCCCAATTTTCATAATATTTTCATGGTTTTAGGGAAATATGATAAAACCAAGGAATTTGTTAAAACCAAGGAGTTTCCATGAGATGAAGGAAACAAAAATATTAATAATAATAAAATAAGGGCGTGTGGACCGGCTTGAGCATGGTTGTCCGGCTAGGGCCCGGTCCCGTGAGTTTTCCCTTATTTTATGTATTATTTCATGATTTGAAGGAGTTTTCATAATTTGAAAGAATTTTCATAATTTGAAGGAAATATTATGAAATCAACGAATTTCATAAAATCAAGGAAATAAAAATAATAATAATAAAACAAGGGGTTTGTGGGACCAGCTAGGGCATGACTGGCCAGCTTGGGCCCGGTCCCACAAGTTTCCTTAATTTTATGTATTTTTGTGTATTTTCCCATAATTTGAAGGAAACATCATGAAATCAAGGAATTTCATGGGATTAAGGAAACATGAAAATATAATAATAATAAAATAGGGCATGTGGGGCCAGCTAGGGCATGACCGTCCGGCTATGGCCCGGTCCCACGGGTTTCCCTATTTTTATATTATTTTTCATAGGATCAAGGAAATATCATGAGATTAAGGAGTTTTCATAAGATTAGGGAAATAATAATAAAATAATGAGGAACCATGAGGTGTGGGGGTAGCAGGGATCAAGGCATGGCCGGTTGGACAATAATTACGGCCCCACAATATTTTCCCTAATTTTATATTATTTCCCCAGTGTGAAGGAAAACCATGAAACTGAGGAGTTTCCTCAAAACGAAGGATATTTGTTCAAATGAAAGGATTTTTCATGAGATCAAGGAAAATAATAAAATATGATAAAATATAGAATTTGGGTGTGGGACTGATCATGGCATGACTGGCCGGTCGGTAAGCCAGTCCCCTAGCGCCTTGACTATTATTTTATTATTTTCTTTCCTATTTGCATAGGTTCATCGTCTTGTCGTATTTTGAAATACTTGTCTGTTCATTCAGGTGTTTGTTAATGCATTATTTGTCGAATACATTTACACCATTTGGTTGGGGCTTACTCGAAGGTAACTCAGATGCCCGTGTGTTGGATATTTATTACTAACCCATGGAATTCTGCTGGGAAGAACCATAAATTGAAGTAACGAAATATTATGAAAATATCGAATATTTTCCGAGGATTTGAATCTATTGATTTTGAGAATAATTAATTAATGGCTCAATACTAGTACGATCGTCTAGGAGCGTTAATTATTCGGGAATTGAGTGATATGAGCTTGTTGAAGCGTCATACTTCTTTCATATAGTCGGGAAAACATTTGTTACATCCGAAGACGTTATCGCTCTATACTAGCGAGGCAAGGCTGTCTAGAGAGCCGTCTAATCTTTCGATTCTATATAGAAGTAATTACTGAAATTGCTCGAGTATTCATGAGATATCCGTTGCCTCAGCTGAGAGACTACATATCTATATATACTCCGAGAGACAGTATTCTCAGTCAGAGATTCTCATAGCATGATCTTTCATGTTTTCGATAAGAGACACGAGCCTCAATATTCATCTGATTGCTGGATCAGGAATACATATAAGTATGGGTTTACGATTTTAGCCTTTGTCGAAAATCCACCATCTACATATAGATATAGCTGGAACAGGCCTATGCTAGAGAGGAATGTCTTCTAAAAAGCATCTTAGGCACTCGGCCCCCTCTCTTACTTTATCTAACTCAATACTCTCAGATTCCATAATGAATGAGCAATATATGTCTGTTTGGAAATCATCCAAAAACAAACCCTCCTGCTAGAGTGTAAACATATTCACTCGTAGACTTAGACTTCTCTGATTCAATTATCTAGTTTGCATCACAAAGTCCCTCAAAGACAGCAAGATACATTTCATAAATCAAACAAAAGGTCATAGAGTATTTCAAGTACCATAATACTCTACCCAGTGCATCTGAATGCTCTTGCTCTGGACTACAATTATATCTATTTAACTTATTCACAATATAAGTAATGTATGAACTCTTAAAGTTCATTAAATTCATCATACATCCTATAACTCTTGAGTATTCAAGTTAAGATACTCCATTACCCTTATTTTTCTTGATTCTACAAGAAGAATTGTATGGAGTAGAAGCAAGCTTACAATCAAACTGATTGAATCTCTTAAGCACAAATTCAACATAATGAGAACGACTAAGACTATAAATGTTATATTATCTTCTAATCCCCATCCCTAAGATTACATCAACATGGCCTAAGTCTTTCAAGTCAACGTTCTCATTCAGCGCATGTTTTTAGTGGAATTAATCACATTTATGTTTGTAGCAAGTATAAGATACAATCACATAGGCATCCTTAACAAGTTACTTATAAATATACTTGTCAGATTCATTAACTAAAATCCACTACTCATTATCACATGATCAAATTTTCCATGTCACTGTTTACGTGTTTATTTGAAAACCATATAAAGATTTGTTCAACTTACAAACTTTGTCTTCACAACCTTTCACTACAAAGTCCTCAGGTTGGTCTACGTAAATTTCTTTATCTAATTCACGCTTTTAGAATAGTTAACATCCATCTGATGTATCGTTTATGGCAGCAATAGCAATTAGCATCTCAACGGAAGTAATTCTCGTCACAAGTGAATAAGAATCAAGTAAATCTACACTTGTTTTTAGTTTATAGCCTTTATATATCAACCTAGCATCATATATTTCCACAGTTCCATTTACCTTATGTTTTCACTTAAAGACTCATGTACATCATATGGTCTTACTCCCTGGAGGTAAACTAGAAGATCCCAAGTTTGGTTCTGACGGACTGAGTCCATTTAACTAAATGAAGCTTCTTACCAGAATAGGGTTTCAGTAGATGTTATAGCTTCTTTACGAGTCTGGAGCTCAGAATAAGCTAGGCATATTATGAAGTCAGGTCTATAAGAAGTCTCAGTTCTAATCCTTTTACTTCTCCTATGATCAACTCTACTTGATCTTCCTTTGAAGGTAAATTCTGACTAGTTGAAAAGACATCTAGGGGATCAACAACACATCCCAATAAAAGACATGTTTCAAAATAAACATGTTGAAAGAACTCAACATCCCTAGACTCTATAAAAGTATTCACACCTATGTCAGAAAAAGCAGAACTCACAACCAAAAAACTATATGCAGTAGGGTACTCAGGATATCTTATCTAAACACCCCCACACTTTGACGTATGCATAAGAAGGTTGTCTATCTTTCCATAATCATATGGAGTTTTATCTGATCCTTTAAAGGTTACTATATTCAGGATATAACAAAATTAGAGGACGACCTCCCCCCACAAGTTGACAGTTAATCCTTTAATCAATCATGGCATAAATAATCTCCTTAATGGTTCTATTCTTACATTCAACTATACCATTAGACTATGGTGAATAAGGATGTGTGATCTCATGAATAATGACATTTAACAAGTAAAGTTCTTATGTATGAACTTCAAACTTGCCATCACGTTCATACCTAACCCTTTTAGTGGTAACATATACTTCGCTTTCAATTTCAAGTTTATACTCTTAAGGATTCTAAGGCATCATCCTTACCCCTAAGTAAGTATACAAGATAGTACCTCGTACAATCATCTATGAAAGTTATTAACCACCTTTTACCACCTTAGTTTGGGTTGATTTCATGTCAACTAGGTCTAAACGAATTAATTCTAAGGGCTTATAATTACTCTGAACAATTTTTCTAAAAGGTTTTATAACGTATTTTGATTCTACGCAGATTTAACTTTTGTGTTCAATATCCAAACTAAATTTGGGTATGCAGCCTACGCTCTCCAGTTTATGTATTGACTTATAAGTTTACGGTTCCATGTCTACCATGCAAAATATTCAATCACACAAAAGAAAACACAAGAATCAACTACTTTCCTTAAGCTTATGTAGACCCTAAGTCTTATAACCGTTGCCTTAAAAATCACTGCCCTTTGGTATGACAAGTTTTCCAGATTCAATTAATATCTTAAGTCTTTTACCAACTTCAACAGAACAAGTTACAAGATTCTTGCATATGCTCGGAACATGAAAACTTCATTCAATGTGAGAATATTACAAATATGAGCTTCTGCTCGACCTTTCCCTTTTATGCAACCGTTGTCGCATATGAGTTACTCATATAGAGTTTCTCGACATCCCCTAACCTCTGATAGGAGGTGAACAGGTCTTTGTTTCAACAAACATGCTTAGTGGCTCCAGAGTCCACCCATCAGTATCTCACATTGGTTATTAAAATAATTTCCAACGTCATGCCATTGGACTTGTTCTAGTTTGTTTCAATTAAATTAGCATTAAATTTCTTCTGTTTATGCCACTGGACATACCTTTCTTATGAAGACCACGCTTAGAGTTGTGTTTGATGTTCTCACCTTTGCCAGCTTTGGAAGATTTATTTTCAACCACATGCGCCTATTAGCCATTTCCCTTGCAGATGACACCTTTATTCACAAACCACAATTCCGAATCGAAAAGTAAAATATGAGTTTTGAAGATAACATCTATATATACAAACTTCGTTGGAATCGTCATTTGAAAAACTCATGGTTACCCCATAAAAACTAATTTAGTTAACAACAAATTTCTGCTCGTCAGAATTTTTCAGGAACGTTTCTTTGTTTTGTAAAATATAAAAAAAAAATACTTTTACAACTCCAAAAATTCTGAAATTTTATGTGGGTAACTATCAATATGTCTACTACATTAGGTCAAAAGGTTTCATCAAAATTCCTTCTAGGTTAAAAGATAAATTCGAAACTCTACAATTGACCAAAATTTCGTTTTCTGTTTTTCACTCCACAATTAACATCCATGATTACTACAAACTCTAATGTCTTAAGATTGTTGGGTGCAATAATAAAAAACAAATGAAAATTCAAATAATTAAAAGTTACTGATACTTAGATCCTTTGTAGTGGAAGTAATGGATTTGACGAAACGAGCGAGCCCCGAGATCTCCGCAACGGTGTATATTTTAGTTGTTCCCTTAAAAAAAAATTCTTTTCCTATGACCAATCTCCTAGTAGAACTCTATAAACATAATCTATAAAAAGAAAAATCTATAAGATGATGTTTTCTTTTTCAATCATGATTATGCTAAATTAGATAGAGGGTGTTGATTATTCTTAAAAAAATAGTCCCTCCGTTTCTGGAAAAGAGATACTTTCACTTTTTCAATTTGGCCTATTTTTAGGCTAAAATGAAAAAGTGAAAGTATCCTTTTTCCAAAAACAGAGGGAGTATTAATTATGTCAAATACCTTACATAAATTTGATTAGATAATTAACTTTTTTATTTTATTTTTTGTTTTAGTTGATGATGATTTAGAGATTTAATGATTATATTATAATTATGGGCTATATATAATAATTATTATACATAATTTCGTGGGCTATGTCGGATGATTATAAAAGTCTGTTTGGTTAGCTTAAGCACTTATTTTGAATGGGTTATAGTTAATAAATGTGTGGGCTACATTTAAGAGAAGCCAGAGTTTATTACAAATCTTACTTTCTTTTTGTATTTGAAACATTGTTTCGAATCACGTCCATTTTGAGAATAAAAAGTGCAAGTTGGATATGGAGATGTTTGTTTTAGTGCAGGAATTTAGTTATTAGTTTTCTAAAGGCTGATAACCTCCCAAAAAACACAAACATGCTACGCAGGTCCTGTCACATGGAACCACCTTGTCAGATTGCAGTTTTGAAAAAAAAAGGGAAAACACCTATAAATCTCTAAAATACAGACAACAGAAAAACCATCTTAGAGCTCCTCCTGGTTAAATAGAATCCAATAGGTTTAACATGATGCAGTTCGATGCAAACATGATATTGCCAAAAGATATAATGTAATTGACTGTTGCCTCTATGCAGGATCTAAATATATTTATATGCCAGGCAACACCGGCAAGAATTCTAGCTGACAATGGATGGTACTATTCGGCGTGCATTGAATGTAGTAGAAAATTGGTAGGTGATGAAAGTGACTACTGGAGCAACAAGTGTGAGGCCAAAATCTAATGGCCTTTACCAAGATTTTGACATCAATCCTATCACCACCTTATATCTGTTTTTATATACTGTCATTGCCTTAGCTATGCATATGTCTGCCTAACCATTTCCACAAAAACTTCTTAAGCAATCACATCTGAGCTTTAGGTACCTCTTTTGCTTTGAGGTCAGAAACCCAACTGGCCATAAGGTATTCGTTGCTTTGGACAATGAAGTCTAAAAACAGCTGGGTAACTGGGTTGGTCATGTTGGAAGAGTTAAAAATAAATGAGAGTCATGTGTGAAATTCGGCAATGAATACAATATTTTTCTTTAATCGTATTACCCTGACATTCATTACACATGCTAAAAGGTGGATATGTGAATATGGACTTCATGTACTCACCTTTGAAATTGTATGAATGCAACAAAAATGCAAGGAAATGAGGTTGACATCCAAATTACCTAGGATACCTTCGATATGAAAGCAGAACAATCCAAGTTTCACAGTCACTAGCTAGAATGCGCCACCACCTCGCACGGCAACCATTCCCCTCCAATTACACCCCACATTCTGGTAACTGTGAAGTTCCGTCATCCGAGTCAGCTCTATCACTTCATTGTAAATTTCCACTCAAGTTTTCACTAAGATTGGACACTAACTGCTAGGAAAACTTAATTGTAGTGCAGAGAATTGTTTGAATAGGAGAGGCGCTGCCTCTGTAATTAGCTTACACTACTTAGGACTCATCTATTAGGGGTTCACAACACGACTTATCACAAAATTTTATCGGATTGAACTCAAGTCTAACAGATTCTCAGTAGGAACATAATTCAAGTTGTATAATTCTTGACCATGTCATGAAAGTATTGAAAACATTCCGAAATTTCAGCGAGAGAATGAACAAATCATACAAGCAATGATATAAAGTGACCAGCCATTTTTGAACTTGAATATGCATAAACCATAATGAGTTTCAGTGCTAACAATATGTTGTTATAATCACATACATTGTTTTCAAGAGACAAATAACAACAATGAAGAGATAAATCCAAAAAATTGACCATTGGTTTTCAGTTTTGTAACTTCAAATGATAAGAACAACATTACATACAGTAAGTACATCTAAATCCTTCAAGAACTCCTTCTTCGTTTGAGTTCTTTCTTGGTTAATAAGCCGGCAGTTGTTGCATCTTCTGATTAACATGGAAATCTTTCAATAACTCATCAAACTCATTCATATCATCAGATGTTAGACTAGGAAACCAAGAATCGTCTTCTTGTTTCACTGAAAACATACAAGAATCCTCCATATTATCAGTAGTAGTTTCTTGTGCCGCTGCTGAAGGAGTGGATAATGCAGCAAGTAACTCTTCCTTTCTCTTGACAACAAGATTCTGCACTAGAAACAATTGTTCTGTCACATCGTCTACCTTCTCGAGCGTATCAAGTTCTTCAATGTTTAGATCATTCCACCAAAACCCATCACCATTTTCTGATCTACTAGTATTCCCATGAACTTCCTTTTCTTCTTCTTTGACAGGAAATCTGTAAAGGACTTCATCTGAATTAGGGCAACCAAACGTAAACAATTTTCCAGAAGGGGAGAGTTGGAAAAGGGTTTTTGGTGAATCACTTCCACACTTAAACTTGTGGAGTGAGATGTTATTTATACTTGAAAATGAATACCAGAGAGGTTGTTACAGATGTGAAAACAGATTCAAAGATAATCAAAAGATAACAAAAGATATCTAAAATATTGCCGCAAGACTCTTGCTTAATACTCGGTCTATAACTGCATACCCTGACTATCAACAGACTTAGTTGAGAGTCTTTAGGTGATGACTGTGTCATCCTTAACACCTCCCCTCAAGTTGTACTTCAGTTGACGGACGTGCAACTTGCCTCGAATGATTTGATATCTTGGTGCTGAAAGCCCTTTTGTAAATATATCTGCTAGTTGATCACGAGAGCTAATGAACCGTACTTGCAGCTGTTTGCGTGCAACTCGTTCTATGACAAAGTGATAATCGATTTCGATGTGCTTCGTGCGTGCATGAAAGATTGGATTTGCAGTAAGGTACGTTGCCCCTAGATTATCACACCATAAGATGGGCGGTGAATGCTGAACTCCAAGTTCTTTTAGAAGAGACTGTATCCAAATTAATTCAGAGGTTGCAATTGCCACCCCCCGGTATTCCGCCTCAGTGCTTGATTTAGATACTGTCTTCTGCTTCTTTGCACTCCAAGATATCAAATTACCTCCAAAGTATATGCAATAGCCACTAGTACTCCGTCGATCATCTGAACTCCCAGCCCAATCTGCATCGGAGTATGCTTGAAGAGAGAAATCTTTGGTACCCTTGATATGCAATCCATAATCAACAGTGTGCTTGAGATACCTTAATATCATTTTTACCAACTCCCAGTGCTCAATATAAGGCTCATGCATAAACTGACACACCTTGTTTACAGCAACAGATATGTCTGGTCTCGTGAGATGCAGATATTGCAGCGCTCCAACCACACTACGATATAAAGAAGCATCTTCAAACTTCTCTGTCCCTTGCTTGTGAATCTTTACATTAGGTGCCAGCGGAGTACACACAGGCTTGACACCATCAAGCTTTGTACGGTGTAGAAAATCAGCAATATACTTGCGCTGAGATAGTACTAACTCAGTAGAATGTCGAATAACCTCAACACCCAAGAAGAAACTCAAATCGCCCATATCTTTTAATGCAAACGCCGCCCCAAGCTCTGCAATAAGCTTTTTAATCTGAGATGGTTGAGACCCTGTTACAATGATGTCATCCACATATACCAGAACATATGTGATTGATTCCGGTGTTTGTAAAATAAACAACGAACTGTCTGCAATTGAACCTTTGAACCCTAACTGCAACAAGTGTGCACTTAACTTGGAATACCAGGCCCGAGGCGACTGTTTAAGCCCATAGAGAGACTTGTGCAATTTGCACACATGATTGGGGTAATCTGGATCCACGTAACCTGCTGGTTGCTGCATATATACATCCTCTTCCAGATTGCCATTCAAAAACGCGTTTTCAACATCGAGCTATTTAAGCTGCCACTGATTCATAACAGCTATGGATAACACAAGCCGAATAGTGCACGGCTTTATCACAGGGCTAAAAGTCTCGCCATAATCAATGCCCTCTTGCTGATTGTAACCCTTAGCTACCAGACGCGCCTTAAACTTGTCTATGCTGCGATCAAGGTTCTGCTTGACTCTATAGACCCATTTGGAACCAACAACGTTCATGCCTTTTTCATATTTCACCAGGGAGTAAGTGCCATTGCGTATTAGCGCATTAATCTGCACATCCATCGCTGCTTTCCACTTTGGATTCTTTGAAGCTGTGCTGTAACAGGTTGGCTCTATGTAGTCTGCATCAGGTATAGGGTGTTTAGTTGTGTGTAAACACATTTTCTTGATAGGTTTGGAGATACCAGATTTTGCCCGTGTTCGCATTGAATGAGTGGCAGCATTTTGTGGTGCTGGAGCTTCTGACTGAACCTGAGGCTGAACCGTGGAAGTTGCAGAAGCTGCTGAATTGGAAGAATTTTCCCCCGGTGAGTGAAGTAGCATTTGAGAAGAATCAGGCTGTTCCGTACCAGCAGTTGGGCTGCCAGCAGCTGACTCAGCGTTCCCTGTTGTATGTATAACAGTATCTTCTACACCATCTGTTAAAGGACAGTTTCTAAACGGTGGTGAAACTAGAATACTTGTGCTAGATGGTACACTACCTGCACTTAGCAAGGGACGCTGCTGCTGGAGAGACTGAAATGGGAATGAGCCTTCCTCAAAACGAACATGGCGAGAGATGTAAAACCTGTTGGTTTCTCTATGCAAACACATATAGCCTTTGTGTGAATTGCTATACCCTATGAAAACACAAGGAAGAGATCTAGGTTCTAACTTCGTGGAATTGTACTGCCTAAGACATGGATATGCCAAACATCCAAAGACACGTAAAAATTTGTAATCCGGTTTTTTATTGAACAGAATCTCTAATGGAGTTTTTGTTTCTTTAGCTGATTTTGGTAATCTGTTAATCAGAAAACACGCAGTGGTAAAGGCATCTGCCCAGAAAGATTTTGGCATATGTGCATGAAAGAGTAATGCCAATCCAGACTCTGTAACATGGCGTATACGTCTTTCAGCTATGCCATTTTGAGGAGAAGTATGTGGACAAGAGAACCTATGTTGAATGCCTGACTCATTGAGATAGGAAGTGAATTTTTTGTATTCTAAGGCATTATCAGATTGAAAGACTTTGATTTTATGATCCGTCATTCACTCTACTTGTTTATGAAAAGAAATAAAGGTTTGCAAAGCATCAGAACGAAGAACAAGTGGAAAAACCCATGTATAATGAGAAAAGACATCCATTATTAGAAGATAATATCTATAACCAGTTCTAGAACATTGAGGAGAAACCCAAATATCTGACACAACCAAACTTAAAGGTGTGTCATAAACAGTACTACTCAAAGAAAAGGATAACTTCTTGCTCTTGCTAAGGTGACAAGAATGACAGTAATCAAAAGTCTTATTGGAAACTAAAAGAGAGTTTTGAAGACAAATTTGGGAAACAGTACGCAACATCGGATGCCCTAGTCTTTGGTGCCACAAAGGGAAGGTAGAAGATATGTTTGCCAAATTTTGAATTGGTTTGTCTAGCATGTCAACACCTTCAAAAATGTAGAGCCCATTCTTATTCAGTCCTCGCAGCAGAGTGGTCCCCGATTGCTTGTCCTTCACAAGAAAATGAGACGTGTGAAATTCAAAGTAAACATTATTGTCTTTACAAAATTGAGTGACAGACAATAAGTTGGTTTTAATCTGTGGAACATGATAGACATTGTTTAAACAGAAAGATCTAGACTTGTATGTGAATGTGGCATTACCAACATTGGCGATCTTAAGAGCATTACCATTACCAACATGCACCACTTCAGTGCCATCATATTCATGGGGTATTGTCAGATTTCTCATATCTGTAGTAAGATGATGAGTTGCTCCTGTGTCAGTGACCCAATGATTTCCATTCACACCATCTGGCAATGCAATATATGCAGCAGGTTGCTTTTGCTGATTATTGTTGGGTTTGTAGCGAAACCAACAACGATCAGCTTGATGATTTTCCTTTTTGCAAATCTAACATGGCTGTTCAAATTTGGGCTTAGATGACTGGTTGCGACGATTTCCTTGATTGTTATTGTGCTGTGGTGGTCCACGATTGTTATTATTGAACTGTCTTGGTGCAGCTCTGCTGGATGAGCCTGAGTTGGAGACTGCAACATTTGCTATTGGTTGCTGAATAGCAGATAGATGTTGCTCTAGCCGCATATCAAAAGTGGATAAGTGTGCATAGAAGGTCTGCATATCCATATCTTCCACAAGTACTAAGAGTAGTAACCACCGGATCATATGGTGATTTAAGCCATTCTTTGATGCACCGCTTCATTTCATCGATGAAAGCTAGTATATCAGAGTTCTTTGCAAGCTGATTAAACAAGGATTTAGCAGCGTTAAAGTAAACTTTCATTGACTTGTTACCTTTATTCATGTGATGTAGCTGTTTCTTTAGGTGCATCTGATGCGCCTTTGTCTTTGGAGCATATTCACCTTCCAATGCATCCCGCATGACTTTAGTTTGTGTCCAAATCTCACTTGTTCCTAAAAAATGCCGGTGAGGTTGAGATTAACTTGACCAACCAACAAAGAATCTTGTTCCTTATAGTTTGTGAAATCAGGGTTGAGTGCATCCGAGTTTGGTAAAGTTCTTGTTGGTTTAGCTTTAGTTCCATCAATGAATCCAGTTAAACCATAACCTTTGAGAATGGGTTTAAACTGCGTCTTCCAGAGCAACCAGTTTGTCTCTGTTAGTTTTAGGGTTACAAGGTGATGTATTTGAACTTGGCGAAGTTGTGTTGTTGTTGCCATTGATGGTTGATATTAGGATATTTCTGGGTTTTTTTTTGGTTTTGTTTTGGAAGCGTAGTAAGGATCTTGGCTGATACCAAGTTGGAAAAGGGTTTTTGGTGAATCACTTCCACACTTAAACTTGTGGAGTGGGATGTTATTTATACTTGAAAATGGATACCAGAGAGGTTGTTACAGATGTGAAAACAGATTCAAAGATAATCAAAAGATAACAAAAGATATCTAGAATATTGCCGCAAGACTCTTGCTTAATACTCGGTCTATAACGGCATACCCTGACTATCAACAGACTTAGTTGAGAGTCTTTAGGTGATGACTGTGTCATCCTTAACAGGGAGAATACATTCAGAGAAATATCTGCACCAGTGAGACGACATAATTCATCAGCTTTCTTAAACAGACCTTGACGTCTCTTGGTGAATGTTACGCTTCTCTTTTTCCTATCATGTATCATCTTTATCTCAATCTTCTTCCTCCCCGTACCCATTATTATACCTTGATTAAAGAAATTCCTCTGTTAATTCTAGAATTGACAACAGAAATCTCAAATCAAATCAAGATTCAATCTTAGAAGCAAACCCTAACTTTAGAAAAACAACAAAATAAAACCCAATTCACTACTCGGAAGAAAGATGTTTCTGAGTTGTGTGTTAATGGAGAGATGAAAAAAAAAAAGTAACTTCTAATTAGAGATTACTAGTACTTATATAAATAGCTGTGTATCTTTGGGGCCAAGATTTTCGGTGTTTCCAAATTCTGATGAACTAGCCGTTGTTGTACGCGTATTTAGGGATAGAACTGATAGTAGGAATTCCCTGTTTTTAAAAACAGAGACTCTGTTACTTGGTCAACGATCTTTGACTTTCAAGATATTTTTGCCTAAGCCATTTCGCTGGAGCACACAAAAAAACTGCTAAAATCTAATAGGAAGTGGCCATTTTTCTGGAGCCATTTCATACTTGATTAGTTAAAGCAAGTATGAAACTCTGGGGACTAAGTAAACAGTATATACAAACAAGATTTTACGAGGTTTATACAATTGATGCTCCTAGCTTTCCTAAAGGAAGAAACACCCGGCAAAAGAACCATTTTTCCAAGTTGTTCAAAATGATGAAGCAATCAGCTACGCACAATAACTTAAACAATCTAGAGTCAGTTTCGCTGAATGATAAGTGATAAATGATAAATTCGAGAAATCGGATATTGTTACATAACACAGCCCAAGGAATGTTAAGCCTTGAGAAGTATCAGACCTAATGAAATGCATCAATTCCAGAAAACAAGCACAACTTCATTATGATAAGACATGCTCTGACATTATTGGTCTGATATTATTGGTTAGATAATGTGCACAAGAGTTCCATAGTTGCAGTCAAGTATAAACATGGAGCATTCGCTTCACTGCTCGAGCCTTTTGTTTGGTCTTCACTCTTCACCTATAACATTCATCAGTGAGATGAATCCAGATGCAAAGGTTTTACTAGCAGCTAGAGACAGATCTTATCTACTCTAGCAAGGAGAGGGAGAAGAATAATTTAAGGGAACACAGCACACACTACCATCCCTATTGCAGATGCTGGGATCGAGGACAATAATATCTCTGAGGTAATACATTTCTCCCACTGGCAACTTATAAATTCAGAACATATGCAGATATTACAAGTTCTCTAAACCTCTATAAACTGAGTAATAGCTGGGTTGAGATTACCAGAATCGCAAGGATAATATGTCTGCTGCTTCATTGCAGATCAGAGAAGCTAAAATGTGCTGCATATTCTTTGATCAAGTGTGCACAATTGAAGTCCAAGGCTGCGGTCACCAAACGTATGTTCATTACACAGTAGCCCTATGCTGCCACATCAAGCCCAACCCTGACACCACATTCCTTCTGATCCCCAGTCTGCTCTTTGTAGAAGCAACATTTGTCGATTACTGGTGGCTAAAACAAAAACAGGCGATGAATTGGACATTGATTTGAACATGGGAAAGTTATTCAAGTTGTCTCTTACCCTCAGTGAAGGAAGTAATTTATCAGCCTTAGGTTCATACACAAAAATGGGTACATGTGGTTGAGGAAAAGTTGTTCCTATTAGTTAGTGACAAACCCATATTTGGGGGAGTGTATATACATTATATAGGAAACCATTTCCATCTGCTGTGTGTATTTTTGGGTATCTCTGAAAAAGAGCAGAAAGGAAATGGAGATTAATTAGAATAAAGCATTAGGATGGTATTTAGGAGTTGAGCATTACCATCTTAAAAGCGAAAGGACCATCAAAAGATTCAAAACCGACATATAGTTGGAATAATAAACTGAAGAACAAAACACACTTTACATTGAGATGATACTAACACCACCTTTGGGTCATATGCAGGGATTTCGGTACGACTGTTTTAGAGGACATGGAAGCATCTTCGGGTCAGTCAAGCACCAGAGCTCACAATACCTTCAAAACAGAATAATTTATGCAACGGCTTTTTGATTTAGAAAAAAGAGATTTACCTTTTGTATGTAATACATTTTTGCCCCTTCGAGAATATACTGATTCAGATTCATTTATAGAATGATGAACAGTCTATTTTTACACAAAATTCATGTCTGTTCTCCAGGTGCAGAGTATATGAAAAAGATGTTTGTGTTACCTTCTGACCTGCATCAATATTTGAGAGGCATGCTACATGTTCTCGTGTTGAGTGAAGTTTTGCACATAAATACAGTATTAGATAATGGGATTGCACATTAAGCAATATGGTAATTTGGAAGTGGTATGCTCAACTCCAACTAAAAATTCAAATGACAAATATCTAAACAAATGCATTTTCAGAGGCACCAAAATGAAAACTTCCACACACCACAAAACTAAACAACTATTCGTTATCCAGTATATTGCTGAACAAGAATGAGAATCTGACAAGTTGTAACAAATGTATTCATTCCAAATGACAGTTACTCCGCGAATCCCAGAATCAAATTATGGACTGGAAAGTAACTGGACATTAGCTGCCATCATACCTGAGTAGAAATTAAATGATCCAGCTTACAAGTTTTATATATATTCTAGCCAAGGGGAACATTTCTCCTCAAGGAAATATCATCAAATCCAAGATGGTATCAGCCCCTCTACGATCCTATTTTCTCTAAACCATTAAAATCAATGGCGAGGAAGAATCAAGCTCACGAGACATTGCCGAGGCATATAGTTCTATGCATCTACAGCAACCCGATGATGCTTTCTACATGGATACGGTGCTACCACATCTCACCGCCGATTCGTGTACTTTACATAACGTTCCGATTCTAGTACTCAGATTTGCCTATCTTAGTTGGCAATGGCAATAGCATTCCAATATCGCTAGTGGTACCAAGCTCATAAACCTCCCTTTCTCGCACCCTTCAACTCAAAAATACTCTTGTTGTTCCCGATATTATCAAAAACTTAGTCTCTCGTTCAGTAAGTTCACCACCGATAATCGTGTGTCTGTTGAGTTTGATCCATCCGCTTTTTCTCGTGAAAGATCTCGAGTTCGAGGAGGATTATCCTTCTCGTGCAATAGTTCCGGGAGCTCTACCCTATCACCAACTCCGCTGTGATACCACCTACAAAATCGTCTCTACCTTCTCCCATTTCCTTCAAGCGCAGGATATTTGGCATAGCTGGCCACCCCCGGCAAGAAAATTTTGGATGTCTTACGTAAAAAATAATTCTATTCATTGTAATAAGAATAATTCTTCTCAACTTTGTCATTCATGTCAAGTTAGTAAACATGTTCGCTTGCCATTTTATGAATCTAATTCCATTACTTTTGCACCATTTGATATCATACATAGCGATTTATGGACCATTCCATTACATATTGATACCGGGTTTTCGATATTATCTTATATTGCTTGATGATTTTACCAACTATCTATGGGTATACTCCTTTGAAATTGAAATCCCAAGTTTATAGCAAATTTTTGAATTTCTTTCTTTCGCTCAAACTCAATTTGAACGAAAAATAAAATGTTTTCAATGTGACATGGGTCGTGAATTTGACAACTCTTCCTTTCATACTTTTTCTCGTGATAATGGTCTTGTTTTTCGTTTCTCTTGCCCCCAAACTTCATCCCAAAATGGAAAGGTTTAACGCATGATACGTCGTATCAATGATATCACACGACTTTATGTCTCACGCCTGCGTTCCTCCAAAAATATCGGGTCTACTCTCTCTATATGGCTGTCTATTTACATAATATTCTACCCACCAAAGTCCTTAATTTTCACTACCCGTGTCTATTCTTTATCAACGACAACCAACGTATGAACATCTACGTTTTTTGGTTGCCTTTGCTATCCAAATCTCTCGTCCACAACTCCTCACAAACTCTCCTCGCTCCACTAGGTGTGTCTTTCTTGGTTTTCCTCCCAACCACCGTGGATACCGTTGCACTCGATCTTGCCACAAACAAGATCATTATCTCTCGTCATGTAACTTTCATGAAAATGCCTTTCCTTCACAAATCTCACTACAAATACCTCTTCTACTTTTATGAGTCTCCCCAAATATCCTCCATTCTTCCTATAACCCTCTTACCCATCTATACAAAGATGATCAACCTCATCGACACTGTGAAAGCTCTCCACTATCCCACCCACTACTTCAGACCATATACCCTCTCACCGTCGGCCCAACTTCCCATCTCGCCGTGTCTGTTCCACTTCCAACCTCCAAGCCCACGCGGGTCCAACACAACTGCGGCTCCACCAGACGACGTCGGCTCCACTTCCTCCACCAGACAGACGGGCTCCACCACCTCATATGTCCGAACACCAACCTTCCCTAATAGACCCCATCTACGCTATTCCAATATCTTCTCTAAGTCGGTTTCTCCGGTCCTCTCTACACTAATTCCACAAATTGCACTCCACCATCTCATCTCGCCCTAATGCTGCAGATCTCAACTCTACTACTGGGTCCCTACTACTATCCTTCCCGCCATGCCTTCTCCATCCTCGCCACCTACTACTTGTCCTTCCCACTACAACTTCTACCCCCACTACAGCTCCTTCTCCCCCGTTACTCGAGCCTCCCGTGGTATTTACCGACCGATCCACCGGCTCAATCTCCATGTTCAAACTTTACGGCATATTTCTCCAATTCCCGTTCTCACTTGTATGCTCTAGGGACATAAACCGGAATGCCGCCATGAAAGACGAGTACAATGCTATGTTGGAAGACTAATACTTGGGAACTTGTACCACGACCTCGTGATGCTCATGTTATTCGCTCTATGTGGGTGTTTCCCATAAATATAATGCCGATGGATCCCTACAGCTGTTATAAGGCTCTGCCTTGTTGCCAATGGCAAATCTCAACAAGTTGGAGTTGACTGCTTTGAAACATTTAGTCCGGTTTGTTAAACTCCGCTACTATTCTGCATCGTTTCTCACTATTGCTACATCACGATCTTGGCCCATACACCAACTAGATGTCAAGAACGCTTTTCTTCATGGTGATCTAACCGAGACGGTCTATATGCATCAGCCTCCAGATTTGTTGACCGCTCACCCCGATTACGTATGTAGATTACGTAGATCTCTATGGCCTCAAGCAGGCTCCAGGGCGTGGTTTCGTAGATTTGCCAAGTTTATCACAAAGTTCACGGTTTCCGTGGTAGTGTATGTGATCCTCACTTTTTGTTTATCAATCAGATCCTAAACGCATACTTACTTTTATATGTTGATGACATTATTTTGTCTCGCCTCTACTGATGCTCTCCTATGCCGCCATTGATTTGATGAAGAGAGAGTTTGCTATGTCTCGACCTTGGTCCACTACATCATTTTCCGGGGCATCACAAGTTACTCGCTCATCCTCGTGGATTATTTTTTCCTCGCCATTATATGCACAGACATCATCGCGCGTGCCTCCATGACAAAATGTAATCCAAAGTTGACTACTCCTGCCGACACGTATTCCAAGCTCACATATTGCCCGACAATTTCGGATCCCACTCTATACGGGTAAGCCTAGCGGGTGCTCTTCAACACCTCACTTTTATCTACGATATTGCATATACGATTACAGTATGTCTATTTATGCATGATTGATCGCTGTCGTAAGCGACACAAATATAATTACACTTTCTTACTACTCAAAATATAAATATAGCAAGGGCAAGAAAGGATCGATCCGACAGAGAGGTCTAGGTTGTCAAATTGTTTAGGTTCCCTATATAAAACACCCGAAAGAATTTCTCGATCGTAAATAAAAATAAACAAAAAGCAAATAAACAAAAGTAAACAAATAAGATATAAGAGATATTGGTTAAGGATTTCGTTTTCATTCACTAACATGCTTTTCACAATAACTAGAATTGATATTTAATCTCAACTTCTATCAAAGACCCTAGAATACCTTGATCGCAAGAATATCCCGCAAACCTCCTCATGTCATCAACAAACACATTAAAAGATGCGAATATGAATTCTACCTAAAGGAACAACCTAACGTGTAAAAGCACTAATCAAGTTTAATTCCCTAGATGCGTTAAGTTCTATGAAATCAGGCTAATCAAAGCAATCGAACGTGGAAAGCGCACTAATCCGATTTAACAAAGGTTACGACTCACATATGATCATAAGAATATATCACTACAAACTATAATCATATTATGCTACTTGTATCCAAGGAATATCACTTTTGCGTATAATAAACCCTAGACTAGCAATAGATGTGATTAAAAGTTCTACCAATTTGCAACTTGACAAAACAATCAATCAATCATGAAACAATATTTCCAGAGAATTGCAAACGATAGATATGAGACAAAACTAATATATTGAATCAAAGAATCATATTATGTGAAATCCAACTATTCCATAACCAATAATAAACTTAGGTACTCATATTCAAGGAGTTCATCACAATAAGAAAGAGAAGTTTCATGTTCTAAACCCTAGAAAACAAGTAGAGGAAAAAGAATTAGAAAAGATATATATAATTAGGTAAAAGTCCTCTCTTTTATAGCTCCACTCCTTCCAAAATTAGGTTTTGTCTTCAAAGTCCATTAGTTGGAAATTCACCCGCCCACCATGGAGAGAAACCCTGCGTAAAATATGTCCCAAAACACTCGCCGGAAAATCGGGATTATGGCTTTAATCCGCCGGAAAATATATCTCCGTGGCGGCAAAGTCAAACCGGCCACCGGTCAACGAATCAGACCGGCGGGTCAACTCGGGTCAACTTCACCGAGTCAAAACGGGTTCAGATCATAAAACTCGGGATGTGAGTCACCAAGCTAGTCGAGAGTCGTTTGAGTCATGGGCTAACCTCATCCGACTTGATTCTAAGCCACATAAGTTAAAACTCTTGCTGTGCCAAAATTGTATCACAGCCAAGATGGCCCTTTACTTCTGTAGGCCAATCTTCCTTCCCTGTTGTAACTTCTCCACTTGCACTCCAACTGCAGAACAGAACTACTACCTGCAATCTCTTGTCCATCTTCTAGCTGCCATCTACTCCAGCAGTTAACGCCTCCCACAGCATCAGTTCCAGCTCAAGCATCGCTTCAACTTAGTATTATCCACCGCTTCTTGCTTGCAATCCCGCTGCACAAACTCAAGCCGCACTTCTATAACAAGCAATACCACTGCACTCCATTTGCACATCCCGCTTTTCACCTCCCGATGCGACAAAGACCACCAGAAATAGTTCCTCGCCCAGCTTCAACTCAAGCCCGCAATCTAGTTCTACACACCGCAACTACCATCACTTCAACCCACCAACAAGATCACCAGCCAGCAACTCAGCACCTCACTTCCGCTAATTACTAAAGCAAGCGCTGCCATCCTTCCCTCGCAATATGAGCTCAAACTCAAAGATACACCTGCTCCTTGGCTGGGCCTTACAAGACCACCAATGCCATCAAATACCCATAGCCCGAGTTCATCCATTGACATTCTGTTTTGCCCTAATTCCCTTTGATCGCAATTGTCACAGCCATGCCCAACTCAATACACACCGCATTTATTGCCATTCCATCCGAGTCTAGCACAATCAAAGCAACCAATACCAGCTGCTAAACCATGTCCTCCATATAGAGCCATCGAACCTCGGAACTCGAGCTCTCCATCGCCTGAGCTCATCATAGACCCGAGCTTCTCAATTGCACCAAAGACTCGAACTGGGCCTCTTAATACACTCCGCTCAACTCGATGTTTCCCTCTTCCTCGTTGCCAATCTCCAACTCCATGTATCCAGTTCAACCCGAGCATTTCAAATACACCTTCTCAATTTGCCTTTCAACAATCAACCAGATCGACCCATCTTCACTTCAATGTCTCCCACCCGCAATACCACCAGCCTACCCTAGCCTCAATTTCTCTACTTCATCTTATTTCTCCATTCTCCCTGAGCATCATCACATTGAACCTGAATCAATTCCATTCTCATCCTAGCTGCTTCAGTGTCAATTTCCACCACAAACCCTAACTTCTTCCATCACCAACAACATCAGCTAGACTAATTCAGCCACAACCCAAGCTTGATCTGTTGTTGCCGTTACTCTTGAATCCAACAATTCCATCACCAATTTCCAAAAGCAGCTTCATATTTCTTCATAGAATCTCGAATCGAACCCTTAATTTCTTCACTGTTATTTCAATCACCAAAATCATCATCTCCATATTCAGAGCAACATCATCTCTTGCTTCCATCCGAGCCACGAATAAAACCCCTTCTCAGAGTTCATCAGCAAGCTTCAAGTATTTCTATCCTCTCTCGATCCAAACTCCATTTCAGGCAGAGAAGTGAATAAAAGTTAGAGAAAATATTTCTCGATTTTCAGTTTTTGTTGTAAGAGATGTAAGTGGATATAACCACTCAGGTAAAGTAGATAAGGGGTACCCACTGTAACCCTTAACATTTGTTGGTCGTTATTTAACACTCCTCCTAATAGAGTCGTCCCCTTAACGTAATGACTACCCCTTAACGTACAGCGAGGGTGCCAATAACACTTCTCTTTGAAATGACCATTTAGCCCTTAGTCTTCCAAGTTCTTGTTTTGCTCATAACTTCTTCATACGAACTCCGAATGACTCCGTTCTTTCGCCATTGTCTTTATCTTCTCGTCCTCTATACAATGAAAAGTAGAAATCTTGCATTTGAACGAGTTCCAATTGGTCTTTTTGCTCCAAATGACTCCATTGCACCTAATAAACTCAAAAGCACACATAAGACACATAATTTACAAGAAAACTCGCAAAGAAAGCATAAATACTAGATATTAAATACGGTGTATTCTACACCTATCAAATTCCCCCACACTTAGACTTTGCTAGTCCTCGAGCAAATCGAACAAAACAATAAAATACAACAACTCCGTGTCGTCGAGGCTACGGTCACTTTTAGCATAAATAACAAGCCTTTAAACCCCTAGGTGTCCCTAGTGGACGAGTTATAGTCTCGTGAAGGTTTACTAGAGGTATACCTACAAAACCTATATTTCCAACTCCGTCTATTCGTGACAAATCAATGAATGAATCCAAAATGACTACAGGAGGAGGTACCTTGCAAATTCAATTCAATTATTAATAAATAAACTCTATTTAGATAGTCGAACAAGCCACAATACTCGGAAACTAACGAACCACAATCACAATGAAAAGATTAAGAAGATGGATATAGATGTAGATGTTGGCGAATATTCACAAGTGATCGATGTTTCCATATCTGTCTGAAGGTCACTGCTAAGATGAACCTAATCCTATTGGATTGAGCTACTTGGTGCTGAATGCTACATCAAATCAATTGGCATATACAAGGGAACCAAGAGTGACTTTATTCAACACAATAATAATTTTTTTTTTTTTTTTTTTTTAAATAAGATTGGATCAAACTGGATCCAATTTCTTTTTTTTTTTTTTTTTAGACGGCATGATTAGATCTTTTGGATCCAAGCGCATGCTTCTTGTCAGCAAGTACATGATAGTTGCCTTGGATCCTGCATTCCACGCTTGTTTAGGCGACGGAGACAGGGACTACGTTTCACACATACTGCTATTCCCAAGTGTCTTTTTATTCCGTTTTGGTCTAATTGGTCGGTCTCTTTTTTTTTTCTTTTCTTTTTCAAAAATTTTTCATTTTTTTTTTTTTTTTTTTCATTTTTTTTCTCTTTTTCTAGTAACTCAATCACTCTATTTCATCCTAGCAGTAATAACACGTCGATGTTTAGTGACCCACCAAAGCACTTAGAGAACAATAGATAAATATGGAAAAATAAAAATAGAATGCGATATGGTGATATTCCGAGATATGGTAACAACTATCATGTTAATTTGTGATTCATGAGCTATGTTCGTCCCTTTTAGTTAATTAGTTCCTCAACTCCTGCATTCAAAATGGTTCCATCCACTAATGGTGTCAAAAACAAACTATACAAACATATAAATGCTCCCCACACTTAAACTTCACATTGTCCTCAATGTGTAAAACCGAAAGTTCTGAATTCTGACGTAACAGCAGATAAAACGCAAAAACTGTGCAAATTGGTAAGGAATTTGGAAAAAACTCCATTTCACAAAAGTTGTTCACCTACGTGTTTTCTACACAGTGTCAAAATTTCACAGTGTTTTGATAAACGGTCTGACAGTTATGGTCTCTGAACTGAACTACGCGCAGTCTGAAATTTTCTGACGAAAAGGTATTCGGCATAATTCTCTTCTAAGATAGATTACAGACTCAATGAAATTAAACATAGGGATGCAAATATGATATGAAAACAGTAAAAAATAAATAAACGAAACAAAAATAAAATGCAAAAGGATAAGAAATACAAAACCGGTGGGTTGCCTCCCACTTAGCGCTTGTTTTAAAGTCGACGGCCCGACGTAGCTTCTTGTAAGATTCATTCCCCATACACCAATAATCGGAAAAGTTGGGGATCCTTCCATAGAACCTGTTTTGGAAACACTAACTTCACACAAATATTAGTAATATAAAGCAAAAGTGAAGCTATGAACCGATAAAAGCTTCCCCCACACTTATTCTTGTCCACACATGGAAGTGTATAAAGAATATAGACGTCGGGTATTTCCACGGTTTCTGGTTCCATAACCTGCATAGTATGAGAATCAAATTTCTCTAATGGCGGAAAACGAGAAACAAAGTCAGTTAACAATATTCTCGAAGCACATAAATTCAAACCAATAAGAGGTAAAGGAGAAGAAACAATAGGCAAAGGGTTAGATAAACCTTGCACAATCTCTTGTATCACGGAATCCTCTTCATCCTTAAAAAACTCAAGTGAATTATTCACCTCTTTTATATCATGGTCCTCTATCAAACCTTGCAACCATTCTTCGTCCGTTTCTGCCTTAACCAAAGTCTCAACATAAACATCATCATTACAATCATTTGCAAGCTCAATTGGGTCTTCCACAATATTGGTCATAACGGTCTCATTCTCAACACACTCCTTTTTATTGTAAGGCACATACTCTTTTGCGGATCCAAATTTGATTATAAGAAACTTTTTTAGAACACTCGAAAATGCATCATCCTCAAGCTCCACCCTTTGAATAGGCTCTTGATCATTAGTAAGATCAATGCTTGAGTAATCTACACAAGTGTCGACATATTCCTCTTCATCTTCATCTTGATCCCAAAAAGACTCCTCGGAGATGTCACCATGAGTTGTTTCAAGCAATGTATCATAATCACCGTCACTATCATAGTCAACATAAGATTGGTCCTCGCTGAATTTAGTGTTGCTAATCTCGAACTCATCCTTTTGAATAGGTGAATGATCATTATTACGATCAAGAGTTGAGTTAACTACACAATTATCCACGAAAGTGCCCAAGGATTGGCCTTTTTCAACATTAGCATCAATCACATATTCATCACAAACCATATGCATATTAGAATTATCCATATCTTCCTTATATTGATCAATGCCTCTTCGCAAGATAGTCATACCTTCACGAAGTTCTTGGAGTTGCTCGTTTGTAGTCTCTTTAGCTTTTTGAAATTCCTCTTGTAAAAAGGTGGAAACTTTATCTATAAAATTAGAGACTTTTTGTTCACAAGCATAAGAATCCTCCCATCCTTGTTGTTCACACACATACCCGCCATAAGGTTGTTGAGGAAAACCACAAGGTTCCATGGAATATTGGTCATAACCAATGAATTGGTTTTGATTATACCCATGGAATTGGTAGTTGTCGTATTGTTGAGGTTGTAACCCGTATTGATTGCTCCAATATGCTCCTTCCATAGAAATAAGCACCTGAAATAATTCCCAAACCAAGGTTAAAAACCCAGAAAATAAGAAAAAATAAAAATAAAACAAAAAACTAAATACAAAAATAAGAAACCAAAAACAATTAACAACCGCTGCCTCCCCGGCAGCGGCGCCAAAATTTGATCGCTGTCGTAAGCGACACAAATATAATTACACTTTCTTACTACTCAAAATATAAATATAGCAAGGGCAAGAAAGGATCGATCCCACAGAGAGGTCTAGGTTGTCAAATTGTTTAGGTTCCCTATATAAAACACCCGAAAGAATTTCTGATCGTGTAAATAAAAATAAACAAAAAGCAAATAAACAAAAGTAAACAAATAAGATAGAAGAGATATTGGTTAAGGATTTCGTTTTCATTCACTAACATGCTTTTCACAATAACTAGAATTGATATTTAATCTCAACTTCTATCAAAGACCCTAGAATACCTTGATCGCAAGAATATCCCGCAAACCTCCTCATGTCATCAACAAACACATTAAAAGATGCGAATATGAATTCTACCTAAAGGAACAACCTAACGTGTAAAAGCACTAATCAAGTTTAATTCCCTAGATGCGTTAAGTTCTATGAAATCAGGCCAATCAAAGCAATCGAACGTGGAAAGCGCACTAATCCGATTTAACAAAGGTTACGACTCACATATGATCATAAGAATATATCACTACAAACTATAATCATATTATGCTACTTGTATCCAAGGAATATCACTTTTGCGTATAATAAACCCTAGACTAGCAATAGATGTGATTAAAAGTTCTACCAATTTGCAACTTGACAAAACAATCAATCAATCATGAAACAATATTTCCAGAGAATTGCAAACGATAGATATGAGACAAAACTAATATATTGAATCAAAGAATCATATTATGTGAAATCCAACTATTCCATAACCAATAATAAACTTAGGTACTCATATTCAAGGAGTTCATCACAATAAGAAAGAGAAGTTTCATGTTCTAAACCCTAGAAAACAAGTAGAGGAAAAAGAATTAGAAAAGATATATATAATTAGGTAAAAGTCCTCTCTTTTATAGCTCCACTCCTTCCAAAATTAGGTTTTGTCTTCAAAGTCCATTAGTTGGAAATTCACCCGGCCCACCATGGAGAGAAACCCGTGCAGAAAATATGTCCCAAAAACACTCGCCGGAAAACTGGGATTATGGCCGGAATCCGGCCGGAAAATATATCTCCGGTGGCCGGCAAAGTCAAACCGGCCACTGGTCAACGAATCAGGACCGGCGGGTCAACTCGGGTCAACTCACCGAGTCAAAACGGGTTCAGATCATAAAACTCAGATGTGAGTCAGCTGGCTAGTCAGAGAGTCAGGTTTGAGTCATGGGCTAACTCATCTGACTTGATTCTAAGCCACAACAGTTGCAGCCTTGCTCAGGCCAAAATTGTATCACAGCCAAGATGGCCCTTTACTTCTGTAGGCCAATCTTCCTTCCCTGTTGTAACTTCTCCACTTGCACTCCAACCGGCAATGTAACTACTAACTGCAATCTCTTGTCCATCTTCTAGCTGCCATCTACTCCAGCAGTTAACGCCTCCCACAGCATCAGTTCCAGCTCAAGCATCGCTTCAACTTAGTATTATCCACCGCTTCTTGCTTGCAATCCCAGTTTCAGACAAACTCAAGCCGCACTTCTATAACAAGCAATACCACCAGACCCATTTGCACATTCTGCTTTTCACCTCCTGATGCGACAGCACCACCAGAAATAGTTCCTCAGTTCCAGTTCAACTCAAGCCTGCAATTCAGTTCTACACAGCTGCAACTACCATCACTTCAACCCACCAACAAGATCACCAAACTCGCAACTCGCTGCACTGTCACTACCGCTAATTACCAAGAATCATTGCCATCCTTCCCTGCAATATGAGCTCAAACTCAGCATACAGCTGCTCCTTGGCTCAGTTACAAGACCACCAATGCCATCAAATACCCATAGCCTGAGTTCATCCATTGACATTCGTTTTGCCCTAATTCCCTTGACTGCAATTGTCACAGTCACAGCCAACTCAATACACACTGCATTTATTGCCATTCCATCCGAGTCTAGCACAATCAGCAACCAATACCAGCTGCTAAACCATGTCCTCCATATAGAGCCATCGAACCTGGAACTCGAGCTCTCCATCAGTTGAGCTCATCATAGACCCGAGCTTCTCAATTGCACCAAAGACTCGAACCCAGTCTCTTAATACACTCCTGCTCAACTCTGATGTTTCCTCTCTTCCTCGTTGCCAATCTCCAACTCCATGTATCCAGTTCAACCTGAGCATTTCAGCTACACCTTCTCAGCCACAGCTTTCAACAATCAACCAGACTGACCCATCTTCACTTCAATGTCTCCCACCTGCAATACCACCAGCTACCCTAGCCTCAATTTCTCTGCTTCATCTTATTTCTCCATTCTCCCTGAGCATCATCACATTGAACCTGAATCAATTCCATTCTCATCCTAGCTGCTTCAGTGTCAATTTCCACCACAAACCCTAACTTCTTCCATCACCAACAACATCAGCTAGACTAATTCAGCCACAACCCAAGCTTGATCTGTTGTTGCCGTTACTCTTGAATCCAACAATTCCATCACCAATTTCCAAAAGCAGCTTCATATTTCTTCATAGAATCTCGAATCGAACCCTTAATTTCTTCACTGTTATTTCAATCACCAAAATCATCATCTCCATATTCAGAGCAACATCATCTCTTGCTTCCATCCGAGCCACGAATAAAACCCCTTCTCAGAGTTCATCAGCAAGCTTCAAGTATTTCTATCCTCTCTCGATCCAAACTCCATTTCAGGCAGAGAAGTGAATAAAAGTTAGAGAAAATATTTCTCGATTTTCAGTTTTTGTTGTAAGAGATGTAAGTGGATATAACCACTCAGGTAAAGTAGATAAGGGGTACCCAGCTGGTAACCCCTTAACATTTGCTGGCTGTTATTTAACACTCCTCCTAATAGAGTCGTCCCTTAACAGAATGACTACCCCTTAACGTACAGCGAGGGTGCCAATAACACTTCTCTTTGAAATGACCATTTAGCCCTTAGTCTTCCAAGTTCTTGTTTTGCTCATAACTTCTTCATACGAACTCCGAATGACTCCGTTCTTTCGCCATTGTCTTTATCTTCTCGTCCTCTATACAATGAAAAGTAGAAATCTTGCATTTGAACGAGTTCCAATTGGTCTTTTTGCTCCAAATGACTCCATTGCACCTAATAAACTCAAAAGCACACATAAGACACATAATTTACAAGAAAACTCGCAAAGAAAGCATAAATACTAGATATTAAATACGGTGTATTCTACACCTATCAATGATCCCCGTGAGCCTCACATGCATGCCCTCAAGCGAATCCTTCGCTATCTTCAGGGCACCATCAACCACGGACTGTTTCTCTCGGTCTCCTCTATCTCTGGCTTAACAAAGATACTGATCTTCGATCGGGCGGGTTGTCCCGATTCTCGACGATCGACATCTCGGTTTTTGTGTCTTTCTTGGTGACAATCTCATCTCCTCGGTCCTCCAAGCGTCAAGCCACGCCTCTCGATCCAAAGGTCAAGCCGAACACGGGGAGTAGCAAATGCAACATGAAACAACATGGCTTCGCAATCTTCTTCTAGAGCTCCGACTACCTCTACGACGTGCTACTATTGTTTCTCGTGACAATGTAAGCTTACAACAACAGCAGATCATTTTCTGAAACCTTAAAAGCAACCCTGTTAAGAACAAAGTCCAAAAGTTCTAAGATGACAATAACATTTTGAAATCCGTTTCATTCTAGATTCCCCTAATTTTCCATGCATATTTACAGAACTAATTCGTATATGTCAAAATTGAAACAACAACTTAGAAATTATAGGAAACCACTGTATTACCTTTGATGCTTCGGATCAACAAAGATGCATCAACCTGATTGACAAGATCCGGCTTGAAATTTGGAGCTGAAATGTGAACTGATTGAAAATTCAAATTGAAAAGCAACAATTATAATGGGGATGGGGCAGAGAAATGAATCTCACCTGTTATTATCAGTTTGTGGTTTACTGGTTTTCTTTTCTGTTTCAGAGATTGAAGAATCGTTATATACCCGGCCGGAAAGTGAAATGAATGTCACCAGGTATTATCAGTTTGTGGTTTACTGGTTCTCTTTTCTGTGAGATATTTTAAAATCGCTATACCCGGGATGGAATTACTGTGAAGTGTGAACTGAAGCTGTGTCTCCGTCTATAGAATTCCTTGGGTAATAGTGTGGGCCTGTGGGGAGTCTTTGGGTTGTGATTGATTCCCCGGACTCTGAAAATTATGAGTTTTACTTTTAGAACCGTTTTTTTGGGGACTACTCGAAAAATGGGGGACTACTCTCAAGTTTTTGGGGTGGTTATTGGTAGTAATTTCCAATCACCCCTTATCTTATTTTTTTTTAAATACCTACTTTACCCTTAATGATAAACTTAGTTAGTGTGATGATTAATTAGTGTTAGTGTTAGTGTTAGTGTTATGATTAGTGAGTTATATTAGTGGGATTGTTTTGTTATAACATTATTATTGAGAGATAAGAAGAAGAAGATGGGTGATATGAAGAAGAAGATGGGTGTACCCAAAAAAATCTTTTTTTGAGTTTAGTAATTATGATTTGAGTGATTCATGTGATGATACCTCATCCTCAGAATTAGAACCCCCTTCACCTCATAGTGTATTTGTCAATACTTCTAATGATCCGGAAATGAGTTATTTGTTAGATGATGAAAGCTTTTTGCCCCAAACTCAAGCTAACCAAACAAATGATGGATTTTATCAGCCACAACCTGAAGATGAAGCTATGGGTACTCAGGTATGCCTCATATTTAGTTAATGTAGCTTGATTTGTGCAAAAATTTGGCCAAACTCAAAATTTCTGGAAAAAATTCGGTTAGGTCAACCTAGTTCGGTTACCAGATTTAGCTTGCGAGGTAACCGAACCGTTCTTAATGTGTAGTTCGGTTACTAAATTTAGTAGACGCAGGTAACCGAACTACATGTTAATGGTGGTTTTTTAGAGTTCGGTTATGTATTTCCAGAACATGTAACCGAACTATTTTTATAGAGTTTACAGTGCATTGTTCGGTTGAGTCGATATCAGCACTTTTGTTACCGAACTATATGTTCGGTAATGTCGCAGAAAATATAAATACAACGTTTCTAACCGAACCTTCGAGTTCGGTTTAGTCGATTTTTTCAGTTTCATTGCCGAACTTATACATAGAAAATCTAAAGATCGAGTTCGGTAAGGCCCCAATTTATTTCTGGAAACTACATAACCGAATTGTGTGTTCGGTAGGGTCTATAAAAAATTTACAGTACCGAACTTGTAAGAAATTTTTTTATGGTATTGACGTTGTGCTATTTGTAGGATCAGAATATCGCAACATCAATACCATTGCGAAACATATTGCGAAGACATCGCAGATTGGTTACAGAAATGACGCGACAGATGACGACAGCCAAAACACGAGAAAGATGTGAAGACCTAGCGAGATTTAGAAGTGTTGCGAAATCTAACACTTATATACTTGCGAGAATATCGCAAATCAGATCCGAAAATAAAGGACAGCTTAGCTGTCACGCACTATGTAATATCCTATATAAAGAGCCGAACAGGCTTCGGAGAATGAGAGAGATCTTTTGAGAGTGGAGGGAAAGTTTTGAGGAGAGAGAAGGTCTAGAGCAATAGTTGTATTCTTGATTTCATTTCTTCTTTGTAAAATTCTTGAACTCAATTAATAAAAGGTGTGATTGTTGATCTTAAAGATGGGTTGATTATTATGAATTCTTGTGAGGGATGTATTGTAGGATTTCCTGCAACTACATAATGGCGCTAGAAACAGGGACTGGCATATAAAGTTAAAGATTGTTATTAAGATTGTTCAAAATAAGAAAATGATGAAATAGATCGATAAATCAGTTTAGGAAGAGAGTATTAAAATCAAGGAATGCAACAGAAGGCTGGAGTGTAGTTTGATTACAAAAACAATGATTAATGAATTCCATGAGAACATCAAAGGGAGAATACATAAACGAGATTTTGAAGGAAAGAAAATCAGAATGGAGGAGAAGGTATCACCCTTGAAAGATTGGGAAAAACAGAAAATTACATTCACAACAGCAGAGATACCAAGAGAAAATGTGAGCCACACATCTCCTTTGGTAATCACAGTAACCACACGGAAAGAAAAGGGGAAATCAACAAAAACTATGGAAGAATGGGCAATAAGCAGAACTTTGGTGGATACAGGGAGTTCGTTGGATATAATGTTTTACCATGCGTACAAAGGAATGGGGTACAAAGATGAAGAGATGTCTCTTTCAACACATCATATTCATGGTTTTGGCAAATCTACAACAAAACCAAAAGGGGAAATAGAGATGCGAATTCTGCAAGGAGAAATTGAAACACGAGTGACACTATGTGTGGTGGATATGGAATCACCATACAACATGTTGTTGGGAAGGTGATAGGTGTTGTAAAACACCTAATTTTATATCTAGTATTTATGCTTTCTTTGTTATTTTCCTTGGGAATTGCATCTCTTATGTCTAGTTTTGAGTTATTAGGTGCAATGGCGTCATCTGAAGCAAAAGAAGAAGAAATATTGTCTAAAAGAGTGAAAGCATCATTTCTCGTACAATTCTATTTGGAGTGGAGCTGAGCCGAACCAAGCCACCAATGAGGGACAACCAATACATCTTAGTCTAGAGAAGCAAAAAAAGGAAAGACATTATTGGTGGCCATTATCTAAAGAGTGGGTGCTTATAGTCATCTGAGTACCCCCTTATCTACTTCACCCAAGTGGGTATAGTCATTCCCATTCCTACAGCAACCCTAAAATTCAGAAGGGAAATCATTTGGTTTATCATTAGCCTTTACTTCTCTTACTCTGAGTTAAACGGAAAAATGGTGCGGCTAAGTGTTGATGGGGAAATTGATATAGGTTTTGAGTGTGCTGTTGCAGAGAAGAAGGTGATGAAGCTCGGTGGTGTTTACAAGGGATTTGAACGAGGATCACGGAAGAATTCTGCTGGTACAGATCGAGAAGATCGAGATGGTGATATTGGGTTTAATTTGAAGATATTGAGATGAGGGTTGTTTCCAGGAGATGGGTTTCGAATTGGGAATCTGTTGATTGAAGCGTCGACTTTGGAAGATGGGTTTGAAGAATGAATGGTTAAAGGGGATCTGGATGATTTGAAGTTGACATTGCTGTTGTTATTAGAAGATGATCCGAAGTCAGGGTTTGATTGTGTTGCTGGGGATGAAGAATCATGGGTTTCTGTTGATGGATTCGTGATAATGGCTGAGTTAGATGAAGAACACAGAAGCTGGATTGGAGTTGATGTTACTGTCGATCTCTAGAAATGGGAGATATCAAATTGATGAGAGTCTGAGATTGGTTGCTGTTATGAAGAATGGATATAGGGGTTTGAGTGCTGCTGTGAATTTGAGAAACAGACACTGATGATGTTGATAAATGAGAAGAATACTGAGAAGATGGTTTTGCTGATGAGTTTGTGGGATTGAGGTCGCATCTCGATGAGAACTGGTCGATTGCGATCGGGGTTTGTCGACATAATGCAGCTGGTGTAGCTGAGTACAGCTGCAGGTTCTCAATAGATGAATGTTAGGTTGATATGAAATGGCCTGGCAAGTTGTTGAGATTCAGATGCAGTTCTGATGAATTGCAATGTGAAAGGAAGCTGGAGTACAGGCTGATACAGATGGAGAAGAGGGTTATGAGCTCAGTTTTGAACCTGAGTTGTGGCTGAAGTGAAGCAAAGGAAATGGCTGAGTTGCAGATAGGAAGGTATTACAGGTGGTCATGGGATTTGTTTGAGTGCAGATTCGGTGAGGTTATGAGGAATGGCTCAATTCAAGAGTAGATGCACAAGATGGTGAAATGTGTTAGGATTCACGGGGCAAGAATGGCTGCATTTGAGATGGGTTACTGTGTTGGTGTAAGGGTGTAGAGCTAAACTATTTGGTGGTGTTCTGTGTTGAAGTGTGCATTGTCTGAAGCTGGTTATGCTTATTGTTATGGACCTGGTGATTACAGGCAGTGGAGCTGGTGATTATCATGGAACTGGTGGTTATGAAATTGAGCTTGACTAGATGGAGTTGCAATGATGAAGTTGCAGGTGCAGTTCAAGGAGGCAGAAGCTGTAATTGGTGATGGCTGGAGATAATGATGCGATGAGTAAAGCAGATTGTAGGTGGTGGAATTGGTGTTGCTACTTTGGCAGTCTATGGCAAATAAAGTGCACTGGAATTGTGTCAATTTGAATTGGTTTTGAGCCGAGAATTGAGTGGCGGTGGTTGAAGTTGGCATTGATGTGTATTGCAGCTGTATGCTGGAAGGGATGAGGAACAATAGCTGTATGGCAATGCAAGGATGAATGCTTAGAAGATTGCAGGTGGTGTTGGTTCATGACTGAGATGAAGGGTCTAAGATGGTCTTAATGCTGGGATTGAATCAATTGCAGACTGGTTTGAGTTGTGGCTAAAAGTGAAGAAGCTGATGTTGAATTGGAGTGAATGGAAGAGCCAAGATGGCTGCAAAGTTATTCACAGCCAAGATGGCTGGTTAAGGACTTATTAAGCACAATCCTGGTGCAGCACAGATCAGGCCTGTGCAATGGCCTGAGCCAAGACGACTCAGCTCAGTCAGTGACTGACTCACACTCTGACTCGGTGCTGACTGGGTTGACTCTGATTCACACTCTGACTCGGTGCTGACTGGGTTGACTCTGATTCACACTCTGACTCGGTGCTTGACCGAGTTCACCTGATTCGGTCGGTTTAACCCGAGTTGACCCGGCTGACTCTCCATGCCGATTTGACCCGTTTGACCGGTGACCGGGTGGACTTTGCCGGTCACCTGAGATACTTTCGGTCAGGATTACAAGCCAATTTCCCGTGCGACCACTTTTGGGGTATATTTTCACATGGGTATTTGCACACACATGGGCTTGGTGGACAACATGGGCTTTGGGCTATGAAGACCTAATTTTAGAAGTTGGAGAAAAGCTATAAAAGGAAAAGTTTCTACAACTTTGGGATATATATTTTTCTTGGAACTTTGGAGAGCCGGTTTTGTTTACGCTTCTAGGGTTTGCTTTTGTTCATCTTCTTCTTTTCAATTAATATTTTTATGATGAACTCCATAGCTATGAGTAGCTAAACAATTATTATTGGTTATGGGATAAAGTTGATTTCTCAATATGTTATATGATTCAATGAATTAGTTTTGTCTCAATATTTCATTGTTTGTGATTCA
Source organism: Papaver armeniacum (assembly GCA_023531295.1). Taxonomy (NCBI): domain Eukaryota; kingdom Viridiplantae; phylum Streptophyta; class Magnoliopsida; order Ranunculales; family Papaveraceae; genus Papaver; species Papaver armeniacum. The sequence continues at coordinate 421,660 of JAJJWW010009065.1, forward strand.
CAATTAATAGTGTTATATGATTTGATAGTTTGTTTGGTTGAGTCCGGAATCAATCCGATTTACATTCATCTCTAGAGCTATATTAGGGTTTTCAATACGAAAAAGTTGTTTATCCATGATTCTAAGTAGCATAATTGTGGGTAGTGCTTGTAATGATATATACTACTAGTCACAAGTGAATCATAACTTTTGTTAAAACGATTAGTGCTTTTACACATTCGTTTGCATTGATTAGTCTTATTCCATAGAACTTATTGCTTTTAGGGAGTTAAATCTAATTGTGCTTTTACACTTTAGGTTGCTTTCTAGGAAGAATTCACATATGCATCTTTTAATGTGGTTGTGATGAAAACAGGGAATTAGCGGGATATACTTGCGATCAAGGTATCCTAGGACTATTAGTAAATAAGAGATTGAAATACCAATTCTAATCATTGATGAAAATACATGTTTGTGAATGATATTATCCCGTGACCAATATCTTCTCCTTATTGATTATTCCAATTATTTGCTTTGCTCTATTTTATTTTTACTTTAGTATTTCGCTAAAACAACAAACATCCCCCCTTGGTTACCTTAGAAACTGAAAATCGCATAACAACAATTGCCTCTCTGTGGAAACGAACTCTTCCTTACCTTGTACTTCATTCATATTTAGTGAGTAAGAAAGTGAAATTATTTTTGACGCTTACGATAGCGATCAAATTTTGGCGTCGTTGTCGGGGAGGCATACGGCTTGTTATTAAGTTTTTAGTTTCTTTTTATAATTTCTGCTTTTATCTTTGCTTTTCGGTTCTTGTCTTGTTACTCACTTGTTTGCGAGAATTGTTTTCAGGTACCTAATCCCTGGCTTCTAAAGATTGGAACTACCCAAGGTGCGGGATAGCTACTCGAAGAGGCACAATACTCCAACCAAGTCAAGACACAACAGAAAATCACGAATTATAAGTGGAAAAAGAGTTACAAATAGAAGGAGAACAAGAGGTTCCATTCGTAGAAGAACCACAAGTTAAAGAAGAAGAAACAATGGGTGATGCAAATCGTTCCCTCAAGGACTTGGCTTCTCATAGGCTTGATACACAACAGGGGTGTATTCAAACGAACTCTACTTTTGAGATAAAGCCGGGGTTGCTTAGAGAATTACCAAAGTTCCATGGCATGGTGAATGAAGACCCAAACAAACATCTTATGGACTTCCACACCATTGTCACGGCCATGCTTCCAGCGGATGTTGAGGCGGATGGTGCAATGTTGAAAGTTTTACGTTTCTCTTTGATGGATATAGTGCTAAGGATTGGTTGTACTATTTACCTCCCGGAAGTGTCACGACATGGAATGGGTTGAAGAAACTCTTTTTAGAGAGATATTTTCCTGCATCAAAGGCTACTCAAATTCGCAAAGAAATTTGTGGGATGAAGCAAAATGTGGGAGAATCCCTATATGAATGTTGGGAACGATACAAGAGATTGGTGGCAAGCTGCCCTCACCACCAATTCAGTGACGCTATGATCATCCAATACTTTTATGAAGGACTCCAATCAAGTGATAGGAATCTTATTGACGCTGCGGGTGGTGGTGCACTAGTTAGCAAGACGGTGGCACAAGCTAGAGAGTTAATTGAAAATATGGCAGCGAACTCCCAACAATTCTTGAGCCGTGGTTCGGATGTGCTTCTTAGGAGAGTGAATGAAGTGAGCGAGGTTGAGGAACTTCGTCAACAAATGGGTAACATGTCAGCAATGATGCAACAAGTTGCAGCCGCGGTGATACCAAGTTCCTCTCAAACTTATGAGGATGAGCAAGCTAATGCGGTCTTTCCAAATCAACAAAGACGGTATGATCCCTACTCTAACACTTACAATCCGGGATGGAGAGATCACCCCAATTTTAGCTATGCCAACAAGCAAGGAGCGGTTCAACAACCTACCTTCAACTTTCCGAGTGGATTTCAACCTCAACAACAACAATTCCACCGAGACAACAATTTCAACAACCACAAGCACAACAATCAATGCAAAATCAAGGTTCCGATATTGACTCAAAGCTTCAAACAATGATGCAAGGCATTTCTACCATGTTCAAAGAGAGTCAACAGAAACTAAGAGTGCTATCAAGGAGTTGCAAACACAAATGGGCTCCATGGCTATTGAGTTGAACCAATTGAAGGCACAAAATAGTGGGAAACTCCCTTCTCAACCTATTAACCCAAAAGAGGGCGTCAATGCTATTACGTTGAGAAGTGGTACACAACTTGTGCAACCCGAAGTTACTGATTCGGGCAAGGTGGAAACACCCAAGGAACCTGTTTTGGAGGAGAATAATGAGGATTCTCCCCAAACTTCTGAGGTACCTATTCCTAACTCTAAAACTCCGGTTTCTACTTATGTTCCTCCTTTACCTTTTCCTCGCATATTTGCAAGTTCTAAGAAGGCGGAATTAGAAAAGGACATTTTAGACGTTCTAAAGAAGATCCATGTGAACATACCACTCATTGATGCTATTTAGCAAGTTCTAAAGTATGCAAAGGTGTTGAAGGACTTGTGTACCAATAAGCAAAGGCTCAAAGGTAATGAAGTGCTTAGTGTGGGGGAGAATGCTTCGGCAATCTTACAACACAAACTCCCACTTAAGTGCAAGGATCCCGGTAGTTTTGACATTCCCGTCACAATTGGTAACACAACATTTAACAAAGCTATGTTGGATTTAGGTGCATCCGTTAATGTTATGCCTGCGTCAATGTATAATTCACTTGATCTTGGTCCTCTTAAAAAGGCTGAAATTGTATTGCAATTAGCCGATCGCTTTAATGTCTACCCAATGGGTATTGTTGAGGATGTTCTTGTGCAGGTTAATCAACTCGTATTTCCAGCTGACTTTTGTGTGTTAGAGATGAATGAAGGTTCACCGGACTCGTCTCTTCCATTGCTACTTGGGCGTACCTTCATGAAAATGGCGAAAACCATAATTGATGTGGACAAGGGAACGTTGACCATGGAATTTGATGGAGAGACAATACGTTTCAACATTTTCGAGACGATGAGATATCCTAGTGATGTCCACTCTTGTTTCTCCATTGATGTTATGGATACATTGGCACAACAAATGTTTGAATTAAATGGTGATGATGCTTTGGAAACCGTGTTAACTACATCCATGGATAATGGTGTAGAGTGTGGTAATGAAGTCAAGGAAGCCCTTGGTGATCTTAATTCACTACAAGGATGCCCGGAAACTCATAATATCTCTTTTATTTCTTTACCATGCAGTGATGAAAAGCTTGTACCTTCAATTGTTAAATCTCCAATTTTAGAATTGAAACCTCTTCCCGACCACCTAAAGTACTTGTACTTGGGTGATAATGAAGAGTTACCTGTGATTGTTTCTAATGAGCTTAGTGATTTACATGAGCAAAAACTTCTAAGGGTGCTAAGGAAGTACAAGACGGCCATAGGATGGACAATTGCCGATATCAAGGGTATAAGCCCTGCCGTTTGTATGCACAAAATTCGTTTGGAGGATGATGCAAAGCCTACAAGGGAAGCGCAACGTCGTTTGAACCCTCCCATGATGGAAGTTGTGAAAAAGGAGATACTCAAGCTTTTGGAAGTGGGTGTTATCTACCCCATATCCGATAGCAAGTGGGTGAGCCCGGTACAAGTAGTACCAAAGAAATCAGGTGTGACAGTGGTGGAAAATGATAAGAATGAACTTGTCCCAACTCGTGTGCAAACCGGTTGGAGGGTTTGTATTGATTATAGAAAATTGAATGCCACCACTAGGAAAGATCATTTTCCATTGCCTTTTATTGATCAAATGCTTGAACGTTTAGCTGGACACTCTTATTATTGCTTTCTTGATGGCTATTTAGGTTATAATCAGATTGTGATAGCGCCGGAGGACCAAGAGAAAACCACTTTCACTTGTCCTTTCGGTACTTTTGCTTATAGAAGGATGCCTTTTGGCTTGTGCAATGCTCCAGCTACCTTTCAAAGGTGTATGGTAAGTATCTTTTCGGAATATGTTGAAAACATAATCGAAGTGTTCATGGATGACTTTAGTGTCTTTGGTGATTCTTTCGACCTTTGCTTGAACAATTTGTCTCTAATCCTTGAACGATGTGTTGAAACAAATCTTGTGCTGAATTGGGAGAAGTGACATTTCATGGTAACTCATGGCATAGTTTTAGGCCATATAATATCTTCTAAAGGCTTGGAAGTCGATAAATCTAAGATAGACCTTATTCGTGCTCTAACCCCTCCCACTACGGTGAGGGAGATACGCTCTTTTCTTGGTCATGCAGGTTTCTATCGTAGATTCATCAAGGACTTTTCCAAGATAGCATCACCACTTTGTAATTTATTGCAAAAAGATGTGGTTTTTAACTTTGATGAAAAATGTATGGTGGCATTCAATCGTTTGAAAGAACTTTTGATTTCAGCCCCTATCATTAAACCACCGGATTGGAGCAAACCTTTTGAGCTCATGTGTGATGCAAGTGACTATGCGGTTGGTGCGGTGCTTGGGCAACGTGTGGGGAAGCTTCCTCATGCTATTTATTATGCTTCTAGAACGTTAAATGAGGCCCAACAAAACTACACAACCACTGAAAAAGAGTTATTAGCCATTGTTTTTGCTTTAGAAAAGTTTCGCTCTTATCTAATTGGTACAAAAGTTGTTATCTTTTCTGATCATGCAGCGCTTAAGTACTTGCTTACAAAGAAAGAGGCGAAACCGAGGCTCATACGGTGGATTTTACTCTTGCAAGAGTTTGATATTGAAATCAAGGACAAGAAAGGAATTGAGAACACCGTTGCGGATCACTTGAGCCGACTTGCTGTAGATAAGGAGACTATCCCATTGCGTGAAAGTTTTCCGGATGAGCAACTATTCTCAATTGCCTTTGGAGAACCATGGTATGCCGATATTGTTAATTACTTAGTTTCTAAACAAATCCCAAAGAACTTGTCTCGTGCTGAGAGGGACAAACTTAAGAAGTTGGGGAACCAATACATATGGGATGATCCATACTTGTGGAAACATGGTAGTGACCAAGTAATACGAAGGTGCGTTCCCGAATCTGAATTTAATTCTATCTTGTCTTTTTGTCACTCCTATGCTTGTGGAGGAAATTTTGGGAGTAAGAGAACCGCTCACAAGGTACTTGAAAGTGGTTTTTATTGGCCAACTTTGTTTAAGGATGCACATATATTTTGTACAACTTGTGATAGGTGTCAAAGAACCGACAATCTAGGTGCCCGAAATCAAATGCCACAAACTTTTATTCAATTTATTGAAGTTTTTGATGTATGGGGTATTGATTTTATGGGGCCTTTTGTCACCATGGAAATTTTTATATCTTACTTGCGGTTGATTATGTCTCGAAATGGGTGGAAGCTAAAGCCACCCCAACTAATGATTCTAAAGTGGTTTCAGATTTTGTGCAAGCTAATATTTTTGCAAGGTTTGGAATTCCAAGAGCCATAATTAGCGATGGGGGTTCTCACTTCAAAAACAGGATTTTACAAAGCTTGTTGACGAAGTACAATGTGTCGCACAAGATTGCAACACCTTATCATCCCCAAACAAATGGACAAGCCGAGGTGTCTAATCGGGAGGTGAAATCCATTCTAGAAAAGACGGTGAACCCAACAAGGAAAGATTGGAGCATGCGACTTAATGATGCTTTGTGGGCTTATAGAACCACATACAAGACACCTATAGGGATGTATCCCTTTAGGCTTGTGTATGGTAAACCTTGTCATTTACCCGTTGAAATTGAGCATAAGGCGTTTTGGGCTATTAAACAATGCAATATAGAGATGGATGGGGCTGGAAAGCAAAGGAAGTTACAACTCCAAGAGCTAGAGGAGCTTCGCAATGATGCATTTGAAAGCTCACGCATTTATAAGGAAAAGGCGAAGGCATTTCATGATAACATGATTTCTAGAAAACAATTTTGCATTGGGCAAAAATTGCTTTTGTTTAATTCTCGCTTGCATTTATTTCCGGGTAAATTAAATTCACGATGGATCGGATCTTTTATTGTTACTAATGTGTTTTCTCATGGTACAGTGGAAATTCGTAGCATAGCTACAGGAAAAGAACTTAAAGTTAATGGGCACCGGTTGAAACCATATTATGAGAATTTCACTTCCGAAGTGGTGGAAGGAGTTAACTTTGTGGATGTACTCACTCTGGAGGAGTCATAGAAAGCAAGGAGATAGTCGGGTGACGACTTTAAACCAAGCGCTAAATGGGAGGCAACCCATCGGATGAGTATTTCTTGTCTTGTATTTATTTCTTGTCTTGTTTTTAGTTTTTTTCTTGTCTTGTTTTTTCTGATTTTTTTTTGTTAGAATTTCCCACCTTGACTTACTTTGGACGATTCAATTTACATTGAGGACAATGTAAAGTTTAAGTGTGGGGGAGTGGTTAAGCATTTGCGTTGTACATTTTTGAAAATTTTCAACTTTTGTGTAAATTAGTGAATAAGAAACCTCCAACTTATGGTTAGTTTAGAGTCACATAGTATACATGTCGCTAAGATTACATCGAGATTCTCATAAGAGTGAATGAACTTAGAGATGACAGAGAACATGATCGGGTTTCTTACTTGTATGAGAGTTAAAGTTGGATTTAACCATGCCAGTGGCAAATAAGGTGCAGACTGAATTCGGTATTAGAGTAGTGATCCCCTATAGTGGAGACCACCCATGTTACATAATATGAGGCACCAACCTTCAATTCTTTGTACCTGTCTAAATTTGTGCTTTTAGAGTGTGTGTCACCGTACGTAAACTCCGGGCAGAATGGTGAGCTGCCCAACCTCCCACCATAGAAGCACTATTTTGATCTCTTGAGTGCTATTTTTATCAACCATGATGGTGACATCGAATTGCTAACTTACATACCACTTGTAATCTTGTTCGCAGTTAGCACCATCCACCTTATCTCTCTACACCAACAGGTCCATAGAAACACCATCATCATCAACAAGAGGAGCATCACAAATTTGAAGGAAAGTTGAACACGTTCATGGTTTACAAGCAACAATACAGAAATGAGCAGATTTCAGATTCAAGTATAGCAACAAAACAAGGAGCAGAATTTTTATAAGTTGAAGACTATTGTACAAATTATCAAGGATGAGAGTTCGAGAAGTTTATGATATCAAGACATATAAGTTGTGAAGAATCAAGCTGTAAAGTACTTACACCATGGCCTTTGTACTTTTTTTTTTTATTTGTATTTTACTTTCTCTTGTCTCAAAAAAAAAAAAAAAAAAAAAAGAGACAAGAGAAAATTTCTTTAGGTTCATTACTAGTTTTATTGTTTTATTTCGTTTTTATTTTGTATTTGTTTTTTTTTTTTTATGAAAAAAAGAAAAAAAATGAAAAGAAAAAAAAAATTGATAAAAAAAAACAGAAAAAAAAAAGAGAAAAAAGAGAAAAAAGAAAAAAGAAAAAATTATATTTTGGGTTTGTATAGTTTGTTTTTAGTTTTGTATTCTTTCAATAAAGCCAATGGAAGAAGGAATATCTACAATGAAGTTTCAAGCAACAAGGAATTAGAGGAAAGAATCATATTGTCAAGATTCTACGAAGTTCAAGAGTTATCATCAAGAGTTGAAGACCGAAGACGAAGATGAAGACACCGATTGAAGACCAAAGACGTTTCTATGGATGCTGTGAGAGTGGTGCTAGCTGCACGCCGAACGGATAACGAGGTATGTAAGCATACTCCCACCTTCGTTAAGTGGTTGATTTCCTTTCTTAGAGATCGTCAGAAAAATGGTTTTCAAAAATTATAAAAGATGTGGGGTTTCAAAATACTTCGGAGGGTTTTTACCTTCCTACCATTCAAACGTGTCGCAAGATTCTCTCTTCATTCTTAACTGGACACATGTGTGACCCATAAAAAGCTATTTATTATTGAGAGCAATATCATAAAACCCTTTCTTGTGAGGCAGAGTCGAGACTTTCGATCACTCCGAACCCGAATTTTTTGTCGAGAAGGGATGGTTATTTCTCTCTCAACTTTTAAGGATGAGATTGTGTTCATTTATGTGTCTAACTTCTTATGACTAGTGTGCAGAATTTCTATGTCTTCTTAGCGCGTTGGATGCTATCATTACGGAGAACTAGTAAGTTGGAAAAGTAGGTTTTGTGGGTATATCTCTAGTAAACCCTCACGAGACTATAACTCGTCCACTAGGGACACCTAGGGGTTCAAAGGCTTGTTATTTATGCTAAGAGTAACCGTAGCCTCGACGACACGGAGTTGTATGTATTCTTTAGAATTGTTTTGTTTAATTTGCTCGAGGACTAGCAAAGTCTAAGTGTGGGGGAATCTGATAGGTGTTGTAAAACACCTAATTTTATATCTAGTATTTATGCTTTCTTTGCTATTTTCCTTGGGAATTGCATCTCTTATGTCTAGTTTTGAGTTATTAGGTGCAATGGCGTCATCTGAAGCAAAAGAAGAAGAAATATTGTCTAAAAGAGTGAAAGCATCATTTCTCGTACAATTCTATTTGGAGTGGAGCTGATCCGAACCAAGCCACCAATGAGGGACAACCAATACAGCTTAGTCTAGAGAAGCAAAAAAAGGAAAGACATTATTGGTGGCCATTATCTAAAGAGTGGGTGCTTATAGTCATCTGAGTACCCCCTTATCTACTTCACCCAAGTGGGTATAGTCATTCCCATTCCTACAGCAACCCTAAAATTCAGAAGGGAAATCATTTGGTTTATCATTAGCCTTTACTTCTCTTTCTCTGAGTTAAACGGAAAAATAGTGCGGCTAAGTGTTGATGGGGAAATTGATATAGGTTTTGAGTGTGCTGTTGCAGAGAAGAAGGTCATGAAGCTCGGTGGTGTTTACAAGGGATTTGAACGAGGATCACGGAAGAATTCTGCTGCTACAGATCGAGAAGATCGAGATGGTGATATTGGGTTTAATTTGAAGATATTGAGATGAGGGTTGTTTCCAGGAGATGGGTTTCGAATTGGGAATCTGTTGATTGAAGCGTCGACTTTGGAAGATGGGTTTGAAGAATGAATGGTTAAAGGGGATCTGGATGATTTGAAGTTGACATTGCTGCTGTTATTAGAAGATGAATCCAAAGTCAGGGTTTGATTGTGTTGCTGGGGATGAAGAATCATGGGTTTCTGTTGATGGATTCGTGATAATGGCTGAGTTAGATGAAGAACACAGAAGCTGGATTGGAGTTGATGTTACTGTCGATCTCTAGAAATGGGAGATATCAAATTGATGAGAGTCTGAGATTGGTGGCTGTTATGAAGAATGGATATAGGGGTTTGAGTGCTGCTGTGAATTTGAGAAACAGACACTGATGATGTTGATAAATGAGAAGAATACTGAGAAGATGGTTTTGCTGATGAGTTTCAGGGGATTGAGGTCGCATCGGATGAGAACTGGGTCAGTTGCGATCGGGGTTTGTCGACATAATGCAGCTGGTGTAGCCGAGTACACTGCAGAGTTCTCAATAGATGGATGTTAGGTTGATATGAAATGGCCCGGCAAGTTGTTGAGATTCGAGATGCGATTCGATGAATTGCAATGTGAAAGGAAGCTGGAGTACAGGCTGATACAGATGGAGAAGAGGGTTATGAGCTCAGTTTTGAACCTGAGTTGTGGATGAAGTGAAGCAAAGGAAATGGCTGAGTTGCAGATAGGAAGGTATTACAGGTGGTCATGGGATTTGTTTGAGCTGCAGTTCAGTGAGGTTATGAGGAATGGCTCAATTCAAGAGTAGCTGCAACAGATGGTGAAATGTGTTAGGATTCACAGGGCAAGAATGGCTGCAGTTTGAGATGGGTTACCAGGTTCAGTGTAAGGGTGTAGAGCTAAACTGCTGGTGGTGTTCTGTGTTGAAGTGTGCATTGTCTGAAGCTGGTTATGCTTATTGTTATGGACCTGGTGATTACAGGCAGTGGAGCTGGTGATTATCATGGAACTGGTGGTTATGAAATTAAGCTTGACTAGATGGAGTTGCAATGATGAAGTTGCAGGTGCAGTTCAAGGAGGCAGAGCTGTAATTGGTGATGGATGGAGATAATGATGCAGTGAGTAAAGCAGATTGTAGGTGGTGGAATTGGTGTTGCTACTGGCAGTCTATGGCAAATAAAGTGCAGCTAGAATTGTGTCAGCTGAATTGGTTTTGAGCTGAGAATTGAGTGGCAGGTGGTTGAAGTTGGCATTGATGTGTATTGCAGCTGTATGCTGGAAGGGATGAGGAACAATAGCTGTATGGCAATTCAAGGATGAATGCTTAGCAGATTGCAGGTGGTGTTGGTTCATGACTGAGATGAAGGGTCTGAGATGGTCTTAATGCTGGGATTGAATCAATTGCAGACTGGTTTGAGTTGTGGCTAAAAGTGAAGAAGCTGATGTTGAATTGGAGTGAATGGAAGAGCCAAGATGGCTGCAAAGTTATGCACAGCCAAGATGGCTGGTTAAGGACTTATTAAGCACAATCCTGGTGCAGCACAGATCAGGCCTGTGCAATGGCCTGAGCCAAGACGACTCGGCTCGATCGATGGATCGACTCACAATCGACTCGGTCTTGACCCAGGTTGACTCTGATTCACACTCTGACTCGGTGCTTGACCGAGTTCACCTGATTCGGTCGGTTTAACCCGAGTTGACCCGGCTGACTCTCCTGACCGATTTGACCCGTTTGACCGGTGACCGGGTGGACTTTGCCGGTCACCTGAGATACTTTCCGGTGCCGGATTCCGGCCAATTTCCGACCATAATACCAGATTTTCGGCGACCACTTTTGGGGTATATTTTCACATGGGTATTTGCACACACATGGGCTTGGTGGACAACATGGGCTTTGGGCTATGAAGACCTAATTTTAGAAGTTGGAGAAAAGCTATAAAAGGAAAAGTTTCTACAACTTTGGGATATATATTTTTCTTGGAACTTTGGATAGCCGATTTTGTTTACGCTTCTAGGGTTTGCTTTTGTTCATCTTCTTCTTTTCAATTAATATTTTTATGATGAACTCCATAGCTATGAGTAGCTAAACAATTATTATTGGTTATGGGATAAAGTTGATTTCTCAATATGTTATATGATTCAATGAATTAGTTTTGTCTCAATATTTCATTGTTTGTGATTCACAATTAATAGTGTTATATGATTTGATAGTTTGTTTGGTTGAGTCCGGAATCAATCCGATTTACATTCATCTCTAGAGCTATATTAGGGTTCAATACGAAAAAGTTGTTTATCCCTGATTCTAAGTAGCATAATTGTGGGTAGTGCTTGTAGTGATATATCCTACTAGTCACAAGTGAATCATAACTTTTGTTAAAACGATTAGTGCTTTTACACATTCGTTTGCATTGATTAGTCTTATTCCATAGAACTTATTGCTTTTAGGGAGTTAAATCTAATTGTGCTTTTACACTTTAGGTTGCTTTCTAGGAAGAATTCACATATGCATCTTTTAATGTGGTTGTGATGAAAACAGGGAATTTGCGGGATATACTTGCGATCAAGGTATCCTAGGACTATTAGTAAATAAGAGATTGAAATACCAATTCTAATCATTGATGTAAATACATGTTTGTGAATGATACTATCCCGTGACCAATATCTTCTCCTTATTGATATTCCAATTATTTGCTTTGCTCTATTTTATTTTTACTTTAGTATTTCGCTAAAACAACAAACATCCTCCCTTGGTTACCTTAGAAACTGAAAATCGCATAACAACAATTGCCTCTCTGTGGAAACGAACTCTTCCTTACCTTGTACTTCATTCATATTTAGTGAGTAAGAAAGTGAAATTATTTTTTGACGGATTGACAACCGATCAGAAGGCCATGGATACACGCAATCAAAGCCGTAGCGTCAATATTACATCAATGCATTAAATTTCCTATGCCGAGTGGGATTGGTGAAATTAGAGGGGATGTTGATAAAGCGAAATTATGTTATCAAATTGAAGTGAAGCAGTATGAAGGACGTGTAAAGAAGCGAAAACATCGCAGAAAAATGGCGAAGGAGGCAAAGAAAGAAGAAGAATTTAGAACTTATATGATAAGAGCAGAGGAAGGAAAAGGAATACCCAGCGAAATTTAGGGAGAAGGGAATGAGCTTATGAAAGAGATAAAAGAACCAACACCTATGGGAGAACCTAAGACCAGTTACACTGCGGCGGAACCGACAAAAGAAGTGAATGTTGGAACCGAAGAAGAACCCAAAATAGTAAAAATTGGGACTAAGATGGAGGCAGATGAAGAAGAAAGAACTATTGGTCTGCTGCGAGATTATAAAGATATTTTCGCATGAAACATGGATGAGATGCCTGGAATAGATCCGTCTGTGGCGTGTCATAGGTTGGAGATTGACACAAATACGAGGCCATTCAAACAAAGAATCATAAAAATCGCGACAATGTATCATCCCCAAATAGAAGAAGAATTGCAAAAGATGCTTGATGCAGGAATTATAAGACAAGCAAAATATCCGGAGTGAATAGCAAACATGGTTGTGGTTCCAAAGAAGAAAAATGGGATAAGAATTTGTATAGACTTTACTGATCTAAATAAAGCTTGTCCGAAAGATAGTTTTGTTACCGGATATTCCACAAATGGTCGAATCAAGAACAGGAAATGATAGAATATCTTCTCTAGATGGATATAAAGGCTACAATCAAATCCCTCTCATTTGAAGAAGGTCGGGAACATCTTGCTTTTTCGCTCCAAGAGGGTTATATTGTTATACAAAAATGCCATTTGGTTTGCGAAATGCTGGAGCAACATACCAAAGGATGGTAGAGAAGCTGTTTGCAAAATGGATACACAAAACGTTAGAGGTATATGTGGATGATATGTTAATAAGAAGTAAAGAAGTAAAATATCATGTTCAAGATCTGAGGGAAATTTTTGAACAAATGAGGCATTTTAACATCAAAGTGAATCCATAAAAGTGTATCTTTGGGGTTGCGTCAGGAAAATTTTTAGGTTACATTGTATCAAAAGAAGGAATACAAGTTGATCCAGAGAAAGTGCAAGTACTTCGTGACATGCCAACACCTGCGACGGTGAAAGATATACAAAAGTTAAATGGGCTCTTAGCTTCGTTAGGAAGGTTCATTTCGCGATCATCAGACAAATGTAAACATTTTTTCAACATACTCAAAAAGGGGACAAAGTTTAGATGGACAGATGAATGCGAGAAAGCTTTTCAAGGAATAAAAGAACATCTGACGAATATAACTATTTCGCAAAAAGCAGAACCAGGAGAAGAATTGTTAATCTATCTTGCGACAACTTCGCATGCATTAAGTGTTGTGTTATTACGAGTAGATGCAGGTGTTGAGAAACCAATCTATTACATCAGCAAAACCTTTAATGCTGCAGAGAAAAATTATTCAAAAATTGAAAAATTAATTTTGGCATTAGTTTATGCAACATTTAAACTTCGCATATATTTTCAGGCACATAAAATAAGGGTGTTGACAAAGGTGCCAATTGAGTCAGTAATGAAGAATTCAAAGAGATCAGGCAGAGTTGAGAGATGGAATGCACAAGTAGGACATTTCAAAACCAAATATGAAATATTATCTTCACCCAAATCACAAGTTATCGTAAATTTCTTAGCAGAATTTCCTCTAGAAGATGATGAAGTTGTGGAAGAAATGATGGATGTATAAGAAGACCATGGAAATCCAAGAGATCTATTAACAGAGCCAGATAGATGGGAAATATTGGTGGATGGATCACCAAATGGGGAAGGCAACGGAGTTGGAATTGTTTTGATTTCGCCAGAAGGCACCAAAATAGCTTTTTCCTTCAGATTGGAGTTCACATCCACAAATAATGAAACAAAATATGAAGCTATGGTACATGCCCTGAAGTTCGCAATAGAAATGAAGTTGGAAAATGTAAGGATTACAAGTGATTCGCAGCTAGTCATTCGTCAAATAAAAGGAGAATACACTACAAATGAACCATCCATGAAGAAATACAAGAAAATTGTTGAAGAATTGTCAGCGAAAATACCAAAAATAAAATGGAGACATATATCAAGAAAAGATAACAGACTCGCGGATGCTTTTGCTTTTATCTCAAGTATGATGACAGACCCAAATGCGAGATGCATAAAGATACAGACACTTCTATCACCATCAATCAATAAAGAAGAAGAAGAAGAGGTAGATGTAATGACAATAGAAAATGGAGAACAAATACCCAATATCGAAGATTGGAGAGCAGAACTCCATGCATATCTGATAAAAGGAGAAACACCAAGGAATAGATTGGATGCACACAAATTAAAGAGCCGAGCGACAAATTATGAACTAAGAGACGGGGTATTGTATCGGAGATCCTTTAACGGACCATCTCTCAGATGTTTGACACGAAAATAGGGAGAAGAAGTGTTAAAAGCATTACATTGTGGGGATGTTGGCAATCACAGCGGCGGAAGATCTTTGGCGTACAGAGCGAAAATGCAAGGTTATTACTGGCCATATATGCATGAAGATGCGAAACAAGTATCAAGGCGTTGCGAAGATTGTCAAAGGCACGGGAATACATGCACCTGGAGCACCATTAACATCCTCAACAAGTGTATGGCCTTTCGGAAAATGGGTTTAGACATTGTGGGACCGTTTTTACCGGGATCTGGGCAAAGAATATATTTGATTGTCGCTACAGACTATTTCACAAAATGGGAAGAAGTAAAGGCAGTACAACACATTCGCGACAAAGACATTTTTACATTCATATTTGAGAATATCATATGCAGATTTGGAATTCCCGCATAATTGGTATCTGATAATGGGAAACAGTTTGAATAGCAGAATATAGAACTATTACTTAATGCATTTAAGATAAAATGTGGGAAATCAACTCCTTTATATCCGCAGGCCAATGGACAAGCATAAGCAACAAATAAGACAATCGCAGATATATTGAAGAAGAAATTAGAAGGGCATAATAGAGCATGGTGCGAACAGGTGCATAATGCAGTATGGGCTTACAACACAACCAGGCGAGAAGCTACCGGAATGTCACCTTTCTGTTTAACATATGGAGTTGAGGCTGTGCTACCAACAGAAGTTATTATTCCCACAACAAAGAGAGAAGCTTGGGAGAAAAATCTTAGTGCGGGTTTGATTTTAACAAAGCTAGATGAATTAGAAGAAAAAATAGAAAGGGCTTTACAACATATGGAAAACTACCAGCGAATTAGCCAGAGAATATAATAAACGTGTTAAAACACGCGAGTTCCAACCAGGTGACTTAGTGCTGCGAGAAACACCAATATATCAGCGAGAAAATGGTGGAAAATTAACAAGAAAATGGGATGGACCTTACATCATTAAGGACATAGTTGGAACAAGGGCATACATATTGATGGATCCTGAGGGTAAAGATGTGGGTCATAGACTTGATAGACCATGGAACAGATTGTACTTAAAGAGATATTACCCATAAAAGGTCTAGGGAAAGAGTAAACTGCGAAATGATGTATGCTTGAAACAAAATGAATCTATGAGAAGATCTTGTGAAAGAATAATTGCGAGAACATACATATCCAAAAAAAAAGAAAGAAGACGCGAAAAAATTCGCAGAAATAATGACAAGAGATAATCAAAGATTAATGACATACTAGAAAGGGGCGAACCGACTATGGCGTACACCCTAGTTCGCGAAATCAAAATTTCGCAAGAGGCAAATGTAAGACCTAAAGTGCATCATAGAAGGGGGTTTTTGTTGCATGGCTCGTGAAAAGGTTACACCGCCCCCGGAACTCGAGTCATGGAGATTTGGGGTCAATAAAGCCCATCCGGGAGAGAGGTACCTCGGATTTTCAACCTAAGCTAATGACTTAGGTTGGACGACCGAGGTTCTCTTCTAAGGAGTGCATCATCTGATCAAGGCGCCGAGGTACACGGTTGAGCCAAGAGTGCCCGGGGCGTCTGGAACTACCCTGGCCATTCTTGGCAAGTCTTGACGTATGCTGCACTCGGCCCGAAGAAAACCCTACTTAGGGTGCACTCTCATAACCATAAGCCTTATAGGCAAAAGGGATAAGAGGCTGCGAAAACAACTGGTTGTTGTTAAGACCGGATGGGAGGAGCCAACCTTGTATGGTAGAGGTACGCCTCCTTGAAGGGGCAACCGGGGGAAGATAAGGGCGGCACCCTCCATTAGGGAGCTGATAAGTGTCTTAAGACTCAAATGTCATGAGGCTTTATTTTCGCAAGGAAATTTAGGCTTGTCATATTTGTGCGATAATCCTGAAGAGGCAATAATATAAAAGAAAAATATAAGACGAGATCAATGGGTTAGTACATGAAAGTGTAAGGACGTCCTGCGATTTCGTCGCAAGACGGCAATGTCATGGGGCTTTATGTTCGCAAGAATATTTAGGCCTGTCATATTGTCGCATGAAAAATATCCTGCAGAGGCAATAATACTAGATAAATGATAAGGCAAGATCAATGGGTCGTTACATGAAAGTGTAAAGACGTCCTGCGATTTTGTCGCAATGACAAGAGGTGGAGAAATAAGACCTTTAACTAGGAAGGAAAAATAAGACCACATGATGCAACAAAAAATTTATAAGAATTAACTATTACTTATGCATATCATTCATCGCAAGAAAAATAATGAGAGGCAGTATGGGAATTATTAAATAATAAGCATTATCTTTCTTCTTTATGCGCGCAATAATAAAAGAGTAAATATACTTCAAGGTTGATTGAAATACACCATTTGCAAGAAGTTATATTGATGAAGTAACCAAAAGAAGAAAAATTACATAAGAACTTCAAGATTCAAGATTAATTTTGCCAGGAGAAGATGGAATATTTTCATCAATTTTTTCGCCAGAAGGAGATATTGGACATTCTTCGCTAGCTTTTTCATTTTCGCCAGTCTTCTCTTTATTCTGGTTTATTCTAGTTTCTTCTTCATTTGGGTTGTTATCAACAGTTGCATCATTAAGAGGAACTTCTTCTTCATTTGCGAAATCTTCGCCACTTTCATAATAATAATCGCTATCAGGAGAACAAGGAACTTCATCATCATCTACTTCCAAAGGTTCGACAGATATAGGAGAAAGAGATTTGGACAATAAGATATCATTTACAAGAACTTCAGCCCTGAGATGAACTTGGCGAAGGAGTGCTTCCTGGTGATTCCTACTTTGTATATCTTTGGAATAAGCGAGGTAATCAAATCTTCTTTCTGCCCTATCTCGAGAACAAGCAAGGGTAGAGGCAAGCAATGCATTTTCTTTGCGAATTTTGGCAAGTTTACACTCCAGAACAGAGATGGAGGAATGAAGATTTTTCTCGGATTCTGCGAAAACAAAAAATACAGAAAGTTATTCAGACAAGGGATTCGCGAGGAAGATATCATAAAAAGACTCAACAAAGAAAAATGGTTGAGGCAGTCAAATTTTATGAATACCTTCCTTTTGCGAGATAAGAAATTGGGTTAAAGCCATGCAACTATTCTCCAAGTGGTCCATTACATCGTCAAACTTATCTCCAACTAAACCTTTCAAGCGAGATCGAAGATTCTTTTCATTAGAAATGAGTAAGGTGTTTTCCTTCGCAAGAGAAGAGTAGGATTCTTCTAGCTTGGAGTACTGATCTTTGAGTTGGCTTGCCTTTACACTTAAAGTTATTCTACCTTGAATAAGTTTGTCTCACTCGTGATAAATGATTCTTATACGTAAGTTTATTTCTTAACGAGCAGAGAGATTGTTCTTGATCATTACATACTTTTTGACAAACGTTAAGTTGTTGCGAAGTGATCGCCACCTTATTTAAAAGAAATCGCTTTTCTTGAGATAGGGTTTCATTCTCATCTGATAAAGTTTCCAACTCCAAATTAGCTTTAGTCAAAGAGTAAGAGAGGCGAGACAATTCACTACTTAATAAGTTTTGCTTCTGAATTAATTGAGCATTCTCCTTGGTAAGATTATCTATTTTATCAACAGAGTATGTATGAAGGTTATCTAATTGGTTATATTGATCCATCCAAGCATCTCTATTTACACGAGCTTCTTCAGCGACGGATTCAAGTTGATATATCTCCATTACTCGTTTCTGGTGTAAAACTTAAAGGGTGAACAAGTGGTTTAAAAAAAAAAAATTACCTTTTAATTCTTCGTTCTTCTTGCGAAGATTGTCACGATCTAGGGAAACATTCTGAAGCTTTTGATTTTGAAGATGAAGAGTGTCACATTTCAAGGTCATGGCTTGGAGTTTAAAGCTTCAACTTCTTTCTCAAAGGATGTTTGCGAAATGATTCTGTCAGAGCCAAAATACTTACTCAAAATTTCGCAGACACCAGATTTGATAGGATCAATGGAAGATTTCTTGACATCATCTAAAACATCTGATAAAACCTTGAAAGCAATATCTATTCCTTCCAAGGTTTCTTTAGTAAAAGGGAGAGATTCGGATGAAGAAGTGGTGATGGCAGAAGGTAGAAGAGTTGAATCATCCTTTGCCATAGATGCGTCATTCGAAGATGAAATTTGATGAAGATTAATGACTGGGATTGAGGCAGTGTCAAGAGAAGAGATATTGACAGCAGAAGAAGAGAAGGGTTCATTCGCAGCAGGGTTATCACCAGGAATTTCAACTACAGAAAGATCAGTTACAGGGGAGAAATCTGTGGTGATACCTTCGCGAATAGGAAGTAAGGATTCAGCTTGCGAAGAGATCGCAGGAGATGTTGAAGGCTTAAACATAGGAAATGGGACGAAAGTTTCCACATTTTTAAGGTGGCGAGATCTTTTGAGGGGTTTGTCGACATTTTCATCACCCTGCTAATCACAATTCAGATAAGAAACAGAGGCAACAATATTGTTATTAAAAGAATAGTATTTCTTACTACCTTGCTATTCGCAGGCTTCCTTTTGTTTACAGTGACCTTTTGCTGAGAACCCTTGGGAATATTAGGGTTTTGGACCGTAAACTTGATGTTAGAGGTGTTTTTGCTGAAACAGAAACAGTATGGGAATTATATGAAGATAAAGAAAATCAAATAACACAATTTCAGTAGATGAGATCAATTTCAGAAAGATCAGTTTCAGCAAAGTTGACAAACCTTGATGGCTCTATAAGAACAGTAGCAGAAAGATGAATTCGTAAAAAGTTGCAGACGACAAAAAGATTTACAGAGAATGTGGAGATGAAGAAGATGAAGTAAAAGAAAGAAAATAGTTTTATGATAAATCTCTTCTTAAATAGACCAGAAAGTGGTGACCGGTTAGCATTTAATGTGCCGATGGATAAGGGAATATTCAACACGTGTAAGCGGTTATGCTTAATTCATGGAGTCTTGTCGGTAGAAAATTTAAGGAAAAAAATGGAAAGTTGCGGCAATTTGAAACATTAGTTCTCATATCATTCTCTCCTTCGCAGAGAAGACATGAGAAGAGGCAAGATGTAGGATCAGAATATCGCAACATCAATACCATTGCGAAACACATTGCGAAGACATCGCAGATTGGTTACAGAAATGACGCAACAGATGACGACAGCCAAAACACAAGAAAGATGTGAAGACCTAGCGAGATTTAGAAGTGTTGCGAAATCCAACACTTATATACTTGCGAGAATATCGCAAGTCAGATCCGAAAATAAAGGACAGCTTAGCTGTCACCCACTATGTAATATCCTATATAAAGAGCCGAACAGGCTTGAGAGAATGAGAGAGATCTTTTGATAGTGGAGGGAAAGTTTTGAGGAGAGAGAAAGTCTAGAGCAATAGTTGTATTCTTGATTTCATTTCTTCTTTGTAAAATTCTTGAACTCAATTAATAAAAGGTGTGATTGTTGATCTTAAAGATGGGTTGATTATTATGAATTCTTGTGAGGGATGTATTGTAGGATTTCCTGCAACTACACTATTACTTGTAGGTTCCATGTGATCCAATGGAACCAATGGAAAACCAACCTTCCCCAGTTGGTATTTTGTACGATGACACATCCCATCACTACATGAATGACTTGGTATTCAAAAATCCGGAAGATGCAAAGAGTTGGGCTAGACAACATGCACAAAAAGACATGTGCGTATTAGTATTGAATGGGAGAGAAAGCAAAACTCGCTTTGAAATGGTTTGTGAGAGAAGCAGTGATCCCCATAAAAGCCACAAGAGGAAGGGTTATGTTTATAAAGGAAAGACAAATAGAAAGAACAAAACTTTCTCAAAGAAGATTCATTGCCCATTCAAGCTTGCATTTAATTTGAACGAAGATTTGGGTGGATGGGGGCTTGCACATACATCCGGGCTTGCACCATCAACTGGGCTCCACATACACTCGCACTAATCGTGAGGGCTGAATAGGAAACTTTGACTCCACCAGAAAGTCCAGTATTGAGTGAATCGGTTACTGTTCACCGAGTCAAACCGGCCGAGTTGAGAATAGCCGAGCAAAACTTATTTCCACACCAGCCGGGCTCATCGAACCCATAACTTGGCTACACCGAACCGAGCCCACTTTTGTAAGTTTCACACGCCGGGCTTCTCAAAAACCAAAATTTCAGCCCACTCCCATTAAGTTTTGCAAACACCGCAACCAAACTAAGCCCATCAAACCAAATTGAGCCAACAACTACTAGGCTTCCCAACAACCAAATGAAAACCCAACAAACCAAAACCCAATGAACCAAATTAAGTCCATTACAATTGGGCTTTGAGTTCAATTTGAGAGCTAGACCATGTCAATTTTGGAATCTCTGGGATGGAAACAAAAGATAGCACGCTTCAGAACTTAGAATTTTAACTTTCTAATCACTATGAGCACATGTATCATCCATCACATGAGAATGCCCATTCATCACTTTTAGATCAATTAGAAGCTCGACTATTTAGAAAGGCACTCACATTGAGGACCACAAATCTAACTTCTAGGGCAATATGAAAACGCATGTTGCACCTTATTGTGGCTTAGATGCTGGTATCTCATGATTTTAGGGTCTAGGGAAAACCATGATAATCCAATGAACAAGTCAGGAATGACTATTGGGACCATAATCAACCTCGCACACATGCATCAAGTGGGGAGATGAACAATTTTATACTCCCCCAACTCCTAGTTTGCAATCAATAATGGACACTCATGGAGCAAAATGCTAGGCTTGAAATGAATGCAATGCATGACCATCCATATAGCAACATGTCAATTTCCTTCTCTAGTGAACTCATGCACAACCATACAATGAATATCCATATGAGGAATGCATACCCATTAGTGAAAACTCTCCCATTGAACAACATAATGAAACTCTAATTGAATCAAAACCTTGAGCAAAAGTTTGAGAGTTTAGAACTCAAATTGAGTCAAATTCTTGATGCACTAAATGAGGCGTCTCTTCTCAGAACCTATGAATGATGCTTCTTCTTATATTCATGCATGTGATGTTGATGTAGAACCCGTGGGAATTGTTTGACATGAAGATTCAATGCATGTGCCTAACTCCATAGGCTACAACATGATATCTCTCCCGGTTATGTTATACATGAGAATGGTGACGAGTATGACCTCGGAGATTGATGAACTGCTTTTATGCAGTGAACATGATTTACCCTCTTCTCCGGCAAATGATTTTAAAAATGGAAACAACTTAGATGTACCTAACTCTCTCCCGAGTCACAATGAAACTCCTCCACCAAACCTAGGTGTTGTTTGGCAAAACCAAGTAAAATGCCTAAAGGCCTAGAGCTTTGTGCTTCCCAAGTCCTCTTGGACTATTTTGCATCAAAGTATAACACACTCTTAAGGAGCCACAGCTGGAATATGTATAAATGCTTTTAGCAAAACTCATTTCCGAGTTAGACCTTTGCATGATGTACCTTTAAAATCGGGTAAGATTTTGTTCTCAAAAACACACCTGTTGATAAGTTTAGGTTTGGGGAAAATCCTTCACATTTGCGCCTTACTTGCACTCTCATATTATATTTGTGTAAGGTCAATGTGTGTACATATTGTCTTTTGGGTTGATCCTCAACTCTTTAGACCGTTGGTTTATGGTGAATTGTCATTGTTTGTTAAATTTTTCTTTTTTAATTCGGTTGAGCACATATATTATGCTAAAATGATCTCTCAATGAGAATATTGATTCTAGCCTTGACGCACGAAGCTCAAACCGACATAAATGTTTAAAATTTTCCTATCTCAGACACATTGAGGACAATGTTTGATTTAGGTTTGGGGGTACATTTGCATTTAGAGTTTTTAGTCTTTTATTTCACCTTTAATTAAAAAAAAAAAAAAAAAAAAATTCAAAAATTCAAAAAAATTCAAAAACTTTTGCAAATAAAAACCTCCAACTTTTAGAGATTTTAGAGTCACTAGCATGCTTTTAGCTATGTTTACATAGAGATTCTGGTGTACCGGAAAAAACCGGAGGCTAATTAGGTGCCGTTTAGTAGTATGATCACCATAGTGGAGACTACCCATTTTACATCAAGCGAGGTACCGACCTTCACTTTGTGACTTTCTAGAAAAGCTTTTAGAGTGTGTGTCACCGTACGTCAATTCCGGGTAGGAATGGTAGGTTCCATGTGATCCAATGGAACCAATGGAAAACCAACCTTCCCCAGTTGGTATTTTGTACGATGACACATCCCATCACTACATGAATGACTTGGTATTCAAAAATCCGGAAGATGCAAAGAGTTGGGCTAGACAACATGCACAAAAAGACATGTGCGTATTAGTATTGAA
Organism: Papaver armeniacum; assembly: GCA_023531295.1. NCBI lineage: Eukaryota > Viridiplantae > Streptophyta > Magnoliopsida > Ranunculales > Papaveraceae > Papaver > Papaver armeniacum. The sequence goes on from JAJJWW010009065.1 coordinate 444,410, forward strand.
TGGGAGAGAAAGCAAAACTCGCTTTGAAATGGTTTGTGAGAGAAGCGGTGATCCCCATAAAAGCCACAAGAGGAAGGGTTATGTTTATAAAGGAAAGACAAATAGAAAGAACAAAACTTTCTCAAAGAAGATTCATTGCCCATTCAAGCTTGGTACTCTATAGGGTTATGCAAGGTTGTCATAATAATCCTCGTCCGGAGCATCTTGAAGGACATTTCATGGCGGCAAAGCTAACTCCTAAAGGGATGGACAAGGTAGCTAAAATGAGGACAATGGGTATTTCACCGGTTCAAATGCTCCAAATACTAAAGGAGGATAACAAGGATAACCACTCATCTTTGTCCACAACTTACAATGCAATTGAGACAATTAGAAGGAAGGAATGGAGAGATAGATAATTAATGCAACAATTATTTTTTTTTGGCCCAAGAGAAAAACTATGCGGTTCAAAAGGATGTGGATTCGGAAGGAGAGATAACACAACTTTTTATTGCACATCCGACGAGTGTTCAATTGGCTCAATGCTTTCATGAAGTTCTAATAATGGATTGCACTTATAAGACGAACAAGTATGAGATGCCATTGTTGAATATTGTTGGGCGTACTTCGATGAAGTCACCGTTTACCGTGGCGTTTTGTTTCTTAAGGGATGAGCAAGAACCTAGTTACATTTGGGCACTAAACCAAGTTAAGGCAATCTTCCGAGGTGATGATATTCCCGGGGTTATAGTGACGGATAATGATGTCGCATTGATGAATGCAATAGAGGAAGTGTTCCCACAAGCACATAATATTCTTTGTACGTTCCATATATGGTGTAATTTGATAAATAGGTGCAAGCCAATAATTTGTCCACCCAAGAAAAAGGGATATGAAGAGATTAAGATGCTACCGGAACATGAACGAGCGGATGCAAAAGAGGAAGTTGAAAAACAATACGAAGCAAATTACGCTAAATGGGTTGCTTTCAACGGTGAATGGGAATCATTGTGTTGGTCTCTTACCGAGGAAGAGTATCATCTAAATCTTGCGGAGTTCATCGCCCATTGGGATACTCCCGATTACCCCGGTGTTGTGTCGTATGTTCTTCGCCAATGGTTGGAACCATACAAAGAGAGGTTTGTTAATGCTTATACTAACCAATATAAACACTTGTGAAATCAAGCGACAAGTTTAGTAGAGTCGGCTCACCATCGGTTGAAGAAGAATCTCTTTGGATGTGTTGATAATTTTGTAACCGTGTGGAATGCTATGGAAATTACTTCAAGCGCGACATTGATAGAATTAAAAAGAAGTTCCAAAAAAGTCGTATATTCAAAATGAACGGAAAATGTGCCGACAACCCATTGTTCAAGGGAATCCATTACAACGTATCTCGGCAATATATGAAGTTGTTGATTATAGAAGTCGAGTTGATTGAGAAGTGGGAAACCAAGCCGGATGAGGTGTGTGTATGTAACATGAAGAAGTCTATGGGACTACCTTGTCGCCATATGATAATCAACTACGAGCATGGCGTAATCCCTTTAAGCGAAATTGATCCATTTTGGAAGCATCTAAGTTTCATCCCTCCTCCAAAGGGAGAAGAAGCCGGGGAAGAGTTTGGTGACAACAAAATGGGTAGAACCGTACTAGAGATGTATCGTGGCATGAACAAGCTCCAAAAACAAATCTTTTTGGATGACATGAGGAAAATCATATATCCACAAACTTCGGAGAATGTTTACGAACTGTCAAAAGGCAAACGCAAAGGTAGACCAAGCAAAAAGAAACAAAAAAGCAACTAAGAGAATATGCAAAGGTGTTACGTAAGAAGAAAAGTGAGCAAACCGCAAATACTAGAGATCCTTGTGCCCATGAGTATACCCAGGCAATGTACTTGGAGAAGACCAAGAAACGGGGTAGGAGTATTGAGGAGAAAGGCGAAACAAGTGAGCGAGATTTGAAGAAAAAAGGTCCGATGTATCCGTCACAACCAAGCCAAACATCTTCCATCGACGTGAAGCTTAAGTCTCCAATGTGCCCCATCAAACCATCTTCCCTAGACGTGAAGCTTGAGGCTCCAAATAAAGACTATTTGAATGAGCTACCGCTATACATTAGAGAATACGTTATTTCCACCGACGACGTTCCTCCGGATGGTAATTATGGTTTTCATGTTGTGAATCAACAACTTGGGCATTTCATCGAAGGTGCGAAGTGAAATAATGGGTGTGCAATCACTCATATAAGGCAAAGGTTGTTGTCCAAACTAAAGGAGAATCCGGCCTTTTACAAGACAATGTTGTGCGATGGGGAAGGTAGTCTCAATGAGCAATTTGTTAGGTATCAACGTCGTCTTCATGGGGGCCATCCGATGACATCGGATTATTGGATGAGCATGCCTATATGTGGACACTTAATCGCCGAGGCATTCAATTGTGTGGTTCATTATTTCACAAAATATGTTAGTTTCACCTTCACCCCAAAAACAACCGTATGTGTCGAGCAACTTAAACGAAGGAGATGTGTGATGGCATTGATTAACAACAACCACTTTATAGGCCTCCGGTTAAAACCCGATTGTCCATTTCCTCCAATATGTGGAACCTCTTATTGGTTTGCATTTAACCCGGAGAGAATGTTAGGTTGGTGTATCATGTATGAGCCTAACATGGAGATGTGGAATGCTTTGAAGAACTCGGAAGAAATTGTACATGAAGGTCAAATTTCAATTGAGGATGATTAAATGACACATGTAATGTAACTAAGTATGCTTATCAATGGAATATTGTGTTTATTGAAGACTAGTATTAATTATTGAGTAAATTTTAGTATTTTATGGATTTGCCAGATACTAGTTCGGTTAGGAATTATTTTTATCGAGATTGCCGAAACACTGTTCGGTTAGTTGCCCAAATATTCCAGGTAACCGAACAACGTGTTCGGTTAGGTTGATGAATAATACCAGGTTACCGAACTGTAGTTCAAAAGTCTAAAATATTAACTGCTGAATTTGACATTGAAGTTCGGTAAGGAAAAGAAATTACAGGACAATGTCGAACTGTACGAGACAGAAGTTCGGTTAGGAAGTAACATTACAGGACCATACCGAACTAATACAGGACTTTCGAAAATAAAATTACATAAATTCTAATATCCGAAACGCGTTATGAAAAAGTCTTTAAGGAGGCGGAAATGATATTTGAAATCCTTTCTCTTCCATCTTCGCCATTCGTTTTTTGATGTTAAAATGATTTCGTCGAATCCTTCACCCCTAAGTCGATACCGCCTTACAATACGAAATAAAGCCATAAATTCCACAACCCTATCTCTAATCTTTTCAAATCGAATGAACAAAGATATATGATCACGGTTATATGGGTTTGTTGTGTCGGAGCAGAATTTCTCATGAATTTTCCCCCAATAACTTTGACTCATAATACCATTCATTCTTCGTTCTTCACCCCTCTTTGGATAGTATAATATGTAGTTTCTGCAAAGAGAAAGATCTTCATTTAGAGTAAATTTAGGACTAGTAGCTTCCATTTTTTGAAAATTTTGTAACAAAAATGTTAACTATGAGACACATATATATACCACTTAGGTGTATAACGGCTATAAATTTAGCCGTTACTTGTTATTACATTCTAATCTCAAAATTATGTAGTATATTTGTGTCAGATAAAGTAGATTGAAATTTCAAAATTACAAGTTCGGTTAGGAATTAAAAACTTGCGACCAAAACGAACCTCGTGTTCGGTTACATGTCTTCACCGAACTTTCTTGTGAAGGCTCACACTCAAACTGAGCATATATACGATTCCAAAAACACTCCAAAACAAACCTAAGAGTTGGTTTATGTGATTTCTGCATCAAGAGAATGAGTTTTCCAACATGTGCAATAGGAAAAATTTGAGTCTCCAGAGAATATTTCGGTTACCTAATATATTATACTCTGATAACCGAACAATTAGTTTGGTTGGGTAATAAATACATGTCTTCACCGAACTTTTTGGTGAAGGCTCACACTCAACTCGAGCATATATACGATTCCAAAAACACTCCAAAACAAACCTAAGAGTTGGTTTATGTGATTTCTGCATCAAGAGAATGAGTTTTCCAACATGTGTAATAGGAAAATTTGAGTCTCCAGAGAATATTTCGGTTACCTAATATATTATACTCTGATAACCGAACAATTAGTTCGGTTGGGTAATAAATACATGTCTTCACCGAACTTTTTTGTGAAGGCTCACACTCAAACTGAGCATATATACGATTCCAAAAACACACCAAAACAAACCTAAGAGTTGGTTTATGTGATTTCTGCATCAAGAGAATGAGTTTTTCAACATGTGCAATAGGAAAAATTTGAGTCTCCAGAGAAGATTTCGGTTACCTAACATATTATGTTTTGCTAACCGAACTAATATCTTATGGATGAAGGCTAACTGCTTCAGCGTACTTACAAGTTCGGTAACCAGTGAAAATGTTGCGAGGTAACCGAACTATGACTTCAGTTACACTGGTAGAATTTTACAGGTTACCGAACTATGAATTCAGTGACCATGAATTTGTCACAGGTTACCGAACTACTAGTTCGGTTACAAGTTTAAAAATCGCAGGTCACCGAAAACCATACTGTATTTCAACATTTCAGTCTTATAACATTGAAAACAAAAACCCAATAAAAATTGAAAACACAAACAAGGTTCTAAAACAAATATAAAAATGTTATACATACCAAACTACGAAATCCTTAAGTAATTGTTTAAAACACACAAACATACCAAATTAAACCATACGAAATCCATAACTAAGATGTCTTTTGAAACTAAAAGCATACGAAATCACTAACGACCACTTTTACGACCCCTCTTACCACCTCCTTGTTTACCACGAGTTTTAGGTGGAACTTCCTCATCACTTGTGGTATCATCTCCTTGACCAGTTTCCTCCACAGCGCGACTTGAACCTTCTCCTCGACCCCTTTTACCACCACCTTGTTTAGCACGAGTTTTAGGTCGAACTTCCTCATCACTTGGGGTATCATCTCCTTGACTGGTTCCCTCCACAGCGCGACTTGAACCTTCTCCTTGTTTTCGACCCCTCTTCAGTTGCTTAGACCTACTTGGATCCACCATTCTTTTAGTTATAAGACCCTCCCACTGCTTGTAGTAGGCGGTTTGTTCCTTAGTCTCCATCGGCTCTCCACTTTTGATTTTAGCCATCCATTTTTTCAACAATTTCGAACCCTTCAACACCTAATTCTAATTTTAAGCACAAGTAAATATTTTTTCAATAGTTTTAAAAACCAAAAAGTATAAGACAAAGAAATTTTCTTACCACATTATCCCATAACCTTTTTGCTTCTTCTCCACAAATAGGCATCTCCTTCTGAGCTCTCTTAGCCTCCCTCTCCTTTTCCTTTGCCTTTGTCGCATCATCCTTAGCTTGTTGTTCTTTATTTATCACAAAAGGATGACTAATTTCTTCATAATACTCCTTATAATCTTCCTCATATGCATTTACATCTTCCCCACAAGGTACACAATCATTTCTTTGGTATGTGGTAGTTAGTAAGTGCATTCCAATGTGCTACCGCAGAGTTGGTTGATGTTTTGCCTCAAAATACTTCTCGGTGTTCTTTGTTCCTTGAACCAAAGCAAATTGAAATTTTCATTCTCCACGTCGGGATCCATTTGGACGCAACAAAGTTGTCTTAGTACTCTCCTTGGATTATATATTGCGTAGCCGTCAGGATACCAAATTGGTCCATAGTAAGGCGAGACAATAGAGAAACCATTCAAGTCTTCTTCATCTACAGATACATCATCGGGTACGGCGTTTTTTATGGTGGATTTTCATTTAAGGGCTGAAATTATAAAAGCCAAAATTATGCGCTAACATCTTGCAAAAGATAAAGCCATTAATAAGTGATGAATACTTCTTCACTTTACTAATTCACCTAGAATGGAGCATGTGACAACAATCCCAGCATTCTGTGAATTAAATACACAAAATTCATCCAGGTTGGAGCATGTAGCAACAATCCCATATATCCTGTGAATTTACAGCATTGTTAATTAATGCATGACCAGCCTCGTTTTTCCTGTACTCATTACCGGTGCGGCATGACGACTGAGTGTTGTTCTCAGCAGAGCAACACGAATCTCCAAGCATTAATAATAAAACATGTACGAAATACCCAGGCTACAACTCTCGGTGTGTTATACTAGCCCGATTGAGCATGTTTGAACCCGAATCGACCATATCGGTCTCGAAACGATCATAACCATCCAACTTCACCGGTATGATTGGATGGCCCAGATCGAATCCATAACCCTTAAGCAGGTATTGAGTATTCACCACCGACTCAATGCGGGCCCCGCATGGTCGGCCTCCCCAAGAGGGAAGCAACGCTTACCAGTTTGTCCAGCCAAAACAGCATGGACGTGAAACCCTAAACTAGGGTTGTCGCAAATCAGTCTCAACCATCCATCTTCGCAGGCATGGATGGAGGGTGTAGATGTAGATTCAAAGGGCCCAGAGCATGTCAACACAAACACCGTGGGCCCGCCTACATACCTGACTGATCGGTCAGGACCAACTATGGTTGGTCATCTTGATTCGTGCGTCCCAAACTGGGTATGACACACGGCCGACAAAACCTGATTAGGGTTTGTGTCGCGATCACGAGTGTCCCTTTTCTACTGCTCGGATGAAGGGTCCAGGAATAGACTAAGCAGGTCTGGTAAGTATCAATATGATCACTGCGGGCCCACCTATCTCCACACCCGATCCTCCAAGACCAAACTTGGCTGTACACCTCAATTCGCACGCTCAAACCAGGCGTGGTCGCACCTCCTAATTGTAAACTGATCTCAACCACTCAACTTCTCCGGACAAATTGAGTGGCTTAGATCACGTTTCTATGAGGCAATGAAGTATAGGAGTGAACACCAGCCTACCACCCACACGCCGAATCAATCGGCCGGGACCGACCAGGCTTGGTCGTCTTGAAACGCGCGCCCGAAGTGGGCATGATGCGCGGCTTTCGCGGCACCAGACTTCTGTTGCAAATCGATCTCAACCGCTCCTCTTTGTCGGTCAAATTGAGTGGCCTAGATCGCACCTTCACGAGACAGTGAGGTACGGACGTGTACATCGGCATGCCGTCTACACGCATGCCCGGACGGTTCTTTCCAAAACACCTCCCATGCTTGGTTTCGACCAAGCTGAAGAGTGATGCCTGCGCACCTCTTCAAAAGCCCTAAAACTTCATCAACGGTCGCAGATGAGTGTCACAGATCATCTCGTCCGTCCAACTCTGCCAGCTTGGTCAAGCAGCCCTGGTTAGGAGTTAAGAGACCAGCAAGGCGTTACCACAATCACCGTCCACCACTCTTCCACATGAGATGATCGGCCAAATCAGGGCTTGCCTGTATAACCTCCAAACGACCACTCGAAGATGGCTGGACATGATGCTATTTTAAGACGCTTAAATTCGTGACTTACTCCGGTAAGCCTTAAAAACAACAATGCTTCATACATGCTGAATATACTCGATGCAGTATCTGCGTAGAATACACACGATACTTCACAAGTATCGACTTCCTAAATAATTTAGTTATTTAGTCTAGCATTACATGCTACTTTATGTGGGTCCCATGATCCACACACTCGAGACATCAATCATGTCACAAACTAGGGGATACATACTGGGGTATTGGTCTGGCGGTTTACAGCGTACGGCGTGCAACGCGCCATCACAAGAACGTGTCAGGAAGTCTTGGACGGTTAGAGATACAGGAGAAGTGGGCAAGACTGGTCGTGTAACACCAACACACAACTCCACTACTCCATCACTCCACTTCCTCCACTTCCCACGAGAGACGTGAATAAGGATCAAATGACTTGTATAAATAGGTTCTCCTCCCTATTTCCAAACAACAGAACAAGTCCAGACAAGACAGAAACAAAGTGTTAATACAAAACGTATTCAAACACTCAAAGCCTGCTTGCATCAATCGTAAGCCTGCTCACCTTTCTGTTACAAGTCATAAACAAGCCTACACCTTCACAATCTCAACACCTTCTTCGCTTCCCTCCCTAAGATCAACCACATCTCCTTCACTTTGTGACCGAAGCAAGTCTGGAACTTCCATTTCTTGGTTTAGGCCAGAGTTGTAGAGATTGATTTCTCGAATCACAAGCACTCACCGCGCAGTGCATTTGTTTAGGGTTTAGATTCATTCCTCATCCACACACCCCAAATTACCAAATCCGGCAGGAATAGTTTTCACCCATAAACAGGCGTATGGGTGAAATACCACATCGTTCACCGTAAGTGCATCCAATCTCTCCCTCAACGAAGTCAACTGCTCTTCTTTAGACTTCTTTTGTGCATCCAAAAACAACTATTTTCCTGTTGTAGGTTGGTCATAGGGATAAGGGTCTTTTCCCCCTAGCCAATCCCAATTTAGGGAAGTGGTCGTAAATCCAAACCTATGCGAAAATATGAAAATATCCACGTACATGAAAATTGAATTGGAAGAAGAAAAATTTAGCGAATAATTTGCTAATTAACAATGTAGAAAAACTCACCTGAACAAGAGTTAAGTAACCTCCAATTTGATTACACTTAATCCTCAACCCTTTGTTCATCTCTTCCAAAACAAAAGCAAGCACACCAGTGGCCCAAGAGTAATTATTCATCTCATCGAGATTATCCAAAAGTTGTAGATAATGTGCATCCACCCTATTTCCAGAAGTGTCGGGGAAAATGGCAGTTCATAGCATATTTAACCAATAAGCGGTGACATGATGCCTAAGGGTCTCCTTGTCCATCACCAACTTTCCTTTCTCCACCTTCTTTTTTGTCTCTCCAAATGTTGCCTTCAACTTTACCAACTTGAATTTCTTGACCTTCTTCTTCAATGATCCATCTGCCTCTCTTGGATTATACTCATCTCCACGTTTAGGGGACCTCACAGCACGTCTAAACTCACATTGAGACTTTCTTGCATCCCATCCTAGACATTTTAGAGCCAAATCTTCAAGAGCTTCATAACTCATTGAGGGGTTGTAGCCTTCTCGAAGACATTTGCCTTTCACTGGTAAGCCGGTGATATTATGGCAATCATCTGGAGTAATTCCCATCTCGACGAATGGAAGATGCATAGTATATGTCTCGGGATAATGCCTCTCGAGAAATGCGGATACGTCAACAGTGTCAAATTCTACATGTGCTAACTCAATAGCTCTCTATAGATGGTGGATTTTCGACAAAGGGTAAAATTATAAAACTATACTCCGGATCCGGCAATCGGATGAGTATTGAGGCCCATGTCTCTCATTAAAGCATGAAAGATCATGCCATAAATCTCTGACTGAGAAGGCTGTCTCTCAGAGTATGTGTAGATGTGTAGTCTCTCAGCTGAGGCCACGACACATCTCATGAATACTGAGCAATTTCAGTAATTACTTCGGATACGGCAATCGGATGAGTATTGAGACTCATGTCTCTAAGCGTGAAAGCTCATGCCATAAAACCTCTGATCGAGAAAGTCTCTCAGAGAAGATGTAGATGTGTAGTCTCCCAGCTGAGACCACGACACATCTCATACTGTATAGAATCGCAAGATTGGACGGCTCCTAGACAGCATGTCTGCTAGTATAGAACAATAACGTCTTCAGGATGCAACCATGTTTTCCCTAACTATACAAGAGGAATATGACACTCCAGCAAGTTTATATTGCTCGACCCTCATATAATTAATGCTATAGAAAGGAAGCCCTGCTAGTATAGAGCCATCAGTTAATTATCTCTAATCGCCTGAATATCCATCAATATTCTACGATTCTTCGTTATATTTCGTCACTTCAATTCGTGGTTCTTCCCAGTAGAATTCCACGGGTTAGTGATAAATATTCAACGAGACAGGCATCTGAGTATCGAATAATCCCTAGCTAAAATGGTGCAAGTGTACTTAGCAATAATGTACAGACCAGCATTTGAATGCGCAAACGAGCATTTCAAAAATATGAATGAACGATGAACCTATGCAAAATAGGAAGGAAAAATAATAATAATAAAATATTAGCAAAGGTGCCAGGGGATTGGGCTCCTCAGTTGGCCGGTCATGCCGTGACCAGTCCCGCGCCCAATTTTATATTTTATCATATTTTATTGTTTTTCCCCGATCTCGTGAAAATTCTCTCGTTCGAGCTAATCTCCTTCGTTTCAAGGAAATTCTCTAATCTCATGATTTTATCAAAGAAATAATAAAATTAGGGAAAGGTGTCGCGGGACAGAGCACCAGCCGGCCGGCCATGCCCTAGCCGTGGCCGGTCCCAGACCTCACGTCCCCATTATTTTATTATTTCTCTCAAATTATGAAAATTCCTTGATTTTATGAATTTTCCCTAAAACCATGAAAATTCCCTAATTTTATGAATTTTCTCTAAAATCATGAAAATTATTATAAAATTAGGAAAACTCGTGGGACCGGGCTCTAGCCGGTCGGCCATGCCCTAGCCGGTCCCATACGCCTATTATTTTATTATTGTTTGTTGTTTTAGTTTCCTGATTCCATGAAAACTCCCTGATTTCAACAAAATACCTTGATTTTAACAAATCTCTATGATTTTATGAAAATTTCCTAAAATCATGAAAATTACATAAAATTGGGAAGAGTGCTCTGGGACCGTTCCCATTGGCCGGCCGGCCTGCCTTGACCATTGCCGGTCCCACACTCCAACATTCCCTATTTTATTATTATTTTATCTCTCTCATCTCATGGAAATTCCCTAATTTCAGCAAACTCTCCAGTTTCGTGGAATTTCCCTCAAATCAGAGAAAATACATAAAATCACATAAAACTGGGAAAGTGTGGGACCGTGCTTGTTAACCGGCCGGCCATGCCCTAGCCGTGGTCGGTCCCACACCTTGCAATTCCCTATTTTATTTATTATTTTTCATCATCTCATGTATTTTTCCTAGTTTCAGCAAAAACCCTGGATTATGCATATTTTCTCAGAATGTTGCTCAAATGCGCATCGTAAAATACTGAAACTCTCAGGATTGAGACACAGACACTATGGTGACACGAGAACATCCCCTTGACCGACCAATAGTGGCTCTAAGGCCTGCAAACAGCCGGTCCCGCATGTTTTAATGATTTTAACCTAATTTGCTCAATTGCTCATATTAGGTTCAAACTTCTTCCAAACAATTAAGAGTTTGCTTGAATGACCATCCATTGGTCCCACGGCCACCAAGAGTCGGTCTCGTGACCTCTTGGTCGGTTCCTCATCCATGGCTAGGTTTTATTATTTGTCGCTCACACGAGCATTATTTCAATAAATGATTAAACCATCATTTGATCATTCTTTCACCAACTGGTCCTCTAAGAGACTTTGTTACTTTTCTCATTCGAGCATTTGGGCGTTACATGGTGGATTTTTCATCACGTGTAGCCGGTCCCTGCTTCACTCTGTAGATTGATTTGCAATAAATCATCATTTCGATAAAATTAGGGTTTTGAATCCAAAGCTCTGCATAAACATGATTCTGAGCAGATTTAAATACTCTGATAATTTTATATTGATTCCATGATCAACATTTTTATTTATTTTACTCGACCCAGCAGTCAGTATCTTAAATTAATATTTATTTTGGTCCTGCTACCAACAATTCATCAAACGAGCAATATTTGCTCAAACCGGCAATATTTGCTCAAACTAGCAATATTTGCTCAGATTCAAGAATATTGGTTCAACTATCAATATTATTCGACGATTCAGCAACACAGTTTGCTCGTCTTAGGTAATCAATATAATAATACCTCGTCTCTGCAAACATATTTGATTCATGAATTTCAGAACATTTGCAAAACATGTTCAATTCAACAATACATGGACTCATCGTCCCACAAAGTCAGCAACTGACTCCACAATCACGAGATATCAATCGTTTCACATGGGGGGGATATTAATTAGGGTTTTGGTCTGGCGGTCTACGGCACGTGTGTTCACCCACGATGAGAATGTGAGCAAGTCGTGCAATCAGTTGGAAGAGTCAGCAAAGTAGTGGGTGGAAAATTAACCAAGTCTTCGCACGATGAGCAACTGGTTTTAACACGATTTACCACTTCCCCACTCTCTGATTCCAGCAAACTGTCACACTTCATGGGATCATGGTGTTTCAACTCCGGCATTATAAAATGTCTCTGAATCCTGATTGAAAGGACAAGATTCGAACACTCGAACATTCGTCTAAAAGAATTCTCGGCAAGTTCATACAAACAATCTTTCGTCTACATGAACTCATCGTCTGAGCATTCACTCTCAATTGAGCAAAATTCAATTATTCAGAGCATTCTTACGCTCACAACACACATACAATCTCATATCACCATTGATCTCACGCATTTCTCAGCTTCCCTCCTACAGATCAACCCATCCTCTCTTGTGACCGAATTGACTCTGGAACGAACATTGTTCTTGGTTTAGGCCGGAGTCTTACAGATTGATCTCTCGAACTTAAAGCACTCCCTTCTTGCAGTGCATTTTTGTGAGGTTCAACATTTAGCTCGGTTCAAGGAGTCTCCACACGGTCGACTCTTCAATTCCGTAAAAATCAACAAATCATTTTTCCCCATCTACACTCTCCATAACACACATTCTTTAACCTTGGCTACAAACTCGTCACACTCTAAAGAAAGATCCCATGTGGACGCCTTTTGACGTTTAATAAGACGAACATCATCGTTATGATCCTACGAAAAGAACATAACACTATTAATACTTGACGAAACACTATTAATACGAAAAGAACGTAACACTATGAACTTAAAGAATACCTTTGTCGCATAGATCTTCGCAGCCCATGAGTGTTTGTAGCCAAACAATGTTGCCACTCCATTATTTGGAGTACCATAAGTTGGGTCCACTGGTGGCAAAAACAAATCAGCATGGGGAATGTGTGAGTATCTTTTGCTAGGCGGCTTCGGCTTATTTTTCTCTTTAGTAGGAACAATTTCTTGCTCGTCTTCATCATCATCCTCTCCCTCTTCTCTATCCTCTCCCTCTTCTCCATCCTCTTCCTCTTCTTCTTCATCATCATCCTCTCCCTCTTCTCCATCCTCTTCCTCCTCTTCATCGTCTCCCTCCTCTCCCTCCTCCTCCTCATCCTCCTCCTCTTGTCCTTCTCCTTCTTTGCCGGGTTCTAGTTCTTCTTCTTCTACATTTTCAACATGTTGTTGTTCAACCTCTTCATTTCCTTGGTCTTCATTTCCTTGCTCTTCTTCATCATCATTCTCTTCTTCAATAACATTATCAATTGTATTCTCCATCACCTCTTCATTGACATCTTGGATTACATCATGAACATTCTCTTGGTTGACTTCCGGTAACGAGCCCCCTCCATGTTTAGCATTTGTAGCACCACGTTTTCGGAAATCTAAATGTTTTGCTCCACGAGGGGTGGGAGTTTTCAAATCCTCATCTAGTTGTAGTCTTAGTCTTTTTCCTTTGTTCCTAATAAACAAAAACCAAATTATTAGCTCAATATAAGAGAATATTGTGTTATCAAATCAAATAGAACTAAAGAATAAAGTAAACACAACACTTGAAGTTAACAGACTATAGTTCGATTAGCCAAAAAAAAATTGCGAGGTAACCGAACTAAATATTTCAAAGGTTCGGTTAGCCATAAAAATTATCGATCGACAAAACCGAACTCGTTCTTAAATTTTGAAAAATTTAGTTCGGTTACGAAAGGTTTTTTTGCGAGCACACCGAACTAAATATTTCAAAAGTTCGGTTAGCAAGAGAAATTATCGACAAAACCGAACTCATTCTTTCAAAGAAAAAATTGAGTTCGGTTACGAGGGATTTTTTTGCGAGCAGACCAAACTATGTAGTTCGGTCACCAGATATTAGTCTATTTTTTGCGAACACACCGAACTGTTCTTATTTTTGGAAGTTCGGTTAGCAATTCTAGGGTTACATTTCACTCGAATCGGACAAATAACGAATTAAAAAGAATGGGTATGAAGGAAATTACCCACGGATTTGCATTTCACTCGAATCGGACTTCTTTTTCCCTGTTGGATGCTTGATTTGGTCTCTCAATTTTGCTAGAAGTTGTTTATCAATTTGAAATTGACTTGGGAGATTCGCTATGCTTGCAAGTCCAGGACTCAATCCTGGAATTCTTGGTGTCTGCTTCAAACGCATTGTTTATAAAGATTGATTAATCGTCGATGAAATTTTTTCGAATCGACGATTAACGTCGATGTCTACGAAGAAGAAGAAGAAGAAGAGGAAAAGAAGAGAAGATGAAGAAGAAGAAGAAGAAGAAAAGAAAATAATCAGTTTCAAAACTGATTTTAAGTTCTTATTTAGGTTTTAATTAGTGGATTATATTAGTGGGTAGTGGGTTATTAGGATTAGTTATAACCTTAATTAGAATAAGGGCAGATTAGTCTTCCCTAATCTTTTAGGACACCCCTTATAATGTAGGGTGGACAATTGTATCACAAAGTAGTCCCCCACCTTTTTTGAGTAGTCCCCAAAAAATGGTTCTACTTTTACCCAAGGTAGGAATTACTGTTTAATCCAGTTTTTCATGACCCAGTTAATGACTAGTCCACCCGTGAAAAACATTTACTTGCTGGTCCATGTTTTTGTACCGGATTATTTACTCGCTAGTCCAAAAACTTTATGGAGATTATAAAGTGTGTTTTCTAAATGCCTAAAACACCCTTCCAAATCTAATTAGTATCAACACATGTAAATGTTACTACATACTAGTAGTATCAATATGGTGATACTACATATTAATATGTACTATACTAGTAGTAACAAAAATATGTTACTAGTAAATTAGGTAACTACTTTACTATACTAGTAGTAACATATGTACTAGTAAACTAGTAGTAACTAGTACTATACTAGTAACATATGTAGTATAACATAGTTTTGTTATACTAGTAACTAGTATACTAGTAACATATGTAGTATAACATAATAGTATTAATATGTAGTATCAATACATAACATAACAGTATTGATATGTAGTACATAACATATTGATACTATATATTGATATGTAGTATCAATACATAACATAACAGTATTTATTTATATGTAGTACATAACATATTGATACTACATATTGATATGTAGTATCAATACATAACATAACAGTACTTATTTATATGTAGGACATAACATATTGATATGTAGTATCAATAGATAACATAACGGTATTTATATGTAGTAACATACTACTAGTAACATATGAATTATGTAGTAATATATGTAGTAACATACATAGTATTATTATATGTTAGGGTTACTAGAGTAATTTTACTCTTTTCGAAACTTTTTGGACTAGCGAGTAAATATATTTTCCCGCTGGACTAGCCATTATAACCCGTGTCGAGTTTAGTGGACTAAACAGCAAAGTTCTCTTAAGCAAGTGGCTAAGGTCCCCCTTTCACCCTCCAAGATAGATAGTGAGCAGCGGATTCAGTGGATTTGGTGTTACCCGCTTCAGTCCATCCCAAATTCTGGAATTGAAATTTTTATCCCCGTCAAGTCCATCTCGGTCTTGACATTCATGGATGAACGGATAAGATGTGGATGGATTTTCTTGATAACACAAAATTGTAAGATTAAACTCTCTGAAATTCACCTCTAGAAAGGCTCTGTTTTTTCTTACACAATAAATACCACTCAAACTCTTAATACTATCTAGCTACTCCCCACTCGACACGTGGTGGTTAATCTGACCATAACAATAAATACCAAAATAGATAATGGTTGACGTTACTAAGGGCACCCTCAATTAGAATGACCGACATACTCGAAGGTACATGACATTACCCATGTCTTCAAAATATCCATGTCCTCAAGGATAAAATTTAGGAAAGTGAGCTGCAATGTTTTGGGAGTCCTCCCATGTGGCATCCTCTATTGTGGCATTAGCCACTGACTGATTAGTTATAAAATATCACGACTATCCATGTGAACAGTTCAGGTGTCCAAAATGGCTGTTGGGATGACCACTACCTGACCTTCATGGTCTACCACTGGAAATTGAGGAGAAGGGGTATGAGAGTGGTCAATCTTTTTTTTCAACTGGGAGACGTGAAAGATTGGATGAATGTGTGACTCTGGAGGCAGCAATAATTTTAGTCTAGAGTAC
This sequence comes from Papaver armeniacum, assembly GCA_023531295.1. Taxonomy (NCBI): domain Eukaryota; kingdom Viridiplantae; phylum Streptophyta; class Magnoliopsida; order Ranunculales; family Papaveraceae; genus Papaver; species Papaver armeniacum. The sequence goes on from JAJJWW010009065.1 coordinate 460,611, forward strand.
CTGTTATAGCAAATATGTTCCCACAACACTCCTCGAGATTTGTATTGATGATGAAGAGATTTTAGCTCAACTCTCCAATGACTTCGGCTCTCTTAGAATTGTTGATGAGTGGGGAAGGAGGGTACCTGCAAAGACACTCTGATACCTCAATGAGTAAGAGCTCTAAGCAGGTTTTTGTGGAGAGAGAAGGATTAGAAATTCGTACCTTTCCAGTTAGAATTCTACCTCTATTTATAGGTTATGGAGGAATTGTATCCCCTCCAGTTTACATCCAGATACATTTTGACTATGTATCTAGACCAAATGGTTTCCAGGTTCATCTTGGTCTTCTCAGTAACCGATTCCTCATTTTTCTAAGGATCTGTAACTTCCAGGTTATACATGGTCTTCTCAGTAACCGATTCCTCCTTTTTGTGAGGATTTGTAACTTCCAGGTTATATGTGGTTTTCTGGTGTAGAAGGATAATTGCTGACATGGCTATAATTATCCTTCCATATTTTTTTACCCAAGAGCTCAATGTTTATCTTGGGTAGAATTATTGGGCTGAGGCACTTGGGCCCATATACCAAACTATATGGTACAAACAATACCCATATTCTGATTCATTTGAACTGGCCCATGATATTTAGCAGATAATTTGAAATTCTTGTGCAGAGCAATGAAAGCTTGCATGTACCATTGGTGTTTGAGATAAACATGATCCCCAACCTCAAAACTCCTGCCAATTCTCTTGGAGTCAGCAAAAAACTTTATCCTTTCTTGGGCCTGATGGAGATTATCTTTCAGAATCTCTAAAAATGCATCTTTGGTCCTCAAATACTCTTCAACAGCTGCAACAGATATAATAACATGGACTGGAAAAGCAAGTGGGTGGGTGTATGGGTTGGGGTGGGGAGATTGTACCCATATAGAGTTTTAAATAGACCGACCTTGATACTGGTATGTTAACTTGTGTTGTACCACCATTCGGCTGATAAGAGCCACTGAAACCAATGGTTGGGCTGGAACCCTGTCATGCATCTCAACTCTCAAGTAATGTTATAGACAAACATTTACCAAGTAATGTACAAACAATACCCATATTCTCGATTCATTTGAACCGGCCCATGATATTTGAACAAAACCAAACCCTAGAAGCGCTCTCTAAAATAATTCAAAAAGATAATTTGAAATTATAGATGGGCCCGATGGAGATTATCTTTCTAATCTCTAGAAAATCTTTGGTCCTCAAATCAACACTCTTCAACCATTTACCATTCAATGGGTGATAAGAGCCACTGAAACCAATGGTTGGGCTGGAACCCTGTCATGCATCTCAACTCTCAAGTAATGTTATAGATAAACATTTACCCTCTCAGTCTGGACATCATTTTAAAGAGTATAAACAGTGATAAGCTTTAATTCAATAGAAAGGGATTTGAAAAGGACTTACCAAAAGTTTCTAGTAAAGACTTTGTCCTTATCTGGCATAATCGAGGAAGGAAGTCCATGTAATTTGAATACCTGATTGGTGATGAACTTCTTAGCAATACAAGCAGATGTGTAAGGATGTTATAGGCCAATGAAGTGGTTGTATTTAGTGATTCTGTCCACTACCACTAAGATCATTGTCTTCTTGTGACTCATTGGCAAGCCATCTATAAAATCCATGGAGATATGTTATCAAGTCTGATCAGGAACATGAGTGTTTGTAGGAGTCCTTGTGGGTGAATCTGTTCTCCTTTGTTTCTCTGTCGTTCATCATACTGTCTAACAAACATTTGGATGTCTTGTTTCATATCCTTGGCCACAAAAAATAATTTTTTCCCCTCATATTTGTACCTTGGATACCAAAGTGACCACCCACAAAAAAGCAATGTATTGAATAAAGAGTTATAGCACTGCTCGGTCGAACTCGCAAGCGTTGCTATCTCAAGCTTGTTTGTCAAGTTTAGTTGTCAAAACTATAAGTCTTGATTTCTAGTCTACTTATAGCTAAGTCTCGGATTAGGATAAAATGTGTAGTTGAGCTTTAGACTTCACGGCGTTCATCGATTGAAGACGAAGAACTACTAAGGGGAGCTTGTGGAACTTCATTAACAAAAGGTATGTGGAGACTTGAACTCATATGTCACTCAAAAGTCTATCTACTTTATCTCCTAATTGAGACAAAAGTCGTATAGCTATACAGACTTCGATTATACACATTTGATATTTCGAGCTGAGTTTAACTCGCTTACATATTTATCGAAATAAGTGTTGGTAAGCTTTCGCTTTAACCAAGTTCATCTTATATTCTTGGCAAAAGTCAAAATATGATCATGTGAAAATCGCCTGGTAACATCTTATATGATTTGTGTGAGACAGTCATTTGGTGTAGACTCGGAATGTTTCGTATTGATCATTCGATCACTTTAAAATTGCTTTGAAGCTAATAGTTTGTGTGAGACAGCTATTCCCGTCTTCCAAGAATGTTTCAATGATTGAAATTGGAGTTTAGAAGAGTGAACCATTAGTTGGATATACCACAGTATGCGTACTTGTATGTTAACTATTGCAAGTTATTCCAAGTCCGGGAACCATAGTATGCATACCCGTATGCGTAGTGGTTGGTTAGTTGAAGTCCGGGAACTTAGTATGCATACCCGTATGCGTACCGGCGTAAGTTCAAGTCCGGGAATTCAACTGAGTTTGGTGGTGTACGATAGTATGCGTACACGTTCACATACTAGCGAACCCAGACCAAATCCGGCTACTTAGCTATGTGTACCCGTTTGCATACTTGAGTGGGTTATGTTCTAAAATTGGTTTGTTCATGAACTAATACATTTATAAAATATGGAATGCAATCTTTTGCAAACCGTGGCTGTAATGTTCATGAATTGATTCGAGTGAATCAAAATTGATTTTGCTTCAATTGTGTCTTTTATACTTCTATGAGAATATAAACAATTGAACAACTCTATAACTAGTTTCATTTGAGTCATTTGAACTAGTTGTGTTAAGACGAACAAGGTTGATATGAAAGTGTTCATATGGCTAAATTCGGTTAACTATTATTGAGCCAACAAGGTGTACACGTTTAGGTACGGTTACTCATATCTAAATGAAGTCACTTTTCATTTGTGTGTAACAAGCTAAGTTCGATCTAACGGTTGAAAGATATTATCCTGAGTCTAATAAGGTTTTCATCTAATGGTGAATATTGAATGCTTTGTTACCAAGGTAACATTGATTGCAAACCCTGATTTGAAGACTAGGAGAACTCTAGCAACTGGGAAACCTAATCCTCACACCTCATGTGTGATACTAGTTGCGACTAGAGTCGATTCTCCTTTAACCTAGGTTTTTCCTAAAACCATTATAGGTTAACGACTTAAAGACTTCATTGGGATTGTGAAGCCAGACCCAACTATTTTCTCTGTAGTTACGTGTTCTGATCTTGCTTTATTCTATCATATTGAGTACCATCTTCTCTAAGATTTGCTCGAGATTTAATCTCTGATAGGAAATATAAAAAGTAGTCACAAACATATTCGTCTCATCGTTTGTGATTCCACAATATCTTGTTTCGCTACCATACGATTAAGATTATTGTGAGGTGATAGATATTAATAGGCTGTTCTTCGGGAATATAAGTCCGGTGTATCAATTGGTTCCTGTTCACCTTGATTTATCAAAAGACGGAACAAAACTCATAGGTATTTCTGTGGGAGACAGATTTATCTATTCAATAGACTTTTCTGTGTGATACAGATTTGTTTATCAAGTCTTCGACTTTGGGTCGTAACAACTCTTAGTTGTGGGTAAGATCAGCTAAGGGAATCAAGTGCATAGAGTCCTGCTGGGATTCAGAGGCGTAAGGAACGCGACTGTACCTTGATCAGTTTGAGATTGGTTAGGGCTCAACTACATTCCAGTCCGAAGTTAACATGCAGTAGGCTAGTATCTGTAGAGGCTTAATACAATGTGGTGTTCAAATCTGGACTAGGTCCCGGGGTTTTTCTGCATTTGCGGTTTCCTCGTTAACAAAACTTCTGGTGTCTGTGTTATTTATTTTCCGCATTATATTTGTTTATATAATTGAAATATCACAGGCTGTGCGTAGTTCAATCAATTAGATAATCTAACCTTTAGTTGTTGATATAAATTGATTGACACTTGAACATTGGTCTTTGGTACCGTTCAATTTGTTTCTCATAATAATCAGACTCACGGATTCTGTCTATTTGATTTGCTGATTACATTGAGAAACAAAGATACAACTCTTGTGTATATTTCCATTGATTCAGTCTGACTGTCTAGTTGATTCTCTTGGAATTATATTGGAGTTTGTCCATACAAATTTCCTAAACGAAATATTAGGTGTGGTTGTTAGACCCCCGCTTTTTCAAAAAGAACTGTATAGTTAGTGTTGTGCCTTGTCCCCACATAAAGTCAATTATTGTATCGTAAATTCCCTCTTGAAGAGTGAAATTTGGGACACTGGTGGAATTGGTAAGTAGTTGAGACATGATTAGATGTACCTCTCATCTTGATCATAACTTTGGATAATATCTTGAGCCCATGTGGGTGCGGAAATAGCCATCATACACCCATCAACATCATTGTAGTTTTTATAGAGAGTGCATCTACAACCTTGTTGTCTACTTTCTTGTAATTGATCTCATAATCAACACCTAGTAGTTTCATTAGCCAGATCTGTTGAAGTACGGTAGTGATTCTATGCTCTAGGAAAAATTTGATGCTTCGGAGATCCGTTTTGATAATGAAATGATGGCCATGTAAGTAATGTCTCCAACTAGTGACGGCTTGGACAATAGACAACAGTTCATTTTCGTAAGTGGAGTTTCACCACCAACGGACTATCATGTGTTTCTCTCCCCTTTTGGTACTTCATCATGAGAAAGAAATAGTCTTCAATTTCCACTTTTCTAATCGAAGTCGTTCTCGCTACTCATTATTTCTTTATCATTAGCGTCTCTCGCGAAGACTCTCACCGAGCACGTTGTCATGAAAATCGATAGTGCTTGGACGATAGAGTTGCAATTCAAATTTTATAATCACAAATCTTCTCGACAGCCCGGTGGTGGTAATGTCTCGCTTGTTTCTCCTCCCTTTAGAAAGTGATTGACTTCCCGATCAATCATCCCGAGAATAATTCTCTTTATGTTTCTACAATCATTTGTTTGATGCCCATGGCGATGGTGCTAACAAAACTCATGACTTACCTGGTGGTGGTTCCATTCAACATTCCAAGGTGTCTTTGTATATTTTCCATCACAAGTATAGCTTCCCAAATCTTTTCAACGCTAGCATTCAAAGGGGAGGCATCTTAATTTGTTCCCATCTTGTTCTCCTATGACTTCTCCGTAATCTTATTATTGTCAGCATTAGTTGTAATAATTCCTTTCACGTTCAAACTCTTCTGATCATGACTTCCCATAGCTACTCTCCGGGTAAGAGTTCATTTCATTCTCCGTCTTTCTTCTCAGCCATTGTGATTGTATTTTTGATTCTAAAATTTGAATGTATAACAAATGAGAGTATGAGGACCTTCAAACCATTTTAATGCTTCTCCTACTAAGCTTGATGCGAAATATTTGCACAATATGGCATCATGATTCTCCCATTGTAACATACATCTCATATAAGCCTCCGTATCGCACAGGTTGTTCCATCAAAGATGTTGGTTAATGCTGGTAAATTACACTTAGAGGTACTCCTCCCATCTCAGACTTCTAGCGTGAAGGACTTCTTCGCGTCGCGATGGCTTCATCCAGCTTGTCTCCTTCCTCCTTCCCTTCTATTGTTCAAGAATCCTCTCATTTCCTAGTTCTCTTTAAGATTTGTTCATTTGCCTCTTAATTTGTTTCTTTTGGTCTTTTCGCTCTGCTTCTCTCCTTCTTAAGCTCGTGCCTATTTTGACCTTCCCGTTCGTCATTTTTCTCCTCTTCTTTCCCCGCGATGCTCTTCTTCGTTTCTTTCATCAATTCGCACGCCATTATATCGGCTGTCTTCTTCTTGGTTGCCTCTCCGCTCTCATCATCTCGCACCCTCTCATATTCTTCGTTGATATTTCTATTATTACGATTTTGTTCCCTCCTTCTCTCACGGTTTGTCATGGTTATTCGTTTTCGGATTGCTTCTTCCATCTCTTGATTTTCCATTTCTGCTCTCATTCTTTTTCTCTTTGCGAGCTAGTCGCGCTTGTCATTCGTATGTAGTGTCTCTCAATGTCATTCTTCTCTCCCCGCAGAATTATTCCTCCTTCGAGCCGGATCATTCGGCCTTTGGAGTTGCATGTTTTCTTGATTTTCCCTATTTCGCTCATTTTGAAGATTTTCTGACCGAGGAATATAACGATCTTCTATTTCCCCATCTCTCGCCATGCTCCGTATTCGGATTTTGTGTTTCTTCCTCAAGACTTTGACCTAGAACTTGATCTCACTTCTAGATCTCCTTCTTTGCAACCTCATATTTCCATCCTCAGTTCATGATTTTGTCTTGTCAAGTTTGCTCGCTCTTCTCGCTTTCTAATCGCCTCTCTTCGTGTATTGTTTGTCTCAATCTTTCTAATTTGCCATTTCTTCGTTTCGGATTCATTTCTCCATTCATCCCTTGCTCTCTCTTGTCCATTGTTCACCACCGCCGCTCCTCTCTCTCTCGCCTTCGTAATCGGATCTCCAAGTACGCACACTTATCATTTCATCATTTCTTGTTACCGGGGAGATTGATGGCTGGTTTTGGATCTTTCTTTTCAATGAATTCTTGAATATCTTTTTCCAAATCTCTTCTCTATTAATCCAAATTCTTTCCAATTTCTACATCAATCATTTCTTTCGTCCCTCTGCTTCTAGCGCATATGTAGTAGGTGAAATCCCACACTACACCCCTCACTATATTTTCGTTAATTAATCTATTGAAAGTTGCATAATTGAGAATGTTTATTGATTAATTTCATGAGTTCTACCAGAAAAGTAGAATTACACTTTTAGCAAGTAAAACACTCTAAACTTTTCTCTCTCCTAATAACTTGCCTCACAATTCTCAAAAGATCTTCCCACAATGAGACTCACTCGACCCTTTATATAGGGTAATACATAGTGCGGCTAAGCTTATCCTTTATTTCGAATGTCTCGCTAAGTGTCGCTGTACAACTATTCAATCTCGACGACTTCTTAACCTCGCCGAGATCTCACGTCTTCTTTATGTCTACTTTGTCGTTATTCTTTTCGTGATTTATTTTAGCTCTTCTGCACATCGCTCGCAACATCGTTGTTTATACACTAAGTGGACTTTGGATAATATCTTTTGAGCCCAGCCAACTATCCTTTGCCAACTATCCTTTGGGTCTAAGGGCATAATATAAAAGAAAATAGGCTTTCCCTCTTGCATCAACACAACACCGATAATTTGATCAGAAGCACCAGTTTCCAAGAATGAACGGTTTGGAGAAATTAGGCAGGGCTAAGACTGGTGTAGTAGTCATTGCCTGTTTAAGGAGGTGAAATGCGGTGGTAGATTGAGGGGTCCAACTGAAAGCATTTTTTATTAACAAGTCAGGAAATGGCTTGCTGGTATAGCCATATCCTTTTATAAACTTCCTAATACCATGTGAGGCCCAAAAATCCTCTAAGATATTTAATAGTTCTACCATACTGGTTATCTTAGCAAGATCTGTTACCACTCCATCGGCAGTATATATGGCCTAAATATTCTAGTTCAGATTGAGCAAAGCAGCACTTGGTAAATTTAACAAAAAGTTGATGTTGCCTGAGAAGTTGTAGTGTGATATCTAAGTGCTTGACATGTTCCTCCAAATTGGCACTGTACACCAATATATCATCAAAGGACATCAATATGAATTGTCTCAAATATGGCTCAAATATATCATTCATGAGAGCCTGAAAGTTGGCACGAGTATTAGTGAGGCCAAATGGCATGACCTTGAATTCATAGTGGCTATGATATGTTCTAAAAGTTATCTTAGGAATATCAGGGACATGAACTCTGATTTAGTGATAGCCAAATTCGATATCAATTTTGGTACAAAATTGTACTCCATGAAATTCGTCCAAGAGATCATCAATCAAAGGAATAGGAAACTTATCCTTGATTTTGGTATTATTGAGTCTCATATAATCAACATAGAATCTCCATGAAGAATCTTTCCTCTTGACTAAAATAATTTGAGATGCAAATGGGTTATGGCTAGGATGGATAATGCCAGAGGAAAGCATCTCTTTAACTAGATTTTCAACAACGGATTTATGAATGTAAGGGCATTTGTAAGGCCTCATATTTGGTAGTTCAGAATTTGTATTAAGAGGAATGGTGTGCTTTAATAATCTAGGTGGACATAACCTAGAAGGATTAGCAAAAATATCAGTATAAGTGTGTAGAAGTTTAGGAATTTCAGTAGGAATGGATGCTGGTGAGCTAACAACAAGATAGAAAATAACTGACCAGTACACCATGAGTGTGCTCTTGAAGAAGTATGTGACAGCATTGCCACTCATTATTTTAAGTGTGGTCTGTTCATGAGCACCGAAAATGTAATCATTTTTCCTTTGTGTTTGAAAGTTGAATAAAATATCACCTAGATGTCTCAACCAATATGTTCCTAAGATATCATAGCCACTTATAGAAAGTAATATGATATCTCCAGAAAAAAAATTGACCCTGCATAAACCAATCAACCCAGAGCATAACCCAGCACTTATAGTTTTCTCACCATTTTTCGTTATAACCAGCAGTTGTTGTGTATGCTTTATATTATATTTCAAAAAAAGTTAACAAGCGAATTATCCAAAATACTGTGTGTACTTCCTGTATTAACTAGCATAAAAATGGCATGTTTTTTAATGCATCATGGTATCCTAATTATATCATCCCTTGTGTCTCTAGTAAGAGCGTGTAACGAGATTTCCATGTCAGATTCCACTAGGAAACTGGTTCCTCTTCATATATTTATTCTACTAAATGAATGTCATCTTGTATTGTATCCTCTCCCACTAATAAAAATAATTGTTTTATTTTGCACATATGACCATGATAATAAGCCTCATCACAATTATACCAAATACCTTTGTCTTTGCGCACTTTCATTTGTTCAGAGGTGGGTCTTTTAATGGGGATGGTGGGACTAGTTTTTGGAGAAGTAAACTGTGAAAGTTTAGTATGTAGTGGAGGATATTTACTATTGATGTGTTTTGGTGGAAAATTAGCTTGAGGAAAAGGCCTAGAAGAAAAGAAAAAAAATTAGGTGGGTTTTGAGGTTTTGGTTGAATATTGAGTGTATCCTTGCAGAAAAAAAACTTGCATAAGGTTGGTGGGGTGAAACATAAGTACAGAATGTATGATTTATTCCTTCAACCCTCCAATAAAGATCATTACAAAATAAATCTCAGGTAAGCAAGGTAGTTTTCTCAGTAAAAGAGCTTTATAACTCTCAAATTCTTCAAAATACTCATCAACAATAGTAATATGAGATAACTTATTAAAAATGCCCACAATATATTTTCATTAGACGAATTCTCAAACCTACTACATGCTTGCTCAACTAACTCAAACCAAGAAGTAATATACCTAATAGATTGAAGGTTGAGAAGGCATTTATCGGTCTTACCATCAAAATGCATAGCTGCCATGGTGACTTTCTGGGCTTCATCTTTGATATTATGGAGAAAAAAATAAAGATCACATTTCTGAATCCATCCATTGGATTGTCTCCGTCGAACCTTGGAAAATCGAACTTAGGCATCTGTTGATTAGGGTCACGATTTACATATGAAGGATTGAGGATCGATCCTCCTGCGTCATTGTGAGAAAACCCACTTTGATTGAATATGGGATTAGATTCCTGAACTCCACCTGGATCTTCAGGACCTTTATCTTTTCTGATAAAAAATAAATCCAACTGAGATTGAAGGCTATTGTTAGCTAGCAATTGAAGAACAAGACTATTCACCTAGTCACTTAAGGAATTCATCTATAATTGCATAGCATCGATCTGTAATTTTTGCTTAAAATATTTTTCAACTAATTCCTTGCAAGTAAGAGCTCGCATCCCTCCCATGATAAATTAGAACGACTCTTATTTGTATTGGTCTTTGTACAATTCACAACCATATTTGAGAGCTTACACTAAGAACTTAGAACTGCGACTAATATTATTATTGATAATTGTCTCTGAGACAATATGTCTTACAAAATAAATATCACTCAAACCTTAACATCATCTGCCTACTCCACACTCGACACGTGGGGCTTAATCTGACCACATCAGCTACCAGATTTTCCTAGACAACTCGTTCGATTAATACATACCGAAATAGATAAGGGATACCGTTACTAAGGGCACCCTAAATGCAATAACTAACTAATTGAAGGTACATGACAACACCATTAATGTCACTTAGTTCGTAATTATGCATCCTCTTGTTCGGGCCACGCAAATTGATGCAATACTGACCTTTCCCTCGGAATGCATCAAAACGATGCACTCTTGATTTAGCAACGCGAAAACGATGATTCCTCCGCGTCATGAAGCTTTATCGAGTAGGTAACATGGCATAATGATGCATTCGCATCATCATATGCTTTATCGGCTAAGCTTTATATCTTAAATATGCATTTCCCTTTAATACTCCCTGAACTAACACCTCCTCTCTGTATATGTCTTATTGACATTGCCATAAATATATATATTTAGGAGTTGAGTGCCATGTATAACCACCAGCTTCCGCGGCAATGAATTTCAACATGCATTATTATGATGCATATCTACTTCTGGGTCAGTGCCCGAATTTCCAAAATACACCATATCTAGCTCTTCGACAACATCCCATTTGCGTGATGCACCATACTGGTGTAATTTCAGTTAGTAGACAACATGCTATGAATGCGCATCACAAGCTTGAGATGAAGCTTCATCTCATTCCATGACACATCCTACAGTATGTGTTATGCGAAAAATGCGGGTATTACACAATATTATACCATTTAAAATTATCATGGACAAGCTCATCAGTTTAGATTTTCTGAGCACATGTCTCATACCAAGATGCTCAGAGATCGCATAGGAATTCACAAATTATTATGTCATGAGCATTAATAAAGACCTTCGGATCACACGTCCCATATTGCATACCCAGAAATCTCAAATAAGTATACTGCTACCAAGAATATTGATTTAGATCCCTAAGTATATGTCACATACCACATAATGAGAAGCGCCAAAATTATAAAGTACATGTCACATACCATAACACTTAGAAATTCCCAAAGTTCATGGTGGTAAAGCCAAAAATTTGGTAAAGGTCATCGAATAGGACAAAATATTCTTAACATGGTACCATGAGGATCAAACTCTAATGCCTGAGCAGTCGGATGTAAGCCACCGACCCTGATAATCTTCTTGGTTGCAACTGATGTAGTATGAGCTAGCCTGTACTATAATACTATTCCAAGCATGTGGGACTTGAAAAGGAGGGGGTATAACAACCACACCCAATAATTCATTTGGCAATCTGTATGGACTAAACTCCAATATAATTCTAAGAGCACCAACTTAAAAATGAGACTCAATCAAGAAATATATCAAAGAGCTTTATCTCTATTTCTCAATACAATCAGCAAATTGAACATATAGAAATCTGTGAGCCTGATTGATATGAAAAATAACTTGGACGATACCAAAGACCAATGCCCAAGTGTCAATCAAATTATATCCAACAAACAAGGTTGAATTTATCAACTGATTGAACTACGCACAACCTGTGATATTTTAATTATATAAACAAATATAATGCGGAAAAGAAATAACACATACACCAGAGATTTTGTTAACGAGGAAATCAAAAATGTATAAAAACCCTGGGACCTTGTCCAGCTTTGAACACCACAATGTATTAAGCCTCTACATACACTAGCCTACTACAAGTTAACTTCAGACTGGAATGTAGTTGAGCCCTAACCAAGTCTCATACCGATTAAGGTACAGTCGCGTTCCTTACGCCTATAGAACCACGCCGAATTCTGCGCACTTGATTCCCTTAGCTGATCCCACCCACAACTAAGAGTTGCTACGACCCAAAGTCAAAGAATTATAAACAAATCTGTCTCCCACAGATATGTCTATTCTTTATTCAGTTTTTGTTCCATCTTTTGATAAATCAAGATGAACAGGAACCAATTGATAATCTGGTTTTATACTCGCGAAGAACAGCCTAGAAATATCAATCACCTCACAATAACCCAACTGATTAACATAAAAAATTATTACGGAATCACTAGAGTCTGAGACGAATAACAGTTGTGTGATCGCTGTCGTATGCGTCAAAAATAATTTCACTTTCCTAAAGTATATGATAAGAAAGAGTTCGTTTCCACAGAGAGGCAATTGTAGTTATTATGTATTCAATTTCGTAAAGTAACCAATTGGGGGGATTTCTGATTTTTATGTAAGCAATAAAAGTAAATCAAATACAAAGTAAATTAGAGAAAGTAATCAATGAGAGAAAGATATTGGTCAAGGAATTCATCTTCAATCTTAAACATGTGCTTGCATACATGATTAGAATTACAATTTAATCTCTTTATCATCAAAAGCCTAGAGTATCAAGAGAGCAAGATAATCTATTAATTTCCCAAGTTCATCAACACACACATTAGAGCTGCATATGTGAATTCTACCTAAAGAATAACCTAACGCCTTGCGCTAATTAAGTTCAATTCCTAGGAGCATTAAGTTTCAGAAATAGGCTAATCAATGCAATTGTCATACATTGCGCATAACAATTCGGACAATGGTCAAACTCTACATATGATTACAAGAGTGTATCACTACAAACCGTAAACATATTATGCTACTTGTATTCAGGGTTATCGCTCGATGAAAAACCCTAAAATAGCTATGGACAAGGATGCAAGTTCAATTAATTGGCCACTTAACAAACCAAACATCTAATCACAATACATCAATCATGTGATTATTAAAACAGTAGAGATGTGAGCGCTAATCAAGAGAGAAAACTAATACATAACACAAGCACAAGTTGTAGAAATAGGACTACATCCTTAACCAATAATATTAAATTAGCTACTCATAGCTATGGAGTTCATCACAAAAATATTAATTGAATAAAGAGGATGAAACAAAAGCAAACCCTAGTAGCGTAAACAAAAGCGGCTCTCCTCCAGTTCCAAGAATAAAACGTGATAAAAGTTGTAGAAATCTTTCCTTTAAATAGCTCTCTTGTTTCCAAAAATTAGGTCTAATCTTCAAAAGTCCAATAGATAGAAGTCCTCCAAGCCCATGTGTGAGAAAAACCCATGTAGAATTCTGCCAAAAAACTGTCGCCGGAAGACTGGTATTATGGCCGGAAAAGTGACCGGAAAGTAGCTCAGGTGACCGGCAAAGTCCACTCGGTCACCGGTCAAACGGGTCAAATCGGTCAGGTCAACCGAGTCAATTGACTAACTCAGTTAGATCATGAGTCAGAACCGATTTAGCTATTTAGGTGAGCTAACTGGGCTGACTTGGTTGAGTATCCATGGCATAAGCCATTTGCACTGGCCAGAGTTATGCAGCACAATGATTGTGCTTCATAGCTCCATCCAGCCATTATGGCTATTCATCTTATAACTCTGGCCTGCAATCTCAGCTCAAGCTCCTCCATACATCAAAACTACTTCAAACCACCAACAACTGCATCATTTTGCATTTAACCAAAACTGCTGCTTCACAAGGCATTACAACAGAAGTGCACACTAGCTTCTAGGTCTTCTTATCCTCCAACCATGGCATAAATCACAGCCACCGCTCAACCCCTGTATCATTCCTTGCAGCAACTCTGTAATCTCCATCTAACTCATGGCTTCAAAATCTCAAGCCAGCAGCATAATCTTCTTGTTCCAGCTCCAAACACAACTCACAACAAGCACCAGTTCATTTCATGCATTCGAGTTCAACTACATCTCTTGCTTGCACTTCAGCTCATTGCAGTGCCAAACCAAGACCAACAGCCAAATTCACCAACTGAGCTTGAGCTTTGAGCACAAACCACTATGAACCCATCTTCTACAAAGATCGATTTCTTTGAATCTGCATCATCCTCATCTGCTCAAGCTTTAAGCACCAGCACCAGCCTCAATTCACTAACAACAACACCTGAACCTTCAAGCCATCTCCAATTTCTGACAAACTCTAGCAATTCAGACCTTCTCAAGCAGCTAACAAACTCCATGGCTTAACCAGATACACCTGTAATGAACCTGTCCTAACATACATCTATAGAGAACAACCACCATCTTCTTTCATTTGCTATTGCTTGTAACTGCAACTGCAACTCATACCAGAGCCTTTGCCATTTCAGTCCAGCGTAACTCCCATTGATGACAGCAACACCACTTCTAAATCCACAATCCTGTGGCATTCAAACTGCATCATTTCCTTGTACTTTCTGTAGCTTTTCCGTCATTGCAACACCTGACCTTCATCTTCATAGAACAACACAATCTGTCTCAGCTTACCTAGCATTCATCTACACAAATTCACTGGTTCCATATCTCTCACAGACTACCATTTTACCCATATCAGCATCACCAATACCTTCTATAATTGAATCAACATTCATGTTCTTCTTCATAACCCATTCACTTGTTCTAACCCCATTGCCTCCAGAATCACACACACAATGCAGCTTCATCTTGAACTCCACATTGCACACTGCTCTGTGAGCTTATCAGCATCAGCACATCACCTTGTAACAATTCTTGTCATCATTCTTCTCAAGAACAATAGCTCAATCCCATCTGTAGCTCCAGTTGCAACACCAATCGGCATAACCCATTGTCACAGCAACAACCAATCTCAAACCCACAATTATGTCCATCATTCTTCAACTCCACCTCAAGAACAGCAACAACAACATATTTCCTTGAGTCTCTCCCTGTAAATCAACAGCAACAGAAGTCTTCAATTCCCAACAATCATCAAACCCATCTTTTAAGTCTTCTTCTAGCACCAAATTGAAATCTGAATAATACCCATTCTTCCAAATTCGACATCCCTGCAAGATATTCATTCAAAACCCAGAATTCACTTCCTAAATCAAACCCTAACTTCCTTCTTCTTCTCGAAAATTCTTCTTCACTGGTTTACAAACACGAAAAAACCCTCTCAGATTCACGAGATATCTCAATTCGAATCAGTACCATCTTCAGTTTCACGATCTTCTCTGACTTCTCCATTGATTCTTCATTCAACGGCAATAACATCAATTATTAAACTCGAAACCCTCTCTTCTCCTAAATCCATTTTTTCTCTCGGTTGAACAGAAAAGTAGCCATCCCCATTTTATCTTCGATTTGCCCTCTCTCATCAATTCGAGCAACAATAACTCGATTTCCTTCCCAATCTCTCTCAATTTGAAGCTGCCTCCATTTCTGTCTCTGAATTTTTAGATGAAGTGTGTAATAAAACGAGAAACAACGTATCTTCATTTTAGGGTTGTGTACCGAGTGAAGTTTATATTGGCACCCCGCACGTTAGGATAAGGGGCGCCCAGCTGAAACACCAATTCCCTTCAACTGTCGTTCCTACGAGACCGACAGTACAATTTTCATGATTCTTGTTTTGTCAGGTCTAAGGGACTGACAAGCTTCATTAATTTTGCTCGTGACTTTCTCATACAGCGTCGGAATGACCTCGTTCTTTCTCCCGTGAATTCCCTTTTTGCCTTTTCCGCTCCAAATGAATGATTTCATCTTCTTTTGGTCCAAATGACTCCAAAGTACCTAATAACTCAAAAACAAACATAAGATACATAATTTACAAGAAAACTCACAAAGAAAGCATAAACAATAGATAAATATCACGGTGTTTACAACACTTATCAAATTCCCCCACACTTAGACTTTGCTAGTCCTCGAGCAAATCAAACAAAACAAACTCTAAAACATACATACAACTCCGTGTCGTCGAGGCTACGATCACACTTAGCATGTATAACAAGCCTTTGAACCGCTAGGTGTCCCTAGTGGACGAGTTATAGTCTCGTGAGGGTTTACTAGATATATACCCACAAAACCTACTTTTCCAACTTACTAGTTCTCCATAATGATAGCATCCAACGCGCTAAGAAGACATAGAGATTTTGCACACTAGTCATAAGAAGTTATACACATATATGAACACAATCTCATCCTTAAAAGTTGAGAGAGAAATAATCATCCCTTCTCGAAATAAATTCGGGTTTGGAGTGATCAAAAGTCTCGACTCTGCCTCACAAGAAAGGGTTTTATGAAGTTGCTCTCAATAATAAACAGCTTTTTTATGGGTCACACATGTGTCCAGGTAGGAATGAAGAGAGAATCCTGCGACACGTTGAATGGTAGAAAGGCAAAACCCTCCGAATTGTTTTGAAAACCCACATCTTTTATTCATTTTTGAAAACCCTTTTTATGACGATCTCTACGAAAGGAAATCAACCACTTAACGAAGGTGGGAATGTGCTTACTTACCTCGTTATTTGTTCGACGTGCAGCTAGCACCACTCTCACAGCATCCATAGAAACGTCTTCGGTCTTCAACCGGTGTCTTCATCTTCGTCTTCGGTCTTCAACTCTTGATGATAACTCTTGAACTTCGTAGAATCTTGACAATGTAACTCTTTTCCTCTGATTCCTTGTTGCTTGAAACTTCATTGTAGATATTCCTTCTTCCATTGGCTTTATTGAAAGAATACAAAACTAAAAACAAACTATACAAACCCAAAATATGATACAATGAAATTTTCTTGTCTTTTTTTTTTTTTTTTTTTTTTTTTTTTTTTTTTTGAGACAAGAGAAAATAAAATACAAATAAAATAAAAAAATGTAAATACAAAGGCCATGGTGTAAGTACTTTACCGTTCAATTCTTCACAACTTGTATGTCTTGATATCATAAACTTCTCGAACTCCCATCTTGATAATCTTCGCTCTTGTACAATTGTCTTCAACTTGTAAAAATTCTGCTCCTTGTCTTGTTGCTTTACTTGAATCTAAAATCTTCTTATTTCTGTGATGTTGCTTGTAAACCTTGAACGTCTTCAACTTTCCTTCGAATTTGTGATGCTCCTCTTGTTGATGATGATGGTGTTTCTATGGACCTGTTGGTGTAGAGAGAGATAAAGTGGATGGTGCTAACTGCGAATAAGATTACAAGTGGTATGTAAGTTAGCAATTCGATGTCACCATCATGATTGATAAAATAGCACTCAAGAGATCAAAATAGTGCTTCTATTGGTGTGAGGTTGGGCAGCTCACCATGCTGCCCGGAGTTTACGTACGGTGACACACACTCTAAAAGCACAATTTAGACAGGTACAAAGAATTGAAGGTCGGTGCCTCTCATGATGTAACATGGGTAGTCTCCACTATAGGGGACCACAACTCTAATACCGAATTCAGACTGCACCTTGTTTGCCACTGCATGGTTAAATCCAACTTTAACTCTCATACAATTAAGAAACCCGATCATGTTCTCTGTCATCTCTAAGTTAAGTCACTCTTATGAGAATCTCGATGTAATCTTAGCGACATGTATACTATGTGACTCTAAACTAACTACAAGTTGGAGTTTTTTATCCACTATTTTACACAAAAGTTGAAAATTTATGAAAAATTTACAATGCAAATGCTTAACCACTCCCCCACACTTAAACTTTACATTGTCCTCAATGTAATTGAATCGTCCAAAGAAAGTCAAGGTGGGAAATCTTAAATGAAAAGTGACAAAAAAAAAAAGTAAAAACATGACAAGAAAAGAAAATAAAAGATAAGAGATACAAAACCTATGGGTTGCCTCCCATTTAGCTCTTGGTTTAAAGTCGTCAGCCCGACTATCTCCTTGCTTTCTACGACTCCTCCAGAGGGAGTACTTCCACAAAATTAACTCCTTCCACGACATACGAAGAGAAGTTCTCATAATATGGTTTCAACCGGTGCCCATTTACTTTAAGTTCATTTCATGTAGCTAAACTACGAATTTCCACTGCACCATGAGAAAACACATTAGTCACAATAAAAGGTCCAATCCAACGTGACCTTAATTTACCCGGAAATAATTGCAAGCGAGAATTAAACAAAATCACTTTCTGCCCAATGCAAAATTGTTTCTTTGTAATCATATTATCATGAAATGCTTTCGTCTTTTCCTTGTAAATCTGTGAGCTTTCAAATGCATCATTGCGAATTTCTTCTAACTCTTGGAGTTGTAGCTTCCTTTGCCTTCCAGCACCATCCAACTCCATATTGCATTGCTTAATAGCCCAAAACTCTTTATGCTCAATTTCCACGGGTAAGTGACAAGGTTTACCATAAACAAGCCTAAAGGGAGACATCCCAATAGCTGTTTTGTATGCGGTTCTATACGCCCACAAAGCATCATTGAGTCGCATACTCCAATTTTTCCTTGTTGGATTCACCGTCTTCTCTAAAATGGATTTCACCTCTCGGTTGGAAACCTCGGCTTGTCCATTTGTTTGTGGATGGTAAGGTGTTGCAATCCTATGCGACACATTGTACTTCCTTAACAAGGTTTGCAAGAACCTGTTTTTGAAGTGTGAACCTCCATCGCTAATTATAGCCCTTGGAATTCCAAACGTTGCAAATATATTTGCTTGCACAAAATCTGAAACAACTTTAGAATCATTAGTTGGGGTGGCCTTAGCTTCCACCCATTTCGATACATAATCCACAGCAAGCAAGATATAATAATTTCCACTAGAATTGACAAAAGGGCCCATAAAATCAATTCCCCATACATCAAAAACCTCAACAAATTGAATAATAGTTTGTGGCATTTGATTTCGAGCACCTAGATTGCCTGTTCTTTGGCACCTATCACATGTGGTACAAAATGCATGTGCATCCTTAAACAAAGTTGGCCAATAGAAACCACATTCTAGTACCTTGAGAGCGGTTCTCTTACTCTCAAAGTATCCTCCACAAGCATATGAGTGGCAAAAAGACAAGATAGAATTAAATTCTGATTCGGGAACGCACCTTCATATTACTTGGTCACTACAATGTTTCCATAAATATGGATCATCCCATACGTATTGGTTTCCTAACTTCTTAAGTTTTTCCCTCTCAGCACGAGACAAGTTCTTTGGGATTTGTTTAGAAACTAAGTAATTAACAATATCAGCGTACCATGGTTCTCCAAAGGCAATTGAGAATAGTTGCTCATCCGGGAAACTTTCATGCAACGGGATAGTTTCCTTGTCCACGGCAAGATGTCTCAAGTGATCCGCAACGGTGTTCTCAATTCCTTTCTTGTCTTTGATCTCTATATCAAATTCTTGCAAGAGTAAAATCCATCGTATGAGCCTCGGTTTCGCCTCTTTCTTTGTAAGCAAGTACCTAAGTGCTGCATGATCAGAAAACACAACAATTTTTGTACCAATTAGATAAGAGCGAAACTTTTCTAAAGCAAAAATAATGGCTAATAACTCTTTTTCAGTGGTTGTGTAGTTTTGTTGGGCCTCATTTAACGTTCTAGAAGCATAATAAATGGCATGAGGTATCTTCCCCACACGCTGCCCAAGCACCGCACCAACCGCATAGTCACTTGCATCACACATGAGATCAAACGGCTTGCTCCAATCCGGTGGTTTAATGATAGGGGCTGAAATCAAAAGTTCTTTCAAACGATTGAATGCCGCCATACACTTTTCATCAAAGTTAAAAACCACATCTTTTTGCAATAAGTTACAAAGTGGTGATGCTATCTTGGAAAAGTTCTTGATGAATCTACGATAAAAACCTGCATGACCAAGAAAAGAGCGTATCTCCCTCACCGTAGTGGGAGGGGTTAAAGCACGAATAAGGTCTATCTTAGATTTATCGACTTCCAAGCCTTTAGAAGATATTAATTATATGGCCTAAAACTATGCCATGAGTTACCATGAAATGGCACTTCTCCCAATTCAGCACAAAGTTTGTTTCAACACATCGTTCAAGGATTAGAGACAAGTTGTTCAAGCAAAGGTCAAATGAATCACCAAAGACACTAAAATCGTCCATGAACACTTCGATTATGTTTTCAACATATTCTGAGAAGATACTTACCATACACCTTTGGAAGGTAGCTGGAGCATTGCATAAGCCAAAAGGCATCCTTCTATAATCAAAAGTACCGAACGGACAAGTGAAAGTGGTTTTCTCTTGATCCTCCGGCGCTATCACAATCTGATTATAACCTGAATAGCCATCAAGGAAACAATAGTAAGAGTGTCCAGCTAAACGTTCAAGCATTTGATCAATAAATGGTAAAGGAAAGTGATCTTTTCGAGTAGTAGCATTCAATTTTCTATAATCAATACAAACCCTCCAACCGGTTTGCACACGAGTTGGTACAAGTTTGTTCTTACCATTTTCCACCACCGTCACACCTGATTTCTTTGATACTACTTGTACCGGGCTTACCCACTTGCTATCGGATATGGGGTAGATAACACCCACGTCCAAAAGCTTGAGTATCTCCTTTTTCACAACTTCCATCATGGGAGGATTCAAACGACGTTGCGCTTCCCTTGTAGGCTTTGCATCATCCTCTATACGGATCTTGTGCATACAAACGGCAGGGCTTATACCCTTGATATCGGCGATTGTCCATCCTATGGCCGTCTTGTACGTCCTTAGCACCCTTAGAAGTTTTTGCTCCTGTAATTCATTAAGCTCGTTAGAAACAATCACGGGTAAGTCTTCATTGTCACCCAAGTACAAGTACTTTAAGTGACTTGGAAGAGGTTTCAATTCTAACTTTGGAGATTTAACAATAGAAGACACAAGTTTTTCATCACTGCGAGGTAAAGAAGCATATGAAATATTTTTAAGTGCAGATTTTTCCGGTAATGAGTCAAGAGAACCAAGGGTTTCTTTAATCTCATCACCATACTCATAACCATCGTCAATGGGTGTAGTGAGCACGGTTTCCAAAGTATCAACACCATTCAACTCAAACATTTGTTGCGCCAATGTGTCCATCACATCAATGGAGAAACAAGAGTGGACATCACTAGGATATCTCATCGTCTCGAAAATGTTGAAACGTATTATTTCTCCATCAAACTCCATAGTTAGCATTCCCTTGTCAACATCAATAATGGTTTTCGCCGTTTTCATGAAGGGACTCCCAAGTAGCAATGGAAGAAACGAGTCTGGTGAACCTTCATCCATCTCTAACACGCAAAAGTCAGCTGGAAATACTAATTGATTAACCTGCACAAGAACATCCTCAACAATACCCATTGGGTATACATTAGAGTGGTCGGCTAATTGCAATACAATTCCAGCCTTTTTAAGAGGACCCAAGTCAAGTGAATTATACATAGACGCAGGCATAACATTAACGGATGCACCTAAATCCAACATAGCTTTTTTAAATGTGGTGTTACCAATTGTGACTGGAATGTCAAAGCTACCGGGATCCTTGCACTTAAGTGGTAGTTTGTGTTGTAAGATTGCCGAAGCATTCTCCCTCACACTAAGCACTTTATTACCTTTGAGCCTTTGTTTATTGGTACACAATCGTTCAACACCTTTGCATACTTTGGAACTTGCTTGATAGTATCTATGAGTGGTATGCTCACATGGATCTTCTTAAGAATGTCTAAAATCTCCTTTTCTAGTTCCGCCTTCTTGGAATTTGCAAATCTGCGAGGGAAAGGTAAAGGAGGAACATAAGTAGCAACCGGAGTTTTAGAGTTAGAAATAGGTACCTCAGAAGTTTGGGGAGAATCCTCATTTTTCTCCTCCAAAACAGGTTCCTTTGGAGCTTCCTCTTTGCCCGAATCAGTAACTTCGGGTTGCACAAGTTGTGTACCACTTCTCAACATAATTGCATTGACACCCTCTTTTGGGTTGATAGGTTGAGAAGGGAGTTTCCTACCATTTTGTGCCTTCAATTGATTCAACTCAATAGCTATAGAACCAACTTGAGTTTGCAAATCCTTAACCGTACTCTCCGTTCTTTGCATAAAATATTTCAGCAACTCCTCCATATTGGACCCCATATTTTGAGGTTGTTGTTGTTGTTGTTGATGAAATTGTTGTCTCGGCTGGAATTGTTGTTGTTGAGGTTGAAATCCACTCGGATAGTTGAAGGTAGGTTGTTGAACCGCTCCTTGCTTGTTGGCATAGCTAAAATTGGGGTGATCTCTCCATCCCGGATTGTAAGTATTAGAGTAGGGATCATACCGTCTTTGTTGATTTGGAAAGACCGCATTAGCTTGCTCGTATTCATAAGCTTGAGAGGAAATTGGTATCACCGCAGCTGCAACTTGTTGCATCATTGCTGTCATGTTACCCATTTGTTGACGAAGTTCCTCGACCTCGCTCACTTCATTCACTTTTCTAAGAAGCACATCCGAACCACGACTCAAGAACTGTTGGGAGTTTGCTTCCATGTTTTCAATCAACTCTCTATCTTGTGCCATGCTCACTAGTGCACCACCACCCGTAGCGTCAAGAAGATTCTTATCACTTGATTGGAGTCCTTCATAGAAGTATTGGATGATCATAGCGTCACTGAATTGGTGGTGAGGGAAGTGATAGGTGTCTAAAACACCTATGTATTTATCTATTGTTTATGCTTTCTCTGCTAGTTTTCTTGTAAATTATGTATCTTATGTTTGCTTTTGAATATTTAGGTACTTTGGAGTTATTTGGAGCAAAAGAAGAAGAAAGCGTTCATTCGGAGCAAGGAATGCAGAATCGTCGCTGCACAGGCAAGCGCTATTGGAAGCACAATGGAGAAAGAGGAGTTGTCATTCCTTGGCGGCTCGTATCAACTCTTAGGGTGCCTAGAGACATCTGGGAACCCCCTTATCCAATTCACCAGGGGTGGCTGTATCCACTTGCATATTTTTACACGACCCTAAAATTCAGAGAAGCTTTATTTCTCTCTTATCATTAGTAGTTTCACCTGAAACTGAGAACCGAGATGGCGGCTCAGAGAGGAGAGGTTTTGTGTTGAGTAAACCAGAGATATGCTGCTACTGTGAAGAAGTTCAAGGAAGAGGAACTGGTGATGAACAGATGGGAAGTGAAATCGAAAAGTGAAAAATTGAAACACAAAGAATGAAGATTGTGATGGGTTTGAGGATAAATTCATTGTTCTGGTTGTCTTTCAATGGTCAGAACATGGATTTGAAGCTGGGTTCGATTTCAAAGATTAATTAGGTGAATTCACAGAAAAGATGAATTGAAGAAGTTGGGTCTGCTGTGTTTTATTGTTCAGAATTGCAGTTGGAACAAAGGGTATTGTGTTATGGATTTGAAATGAAATTGCAAGCTAGGGTTTTGTGGAGACGCAGATTCGGAGTATTGCTGCCTAATAAAAGATGGGTTTGTCGCGGATTGGTGTCTGCAATGAAGAGATTGAGCTGAGTTATAGCAGCTGGCAAGACAAGGAAGATGATATGGTGGGTCTGTGAGAAGTAGAAATTTCAGGCAAGAGCCGAGCAAAGAATGCAATGGAGGACCGAAATGTAGCTGATACAACTTGGTGTCGAGTTGATTGTGTTGTCACTTCAATAGCAGATGAACAAGAAGGAGCTACAGCTGATGTTAGCTTGGGTATGAATGTATTACAGGTATGAGCTGCAGTGAAGTGGATGCCGAGAAACATTGGGTCTGGTGGTATGACAATGGCTTGAAAGGATGAAGAACAAGACAGAGAAAGCTTGATGTTTGGTGGTGTTGGCTGAAGCCTGGAGTTGATTTGTGAACTGGGTTCGAGCTGCTAAGTCACTCACAACAAGTGTTGCTGCTCATCTAAATTGTGTCTGGAAATTCAGTTGAGAAGAAGGAGAATCTGTGGTTCTGAGTTGACATATTGCAGTGAATGGGTTAGTGCTGTATGAAGTTGAGTTGCAGTGATGGCTGGTCTGTAAGTACTGTGTGAATAGCTTGAGCTCAGATTGAGATGAACTGAGTGATTGAGCTGTGTATGATTGATTGTGACTGAAGATGGCAGAACAGACGAAGCTGCACGGTGGTTAAATTACTGGTGTTGGGAATTGCAGAATAAGCTTGAGCAGCTGGTAACTACAAGAGAAGGCCAAGAAGATGCAATATAGAGAGCTTAGTTGAGCTAAACTTCAGTGCAAGTGATGCTGACTAGGTGGTTATGAAGCTACAAAATAGCTATGGAGAGTGATGTTCCTTTGCAACTGAAATGAAGACAAGACTGACAAGGTTATAGCCTGAGCTGTGAAAGATGCCGCTTTCCAGGGATTGCAGTTGGAGATGAAGCTACAAGATTCAATGGTGGATTTGTTGATGGATTCAGGTTAAGAAGGTGGAGCTGCTCAGATGATTTTGCAGGTGAAGAGCTGGGTGATGTGTGGTTGAATGGAGTTGGGTATAGAATTTGAAGCTGCAAAATGGATGATCTGAGCTGTGTTGCCAAAGCTGGCGTTGCTCTGCGCCGTGCTAATGGGTTTTGTCAGATGCTGAACTATGAAGCTACTGAGTTTGCTGAGCTGTTGCTGATGGGTTGTGCAGGCAGAGCTGGGTTTGAATGAACTGCAGGTTGCAGGTGAACTGGTGGCGGTTATGGACAGATCCGAGCTGACTGCAATATGGAGAGAATCTGATGCTTCAGGGAGGTGATTAAAGCAATTGTAGGTTTTTGAGCTATGGGTGGTTGTTGCAATGCAACTGGTGCAAGTGAAATTGTAGGTATGGATGTATGAAATGCTTGAGATAGTTGCGCAGGAGTTAGTGGTATTTGGTACTGGTGAATTGAAAAGGTTCTGATGCTGCCAAAAGTGAGATAATAGATGTATGTTAGGGCTATGATTGAATGGCTTCTGGTTGTAGTAGCTAGAGCAGCTGAAGTTGCAGGTTGGTGGCAATGGCATAGAAAGTGTGGCAAGACAGGCAGAGAATGAATGAAACTGGGGTACTTTAGGCTTGAGATGCAGAGATGCTGTGTCAGGTGGAATGAAGCATTGACAACAAGAAGTTGCAGTTGGTGTTGTTTTACATGTCCTGGTTTCAGTCGTGTAGGTGATCTTGTAGATAATTGCATGAATCGAGGCCGTTGAAGGCGATGCAATGAATTGAGCTCATTCTTGAGTGATATACTATGCAAGGAAGAGTTTGAACTGATAAATAAAGAAGTGGTGGCAGCTGATGCACTGAGCATACGAGTTGTTTGAATTTGAAATTGCAAGTGGCTGTGACTCTCTGTGTGATGTCAAGAGCAGGATTTCAAGCTGCTATTGAAGTGGTGGAACCCCTGGTGTTGTATCTGAAGCTGCAGGAGAAGGCACAACCATCATAGCTAGATGTGCAATGGCCTTGGCAGAAACAACTTAGACCTGACTCTCTGACTCAGTGATTGACTGAGTTGACTGACCGGCGACCGGTGACTTTTCCGGCGCAATTCCGGCCGGAAACCCAGTTTTCCGGCGAGCATATTTTTTGAGACATATTTTCACATGGGTTTCTCTCACATGGTTCATGGGCTTGGTGGACTTTTTGGTGATGGACTTTGAAGACCTAATTTTGGAAAGTGGGAAGGCTATAAAAAGAAAGGGTTTCTATTCTTTTGAGGCACGTATTCTTCTTGGAGTTTTGCAGAGAGCCGGAGCTAGGGTTTGCTTTCATTTAATATTTTCATCTTCTTTACTTTATTTCCATTATTATTTGATGATGATGAACTCCAATATTATGAGTAACTAAAACTCTCTTTGATTAAGGGCGATTTCGAAGCCCGAAATATGAATCTATATTTGATATGAAAAACTTGTTCTTTTGCATTAATTAATGTTATTGATTGATTTCTACCATGCTATTATTGTTTATGGATTATTTGTTGATTGTTTAAGTTCGAAATTAAATAGTTGATTCATAATCCTATTGCTAGTTTAGATTTTCTTCGACCCGTAATTGTCTAGAGAAGATAAACACAAGTAGTAATATGTGGGTATTGATGATGGGACTTTGTTAAGTACCCATATGTAGAAATCAACACTAGTAGGTGATTCATGCTTTTGAGTTCATCACTAGGAGCAACCTTATCTCACAGAATTTAGAGCACTTGTTCAAGTCAAACCTAGTAAGCGTACCTCTAGGAAACTTGGCAAGTAGGAACTAGTAGTCGAGCGCTTCCGTATCCGGTGAGCTAGGAGATAGTAACGGAATAGTTGAGCGTACTAATTATTCTAGGGTTGTTAGTAACATGATAATGTGAAGAATATAGCTATCTATCAATTTGGTTTGTATTCCGTGGTCTAGAATGAACCTTTAATCAATTACATCTCATATTTGAATACATTTTACAATTTTCAGCATTTCTACAACAAAATCATCTTTGCTAAGAGTATTTGCATAACAACTTGAACTTCATACCTCCCTTGGGACGATCCTACTTACATTATACTACTTGCTAGTTAAAGAGAAGTAGAGAAATTTATTTTTGCGAGATTGACACCTCGTCAAAATTGGCGCTACAACAAAATCATCTTTGCTAAGAGTATTTGCATAACAACTTGAACTTCATACCTCCCTTGGGACGATCCTACTTACATTATACTACTTGCTAGTTAAAGAGAAGTAGAGAAATTTATTTTTGCGAGATTGACACTCGTCAAAAGCGCCATTGCCAAGTTTGGCAAGTCTAGTTGTTATTTTTATTCTTAGTTGTTACTTTTGCTTTTATTTTCAATTTCTATCTACTTATTCAACCTCTTAGAATCTGATTTTCAGGTACTATTTCTTTGGTGAATGCGTGGAGAGGGCAGACCAAGTCCAATTGGTATACGTCTTCGTTCAGGCACTCTACTTAAGGATTTCATTCGAGCAGTCAACACTCCACTTCCTCAAAGTTCTACACCAAGTGAATTCTCGGACTCGGACGAAGAGGAAGGCAACACAATGGGAGGTCGACCACCTGCTCCAAGAACACTCAAGGAGCTCACTTCTCCAAACCTAGATCAGCAGCCTTTATGTATTCAGCTGAATGGAACCATTGAGTTGAAACCACAATTGATTAACTTGCTGCCCAAATTTAGAGGTTTAGCGGGAGAAGATCCTAATCGTCACTTACAACAATTCCATCATGTGGTGACTAGTATGAAGCAAGCAACTGCAGATGCGGATATGGCTATGATGACAGCTTTTCCTTTCTCTCTTTTAGATACTGCAGGAGAGTAGTTCTTTTGCTTACCCGCTGGAAGCATAACCACATGGAATGGGATGAAGAAATTGTTCCTTGAGAAGTATTTTCCAGCATCAAAAGCAAAATTTGTGATTCGCAAAGAGATTTGTGGTATTAGGCAAGTATCGGGAGAGACTCTCCATGAGTATTGGGAGCGCTACAAGAAGCTTTTAGCTAGCTGCCCACACCACCAAATCAGCGATCAACTTGTGATTCAATATTTCTACGAGGGGCTGCTTTCTAATGATAGAAATTTGATCGATGCCGCAAGTGGTGGTGCACTTACCAACAAGACCGTTGCGGAAGCTACAAGTTTGTTGGAGAATATGGCTGCGAACACTCAACAATTCTACACTCGAGATGAATCAGCAGTAAGGAAGGTGAATGAAGTTAGCAATTCTTCACACATGGAACAAAGGATGGGCAACATGGAGAGAATGATGACTCAAATAGCTGCAGCTGTCATACCATCATCATATACCGAAGATGTTGAGCAAGCAAGTGCTATGTACCAAAATCAGCAAAGGCCGAGGTACGATCCGTACTCCAACACATACAATCCAGGTTGGCGTGATCATCCGAATTTCAGCTATGCAAACAAGCAAGCTGCTGCAAATCCTACTTTCAATCAACAAGGAGGATATCAATTCATGCAAAGACCACCACAAGAAACTCAAGGCACGAGTATAGATGACAAGTTGAATCTCATTCTCAACACAATGATGCAAGATAAGCAAAAGTCAGCAATGGAGATGAAGGACATTCGAACACAAATGGGTCAATTAGCTAATGCTGTGAGCAAATTGGAGGCACAAGCAGAGGGAAAACTTCCTTCGCAACCAATAAATCACAAGGAGAATGCCAATGCTATTGAGTTACGAAGTGGAAAGCAAGTAGAGAAACCGGAAACATCACCGGTGTCCCATGAACCTGAGTTAGAGAAAGAAGAGGGTGAAACAACCCCTAAAAAGGCTGACCCGGTAACAAATTCTAACTCTAGAACTCATGTTTCTACTTATGTTACTTCTCCGCCTTTTCCTAGCAGGTTTGCAAAGTCGAACAAGGAGACATTGTACCAAGAGCTTTTGGAAATCTTCAAGAAGATTGAAGTGAACATTCCACTCATTGAGGCGATAAGACAAGTTCCACGTTGGGCAAAGTTCTTGAAGGAATTGTGCACTAACAAGCACAAATTGACCGGTAACGAGGTAATGAGTGTGGGGGAGAATGCTTCGGCATATCTTCAAAAGAAACTCCCACCTAAGTTGAAAGACCCCGGTAGTTTCACCATACCATGTACTATTGGTAAAATCAGGTTTGAACGTGCTATGTTAGATTTAGGAGCATCCATTAATGTTATGCCTGCCTCCGTTTATGAATCATTGAATCTTGGACCTCTTAAGAATACCGGTATTGTTATACAACTTGTCGATAGGTCTAATTCTTACCCGAAAGGGGTTATTGAAGATGTTTTGGTGCAGGTCAATCAACTCATATTTCAAAGCTGATTTCTATGTTCTTGACATGATGGATGAAGATTCACCATCGTCTACTCCCTTGTTGTTGGGTAGACCATTCATGAGAACCGCTAGAACAAAGATTGATGTTTTCAAGGGCGCTTTAACTATGGAATTTGATGACGAAGTCATAAGTTTCAATATCTTTGAGGCTATGAGATATCCTAGTGATGTGCATTCCTGTTTTTCTATTGATGTTATTGATTCTCTAGCTCAAAAAATATTTGAATTAAATGGTGATGATGCGTTAGAAAACACCATAGTGGAAGGTTTAGGTTATGGAAAATACAAAGACATTGAAAGCGAATTGTCTATTTGTGATGAGCTTAAAGAGGCTGTTTTATCTCTTAACTCATTACAAGAAGTTCCACCAAAATATAATATGTCTTATGTTTCTTTGCCGCTTACTAATGAGAAACTTTTACCGTCGATTGTGCAGGCACCTATTCTTGAGTTGAAACCTCTGCCGGATCACCTTAAATACGTGTATTTAGGTGACAAGGAAGAGTTACCGGTGATCATTGCCAGCAACCTTACCAAGGTGCAAGAGGAGAAGCTTGTTCGAGTGCTAAGAGAGTACAAGTCTGCCATTGGGTGGACCATTGCCGATATCAAAGGAATCAGTCCTTCCACATGTATGCACCGAATACTTCTTGAGGAGGGGGCAAAACCAACAAGGGAAGCTCAACGTCGCTTGAACCCTCCGATGATGGAAGTAGTCAAGAAAGAAATCCCTGAAGTTGTTGGATGTGGGGTTATCTATCCCATATCCGATAGCAAATGGGTGAGCCCGGTTCAAGTCGTTCCAAAGAAGTCCGGAATTACGGTGGTGAAAAACGAAGATAATGACTTGGTTCCAACTAGAATTCAGACAGGTTGGAGAGTTTGCATTGACTACCGGAAGCTCAACTCTACCACTCGAAAGGACCATTTTCCCTTACCATTTATTGATCAAATGCTTGAAAGATTGGCTGGACATTCTTATTATTGCTTTCTTGACGGTTTTTCAAAGTTATAACCAGATTGTGATAGCTCCAGAAGATCAAGAAAAGACAACGTTTACTTGCCCTTTTGGCACTTTTGCGTATAGACGCATGCCATTTGGCTTGTGCAATGCACCAGCCACTTTTCAACGTTGTATGGTAAGTATATTCTCAGATTATGTGGAAAGCATCATAGAAGTGTTTATGGATGATTTCAGCGTGTATGGTGATTCTTTTGACAAATGCTTAGATAACCTTGCACTTATTCTTAAACGATGCGTAGAAACTAATCTTGTGCTTAATTGGGAAAAATGTCACTTTATGGTCAATCATGGGATTGTGCTAGGTCATGTTGTATCCTCTAAGGGGTTAGAAGTTGACAAGGCTAAGATAGATTTGATTCGGAACTTACAATACCCCACAAATGTGAGGGAGGTTCGCTCTTTTCTTGGTCATGCAGGTTTTTATAGGAGATTCATCAAGGATTTCTCCAAGATTGCAATGCCCCTGTGTAGACTCTTGCAAAAAGATGTGACCTTTGATTGTGACAAGGAATGCAAGGAAGCTTTCGACACCTTGAAAGAGTTGTTGACTACCGCACCAATCATCAAACCACCGGACTGGAGCAAGCCATTTGAGTTGATGTGCGATGCGAGTGATTATGCCGTTGGAGCCGTGTTGGGACAGCGAGATGGCAAAGTTCCATATGCCATTTATTATGCTTCTAGAACTCTCAACGGAGCACAAATCAACTACTCCACTACTGAAAAGGAGCTTTTGGCCATAGTGTTTGCACTCGAGAAGTTTAGATCTTATTTAGTGGGTACGAAGGTGGTTGTTTTCTCCGACCATGCCGCACTTCGTTACTTGCTCACAAAGAAGGATGCTAAGCCAAGGCTCATAAGGTGGATTCTTCTTCTTCAAGAGTTCAACTTGCAAATCAAGGACAAGAAGGGCAGTGAGAATACTGTAGCGGATCATTTAAGCAGATTGGTTGTGTCCGAAGAAGCGATTCCTTTGCATGATAGCTTCCCGGATGAGCAACTCTTTGCGGTTGGTGGCACAACTCCATGGTACGCTGATATCGTTAACTTCTTGGTGACGGGACAAGTACCTAGTTCCATGTCTACATTCAGAAACACAAGCTCAAGAAGATTGCTAAGCAATATATATGGGATGAACCTTATTTGTGGAAGCATTGCTCCGATCAAATGATCCGCAGCAGTGCGTACTTGAATCCGAGTTCCAATCAATTCTGAATTTTTGTCACTCATATGCTTGTGGTGGCCATTTCGGAGCCAAGAGGACAGCCCTCAAGGTTCTCGAAAGTGGTTTTTATTGGCCTACATTGTTTAAGGATGCATATCTATGTTGTAAGGCTTGTGATAGGTGTCAAAGGACAGGCAACCTTGGTGCTAGAAACCAAATGCCGCAAACACCAATTCTGTTGTTGAGATTTTTGATGTTTGGGGTATCGATTTTATGGGGCCTTTTGTGAATTCCAATGGGAAATTTTTTATACTTCTTGCTGTAGATTATGTTTCTAAGTGGGTGGAAGCTAAAGCCACCCCTACCAATGATTCTCATATTGTTTGTGAGTTTGTGAAGGAACATATCTTTTCTAGGTTTGGAACACCTCGAGTGGTGATTAGTGATGGAGGTTCGCACTTCAAGAGATCCTTTCACGCTCTTCTAAAGAAGTATAACATTTCTCATAAAGTTGGCACACCGTATCATCCACAAACGAGTGGACAAGCTGAAATTTCCAACCGGGAGATTAAGTCCATCTTAGAGAAGACGGTGAATGTTACAAGGAAAGATTGGAGTTATAGACTCAATGACGCTTTGTGGGCGTATAGGACAGCTTATAAGACACCCATCGGTATGTCTCCTTTTAGGCTTGTCTATGGTAAACCTTGCCATCTTCCCGTCGAACTTGAACACAAAGCTTATTGGGCTATCAAGGTATGTAATATGGAATTAGATGCAGCTGGTGAACATAGGAAACTTCAGCTCAATGAGTTAGAAGAGATACGAAATGATGCATATGAAAGTTCACGCATTTATAAAGAAAAGACCAAGGCTTTCCATGATAAAATGATTTCCGAAAGAGTTTTGAAGTAGGGCAGAAAGTTCTTTTATTCCATTCTCGTCTTAAATTGTTTTAGGGTAAACTTAGGTCCAGATGGGTTGGACCATTTGTTGTTACTAATGTGTTTGCGCATGGTGCAGTTGAAATTACTAGTCCCAAAACAGGGCTGATTTCCAAGGTTAACGGCCATCGCTTGAAACCATACTATGAGCAGTTTGTGACGGAGAATCGGGATATGATCACATTGAGTGATCCACTCCCTCCTGGAGGAGTATTGGAGAGCGAACGTCGGGCTGACGACGTTAAACCAAGCGCTAAGTGGGAGGCAACCCACCGGTTTTGTATCTTTCCCTTTATCTTTTTATTTTTAAGCATTTTATCTTTATTTTCTTGTTTTTGCATATCATTTGCGGAATTTTCCACCTTGAACCTTCTTTGGATGATTCAATTTTACATTGAGGACAATGTAGAGTTTAAGTGTGGGGGAGCATTTATATGTTTGTATAGTTTGTTTTATGCGTTTAGTAGTTTTATGTTTTGAAGAAAAAAAAAAATCAGAAAAATAGAAAAACCAAGAAAAAATTGTGCTTTTTGAACTCCGAAATCTAGAAACTTGTGCCTTTAGGATGACACCATTAGTGGATGGAATCATTTTGATTGCAGGAGTTGAGGAACCCATTAATTAACAAGAACGAACATAGCTCAGGAATCACAAATAACATGATAGTCGTTACCATATCTCGGAATATCACCATATCGCATTCTATTTTTATTTTTCCATATTTATCTATTGTTCTCTAAGTGCTTTGGTGGGTCACTAAACATCGACGTGTTATTACTGCTAGGATGAAATAGAGTGATTGAGTTGCTAGAAAAAAAAAGGAGAAGAGACCGACCAATTAGACCAAACGGAATAAGAATGACACTTGGGAATAGCAGTATGTGTGAAACGTAGTCCCTGTCTCCGTCGCCTAAACAAGCGTGGAATGCAGGATCCAAGGCAACTATCACGTACTTGCTGACAAGAAGCATGCGCTTGGATCCAAAAGATCTAATCATGCCGTCTAAAAAAAAAAAAAAAAAAAAAAAGTGAAAAATAAAAAGAAAAAAAAAAGAAAAGAAAAGAAAGTATTATATTTGGTGAATAAAAGTCACTCCTGGTTCCCTTGTATATGCCAGTGAGTTGATGTAGAAATAAGTTTGTTGACCACTGGTTCCCTTGTATATGCCAGTGTGTTAACACTAGAATTGACCAGTAGCTCAATCCAATAGGATGGATAGGTTCATCTTGGCGGTGACCTTCAGACAGATATGGGAAACATCGAACACTTGTGAACATTCGCCAACATCTACATCTATATCCATCTTCTTAATCTTTTCATTGTGATTGTGGTTTGTTAGTTTCCGAGTATTGTGGCTTGTTCGACTATCTAATTAGAGCTTTATTTACTTATATATGAACTGAATTTGCTCAAGGTACCTCCTCCTGTAGTCATTTTGGATTCGTTCATTGATTTGTCACAAATAGACGGAGTTGAAAATATAGGTTTTGTAGGCATACCTCTTGTAAACCTTCACGAGACTAAAACTCGTCCACTAGGGACACCTAGGGGTTCAAAGGCCTGTTATTCATGCTTAGAGTAACCGTAGCCTCGACGAGACGGAGTTGTGTGTATTTTATTGTTTTGTTTGATTTGCTCGAGGACTAGCAAAGTCTAAGTGTGGGGGAATTTGATAGGTGTCTAAAACACCTATGTATTTATCTATTGTTTATGCTTTCTCTGCTAGTTTTCTTGTAAATTATGTATCTTATGTTTGCTTTTGAATATTTAGGTACTTTGGAGTTATTTGGAGCAAAAGAAGAAGAAAGCGTTCATTCGGAGCAAGGAATGCAGAATCGTCGCTGCACAGGCAAGCGCTATTGGAAGCACAATGGAGAAAGAGGAGTTGTCATTCCTTGGCGGCTCGTATCAACTCTTAGGGTGCCTAGAGACATCTGGGAACCCCTTATCCAATTCACCAGGGGTGGCTGTATCCACTTGCATATTTTTACACGACCCTAAAATTCAGAGAAGCTTTATTTCTCTCTTATCATTAGTAGTTCACCTGAAACTGAGAACCGAGATGGCGGCTCAGAGAGGAGAGGTTTTGTGTTGAGTAAACCAGAGATATGCTGCTACTGTGAAGAAGTTCAAGGAAGAGGAACTGGTGATGAACAGATGGGAAGTGAAATCGAAAAGTGAAAAATTGAAACACAAGAATGAAGATTGTGATGGGTTTGAGGATAAATTCATTGTTCGGTTGTCTTTCAATGGTCGAACATGGATTTGAAGTCGGGTTCGATTTCAAAGATTAATTAGGTGAATTCACGAAAAGATGAATTGAAGAAGTTGGGTCTCGCTGTGTTTTATTGTTCAATTGCAGGTTGGAACAAAGGGTATTGTGTTATGGATTTGAAATGAAATTGCAAGCTAGGGTTTTGTGGAGACGCAGATTCGGAGTATTGCTTGCCTAATAAAAGATGGGTTTGTCGCGGATTGGTGTCTCAGATGAAGAGATTGAGCTGAGTTATAGCAGCTGGCAAGACAAGGAAGATGATATGGTGGGTCTGTGAGAAGTAGAAATTTCAGGCAAGAGCCGAGCAAAGAATGCAATGGAGGACCAAAGTGTAGCTGATACAATCTGGTGTCGAGTTGATTGTGTTGTCACTTCAATAGCAGATGAACAAGAAGGAGCTACAGCTGATGTTAGCTTGGGTATGAATGTATTACAGGTATGAGTGCGATGAAGTGGATGCCGAGAAACATTGGGTCTGGTGGTATGACAATGGCTTGAAAGGATGAAGAACAAGACAGAGAAAGCTTGATGTTTGGTGGTGTTGGCTGAAGCCTGGAGTTGATTTGTGAACTGGGTTCGAGCTGCTAAGTCACTCACAACAAGTGTTGCTGCTCATCTAAATTGTGTCTGGAAATTCAGTTGAGAAGAAGGAGAATCTGTGGTTCTGAGTTGACATATTGCAGTGAATGGGTTAGTGCTGTATGAAGTTGAGTTGCAGTGATGGCTGGTCTGTAAGTACTGTGTGAATAGCTTGAGCTCAGATTGAGATGAACTGAGTGATTGAGCTGTGTATGATTGATTGTGATTGAAGATGGCAGAACAGACGAAGCTGCACGGTGGTTAAATTACTGGTGTTGGGAATTGCAGAATAAGCTTGAGCAGCTGGTAACTACAAGAGAAGGCCAAGAAGATGCAATATAGAGAGCTTAGTTGAGCTAAACTTCAGTGCAAGTGATGCTGACTAGGTGGTTATGAAGCTACAAAATAGCTATGGAAAGTGATGTTCCTTTGCAACCGAAATGAAGACAAGACTGACAAGGTTATAGCCTGAGCTGTGAAAGATGCCGCTTTCCAGGGATTGCAGTTGGAGATGAAGCTACAAGATTCAATGGTGGATTTGTTGATGGATTCAGGTTAAGAAGGTGGAGCTGCTCAGATGATTTTGCAGGTGAAGAGCTGGGTGATGTGTGGTTGAATGGAGTTGGGTATAGAATTTGAAGCTGCAAAATGGATGATCTGAGTTGTGTTGCCAAAGCTGGCGTTGCTCTGCGCCGTGCTAATGGGTTTTGTCAGATGCTGAACTATGAAGCTACAGTTCAGTGAGCTGTTGCTGATGGGTTGTGCAGGCAGAGCTGGGTTTGAATGAACTGCAGGTTGCAGGTGAACTGGTGGCGGTTATGGACAGATCTGGAGCTGACCTGCAATATGGAGAGAATCTGATGCTTCAGGGAGGTGATTAAAGCAATTGTAGGTTTTTGAGCTATGGGTGGTTGTTGCAATGCAACTGGTGCAAGTGAAATTGTAGGTATGGATGTATGAAATGCTTGAGATAGTTGCGCAGGAGTTAGTGGTATTTGGTACTGGTGAATTGAAAAGGTTCTGATGCTGCCAAAAGTGAGATAATAGATGTATGTTAGGGCTATGATTGAATGGCTTCTGGTTGTAGTAGCTAGAGCAGCTGAAGCTGCAGGTTGGTGGCAATGGCATAGAAAGTGTGGCAAGACAGGCAGAGAATGAATGAAACTGGGGTACTTTAGGCTTGAGATGCAGAGATGCTGTGTCAGGTGGAATGAAGCATTGACAACAAGAAGTTGCAGTTGGTGTTGTTTTACATGTCTTGGTTTCAGGCTGTGTAGGTGATCTTGTAGATAATTGCAGGAATCTGAGGCCGTTGAAGGCGATGCAATGAATTGAGCTCATTCTTGAGCTGATATACTATGCAAGGAAGAGTTTGAACTGATAAATAAAGAAGTGGTGGCAGCTGATGCACTGAGCATACGAGTTGTTTGAATTTGAAATTGCAAGTGGCTGTGACTCTCTGTGTGATGTCAAGAGCAGGATTTCAAGCTGCTATTGAAGTGGTGGAACCCCTGGTGTTGTATCTGAAGTCTGCGGGAGAAGGCACAACCATCATAGCTAGATGTGCAATGGCCTTGGCAGAAACAACTTAGACTGACTCTCGACTCGGTGATTGACTGGGAGTTGATCGACCGACGACAGGTGACTTTTAAGAGCGCAATTCCGTAGGAAACCCAGTTTTCAAGCGAGCATATTTTTTTGAGACATATTTTCACATGGGTTTCTCTCACATGGTTCATGGGCTTGGTGGACTT
Source organism: Papaver armeniacum (assembly GCA_023531295.1). Taxonomy (NCBI): domain Eukaryota; kingdom Viridiplantae; phylum Streptophyta; class Magnoliopsida; order Ranunculales; family Papaveraceae; genus Papaver; species Papaver armeniacum. The sequence goes on from JAJJWW010009065.1 coordinate 497,078, forward strand.
TTTGGTGATGGACTTTGAAGACCTAATTTTGGAAAGTGGGAAGGCTATAAAAGAAAGGGTTTTATTCTTTTGAGGCACGTATTCTTCTTGGAGTTTTGCAGAGAGCCGGAGCTAGGGTTTGCTTTCATTTAATATTTTCATCTTCTTTACTTTATTTCCATTATTATTTGATGATGATGAACTCCAATATTATGAGTAACTAAAACTCTCTTTGATTAAGGGCGATTCGAAGCCCGAAATATGAATCTATATTTGATATGAAAAACTTGTTCTTTTGCATTAATTAATGTTATTGATTGATTTCTACCATGCTATTATTGTTTATGGATTATTTGTTGATTGTTTAAGTTCGAAATTAAATAGTTGATTCATAATCCTATTGCTAGTTTAGATTTTCTTCGACCCGTAATTGTCTAGAGAAGATAAACACAAGTAGTAATATGTGGGTATTGATGATGGGACTTTGTTAAGTACCCATATGTAGAAATCAACACTAGTAGGTGATTCATGCTTTTGAGTTCATCACTAGGAGCAACCTTATCTCTGAGAATTTAGAGCACTTGTTCAAGTCAAACCTAGTAAGCGTACCTCTAGGAAACTTGGCAAGTAGGAACCGATGAGTCGAGCGCTTCCGTATCCGGTGAGCTAGGAGATAGTAACGGAATAGTTGAGCGTACTAATTATTCTAGGGTTGTTAGTAACATGATAATGTGAAGAATATAGCTATCTATCAATTTGGTTTGTATTAGTGGTCTAGAATGAACCTTTAATCAATTACATCTCATATTTGAATACATTTTACAATTTTCAGCATTTCTACAACAAAAATCATCTTTGCTAAGAGTATTTGCATAACAACTTGAACTTCATACCTCCCTTGGGACGATCCTACTTACATTATACTACTTGCTAGTTAAAGAGAAGTAGAGAAATTTATTTTTGCGAGATTGACACCTCGTCGGGAAGCTTGCCACCAATCTCTTGTATCGTTCCCAACATTTATATAAGGATTCTCCCACATTTTGCTTCATCCCACAAATCTCCTTTCGAATTTGAGTAGCCTTTGATGCAGGAAAATATCTCTCTAAAAAGAGTTTCTTCAGCCCATTCCATGTCGTGACAGTTCCGGAAGGCAAATAGTACAACCAATCCTTAGCATTATCCATCAAAGAGAAACGAAAAACTTTCAACATTGCACCATCCGCCTCAATATCCGCTGGAAGCATGGCCATGAAAATGGTGTGGAAGTCCATAAGATGCTTGTTTGGGTCTTCATTCACCATGCCATGGAACTTTGGTAATTCTCTAAGCAACCCCGGCTTGATCTCAAAAGTAGAGTTTGTTTGAATACACCCTTGTTGTGTATCAAGCCTATGAGAAGCCAAGTCCTTGAGTGAACGATTTGCATCACCCATTGCTTGTTCTTTTTCTTCAAAAGGTGGTTCTTGTTCACCCGGAACCTCTTGTTCTAAAACTTCTTCTTCTTGCTTGAACGTCCCTTCTTCTACTTCCAACTCTTGTTCTTTCGTTGTGTCTTGACTTGGTTGGAGTATTGTGCCTCTTCGAGTAGCTATCCCGCACCTTGGATAATTCCAATCTTTAGAAGCCAGGGATTAGGTACCTGAAAACAATTCTTGCAAACAAGTGAGAAACAAGACAAGAAAACAAAAAGCAAAGATAAAAGCAGAAATTATAAAAAGAAACTAAAAACTTAATAACTAGCCGTATGCCTGCCTCCCCGGCAGCAGCGCCAAAATTTTATCACTGTCGTATGCGTCAAAAATAATTTCACTTTCCTAAAGTATATGATAAGAAAGAGTTTGTTTCCACTGAGAGAAAATTGTAGTTATTATGTATTCAATTTCTTAAAGTAACCAATTGGGGGGGATTTCTGATTTTTATGTAAGCAATAAAAGTAAATCAAAAACAAAGTAAATTAGATAAAGTAATCAATGAGAGAAAGATATTGGTCAAGGAATTCATCTTCAATCTTAAACATGTGCTTGCATACATGATTAGAATTACAATTTAATCTCTTTATCATCAAAAGCCTAGAGTATCAAGAGAGCAAGATAATCTATTAATTTCCCAAGTTCATCAACACACACATTAGATCTGCGTATGTGAATTCTACCTAAAGAATAACCTAACGCCTTGCGCTAATTAAGTTCAATTCCTAGGAGCATTAAGTTTCAGAAATAGGCTAATCAATGCAATTGTCATACATTGCGCATAACAATTCGGACAATGGTCAAACTCTACATATGATTACAAGAGTGTATCACTACAAACCGTAAACATATTATGCTACTTGTATTCAGGGTTATCGCTCGATGAAAAACCCTAAAATAGCTATGGACAAGGATGCAAGTTCAATTAATTGGCCACTTAACAAACCAAACATCTAAGTCCTATCACAATACATCAATCATGTGATTATTAAAACAGTAGAGATGTGAGCGATAATCAAGAGAGAAAACTAATACATAACACAAGCACAAGTTGTAGAAATATGACTACATCCTTAACCAATAATATTAAATTAGCTACTCATAGCTATGGAGTTCATCACAAAAATATTAATTGAATAAAGAGGATGAAACAAAAGCAAACCCTAGTAGCGTAAACAAAAGCGGCTCTCCTCCCGTTCCAAGAATAAAACATGATAAAAGTTGTAGAAATCTTTCCTTTAAATAGCTCTCTTGTTTCCAAAAAATAGGTATAATCTTCAAAAGTCCAATAGATAGAAGTCCTCCAAGCCCATGTGTGAGAAAAAACCCATGTAGAATTATGCCCAAATGCCGCCGGAAGACTGGTATTATGGCCGGAAATTGGCCGGAAAAGTGATCGGAAAGTAGCTCAGGTGACCGGCAAAGTCCACCCGGTCACCGGTCAAACGGGTCAAATCGGTCAGGCCAACCGAGTCAATTGACTAACTCAGTTAGATCACGAGTCAGAACCGAGTCAGCTATTCAGGTGAGCTAACTGGGCTGACTTAGTTGAGTTTCCATGGCATAAGCCATTTGCACTGGCCTGAGTTATGAAGCACAATGATTGTGCTTCATAGCTCCATCCAGCCATGAGGGATATTCATCTTATAACTCTGGCCTGCAATCTCAGCTCAAGCTCCTCCATACATCAAAATTGCTTCAAACCACCAGCAACTGCATCATTTTGCATTTAACCACAACTGCAGCTTCACAAGGCATTACAACAGAAGTGCACACTAGCTTCTAATTCTTCTCATCCTACAACCATGGCATAAATTGCAGCCACCGCTCAACCCCTGTATCATTCCTTGCATCAACTCTGTAATCTCCATCCAATTCATGGCTTCAAAATCTCAAGCCAGCAGCATAACCTTCTTGTTCCAGCTCCAAACACAACTCACAACAAGCACCAGTTCATTCCATGCATTCGAGTTCAACTACATCTCTTGCCTGCACTTCAGCTCATTGCAGTGCCAAACCAAGACCAACAGCCAAATTCACCAACCGAGCTTGAGCTTTGAGCACAAACCACTATGAACCCATCTTCTACAGCACTGATTTCTTTGAATCTGCATCATCCTCATCTGCTCAAGCTTTAAGCACCAGCACCAGCCTCAATTCACTAACAACACTACCTGAACCTTCAAGCTATCTCCAATTTCTGACAAACTCTAGCAATTCAGACCTTCTCAAGCAGCTAACAAACTCCATGGCTTAACCAGATACACCTGTAATGAACCTGTCCTAACGTACATCTATAGAGAACAGCCACCATCTTCTTCCATCTGCTATTGCTTGTAACTGCAACTGCAACTCACACCAGAGCCTTTGCCATTTCAGTCCAGCGCAACTCCCATTGATGACAGCAACACCTCTTCTAAATCCACAATCCTGTGGCATTCAAACTGCATCATTTCCTTGCACTTCTGTAGATTTTCCGTCATCGCAACACCTGACCTTCAACTTCATAGCACAACACAATCTGTCTCTGCTTACCTAGAATTCATCTACACAAATTCACTGGTTCCATGTCTCTCACAGACTACCATTGTACCCATATCAGCATCACCAATACCTTCTGTAATTGAATCAACATTCATGTTCTTCTTCATAACCCATTCACTTGTTCTAACCCCATTGCCTCCAGAATCACACACACTATGCAGCTTCATCTTGAACTCCATATTGCACACTGTTCTGTGAGCTTATCAACATCAGCACATCACCTTGTAACAATTCTTGTCATCATTCTTCTCAAGAACAATAGCTCAATCCCATCTGTAGCTCCAGTTGCAACACCAATCTGCATAACCCATTGTCACAGCAACAACCAATCTCAAACCCACAATTCTGCCCATCATTCTTCAACTCCACCTCAAGAACAGCAACAACAACATATTTCCTTGAGTCTCTCCCTGTAAATCAACAGCAACAGAAGTCTTCAATTCCCAACAATCATCAAACCCATCTTTTAAGTCTTCTCTAGCACCAAATCGAAATCTGAATAATACCCATTCTTCCAAATTCGACATCCCAGCAAGATATTCATTCAAAACCCAGAATTCACTTCCTAAATCAAACCCTAACTTCCTTCTTCTTCTCGAATGTAGTTGCAGGAAATCCTACACTACACCCCTCACTAGAATATACACAATTAAGTCATTTTAAGATGAATGGTTATGATTTCTCTTGATTGAATACTTGAATCTTTACAATATGAAATAGAAATGAGTTATAGAACTACAATCACTCTAAAACTTTCTCTCTCCTAATGACTTGCTTAACAATTCAAAAAGAACTCTCTCCTACAACAGACTTACTCAACCCTTTATATAGGGTAGTACACAGTGGATGACAGCTAAGCTGTACTTTATTTTCGGGAATGACTTGCGAAATATCGCAAGTGTACATGTATTAATTCTCGCGACACTCCTGAATTTCACTGAGTCTTCACATCTTTCTCATGTTCTGGCTGTCGTCATTCATTGCGTCATTTATATTATTCTTCTGCGACGCCCTCGCAATGCGGTTGTTGATTGATCTCATGAGGTATTAATGTCGCGATATTCTGATCCTACATCTTGCCTCTTCTCATGTCTTCTCTGCGAAGGAGAGAATGTCATGAGAACCAATATTTTGACGTGATCGCAATCGTTTATTTTCTATCAATTTTCTGCCGACAAGATTCCGTGAATTTAGGAATGACTGTCTACATGTATCTAAAACTTCCCTTTTTACCGGTACATTTAATGTTATCCGGTTACTCTTTTCTCGTCTATTTAAAGGAGGATTCCTTGTGAAAGCATTTCTTTTCTTTTACTTCGTCTTCTTCATCGTCTTATTCATCGTCTGCAACTATTTTCTGCTGCTTTTCTTCATCATCTTCTTCATCGTTTTTCTGCTACTATTTTTCTGCTTCTGTTTCTATGGCATCAAGGTTTGTTAATTTTGTTGAATTTGATCATTTTGTGACTCTTATTTAAGTTGTTTTGTTTTGATATTGTTCTTCTTTTAATGTCTCCTCTACCATTTTTGTTTTAGCAAGAACAAATCTAGCACCAAGTTCACCGTTGTGAATCCTAATATCTCCCTGGGTTCGCAACCGAAATCCACTGCCTCTAAAAGAAAGCCTACGAGTAACAAGGTATTTAAGAAACATTTATTTCTTTAATAACAATATTGTTGCCTCTGTTTCTTATTTAGCTTGTAAGTCGCAGGATGACAAAAATGCTGATAAGTCCCCCAAGAAGCCTCGCCATTCTAAACCTGTTGCGCCTTCTGTTACTTTTCCTACATTCAAACTTACAAATCCTACTGCGAAATCTTCGCAAGATATCCCTACTGTTTCTTCCAAAGATAATACTTCTATGCCTGAATTTCTCATAGATCAACTCCCTCATAACAGTCCCATTGCGAATGAGCCTATTTCTTCTTCCATTGTTAATGCCTCTACCATTCCTCCAGTCATTAACCTTCACGAGATTTCTTCTTCTCATGATATTCCTTTAACAAAAGATGATTCATCTCTTCCTTCTTCTATCACCGTTACTTCCTTTTCTGAGCAAATCCCTCTTACTAAAGAAAATTTAGAAGGAATAGATGTGGCCTTCAAAGTCCTATCAGATATTGTGAACAATGCTAAGAAGACTTCTGTCGACCCTATCAAGTCTGACATTTGCGAGATTTTGAGCAAACACCTTGGCCCTGATAGAGTTTCGCAAACATCCTTGGAACAAGAAATTAACACTTTGAAGAATGATCTCCAAGCTATGACTGCAAAATGTAATACTCTCCATCTTGAGAATCAAAAACTTCAAAATATTTCGTTGGATCGTGATAATCTTCGCAAGAAGAATGAAGAATTAAAAGGTATACTCTTGCCTCTGTATTGTCCATTTTTTTTTTTTTTTTTTTTTTTTTAAGACTCAAGTCCTTGTTCGCCCTTCAAGCTTTAAACCAGAAACTAAAAATGGAGATATATCAGTTGGAATCTACTGTTGAAGAAGTTCGAGTTGATAGAGATGCTTGGATGGAGCAATATAACCAATTAGATAATCTTCATACATATTCTCGTTGATCAAATAGATAATCTTTCTAAAGAAAATGCTGATTTAGCTCAGAAACAAGACTCATTAAGTAATGAATTATCTCGCCTCTCTTACTCTTTGACTAAAGCTAATTTGGAGTTGGAAACTTTATCAGATGATAATGGAACTCTTTCTCAAGAAAAGCGAACTCTGTTAAACAAGGTGGTGATTTACTCGCAACAATCTGATGTTTGTCAAAAATTATGTAAAGAGAAAGAACAATCTCTTTGCTCGCTGAGAAATCAACTTGAAGAAGTTACTGCCGAGAAGGATAAACTTATTCGGGGGTAGAATAATCTTAAGTGTAAAGGCAAACCAATTCAAGGATCAATGTTCCAAATTAGAAAAGTCCAATTCTTCCCTTGCAAAAGAAAATGCCTTACTTGTTTCCAACGAAAAAAGTTGGCGATCACGTCTGAAAGGTTTAATTGGAGATAATTTTGACAATGCCATGGATCATTTGGAGAATAGTTGTTCGGCTTTAATCCAACATCTTACCTCGCAGAAGGAAGGTAGTCAAAAAGTTGATCGCCTCATCTATTCTTTCTTTATCAAGCCTTCATATTTTTTGTTTGTATGATTCCTTTTTTATTTTTTGTTTTGCGAGTCCGAGAAAAACTTCACTCCTCCGAGATCGCTTTGAAATCCGACTACTCAAAAATTCGCAAAGAGAATGGAATACTCGCTGCTTCTCTTATGCGTTCTCGCGACAGGGCAGAAAGAAAATTCGACTATATGCGTGATTGTAAAGATATAGAGAGTAAAAATCAGCAGAAAGCACTCCTTCGTCAATTTCATCTTAGAGCCGAAGTTCTTGTGAATAATGTTTTACTATCTAAATCTCTTGATCCTGTGTCTGTTGAACCTCTGGAAGTAAGTGATGATGAAGTTCCTATTCCTCCTGATAGCGATTATGATTATAATAGTGGCGAAGAACTCGAAAATGAAGAAACTATCTCTCCCAATAAAACTGTCAATGATGATGTCGCGAATGAAGATGTAGGTGAAGAAGGATCTACTGAAAATATATTAATTAGCGAAAATATAGATAAAATTGCTGAAGAAAACCCAGCATCTCCTTCTGGTGAAAAAGCAACTATTTGAGAAATGATTTTCTCTTGTAATCTTTCTTCTCGTACTGTTGCTTCTTTATGTACTTCAATCATCTTTTTTTGATACTCTTGTATATACTCGTCTGCGTTACTCTTCTTTCTTTTAATAATTGCTATTCCATTAGCTTTATTTATGTTGAAATTCATTGTTGCGACAAGATCGCAAGACGTCTTTACATTTTCATGTACTGACCTATTGATCTTGCCTTATCATTGTTTTTGTGTGGTCTTATGTTGCCTTCCTAGTTAAAGGTCTTATTTTGCCACCCCTCATTTTGCATCAATATGATAGGCCTAAATATTCTTGCGAATATAAAGTCCCATGACATTGACGTCTTGCGACAAAATCGCAGGACGTCCTTACACTTTCATGTAATGACCCATTGATCTTGTCTTATCATTTCTTTAGTATTTTTGCCTCTGCAGGATATTTTGTTTGCGACAATATGACAGGCCTAAGTGTTCTTGTGAACATAAATCCCCATGACATTGCCGTCTTTTGACACTTATCAGCTCCCTAATGGAGGGTGCCGCCCTTATCATCTCCCTGGTTGCCCCTTCAAGGAGGCGTACATCGGCCATACAAGACTAGCTCCTCCCATCCGGTCTTAACAACAACCAGTTGTTTTTGCAGCCTCTTATCCCTTATACCTATAGGGTTTATGGTTACGAGACTGCACCCTAAGTGGAGTTTTCTTCGGGCCGAAAAGCATGTGCCAAGACTTGCCAAGAATGGCCGAGACACTTCAAATGTCCCAGGCACTCTTGGCTCAACCGTGTACCTCGGCGCCTTGAGCATACACTGACTCCTTGGAAGAGACCCTCGGTCGTCCAACCAGGGTATAACCTTATATATATAGTTGGAAATCCAAGGTATCTCCCCCGGATAGGCTTTCATGGGCCCCAAATTTTCATGACTCAGGTTCCAGGGGCGGTGTAACCTTTTCCCCGAGCCATGTCAAGAGATACCCCCTTATATGACGCACTTTAGGTCTTACATTTGCCTCTTACGAAATATTATTCGCGAACTAGGGTGTACGCCATAAAGGTTCGTCCCATTCACTCACTCATTCATTTCTGTCAATTCGTTCAATCATTCATTTTTGGTTATCTCTTGTTAATTCATTTGCGAGATATTCGCACATTCTTTCTTAATTTCGCAATAACTCTGTCGCAGGAACATTTCATTTCATTTCATTCATTTAATATTTCAGAATTTATTCTTTCCTTTCCGTCTTCTATGGGTAATATTTCTTGAGATATAATCTATTCCATGGTCTACCCAATCTCTGGCCCACATCTTTGCCCTCTGGATCCATTAATCTATATGCCCCTGTTCCAACTATCTCCTTGATGATATAAGGTCCGTCCCACTTTTTCGCCAACTTGCCACCACTTTCTCGCAGATATATTGGTGTTTCTCGTAATACCATATCACCTGGTTGAAATTCGCATGTTTTGACACGTTTGTTATATTCTCTGGCCAATCTTCGCTGATAATTCTCCATATGTTGTAGTGCTCTTTCTCTTTTTTCTTCTAATTCATCTAATTTAACCATAATGTTTCCCGCACTAAGATTTTTCTCCCAAGCTTCTTTCTTTGTTGTTGGAATAATAACTTCTGTCGGAAGTACAACTTCAACACCATAGGTTAGACAAAACGGTGACATCCCCGTAGCTTCTCGCCTTGTTGTATTATAAGCCCATACTGCATTATGCACTTGCTCACACCATGCCTTATTATGCCCTTCCAATTTTTTCTTCAATATATCAGCGATTGTTTTATTTGTTGCTTCTGCCTGTCCATTGGCCTGCGGGTATAAAGGAGTTGATTTCCCACATTTTATTTGAAATGCATTAAGCAAGAATTCTATATTTTGTCCCTCAAACTGTTTCCCATTGTCGATACCAACTGTCTTTGGAATTCCAAATCTGCATATTATGTTTTCGAATATGAAAGTAAAAATATCTTTATCGCGAATATGTTGTACCGCTTTTACTTCTGCCCACTTTGTGAAATAATCTGTTGCGACAATCAAATATCTCCTTTGCCCTGTACCTGGTAAAAATGGTCCTACAATGTCTAATCCCCACTTTCCAAAAGGCCATACACTTGTTGAAGAGGTTAATGGTGCACCTGGTGCATGTATTTTCTTTCCGTGCCTTTGACAATCTTCGCAACGTCTTGATATTTGTTTCGCATCTTCATGCATATATGGCCAATAATAGCCTTGCATTTTCGCCTTATGTGCTAAAGATCTTCCGCCACTATGATTGCCAGCATCCCCACTGTGTAGCATTTTTAACACTGCTTCTCCTTCCTTTTGTGTTAAACACCTGAGCGAGGGTCCATTAAAGGATCTTCGGTACAATACCCCGTCTCTTAATTCATAATTTGTTGCACGGCTTTTTAATTTATGCATCTCTAATCTATTTCTTGGTGTTTCTCCTTTCATTAGATAAGCATGAAGTTCTGTCCTCCAATCCTCGCAATGGGATCTTTGTGTTTCATCTTCTATGAGCATTACTTCTACTTCTTCCTCTTCCTCTTTGTTGATTGATGGTGATTGAAGTGTTTGTATTTTTATGCATCTCGCAGATGGATCTGTCATCATACTTGATATAAAAGCAAAAGCATCTGCGAGTCTATTGTCTTTTCTTGATATGTGTCTCCACTTTATTTTTGGTATCTTCACGACAATTCTTCAACAAGCTTTTTGTATTTTTTCAAGGATGCTTCATTTGTAGTATACTCTTCTTTATCTCGCGAATAGCTAATCGAGAATCACTGGTAATTCTTACATTCTCTAACTCCATTTCTATTGCAAATCGCAAAGCATGTATTATAGCTTCATACTCTGTTTCATTGTTAGTAGATGCAAACTCCAATCTGAAAGAGAAAGCCATTTTATAGCCTTCTGGCGAAATTATAATGATCCCAATTCCGTTACCTTCTCCATTTGACGATCCATCTACCAATATTTCCCATCTATTTGGCTCTGTTAATAAATCCCTTGGATTTCCATGTTCTTCTTCTATATCCATCATTTCTTCCACTGCCTCATCTTCTTCCAATGGAAATTCTGCTAAAAAGTCTGCTACAACTTGCGATTTTGGTGAGGATAACACTTCATATTTGAGTTTGCAATGACTTACTTGAGCATTCCACCTTTCAACCCTTCCTGATCTTTTTGAATTTTTCATTACTGACTCAATTGGTACTTTTGTCATTACTTTTACCGTGTGCGCTTCGAAATAGATGTGAAGTTTAAACGTTGCGTAAACTAATGCCAAAATTAATTTTTCAATTTTTGAATAGTTTTTCTCTGCAGCATTGAATGTTTTGCTGATGTAATAGATTGGTTTTTCCAACCCTACGTCCATTCGCAATAATACTGCGCTTAGTGCATGCGAGGTTGTCGCAAGGTAAATTAGTAATTCCTCCCTTCTTCTCGCTTTTTGTAATATTGATATATCCATTAGATGTTCTTTTATTCCTTGCAATGCCTTTTCACATTCATCCGTCCACCTAAATTTCGTTCCCTTTTTAAGTATGTTGAAAAAATGTTTGCACTTATCAGATGATCTCGAGATGAATCTTCCTAGCGAAGCTAATAGTCCATTTAACTTTTGCACATCTTTTCTTTGTTGCTGGTGTTGGCATGTCTCGAATTGCTTGTACCTTCTCCGGATCAACTTGTATTCCTTCTTTTGATACAATGTATCCTAAAAATTTTCCAGATGCCACTCCAAAAGTACATTTTTCTGGATTTACTTTGATGTTGAAATGTCTCATTTGTTCGAAAATTTCCTTCAAATCTCGCACATGATCTTTTGCTTTTTTGCTTTTTATTAACATGTCATCCACGTATACCTCTAGTGTTTTATGTATCCATTGTTCGAACACTTTCTCCACCATCCTTTGATACGTTGCACCGGCATTTCGCAGACCGAATGGCATTTTTGTGTAACAATATAATCCTCTTGGAGCGAAAAAGGCGGTATGTTCTTGGTCTTCTTCAGCGAGAGGAATTTGATTGTATCCCTTATATCCATCAAGGGAGGATATCCTTTCATTTCCTGCTGCTGATTCAACCATCTGCGGAATATCTGGCAAGGGAAAACTATCTTTTGGGCAAGCTTTGTTTAGATCGGTGAAATCTATGCAAATTCTTATTCCTTTTTTCTTTTTTGGAACTACGACCATATTCGCTATCCATTCGGGGTATTTTGCTTGTCTAATAATGCCAGCATCAAGCATCTTCTGCAACTCTTCTTCTATTTGAGGATGATATGCTGTTGCGATTTTTCTAATTCTTTGTTTGAATGGTCTGGCATTTTTATCAATCTCTAATTTATGACATGCTACAGATGGATCTATTCCATGCATCTCATCCATATCCCATGCGAAAATATCTTTATAATCTCGCAACAAATCAACGGTCTTTCTTTCTTCATCTGCCTCCTTTTTAGTCCCAATTTTTAACATCTTGGGTTCTTCTTCAGTTCCAATATTCACTTCCTTTGTTGGTTCTACCGCAATGTAGCTAGCCTTCGGTTCTCCCATGGGTGTCGGTCCTCTTATTTCCTTTGCGAGATCACTCTCTTCACCACATATTCCTTTTCCTTCTTCCACTCTTATCATGTATGTTCTAAATTCTTCTTCCTTTTTTGCTGCTTTTGCCATCTTCTTGCGATCTTTTCGCCTCTTCACCTGTTCTTCATAATGTTTTACTTCGATTCGATGATACATTCTTTCTTTATTGGTATCTCCTCTGATTTCGCCAATTCCACTCGGCATAGGAAATCTGACACATTGATGAAATGTTGATGCTATAGCTTTTATTGCGTGTATCCATGGCCTTCCCAACAGCATGTTATATGGTGATTCCATATCTACTACGCATAACGTCACATTTGTTTCAATTTCTCCCAACAAAATTCGTATTTTTATTTCCCCTTTAGGTTTTGTTATCGATTTGCCGAAACCATAGATATGACATGTTGCGGAAGTCATTTCTTCATCTTTGTACCCAAATTTTTTATATGCATGATAAAACATTATATTCACTGAACTCCATGTATCCACTAAAGTTCTACTTATTGCCCATTCTTCCATTGTTTTTGTTAATTTTCCTTCTTCTTTGCTGGCACTTATCGTAATCACTAGTGGAGATGTGTGATTTAAATTCTCTCCTGACATTTCCGTTGCTGAGAATATAATTCTCTGTTTTTCCCATTCTTTCAAGGGTAGCACCTTCTCTGCTGTTATAATTTTCTTTCCTTCAAAATCTCTTTTATGTATTCTCCCTTTGATACTTTCATGAAATTCATTAACCATTGATTTTGAAATCATATTACATTCCAATTCTTCATTACCCTCTTTGATTCTAATTTTCTTCAATTTATCCATCATACTCTTGATTTTTACCGTTTTAGTGACAATATCCAATCTCTTATCTTCAATCACTCCCTGTTTCTAGCGCCATTATGTAGTTGCAGGAAATCCTACACTACACCCCTCACTAGAATATACACAATTAAGTCATTTTAAGATGAATGATTATGATTTCTCTTGATTGAATACTTGAATCTTTACAATATGAAATAGAAATGAGTTATAGAACTACAATCACTCTAAAACTTTCTCTCTCCTAATGACTTGCTTAACAATTCAAAAAGAACTCTCTCCTACAACAGACTTACTCAACCCTTTATATAGGGTAGTACACAGTGGATGACAGCTAAGTTGTCCTTTATTTTGGGAATGACTTGCGAAATATCGCAAGTGTACATGTATTAATTCTCGCGACACTCCTGAATTTCACTGAGTCTTCACATCTTTCTAATGTTCTGGCTGTCGTCATTCATTGCGTCATTTATATAATTCTTCTGCGACGCCCTCGCAATGCGGTTGTTGATTGATCTCGTGAGGTATTAATGTCGCGATATTCTGATCCTACATCGAAAATTCTTCTTCACTGGTTTACAAACACGAAAACACCCTCTCAGATTCACGAGATATCTCAATTCGAATCAGTACCATCTTCAGTTTCACGATCTTCTCTGACTTCTCCATTGATTCTTCATTCAACGACAACATCATCAATTATTAAACTCGAAACCATCTCTTCTCCTGAATCCAGTTTTTCTCTCGGTTGAACAGAAAAGTAGCCATCCCCATTTTATATTCGATTTGCCCTCTCTCATCAATTCGAGCAACAATAACTCGATTTCCTTCCCAATCTCTCTCAATTTGAAGCTGCCTCCATTTCTGTCTCTGAATTTTTAGATGAAGTGTGTAATAAAACGAGAAACAACGTATCTTCATTTTAGGGCTGTGTACCGAGTGAAGTTTATATTGGCACCCCGCACGTTAGGATAAGGGGCACCCAGCTGAAACACCAATTCCCTTCAACTGTCGTTCCTGCGAGACCGATTGTACAATTTTCATGATTCTTGTTCTGTCAGGTCTAAGGGACTGACAAGCTTCATTAATTTTTCTCGTGACTTTCTCATACAGCGTCGGAATGACCTCGTTCTTTCTCCCGTGAATTCCCTTTTTGCCTTTTCCGCTCCAAATGAATGATTTCATCTTCTTTTGCTCCAAATGACTCCAAAGTACCTAATAACTCAAAAACAAACATAAGATACATAATTTACAAGAAAACTCGCAAAGAAAGCATAAACAATAGATAAATATCATGGTGTTTACAACACCTATCATTGTGATTACTTTTTATATCTTACCTATCAGAGATAAATATCGAGTAAATCTTAGAGAAGATAAAACTCAATATGATAGAACAAGTAAGATCAGAATACGCAACTACAGAGAAAATAGTTGGATCTGGCTTCACGAATCCCAAATGAAGTTTTCAAGTCGTTAACCTAATATGGTTTTGGAAAAACCTAGGTTAAAGGAGAATCGACTCTAGTTTGCAACTAGTACATAGGAAAGTGTCGGGATTAGGTTTTCCAGTTGCTAGAGTTCTCCCTTATATAGTCTTTCAAATCAGGGTTGCTTACAATCAAAGCTAAGATAGCTTAGTAACAAAGCATTCAATATTCACCGTTAGATGAAATTCTGATTTAAGATTCAAGGTATGTCTGCTTAAAAAATAAGCAATTAATCTCCACCGTTTGATGGTCTTATCTTGTTAAGCACAAATGAAAAATACTTATATTTAGATATGGGTAACCATACCTAAACGTGTATATTGAGTTGGCTCAATAACAGTTAACCGAAGTTAGCCATATGAACACTTTTGTCTTAGCCATATTCATCTAACACTTCTAGATCAAATATGATGATTAATCAATCATGAATGATAATCAAATGAATCTAATTGTGTTTCAAATAGAGTTGTTCAATTGTTCACTATCTGATAGAAATATATATGAACAAATTGAATCAAAATCGGATTGATTCGTAATCGTACAAAGTACTTATACAAGAATTAATTCATGAACATTAAGCCACGGTTTGCAAAGTTAATTTGCATTCCTTAAATCATAAATATTTTAGTTCATGAGTATGACTATCATACATAACCAATTTTAGAACTTAACCACTGTGTTCGCAAACTAGCTAAGCGAACAGCAGCTCCGGACCTTGGCCTAGTCAAGCCGTTCGCAAACCCGATTCGCAAACAACCGTCCCGGACCCAACTCAGGTAAACTCATTCGCATACTAGGTACGCAAACAATAATTTCGGACCTTCTCAGGTAAATCCGTTCGCATACTAGGTACGAAAACAAGAGTTCCGAACCTGAATCATAACGAAACAGTTCGCATACTAGGTATGCATACCATGTTGCATTCAACATGGGTAATTATTCTAAACTCTCATTTCAATCATTGAAACATCCTTAGAAGACGACGATGGTAATCTCACACATACCATTAGCTTTACGTAATTTCAAGTGATCGAATGATCAATACAAAACTTCCCAAGATAGAATCAAATGACTGTCTCACTCAAATCATGTAAGATGTTCAAGGTAATTTTCACATGATCATATTTTGACTTAATATTTAGTTTCCAAAAAATAAATTGTTTCCAAATAAACTCGTCAAGAATATGATTAACATAGATAAAGCAAAAAGCTTCCAACACATATTTCGAGAAATAGATAAGCGAGATAAACTCAGCTCGAAATATCAAATGTGTATAATGTAAAAGTCTATATAGCTATACGACTTAGTCTCATTAGAAGATGAAATAGAATAGACTTCTGAGTGATAGATAAGTTTTAGTCTCAACATACCTTTTGTTGATGAAGTTCCTCTAATCACCTGGTTATCTGGTGGGTCTCATATTAAGGGTTAACGAACTCACATTTCTCGACAAATTCTATCTAGATTCGCAAAGTAACTCGCATAGAAATTACAAATTTGCTTCACATGTAACAATTAGATACCATTCCAACTAATTCCTTCACCTTTCAAGGAAAACTTCGTAGTCGCATTATGAACACGCTGACGAGTCCAATACGGACAATCCTTAGTGTTGTTTCATAACATACTTTGAAATCAACTATGGATGACCAAAAAATTCAGCCTACGACATCGTGCTTAGCATCCCGAAACTCCATAATGTACCAGTCTAATATAGTGTAACTCGATTGTAAAGCTTCATTTTTCACCATCCAAATACAAGTAGGTTTTCCTTTTTATACATGCTTTGTGTGATGCCTTAACGTAATTCTAGTGGTAGCTCCATACCTTGTTCAACAAAAAGTACAAGGACAAAAAGACTAATGATAATATATTGTACATGCATCACAATCTCGCAAGCTTTGTCTAGGCATATGGAATCCTTTGGACTTGTAAATATGACATTGCAAGCCTATTTTCAGCTTCCTTACTACGCTTCAATATTGGGCTGGATGAATGCATTGATCTTGCTCAAGCCAAGGGTGCATCATCTAAGCTCAACCTACTTTTGACATGCATAGTCCTTATGATACAAGTGCACCATGCAACCTTCCATAACTTGCAATTTGGTTATCTTTTGTTCTTTGTCATGACCAATTTGCAGTTGGTACGAGCCAATAACGTATAACTTGATTGGAAGTATGAGTATACGGTGAATGGAATTCAACTACCTCATCAAGTATGACAAAATAATCTCTTGTCTCGCACGTCGAGCGTGGATGATATGAGTTACCAAGTACTTTTGTGGCTCCATACGTATCGTTCTTCGTAGCTTAAAGAGATCCAGCATGGACCGTAGTTCATCAAAGGAACTAGCAACTAGAGCTAACTCGTGTTGCAAGGCCAAAATCCTACTTTATATAGGTAAAAGGATTTTCGCAAGGGATGCACCAAACTGTGCATCATTGATGTCAAACAGTTGGCAACTACACAATCTCTTGTTCAGGAATGTAACTTGATGCAACACTGACCTTTCCTTCGGATTGCATCAAAATGATGCATTTTTTCTTTAATAATGCCTAGGCATCATGAAGCTTTATCGAGTAAGAAACATAACATAATAATGCCGCATAAATATGCTTTACCTGCTAGGATTTATAGCTTAAAGATGCATTTCCCCTTGATGAACCTTCAACCAACACCTTCTCCTTAAGTATATCTTACTAATTTCTGCAAATATAAATTTGGGAGTGAGTGCTATGTACCAAGTACCACTTGTTTCCCTAACAAAGAATTTCGAAAACATGCATCATTATGATACTGTTTATGGGTGAAAACTATTCCTGCGGATTTGGTAATTTGGGGTGTGTGGATGAGGAATGAATCTAAACCCTAAACAAATGCACTGCGCGGTGAGTGCTTGTAGATTCGGAAATCAATCTGTGCAAGTCCGGCCTAAACCAAGAAATGGCCGTTCCAGACTTGTTTCGGTCACAAAGTGAAGGAGATGGGGTTGATCTTAGGGAGGGAAGCGAAGAAGGTGTTGAGATTGTGAAGGTGTTGGCTTCCTTATGACTTGTAACAGAAAAGGTGAGCAGGCTTACGATTGATGCAAGCAGGCTCTGGGTGTTTGAATACGTTTTGTATTAACACTTGGTTTCTGTCTCGTCTGGACTTGTGTTGTTTTTCTCCTGTCTCCTATTTTTCTCTCTTGTTTTGGAAAATAGGTAGGAGAATCTATTTATACAAGTCATTTGAGCCTTATTCACTTCTCTCGTGGGAAGTGGAGGAAGTGGAGTGATGGAGTAGTGGAGGTGTGTGTTGGTGTTACACGACCAGTCTTGCCCACTTCTCCTTTCATCTCTAACCGTCCATGACTTCCTGACACGTTCTTGTGATGGCGCGTTGCACGCTGCACGCTGTAAACCGCCAGACCAATACCCCAGTATGTATCCCCCCGGTTTGTGACATGATTGATGTCTCGAGTGTGTGGATCGTGGGATCCACAAAAGGTAGCACGTAATGCTAAATTGAATAACTGGGTTATTCAGGATACTTGTGAAGTATCATGTGTATTTTATGCAGGTACTGCATCCTGGTGTGGTAGAGTGATGGGTGGTGATTACCATGACGCCTCACTGACCAGTTAACTCCTGACCGTGGTTGTATAACCAAGCCGGTGAAGTTGGACGGACGAGATGATCTTTGAGACACTCATCTGCGACCGTTGGTGGAATTAGGGTTTTAGAAGAGGTGCGCAAGCATCCCTCTTCAGACTGGTCGAATCCCAGCTTGGGATATGACTTTGGCCAGGCCGACCGTACATGCGTGTAGACGGCATGACGGTGTAGGCGCCTATACCCATTACCTCACGAAAGTATGATCTGGGCCACTCAATTCGTCCGGTGAAGTTGAGTGGTCGAGATCAATTTGTGACATAAAACCAGTGCCGCAAGAGCCGCGCGTCATGCCCATTTCGGGCGCACGTTCCAAGATGACCAATCTTGGTCGATCTTGGTCGATCTGCCTGCTGTGAAGGTGGTAGGATGGTGTTCACGCCTATACCTGAATATCCCATGAAAACGTGATCTGAGCCATCCAAATCGTCCGGCGAAGTTGAGCGGTCGAGATCATTTTGCGGTTTGGGAGGTGTGACCACGCTAGTTTGGGCGCGCGTCTTGGAATAACCAGGCATGATATGCCTTGGCCGATTGGGTGAGGGGATAGATGGGTCCACGGTGGTCATACTGGTATGACCGGACTTGCTTAATCTAATCTTGGACCCTCCATTCGTGCCGGAGAAGATGGACACTCGTGATGCTCAAAACCCTAATTTTGGGTTTCAAGGCCGTGCGACCATGCTTTATTCGGCGTACGAATTGGGATAACCAACCATGATTGGTCCTGACCGATTGGTCAGGTATGTAGGAGGGCCCACGGTGATTATGTTGATATGCTCGGGCCCTTTGAATCTACATCTACACCCTCCATCTATACCGCGAAGATGGATGGTTGAGACTGTTTTGCGACACATGTAATATGCCGCAAACCCTAATTTAGGGTTTTCCGCCCATACGCTCGGGTTTGGACGTTTTGGCAAGCTAGGCCAATCTCTGGGGAGGCCGACCATGCGGGATCCGCGTTGGTTCGGCAGTGGATATTACATACCTGCTTGGGGGTGATGGAATTGATCTGGGTCATCCAATCATGCTTGTGGAGTTGGATGACCGTGATCATATCCGGACTGATACAGTCAGTCCGGATGCTCAATCGGGCTAGTATAACACACCGAGAAGGGCTCAATCGGGCTAGTATAACACACCGAGAGTCGGCACGTACGGGTATTTCATACATGGTTTCATTATAATGCTTGGAGGTTCGTGTTGCTCTGTAAAGAGCAACACTCGATCGTCATGCCGCACCGATAATGAGTACGAAATACAAGGCTGATTGCGCATTAATTAATAATGCTAGAAATTCACAGGGTATATGGGATTGTTGCTACATGCTCCAACCTGGATGAATTTCATGTATGAATGGGATTGTTGCCACATGCTCCATTCTAGGTGAATTAAGTGTGGGAGTATCCAACACTTATTAATGGATTTATCCTTTACAAGATGTTAGCGCATAATTTTTTGGTTTTTTACAATTTTAACCTTAAATGAAAATCCACCATCAACATTAAGTCCCCTGCCTAGCACGTAATGGTTACACCATTGTGGGGTAGGCATGAGATGGTGACAGTTAAAGACAAAGCTTATGAGACAAAGTTAGATGTTACCGGGATAGACGGGTCATCTGTCCTTGGAGCATGTCACGTTCAAGAGGCGTCCGGGCGAGTATTCCCTAGCATGATGTCGGTCTTGCTCGCTTCGATGGTATTACGCTGTTTCGTTCGTGGGGCTACTGCACCGCTTGATCGAACGTGAGCTTGATGTGCCTGTTTTTGGTTAATCGTGGCTCCGCTGCATCTTGTGTGCTCAAATGTAAATGTGGGTCCTGTAGAAAGCGTTGAAGCAGCTTCTGGAGCAGGCCCGGGAGAGCGTTGAAGTGTTGGAGCTGAAACGCCTTCTTCTTGAGAGAGAGCTTTGATTGGGGAAGGCTGTGTCTGCTTTGACCAATCTGGGGCTAGGATCTAGTGGGACCTCTGCGTGCCTGACTGAATTTCGACCATGTGTTTCGACTGAAAACCGACCCTGCTGCGTGCGCCTGTTTTATTCGAATACCATCCTTGTGACTTTGATCAATACCAGATTTGAAACTTGAGCAATACCGGACTTGTGACTTGATCAATACTGGACTTGAGACTTGATCAACACCAGACTTGAGACTTGATCAACACCGGACTTGAGACTTGAGCAATACCAGACTTGTGACTTGATCAACACTGGACTTGAGACTTGAGCAATACCGGACTTGTGACTTGATCAACACCGGACTTGAAACTTGATCAATAACGGTGTTTGGACACAATACCAGCCTTGTGTACTCCAGCATGAATGTGTGTTCTGTCGTGTGTGACTACACATCTCACGTGTTTTTATACAAGTACTGACTCATGTAT
Source organism: Papaver armeniacum (assembly GCA_023531295.1). NCBI lineage: Eukaryota > Viridiplantae > Streptophyta > Magnoliopsida > Ranunculales > Papaveraceae > Papaver > Papaver armeniacum. The sequence goes on from JAJJWW010009065.1 coordinate 517,714, forward strand.
TTTATTGTAGAATGAAGAAAAGAACTCCTGTTGAGATGTCTTCTGGGTATAATGCTGGTGCCAAGTCAGGAGGTGTTCACAGCTTCAAAGATATGCCGAACATTGATGATGAGTTGTTCACCGCGCCCTTTCAACTATATGAAAATATCCGTTCCACAAGATAACCCTTCTCCTTTTGACTTCAAGATTTTTCATGCTCCGCTGGACCCTCATGAAGGATGGATGAGACATATGTTGAGCAACGAGTACATCAAAGATAACTTGACCAGAGCGCAGATTATTGATGTAGCTTGAGTGTTGAAATGGCTCGAGAGGATGTTAAAGTGGTTTCTGGTGTGAACGTTGAGGTGGATCTTGGAGAGAGTGTTGAAGAAGGATTCTGAAGCGAACGTGGGTCCCGGAGAGAGCGTTGAGGCGACTCTTGAATAGACCATTGAAGCAGCTTCTGCTAGAGGGAGCGTTGAAGTGTTTCCCTCTTCAGTTCGATTTACCCTTGCGGATTCCATGCTTCTTAACTGACCATCTCTCTCATGTTGAAGAATTCCTTGATCGACGGTGAAGGAACTTTATCCGAGCCTCAGTCCCCAAGCGTGGTTTACATGGTTTGTTCGTAGTGGTTGTTGTCGAGCCAGATATGGAATATCTTGGACATTGTTTCATCATTGTGGGAGTCGTGCATGTGGTACTGGAGTTGGAGTTGACGGACGCGCATGATGTTGTATCTCGGTGGTTTTCCTCTTGCTGCTTCAGGGAACTGCTTACAGAAGGTTGAAGGTTGTATCCCCTGTTGGTGAGATATATGCTCCTACAAACATTATGAGGCTCTTCATTACCAGCAGGCCTGGTTCTTTCTATCAGGGCATATGTTGTTGTAGATGAGCGTTCAATAGCTCCAGAGGATGACCAAAAGCGCGGATTCTCCAACATAGCATGATCGACATGTACCACCTGTCGATAAAGTGACTCGCCTGGATCTTGCTTGATATGACGCGTGGACATCTTTATCTTCTTGAGGCTGCTCCCTTGAGGTATCGGCTCCAGTGGAAGATTGCCGTCATAGAGCGTTGATACGTTGCACCGGCATTCTTTAAACCAAATGGCAACATGGTATAATAAAATTTTCCGAGAGGAGTTCGAAAAGATATCTTACTTGCATCATGCTCGTACATCCTTATCTGGTTGTAGCCGCTACATCCATCCATGGATGAGAACATGCCGTGTCCATTTGGTTGCATCTACTAACATGTCGATGTTAGGTAGAGGAGGATCGTTTTTGGAGCAACACTGTTCAAGTCTCTAAAGTCTATGCAAAAGCACTGATCTATCCATTTTCCTCATGTATGAACTACAACCTGTTTAACCGACTTGGATACAGGTATGACATGTAGATGATGGGTGACCAATTTTCATCTAAATCCAGCATTTCTTCATATCTCCAAGCGAATATGTCCTGGTACTCTTTGAGAAGTTCCACGAGCTTCGTGCGTTTATCCGTACACAAGGTTGAGCTGATGGAGATAGGCCTAGGAGATTCCTTAACGATTTCAATCTCATCAGTTGTGGAGTTGGTGCCATCTTGCATCTGTTGTGGAGCATCTAGAACTTGCTCTTGTGGTTCGTTGCTGTTGTAGCATTCCATTGGGTGGAGAGACTGGGTAACAGTCTCCCCTGCTAGTTGATAATGGCAGTGTCGGTATACCGTTTTCCCATTCTGGTCACGACTCGCCACAAAAGTTCGTTCCCTCTTCGTGTAAACGTGAGTCGTGGCTTCACAGGATGGAGAAGAATGCTTCATCAGCAAAGATGCATCGTGGGTACTAGCCTTCAATGATGCAAGCCGGTCTTCTTCCTGAATTGACGCCCACGTGGGGAGTGGGATGCAACGAACTTGTCTGATTCTTTCGGCGGAGCTTCTCCCGTATGTACTGGTTTGGTTTCCCTCGAAGTCCGTCATTGTGGTAGGCTTCCGTACGACCTTTCCTGGGAGAACCTTGGATGTCCTAAGAGTCTTGAGAGTAATCACATTCGAATACGCTCCTGTGTCGATAAGGGCCGTCTTGAACTCTGAATCCTTGATGCGTGTGGTGACATGTAGGGCACGGTTGTGAACTTCCTCTGGTTGATTGCAGCAAAATGTCTCCGTGCGCTGATTCTTCAAGAGGTGTGAAAGTTCGCATAAAATTTCCACTAGAGAAAACGCTTCCCGATCCACCGGCCTCTGGTTCATAGTGAAACTATTGACTTGAGGAGGATCGTTGTGAGGATTAGTCCCCAGTGTAGGAGTCTCCATGACAGGACCGCTCATATCTGATGTCGCTTCTTTGATCAGGTCCATGGAGGTCCGCGCCGCTGAAGTACCTTCTCCGGTGCGTTGAATGCGTTCCTTTTTTGCTCCAGGGGCTGTCACGGCTCTTGTGGAAATCGATCAGTTAATGTCTTAAGAAAAGTGAGTACCTCTTTCTGAGTTGCGTCCATATCCGTTTGAGTCTTATCAAGAACTTTCTGCTTCTCCATCAAGTCTGCAATGGTAATGGGGGATGGTCCTCCTCTCGTCCCTCCGGCTCCTCGTCCTGATGAAGGAGTGGAAGTTGTTGCTCTGGTGACTACCAGAGGTGTTACACTTGATGAGATGCCGGGATTTGCGGCTGCTCTGGCCATGGTAATGGGAGGTGTTGTAATATTACTGCTGAGTGATCGAATTGAACGTTCCCATCCTATGTACTCACGTGTTCCTTGATTGATCTCTCCTTCCTCAAGCATTTCTTCACGGCTTCGACAAGGGTCTTGAGATATAAATCTTACCAGCAGGGATCCGTAAGGCTGCAGGCTCCATTTCTTTATCCGGTAGACGTTGTGGTACCCGGACAAGTCTTTTCCTCTCGTGGAGTTGCCTCGAGTCTTCGTTGTCGGCTGGACCATGTTGTTCGTCTCTCCCGAGTCCCCCTGTGATTACGCGCTCTTTCTGCATCTCCACTTTGGTAAAGGTGTGACTCCGGACTAAGGATCCGGCGTTTCTTGCACTTTGTTTGAGTAGATGCTGCCGACCCTTCTTGTAATTGCTTATTTGTTATATCATTCAAAAGACGGAATGTCCCGCTCTGTCTTCTAGCGATACCGGCTTGATTTGCCAAGATATCCTCTAGCATTCTAGCTACACTTCCCATGATATCTGAACCACCTGTGGTCTCCGAGTGAGGATACATCGCGAGATGAAAACTGAAGAATTGAGAATTCAATTTTTGTAACCGAGAGATCAACCTCCCACTTGTGGTCGCCAATTGTTTATGGGTGAAAACTATTCCTGCGGATTTGGTAATTTGGGGTGTGTGGATGAGGAATGAATCTAAACCCTAAACAAATGCTTTGCGCGGTGAGTGCTTGTAGATTCGGAAATCAATCTGTGCAAGTCCGGCCTAAACCAAGAAATGGCCGTTCCAGACTTGTTTCGGTCACAAAGTGAAGGAGATGGGGTTGATCTTAGGGAGGGAAGCGAAGAAGATGTTGAGATTGTGAAGGTGTTGGCTTGCTTATGACTTGTAACAGAAAGGTGAGCAGGCTTACGATTGATGCAAGCAGGCTCTGGGTGTTTGAATACTTTTTGTATTAACACTTGGTTTCTGTCTCGTCTGGACTTGTGTTGTTTTTCTCATGTATCCTGTTTTTCTCTCTTGTTTTGGAAAATAGGTAGGAGAATCTATTTATACAAGTCATTTGAGCCTTATTCACGTCTCTCGTGGGAAGTGGAGGAAGTGGAGTGATGGAGTAGTGGAGGTGTGTGTTGGTGTTACACGACCAGTCTTGCCCACTTCTCCTGTCATCTCTAACCGTCCATGACTTCCCCGACACGTTCTTGTGATGGCGCGTTGCACGCTGCACGCTGTAAACCGCCAGACCAATACCCCAGTATGTATCCCCCAGTTTGTGACATGATTGATGTCTCGAGTGTATGGATCGTGGGATCCACAAAAGGTAGCACGTAATGCTAAATTGAATAACTGCGTTATTCAGGATACTTGTGAAGTATCATGTGTATTTTATGCAGTGCTTGCATCCCGGTGTGGTAGAGTGATGGGTGGTGATTACCATGACGCCTCACCGACAGTTAACTCCGACCGGGGTTGTATAACCAAGCCGGTGAAGTTGGACGGACGAGATGATCTTTGAGACACTCATCTGCGACCGTTGGTGGAATTAGGGTTTTAGAAGAGGTGCGCAAGCATCCCTCTTCAGCCTGGTTGAATCCCAGCTTGGGATATGACTTTGGCCATGCCGACCGTACATGCGTGTAGACAGCATGACGGGCTAGGTGCCTATACCCATTACCTCACGAAAGTATGATCTGGGCCACTCAAATCGTCCGGTGAAGTTGAGTGGTCGAGATCAATTTGTGACAGAAAACCAGTGCCGCAAGAGCCGCGCGTCATGCCCATTTCGGGCGCACGTTCCAAGATGACCAATCTTGGTCGGTCTTGGTAGATCGGCCTGGTGTGAAGGTGGTAGACTGGTGTTCACGCCTTTAACTGAATATCCCATGAAAACGTGATCTGAGCCATCCAAATCGTCCGGCGAAGTTGAGCGGTCGAGATCAGTTTGCGGTTTGGGAGGTGTGACCACGCTAGTTTGGGAGCGCGTCTTGGAATAACCAGGCATGATATGCCTTGGCCGATTGGGTAAGGGGATAAATGGGTCCACGGTGGTCATCTTTGGTATGACCAGGACCTGCTTAATCTAATCTTGGACCCTCCATTCGTGCCGGAGAAGATGGACACTCGTGATGCTCAAAACCCTAATTTTGGGTTTCAAGGCCGTGCGACCATGCTTTATTCGGCGTACGAATTGGGATAACCAACCATGGTTTGTCCTGACCGATTGGTCAGGTATGTAGGCGGGCCCACGGTGATTGTTTTGATATGCTCTGAGCCCTTTGAATCTACATCTACACCCTCCATCTATACCTGCGAAGATGGATGGTTGAAACTGTTTTGTGACACATGTAATATGCCGCAAACCCTAATTTAGGGTTTTCCGCCCATACGCTCTGGTTTGGACGTTTTGGCAAGCTAGGCCAATCTCTGGGGAGGCCGACCATGCGGGATCCGCGTTGGTTCGGCAGTGGATATTCCATACCGCTTGGGGGTGATGAAATTGATCTGGGTCATCCAATCATGCTTGTGGAGTTGGATGATTGTGATCATATCCAGATCGATACGGTCAGTCCGGATGCTCAATCGGGCTAGTATAACACACCGAGAGGGCTCAATCGGGCTAGTATAACACACCGAGAGTCACTGTACGGGTATTTCGTACATGGTTTCATTATAATGCTTGGAGGTTCGTGTTGCTCTGTAAGAGCAACACTCAGTCGTCATGCCGCACTGATAATGAGTACAGGAAATACAAGGGTGATTGCGCATTAATTAATAATGCTAGAAATTCACAAGGTATATGGGATTGTTGCTACATGCTCCAACCTGGATGAATTTCATGTATTCACAGAATGGGATTGTTGCCACATGCTCCATTCTAGGTGAATTAAGTGAGGGAGTATCCAACACTTATTAATGGCTTTATCCTTTACAAGATGTTAGCGCATAATTTTTTGGTTTTTTACAATTTTAACCTTAAATGAAAATCCACCATCAACAGATACATTTCCAGTTTTGGGCCAATAAACAAATTTCAAAAATACACCATAATGATACATTTTAGCTCTTGGACAATGATGCGTGTCGTAAGTGCAACAAATTAATAAAGATATTTCCCACTAATTAACTGGTAATATAGCGGTAGTAAGAGATCGTTCCCACAGAGAGCTGTGTAATTGATAGGTTATTTGATCAACAAAATAAAGTAAAAGACAAGGGGATTGGTTTAAAGTAAAATGAAAAGAATAACAAATAAAAGAAAGATGATTAAGGAATCATTCGCCGTCACTGGAAAGAAACTTAATAAAAGTACTTGTTTATTTCTTGTAGAATTTCCATTGTCACCAACCGTAGAATAGCAATAAGCTCTACTATCCCCAGAATTCTTGTTGCCACTGGATACGGAAGCGCTCGACTACCAGATTCTATCCATCTGAGCCACCATGAATAAGCTCTCAAGGTGTAACCCAAACGAATGCATTATGTTTTGTGAATTAGGTTGATCCTAGCATCAGATGCATAAGCTCGGTATGCTTACTAGTGTCATCTCTATACACAATTGCTTAACAGAATCCCTCTGTCAGCTTTTGCGATTTACTACTTGTGTATGGAATTGAGTCAATGTAGTACGCCTCGGCCGAGACAGCTGAGTTACTCGCGAGTAACCCGGGTATCGGTCTTTGGCCGATACGATCCTCAAAAACTCGGCCGAGCAGGGTATTCTCTATATACTCGCCGAGTTAGTCGTGACTCGGGCCGAGTTATTCGTGACTCGGACCGAGTTATTCGGCAGACTTCCATTCTTCTTCTGCATATCTTTTTCACCACAAATATCTTGAACACGGTGAAGGAGGACTTAGGCTGGGTTTGGTAATGCTTTTATTTTTCCAAAAGCACTTTCAAAACCTATATATGTCAATAATTTTTGAAATTGGTGTTTGGTAAAAAAAAATCAAAGTGCTTATTATCCAAAGCACTTCCCAGATTCCTCAATTTTTAAAAGCTGGGGAGGAGGAGCTTTTAAAAGCTACAAAAGCATAAGCTGTGGTCCCACCAAAATTTAGTGCTTGATTTATCTTTTTTGTCCCTATTTTATTTTGTAAATGACAAAAATTACCCTTAAATATATATATAATCAATTTTTATTTCTTATATTTTATTCTTTAAATATTCTTATATTTTATTTTCAAACTATTGTATGATACCATTTCATTTAATTTGTCAAAAATAAAAATAAAAACAAATTTTAAATAATTACTTAATTTTAGTTTATTTTTTGTTTGAAAATTATATATATTTAAAATTGGTTAAGTAAAAATAATTTTCTTAACAATCATAATAATAGTAATAATTAGTAAAATTTAAAATTTAATCTATTTATATTTAATAGTAAAAAAATTAATTATTTTTAACCCCAATAAAATTGAATAAAACTATTTTTAAAGATATGTCTGTTTTTGTCATTTGCCACAACAACAATGGTTGAATCTAGTATTTTACCAAACACACTTTGATTGTTTTTTTAATCAGCTTTAACTTTAATTAATATTTTACCAAACGTCTAACTGCTTTTTTCTCACAGCACAGCACATCAACGCACAGCAGAAAAGTGCTTTTACAAAAGCTGCAGCAATACCAAACTAAGCCTTAATCATAGGAAAAAATACTTATGATGGTAGATAAACCTAATTTTTTAGGAAAGGAAGTTACTACCGTAATTAATTTACGCATTTATAACTATTAAATTATGATTTTTACATAGAATAACTGACAGCATTTTAGGATTGAGAATTAAGGAAAGAAACCAACTAAGACTAGAATTTAGGAACGAGAAATAAGGAAGGTATATCAATTATGTGAGCATTATGAGATAAATTAGGAAGCATAAATAAAATGCATATTAATTAGGAAGGAAACTAAAGAAGTCATATTAATTGACCCAGCGAGTAACTCGGCTGGGATCGGGGATCGCTCCCCCACCGAGCCGGGGCCAATCCCCAAGTCGTACTACATTGAATTGAGTGACTATTACACGTATCACCAACCCCAACACTGGCAGAAGAATTACTATCAGGTTAATTCAAATGGCCAATCGAATAACCCAATAGTAATCTTAGACGATAAAAATAATAGAGACAATCGACGAGAAATTAAACTCAAAATAAATTTGTGAAAAGAATTAAAGTTCCATTAATCAGGACTTTGAAATCATCTCTAATCAATAAAAATTCAGCTACACATGGATTTACTAAAACCCACGAAAAATATATGAAATAAGAAGAAGAAAATAACTTGGTTTTCCCCTAAAGGGGTAAACCCTAGATATGAAATAAAGCATTTCCTCTCTATTCTTTTCTGTCTTTTTCCCTCCTGGTTCTGACGTGCTCAAACAATCTCCAAAACCCAGTCAAACCTAGGAGTTCCAAACTCGTCATCAATCACCGAGACAGCATCACTCTCTTCTTCCATCTCAGCAAACCATTCCCTCTTGGCTCCAACTCCATCAGCTTCTCTATATATTCATGTCGAGCTGAACTCCATCGTAACCACAGCTCCAAGTGATCCATTACCGAGCATCATATTCTATCGCTGTCTCATCGCTTCCCCTTCTTTTACTCTAGCTCCAAAACCTTTTTTTAATTCATCGTCAATGGCAGCTCGTTCAGTCCATATATATATATTCATTCTTCGTCTACATTGTCACTGCCACTTTTCCGTTAGTAAACATCGCCGATAATATCTCTTCCATCACCAGCCTCATGTACTATAGCAGCATCAACTCACGAACAACATCATTCCTTCATAACTCGGACACAATCAGTCACCGGAGTTGCAATCATTCGATCCATTTTATTCCTTCTCCATTTTGCTCAGTCTATAAATTCTTCGATAATGGCAGCAAGCCAGAACCATCACCGTGAAAATTGGAGAAGAAGAAATCTCCCTGTTGAGTCGTGTAAGTAGATGATGAGTCGGATAACCGACTTTGCTTTACCGCAAGCGCACGGTGTCAAAAAGAGCACACAATAGCAAGCACGGTTCATTCTCTCAAGGAGTGTGAAAACTACTACTAATCAATATCAAGAACTGACTAACCAAGATTCAATATTTCAGAGATTGTTGTACTAAGAAAATAAATTAATGAGTAAATAAAGCAATTGTATAAAGATTGTAAATCAAGGATGTATTAGGGCTACGGAATCCATTGCAGGCTAAATTTCACTTATGTCTCTCACAAAGATCTATAATTTTACTCATGCACAATTGCAAACCTAGCTATTGATACATGGAAGATATGATGTTTAATATTTATCGACAAGTCGTATCACAAGTTATGTTTGTTCTCAACCTTGAGTAGAAATCCTAAGAACTAATCATACAAGGCATAACTAGTCTAAGAATATTCATAAATCAATTGGTAACAAGGTTCAATGAGAATTTCTATCAACCTAACAATAGACTATACATGGCATAGAATATGAGAAATTGAATAGAAAATAAACCATTGAAGAGAAACTCAAACACATAACATTAAGCTCAAGTTGGTGAAAACCCTTGTTTAAGAACATAAGTGATTTAAACCTACAAGTTCATCTTTCACCCTAAAAATTAGTTTAGCTAGACATGGTTCTGTTCAAAGCCATAGAAAATGATATATGGATTGTCAAACTAAGCATATCAATAACAGAAAAGCCAAGAAAACTAAACCTAGTTTTCTTCCCTGAAAACGGCATGACCACTTCGCATCTCAAACTGGTACTTATATATGTGCTGCGAAGAAATCCAATCTGGACCAAGGAAACAGGTACCCAGTCCCAATGTGACACCAACTTCAGTCTCCAAATTCAGGCTAGTACCGAGTCCACTGTTTGATTTCACTGCGATATTTTCGCAAGCACCAGACCTACGTCTTCCATTCTCTGTCCCTTCAACACCTTCCAAACCAACTACATCACCCTTCTTGTCCTGTAACCAACTGAGCATCACCTCCACTGATAGCTACAGCTCCATGTAATGATAGACACAAATCAGCCAACATACATAACCACTTCGCTACCTGCTACCCCCAATTCAATCACCACCAGCAACCGGCATCAAATTCAGCTCAAATATGACCCATTTAAGGTTCCCAGTAATTTCTTCTTGATCAATTGGGGCATCAAGAGTTGTACATCACAAATCCAGTAGAAACCCAAGCCAGCAAACTCGTCAATCGACTGCAATTCATCTTCTCATTCCGACCGCAGCAACCATATTCTGTCCATCTTGCCACGTAAATTAGCCACCGTTCCCATTCTTTGAACCTCGACCGGCCACCATTAATCACTAACTGCCAAGCACCACTTTCAACTCCCTGAACTTGCTTTGCTGCCAATCCGTCCATCTAAATCTCGCAACCACTGGTAGCTCTACCTGCAATCATCCATGCATGCCATACCGCCCGTTGTTGCTGTCAAATCAACACAAAAGTGGAAAGACCCCATAGCCATTAGCTTTATCACCACCAGCAACTTGAATTCAAGCATCCTCGGGTCCTGATGTTGCTATATTAATCTTGAAATCTCCACCTCGTACGAACTCAGACCTCCGTCATTAGCACCGTAAATAACAGCAAAGATTGGATAAACCCATCACGGCTACCAGCTCTTCTTCTCTTATAGACATCAAATCCACCACCATCTCGAGCTCAAATCAACACCTATTTGACCACCGAACATCACCAGCAACTACACATCTCTCGTAACTGAGCCCTATACAGCCACCACACAAATCTATTTAACCTAATTTTAATCTGCTACCTTGCGAACCCATTCTGTACCTGATTTTTGTCTTGAAACTCCACCTCATGATTTGAATCTGACCAATGTAAAAATCAGCAATACAGTATCGATCCATGAAGACTCCATGTCTGTTTGATAAGAACACCCCTTGGGAAGGAAATGAGAATTTCTTCTCAGTTTTGTAACGAAAAGAATATGCTATGGATGTCTCATAAAGAGCTGTGGTGGTGGTGAGGACACGACCCACTCATTTCTCTCATTTCTAACATGAATGGGTCTTATGGTGCTAGCATACAGTGGCTGCCCATAGTTAACTCTCCCTGATTCTTGGTGCCTTGAGTGAGCATTAGTAGTTTTAGTCGCAAATGCCATTTATCTTTCAATTAAGCCATTTATTTTCCGAGTGAAAGAAACTGCTTATATTTCCGGCAAAAGGCTTGAAACAATATTATTAGCAACTAACGAGACCTAGCCAATGTAAATATGGGCGTAAAAATGTAGCACCTACATGCTTATCAGTAGACGAGGAAGAAGCTGGCAGCCCTTAACAGAAACAGGGTGCACATATTTGTTACCAATAGAAAAATTAATAAGACAACGTTTAGTGACTTTTACCTCGCTTCCTTGGTAAAGACATGATAAAGAATATGGATGTAGGATCAGAATATCGCGACATCAATATTTCGCGAGGTTAATAAAAGACGACGTTGCGAGGGAGTCGCAGGGAAGTAAAGTAAATGACGCAATGAATGACGACAGCCAGAACACGAGTAAGATATGAAAATATGGCGAAATTTAATAGTGTCGCGAGATTACATACTTGAACGTTTGCGATATGTCGCAAGCCATTCCCGAAAATAAAGGACAACTTAGCTGTCATCCACTGTATACTACCCTATATAAAGGGTGGAGTAAGTCTGTTGAGAGAGAGTTCTTTTTGAATTGTTAAGCAAGTCTTTAGGAGAGAGAAAGTTTTAGAGTGATTGTAATTCTTTAACTCATTTCTATTTCATATTGTAAAGATTCAAACATTTAATCAATAAAAAATCATAATCATTCATCTAAAAATGACTTAATTGTGTAAATTCTAGTGAGGGGTGTAGTGTAGGATTTCCTGCAACTACATAATGGCGCTAGAAACAGGGATTGAGTAGAGATCAACCTTGTGAATTGAAAGAATCAGGAGTAACAAGAAAGAAATTTCGCATAATTTTCAACAATTTACTAAAATTGAGAAATGGCTAGAAGAAGGAATGCATCAGAACAACCAACAATTGTAAGAAGAAGCGGGAGATTAGCTGGAGAAAGGAGAAATGAAGTAGGTGAACCATCAAGAATAAACGCAAGAGATAGAGAAGAAGGTCAAATTCAACCACCAATTCAACCAGCACCAAATAGAGTAATAGATTATGATAGGGTGAGTGTGCATACATGGAGATCAGATTCTATGGAAGAAAGAGAAGAAGTGCAACAATTGATAAATAATGGACAAGAGGAGAGAAATCGAGAAGAAATGGGAGAAACAACTCATAGAAATGAAGAAGTCGCAGCATTAGAAGCATTGAGGCAAACAATACATGAAGAAAGGCGATTAGAAGCGGAAGAACGTGCAAATTTGACAAGGCAAAACCATGAGTTAAGAATGGAAAATATGAGGTTGCAGAATAGAAGGTCGAGAAGTAATACCAGGTCAAGATCAGGATCGGTTAGAGATGATATGAGGAGAATATTACCTGTAAAAAATGTTAATGAAGAAAATCTAGAAAGAGAGCCAAATATCGGTGAAGGATCTTTGCGAAAGAAGGGAAGTGGTGTGTATTCCACGTCCCGAGATTTTTGAGAATGACCAAAATGATGGAAATCAAGGAAATAGGCAGCAGAATAGTCCAATTGGTGAAGAAAATCAGGAAGAAGGAAGAAGAATACCGCATGGGAGAGAAACACAGAGGAAACAAAAGGAGATTGAAGATGACATCGAAAAGCATTATATCGAACAAGCGCGTCTAGCTTGCGAAAGAGAAAGATTAAGGGTAGAAATGGAAGAACGGGAATTGGAGGAAGCAATTCGGCAGAACAATCATGACAATCGAGAAAGAAGGCGCGAGCAAAATCGCAACAATGGAAATATCAATGAAGAATATGAAAGAATACAAAGGAGAACTGATAGACAACCAAGAAGAGAAAATGATAGATACAATGGTGTGCGAATTCGTGAACGAGATGAAGGAGAAAGTCGCGAGAGAAAGAAGAGAAGAAAATCTTTGAACAAGAAAATCAAGGTAGACATGAACGCGAAGGAGAGGCGAGCTAAAAAGACCAATAAATTCGAACCACGATGTAAATGAACAAATCTTAAGAGAGTTGGCGAGAGATGAGAGGAATGTTGAACAATAGAAGAGGAGGAGGAAGAAGGCAATTGGATGAGGCCATCGAAGAGGCTGCGAAAACCCCTTTACGCTAGAGGTGTAGTTAGGAGGAATACCCCCAAAGTGCAAGTTACCCGCATTAACCAAACATTCTTGATGGAACAACTTGCGCAATACAACACATCAAAGCGTATGTGAGATGTATGCTACTGTGGGAAAATCATGACGCCATATTGTGCAAATATTTCGCATCAAGTTTAACAGGAGAAGCACTGAAATGGTTTGAGGGTTTACCAAGAAACACAATCACGCCATTCAACCATTTACAAGCTATATTCTTAGGGGCATATATAAGTAACAACTCCTCGCGACTAGGAATTGAAGATGTATTTGGGCTGAAACAAAGAGTTGGCGAAAGTTTAAGACACTTAACTGTGAGATGGAAGACAATGTGTAGCGAGTTGGCTGGATGAGTGGATGAAAGATATCTTATTTTATCATTCATAAACGCTATGTTCGCAACCAATTTGTTATATATTCAAATATTTAGAGTTAAGAATACAATTACAATGACCGAGTTGCGAGAACTTCAGGAGGAATATATTGCTTTAGAGGAAAGGCAAAACGAGATGGAATCATACCCAGTTGCGAATACAAATTCAAACGCTGCGAATGCAAGCTTATTACCCAAGTTGATAAACACAGTGGCGAGCACTTCGCAAGGGCAACAAGAAAAGATAATAGATGATGGACAGCCAAAGATAGTAGCTATGGGAAGCCGTGATCAGGAAGAGTTTGAAAGAGAAAGGAACTACTACAACCGTGGCGGCAATAACAAAATTCAAAGACTTGATCATCCACAAGAAACTTATGGAAGTCGAAGGCAGAATTATCATGGAGGGTAGCGAAGTCACAGAGTAGTGTGGGAGGAAATCAAAATGCCACCATTAAATACTAGTGTTGAAAAAATATGGGAAGCTATACTCTTGATGGAAAACATACCTACGCCATGGAACATGGGGAATGAGCCACCACCAAGTGATAGAAGTCACGAGTTCTGTTCTTACCACCGCTTTCATGGACACTTAACAAATGACTGCAGAAATATAAAAAGAATCATCCTAGAATGATTGACCAAGGAAAAGCTGGGTCATTTTCTAAAAAGTGAAGAGAAGGTTCAGCCATTACCACCACCGCGCGTAAATGCACAGAACAAATTCAGCAAAGGGGAAAGAAACATTCGTAATAGAAGTTGGATCGAAAGCTAAAAATTTGTTTTGCAACTCCATTGTACACTCATACCGAACAATTGAATATTTTCATGATAATGTTCTCAGTAGGGTTTTCGCGAGGGATGCTGATAATAAAGAAGTGATGAACATTGCGAAGACATCGCAGTTAAAATAATGGCAAATGAAGATTATTTCTTTCACCGCAGAAGAGATTCCTGAAGGCAGAGAGACGCATGATAGCCCATTGGTTATAAAATTGGAAATTAATCCAAAACCTGTAGATGGTGAAGACGATGAAGCAGAGAATTCCTGGGCGATCAATAGAATCTTAATTAATACGGGGAGCTCAGTAAATATTCTTTTCTACCATACTTACAAGACTATGGGTGGAAGGATGAAGAATTGATACCTTCGACGTATAAAATATATGGTTTCAATGGCACAGCGAATAAGCCTAAAGGAGAAGTTCATATGAGAATACCCTTGCAAGGATTATCAACTGAAATTTTGTTCTGTGTAGTCGATGTGGACTCCCCTTATAATGCATTGATCGGAAGGCCATGGTTGCACGAAATTCTGGGCGTAGCGTCGACTTATCATCAGTGCATAAAGTTTCATCATCTTAACGGTGTCGGAATTATAAAGGGAGATTGGACGGAAGGACAAAAATGCTATGAGATTGACGTGGAGAGTTGCGAGGAGAGAGCTGCAATAAGAAAGAGCTGGAAGCAAAATACAAAAGATGAACAAAGAAGAAAAAGGTTGATGGTGGATACCATAGATATAAGAGGTGAAGATACATTGCGAAGCAAGTGCATGAAAACAGTTGAAAATTATGATGGAAAGGAATCATTAAGAGATTTTAATGGTGCAGAGGCAGAGAGCAGCAGGAGCAAAAAGTGTAAGAAATGAATAAACAATAATTGAAGAAGAAATACGCGAGAATCTCGCCATCAAGAATGTATGAAAATATGATTGAAGAATTGAAAAACAAAAATGAGTAAATAAAATAAGATTGTGCGATAGCTTCGCAAACAAGATAACAAGAGAAAACCAAAAATGAATGATTGAATGAATTAACAAAAATGAAAGAGTGAGTGAATGGGACGAACCTTTATGGCGTACACCCTAGTTCGCGAATGATATTTCGCAAGAGGCAAATGTAAGACCTAAAGTGCGTCATATAAGGGGTATCTCTTGACATGGCTCGATGAAAAGGTTATACCGCTCCTGGAACCTAAGTCATGGAGATTTGGGGCCCATGAAAACCTATCCAGGAGAGATACCTTGGATTTCCAACTATATATATAAGGTTATACCTGGTTGGACGCCCGAGGGTCTCTTCCAAGGAGTCGGTGTATGCTCAAGGCGCCGGGGTACACGGTTGAGCCAAGAGTGCCTGGGCATTTGAAGTGTCTCGGCCATTCTTGGCAAGTCTTGGCATATGTTTCACTCGGCCCGAAGAAAACTCCACTTAGGGTGCAGTCTCGTAACCATAAACCATATAGGTATAAGGGATAAGAGGCTGCGAAAACAAACTCGGTTGTTGTTAAGACCGGATGGGAGGAGCTAGTCTTGTATGGCCGATGTACGCCTCCTTGAAGGGGCAACCGGGGGAGATGATAAGGGCGGCACCCTCCATTAGGGAGCGATAAGTGTCACAAGACGGCAATGTCATGGGGCTTTATATTCGAAAGAACATTTAGGCTGTCATATTGTCGCAAATGAAATATCCTGCAGAGGCAAAAATACTAAAGAAATGATAAGACAAGATCAATGGGTCATTACATGAAAGTGTAAGGATGTCCTGCGATCTTGTCGCAAGACGTCAATGTCATGGGATTTATATTCGCAAGAATATTTAAACCTGTCATATTGATGCAAAAGGAGGGGTGGCAAAATAAGACCTTTACCTAGGAAGGCAAAATAAGACCACACAAAAACAATGATAAGACAAGATCAATGGGTCATTACATGAAAATGTAAAGACGTCCTGTGATTTTGTCGCAATGATGAACTTCAACGTAAATGATGATAAAATAAACACAAGAAATCGAGTAAGCAAACAAGCTTGCGAGTACGATTATATTTCTTCATTTATCTGTGAAGAGTCATCAACAGCAGTTGCGAAATTAAGAAGTATCATTACTTGAAGATTATCGACTTGATTTATCTCATATGAAAATAAATAACAGAGGCAAGTATGGGAATGATTAGAATAAAAACTTGTTATTTATTTTCATATGATAAATTTACAATGAGAGATTACAAAATGGAAGGTTAAAGGGATAAATATACAAATATCACAAGAAGAGAAAGGAAAATGGAACAATCTAGCAACTTATTCTTCTTTATCAGATTCTTCTTCTTCGCTTACATCACTATCAGAGACATCTGAGCAAAGCATATTATCAGGAATTTCATCAAGAAGACAAGGATATGAAGAAAGAGGAATGTCGTGATCATTGCAAATCTGTTCAATAGTTTGGTTATGAAACGAACAAACATCATTATTGAAATTCGCTACAGTAGTTTGTAGTTGCTTCTTTATCTTAGAATATTTGTCATTGCGAAGAGAGAAGTCTTTTGCAAGTTGCGCTCTCTCAGATTCAAGTTCCTTGATTCTAGTTTGAAATCTCTTCTTGTAGTTGCAGGAAATCCCACACTACACCCCTCACTCGAATTTGTTTAATTAATCCATTTGAAGATGAGTAACAATATATTTTATTAATTGTTTTCTTGAAAGGTTTACAAAGAAATGTAGAACAGAGCTAAAGAAATTACAATCACTCTTAATTTTCTCTCTCCTAATGACTTGCTTCACAATTCAAAAAGAATCCCCCCCTTGCAACAGACTTACTCGACCCTTTATATAGGGTATTACATAGTGGATGATGACTAAGCTTGTCCTTTATTTTCGGGAATCCTTCGCGACGCGTCGCAAGTATGTAAGTGTTAGACTTCGCGACACTCCTAAATCTCGCCAAGTCTTCACACTTTTCTTATGTTAATTTGTCGTCATCGGTGCGTCATTTAAATTATTTCCTTGCGACACCTTCGCAATGTAGTTGTTTATTACTCTCGCGAAGTATTCTTTGTCGCGATATTCTGGTCCTACATCTTGCCTCTTCTCATGTATTCTCTGCGAAGTAGAGAATGTCATGAGAACTAATGTTGAAGAACCAGTTTCGATATGTCGCCACCGTTTAGTTTCCGTTCGTTTTTCTTTTACCGACAAGATTCCGTGAATTTAGGGATGACTGTTTACACGTATCTAAGATTTTTTTTTTTTTTACCGGTTCATCCGGTTACCCTTCTCTCGTCTATTTAAAGAGGAATTCCCTTTGAAAATTCTCTTCTTTTACTTCATCTTCTTTATTGTCTGCAATTTTTCTCTGCCGTTTTCCTTCATTATCTTCCTGCTTTAATTCTTCTGCTACTGTTTCTATGGCATCAAGGTCTGTTGATTTCACCAATTTTGATTACTTCATGATTGATCTCTTTTATTGTAGTCTTGTATTTGAATATTGCTCTTCTTTTAATATTTCTCCCACCATTTTTATTTCAGCCAAGACAAACCCAGCTCCAAATTCACCGTTAAGAACCCTAATATTTCTTCAGGTTCAAAATTGAAATCCTTTGCTTCTAAAAGGCAGTCTGCGAGTGGCAAGGTATTTAAGAAACATTTACTCTTTTAATAACAATATTGTTGCCTCTGTTTCTTATTTAACTTGTAATTCGCAGGATGGCAAAAATGAAGGTAGATCTCCCAAGAGGCATCGCCACTCTAAGCCTGTCGCACCTTCTGTTTCCTTTCCTGGGTTCAAACTTATTTCTTCTCCTGTTGTGCCTTCGCAAAGCGATTCATCTCTTCCAACGATTGCCTCGCAAGAGAAACCAACCCCTTCTCTTCAAGATAATCCATCCTCTCTGCGATATCCTCGTAGGATAAATCAATTCTGAGTTTTACGTGAATGAAATTCTTCAAAATGTACCCCTCTCCACTCTTTCTCTTAATACTTCTCTTTCTCCTTCACTGTTTACAGACTTCTTCAATCTGGCATTCTTATGATCAAGAATGATTGACTTTTCCTTCCTCCTCTTCTGAGTCTATCCCTCTTACCAAAGAAAACTTAGAAGGGATAGATGTAGCTTTTAAAGTTTTATCAGACACCATGAACGATGTCAAGAAAACCTCCACTGATCCTATCAAGTCTTGTGTTTTTGAATCCTTGAATAAATACTTTGGCTCTGACACAGTGTTGCAAACATCTTTGGAGCAAGAAGTTAAGATCTTAAAGAACAATCTTCTCAACATTTCACTGGATTGCGACAATCTTCGCAAAAAGAATGAAGATTTAAAAGGTACATTTTGCCTCTTTTTTTTTTTTTTTTTTTTTTTTTTTTTTGAAGACTCAAGTCCTTGTTCACCCTTCAAGCTTTAAACCAGAAACGAAAAATGGAGATATATCAGTTGGAATCTATTGTTGAAGAAGTTCGAGCTGATAAAGATTCTTGGGTGGAGCAATATAACCAATTAGATAATCTTCATACATATGATGTTGACCAAATAGATAATCTTTCTAAGGAAAATGCTGATTTAGCTCAGAAACACGACTTGTTAAGTAATGACTTATCTCGCCTCTCGTATTCTTTGACTAAAGCTAATTTAGAGTTGGAAACTTTATCAGATGAGAATGGAATTCTTTCTCAAGAGAAGCGAACTTTATTAAACAAGGTGTCAGTTTACTCGCAGATATGATATTTGTCAAAAATTGTGTAAAGAGCAAGAACAATCTCTTCGCTCATTTGAGAAATAATCTTGAAGAAGTTACTATCGAGAAAGATAAACTTATTCAAGGTAGAATAACTTTAAGTGTAAAAGCAAACCAAGTCAAGGATCAATGTTCCCAATTGGAGAAATCCAATTCTTCCCTCGCGAAAGAAAATGCCACACTTATCTCTAACGAGAAAAATCTGCGAGCTCGTTTGAAAGGATTAGTTGGAGATAACTTTGATATCGCCATGGACCAACTGGAAAATAGTTGTTCGGCGTTAACCCAGCACCTTATTTCGCAAAAGGAAGGTAGTCATAACAGTTGGCTGCCTCATATATTCTTCATTTATCGGTGCTTCATAATTTTTGTTTGTTATAATATTTTTTGCTTGTATTCTTTGTTTCGCAGAGTCTGAGAAAAATCTTCATTCTTCCCTTACTGCTTTGAAGTCTGACCACTCAAAAATTCGCAAGGAGAATAAAATGCTTATTACTTCCCTTATGCATTCTCGCGACAGAGCAGAAAGAAGATTCAATTATATGTGCGGTTACAAAGATATAGAGAGTAAAAACCAGCAGAAAGCGCTCCTTCGTCAACTTCATCTTAAAGCTGAAGTTCTTGTGAATAGTGTTTTGCTATCTAAATCTCTTGATCCCATATCTGTTGCACCTCTGGAAGTGAGTGATGATGAAGTTCCCAATTCCCCTGACAGTGATTATGATTATCAAAGCTGCGAAGAAGTCGCTATTGATGAAATTTTCAGTAAGGATCCAAACGAAGGAACTTCTGATGAAAATCGTCCAACTGGCGAAAAACAGGCTGATAAAATTGTTGAAGAACCAGTAACATCTCCTGTTGTCGAGAGAGTTGATGTGGAAAATTGAATTCTCTCTGTAATTTTTATTTAAACTCCCTTAATTGGATGACATTTTGCATAGGATGCTTTTGAATTTCGTTGAAGTACTTCTTTTTGATTTGGAGGACAAATTCCACGATGATTAATCTCTTATTACTTTCTCTATATATCTTGCCTTGCAATTATAATCTCGCAAGCATGTTTGTTTACCTTTATTTTTGTTGAAATGTATTATTGCGACAAGATCGCAGGATTTCTTCACAATGAAGAAACCTATTGATCTTGTCTTACCATTAATTGTATGGTCTTATTTTGCCTTCCTAGTTAAAGGTCTTACTTTGCCATCCCTCATCGCGACAAGATCGCGGGGACGTCTTTACATTTTCATGTAATGACCCATTGACCTTGCCTTATCATTGCGCAAGTATTTTTGCCTCTGCGAGGATATTGTACTTGCGACAATATAACGAGGTTTAAATATTCTTACGAACATAAAATCCCATGACATTGTCGGCTTTGCGACGAAATCGCGAGGACGTTTTTTCATTTTCATGAAAAAACCCATTGATCTCGCCTCACCTTCATGTTAGTATTTTTGCCTCTTCGGGATCATTGCACAAATATGACAAGTCTAAATTTCCTTGCGAAAATAAAGTCTTATGACATTTGCGTCTTTTGACACTTATCGGCTCCCTAATGGAGGGTGCCGCCCTTATCTTCTCCTGGTTGCCCCTTCAAGGAGGCGTACATCGGCCATACAAGACTAGCTCCTCCCATCCGGTCTTAACAACAACAGTTGTTTTCGTGAGCCTCTTATCCCTTATACCTATATGGTTTATGGTTACGAGGCGCACCCTAAGTGGAGTTTTCTTCGGGCCGAGTGCAGCATATACCAAGACTTGCCAAGAATGGCCGAGACACTTCAAATGCCCCAGGCACTCTTGGATCAACCGTGTACCTCGGCGCCTTGAGCATACACTGACTCCTTGAAAGAGACCCTCGGGCGTCCAACCAGGGTATAACCTTATATAATTAGTTGGAAATCCAAGGTATCTCTCTCGGATAGGCTTTCATGGGCCCCAAATTTCCATGACCCAGGATTCAGGAGCGGTGTAACCTTCCCCCTGAGCCATGTTAAGAGATACCCCCTTATATGACGTACTTTAGGTCTTACATTTGCCTCTTGCGAAATATTATTCGCGAACTAGGGTGTACGCCATAAAGGTTCGTCCCATTCACTCACTCATTCATTTTTGTTATTATGCATTGTTTGCGAAATATTCGCACAATCTTGCTTTATTTTCTTCAGTATCGCAATCTATTTGTCGCAAAAACATTACATCACAGGCTCATTCCATTTCTCCCATCTTCTATGGGTAATATTTCTTAAGATATAACCTATTCCATGGCCTATTTAATTTTTGTCCTACATCTTTGCCTTCAGGATCCATCAATCTATATGCCCCTGTACCAACTATCTCCTTGATGATATAAGGTCCATCCCATTTTCTTGCCAGCTTGCCACCATTTTCTCGCTGATATATAGGTGTTTCTCGCAGCACCAAGTCACATGGCTTAAATTCACGTATCTTGACACGTTTGTTATATTCCCTAGCCAATCTTCGCTGATAATTTTCCATATGCTGTAATGCTCTTTCTCTTTTTTCTTCTAATTCATCCAACTTAATTAGAATATTACCCGCACTTAAATTCTTCTCCCAAGCCTCTTTCTTTGTTGTTGGAATCATAACTTCTGTTGGAAGTACAGCTTCAACCCCATATGTTAAACAGAATGGGGACATCCCTGTAGCTTCTCTTCTGGTAGTATTGTAAGCCCATACTGCATTATGCACTTGTTCGCACCATCCTTTATTGTATCCTTCTAACTTTTTCTTCAGTATGTCTGCGATTGTTTTATTTGTTGCTTCTGCCTGGCCATTAGCCTGCGGGTATAGAGGAGTTGATTTTCCACATCGTATATCGAAATGCATTAAGCGCGAGTTCTATATTTTGTCCTTCAAATTGTTTCCCATTGTCAGATACCAACTGTGTGGGAATCCCAAATCTGCATATAATATTCTCGAATATGAAAGTAAAGACATCCTTATCGCGAATGTGTTGTACCGCTTTCACCTCTGCCCATTTTGTGAAATAATCTGTAGCGACGATTAAATATCTTCTCTGTCCCGGTCCTGGTAAAAATGGTCCTACAATGTCTAAACCCCATTTTCCAAATGGCCAGACACTTGTTGAAGAACTTAACGGAGCTCCTGGTGCATGTATTTTCTTCCCATGCCTTTGGCAATCCTCGCAACGCCTTGACACTTGTTTCGCGTCCTCATGCATATATGGCCAATAATAGTCCTGCATTTTTGCTTTATGTGCTAAAGATCTTCCGCCACTATGATTACCAGTATCCCCACTATGCAGCATCTTCAATATGATTTCCCCTTCCTTTCTTGTTAAGCATCTAAGTGAAGGCCCGTTAAAAGATCGTCGGTATAGCACTCCATCTCTTAATTCATAATTTGTTGCACGGCTTTTTAATTTATGTGTCTCTAATCTATTTCTTGGTGTTTCTCCTGTCATCAAATATGCATGAAGTTCTGCTCTCCAATCTTCTTCACAAAGTGTTTGTGCTCCATCTTCTACTACCATTACATCGGTTTCTTGTTCTTCTTCTTTGTCAATTGACGGCATCAAAAGTGTTTGTATTTTAATATTTTCGCAATCGGATCTGTCATCATACTTGATATAAAGGCAAAAGCGTCTGCGAGCCTATTATTTCTCCTTGATATATGTCTCCACTTTATTCTTGGTATCTGCATCGACAACTCGTCAACAAGTTTCTTATATTTTTGCAAAGACAATTCGTTTATGGCATATTCTTCTTTTATCTGGCGAATTGCCAATTGTGAATCACTAGTAATCCTCACATTCTCCGGCTTCATTTCTATTGCAAATCGCAAAGCATGTATTATAGCTTCATATTATGTTTCATTATTTGTTGATGCAAACTCCAATCTGAAAGAAAGAGCTATTTTATTGCCCTCTGGCGATATCACAACAATTCCTATTCCATTTCCTTCTCCATTTGATGACCCATCTACTAATATTTCCCATCTATTCGGTTTGTCAACAAATCTTTTGGATCTCCATGTTCTTCTTCCACATCCATCATTTCTTCCACTTGATTCATCCTCTTCCAAAGGAAATTCTGCTAGAAAGTCTGCGACAACTTTGTGATTTTGGCGAAGATAGTATTTCATATTTGAGTTTGCAATGACTTATTTGAGCATTCCATCTCTCAACTCTTCCCGACCTCTTTGAATTCTTCATCATTTGATTCTATTGGTACTTTTGTCACCACCTTAACAACATGCGCTTGAAAATATATACTGAAGCTTAAATGTTGCATAAACTAATGCCAAGATTAATTTTTCAATTTTTGAGTAATTCCTTTTGCGGCATTGAAAGTTTTCTTTGATGTAATAAATTGGTTTTTCTACTCCTGCGTCCACTCGCGGTAACACCGCACTTAATGCATGCGAGGTTGTCGCTAGATAGATCAATAATTCTTCTCCTTCTTCTGCTTTTTGCAAAATTCATATATCCATTAAATGTTCCTTTATTCCTTGCAAGGCTTTCTCGCACTCATCTGTCCATTTAAACTTCGATCCCTTTCTAAGGATATTGAAAAAGTGCTTGCATTTGTCAGATGATCGCGAGATGAACCTCCCTAGCGAGGCTAACAACCCATTTAACTTTTGAACATCTTTTCTTGTCGCCGGTGTTGGCATATCGCGAAGCTTGCTTGTACTTTTTCAGGTCGACTTGAATTCCTTCTTTGGATACAATGTACCCTAAAAATTTTCAGAGGCGACTCCAAAAGTACATTTTTAAGGTTTACTTTGATATTAAATTGCCTCATTTGTTCAAAAATTTCTTTCAAATCCTGTATGTGGTCTTTTGCTTTTTTACTTTTTATTAACATATCATCTACGTATACCTCTAATGTTTTGTGTATCCATCTCGCGAACACCTTTTCCACCATTCTTTGGTATGTCGCACCGGCATTTCGTAAACCAAACGGCATTTTTGTATAACAGTACAATCCTCTTGGAGCAAAGAAAGCAGTATGTTCTTGATCTTCTTTGGCGAGAGGAATTTGATTGTAACCCTTATATCCATCAAGAGATGATATCCTTTCGTTTCCTGCCGCTGCTTCAACCAATTGTGGAATATCTGGTAATGGGAAACTATCTTTAGGACAAGCTTTGTTTAGATCAGTAAAGTCTATACAAATTCTTATTCCTTTTTTCTTCTTTGGGACTATAACCATATTTGCTATCCATTCGGGATATTTTTCTTGTCTAATGATTCTGCGTCCAACATTTTACGCAATTCTTCTTCTATTTGAGGATGATATCTTTGTCGCGATCTTTCTAATTCTTTGTTTAAATGGTTTTACATTCTTGTCAATTTCCAATTTATGGCAAGCCACCGATGGATCTATACCGGGCATTTCATCCATATCCCATGCGAAAATATCTTTGTAATCTCATGACAAATCAACAGTTCTTCTTTCTTCATCCGCTTCCATTTTAGTCCCAATTTTTAAGATTTTAGGCTCCTCCTCGGTTCCAACATTCACTTCTTTTGTTTGTTCTCTTGCGATATAACTAGACTTCGGTTCTCCCATAGGAGTTGGTCCTTTCATTTCCTTCGCGAACTCACTCCCTTTTCCCATGATTTCGCTAGGTATTCCTTTTCCCTCTTTTGCTCTTATCATGTAAATTCTAAATTCTTCTTCTTTCTTAGTTGCTTTTACCATCTTCCTGCGATCTTTTCGCTTCTTCACTTGCCCTTCATAATGCTTTACTTCGATTTGATGATATATTCTTCCTTTATCAATATCTCCTCTGATTTCACCAATTCCACTCGGCATAGGAAATTTGATGCACTGATGGAATGTTGACGCTACCGCCTTAATTGCATGTACCCAAGGTCTCCCTAACAATATGTGGTACGGCGATTCCATATCCACTACACTTAATGTTACCTGTGTTTCAATTTCTCCGAGTAAAATTCTTAATTTTATCTCTCCTTTAGGGTCTTGTTATAGATTTTCCAAAACCATGGATATAATACCTTGGGGAACTCATTTCTTCGTCTTTATATCCTAATTTTTTGTAGGTATGGTAAAACATGATACTCACCAAACTCCCTGTATCCACCAAAGTTCTATTTATTGCCCATTCTTAATTGCTTTTGCCGATTCTTCTCTTTTACGCTTGCATTTATCGTGATCACTAGTGGAGATGTATGATTCAAACTTTCTCTAGGCACTTCTGCTGCTTGTGAACGTTATTTTTTGCTTTTTCCCATTCCTTCAAAGACGATGTCTTCTCCTCATCTATAATCTTCTTTCCTTCAAAATCTCGTTTATGTATCCTTCCTCTAATATTTTCGTGAAATTCATTAACCATTGCTTTTGTAATTGAATTGTATTCCATATCTTCATTATATTCCTTGTTTCTTAACTCCTCTACCTCATCTGATTTAACATTTTCCTTTCTCATTTTCTTGATTTAAACGATTTTAACTGCACTCTTCGATCTTCAATCTTCTTCAGTCCCTGTTTCTAGCGCATATGTAGTTGCAGGAAATCCCACACTACACCCCTCACTCGAATTTGTTTAATTAATCCATTTAAAGATGAGTAACAATATATTTTATTAATTGTTTTCTTGAAAGGTTTACAAAGAAATGTAGAACAGAGCTAAAGAAATTACAATCACTCTTAATTTTCTCTCTCCTAATGACTTGCTTCACAATTCAAAAAGAATCCCCCCCTTGCAACAGACTTACTCGACCCTTTATATAGGGTATTACATAGTGGATGACAGCTAAGCTTGTCCTTTATTTTCGGGAATCCTTCGCGACGCGTCGCAAGTATGTAAGTGTTAGACTTCGCGACACTCCTAAATCTCGCCAAGTCTTCACACTTTTCTTATGTTCTGGCTGTCGTCATCTGGTGCGTCATTTAAATTATTTCCTTGCGACACCTTCGCAATGTAGTTGTTTATTACTCTCGCGAAGTATTTCTGTCGCGATATTCTGGTCCTACACTTCTCAGATTCTGCGAACAAGTGACAATGAGTTAGCAGCTTAATAACAGTTTCGTAAAAAAGAAGTGGAAAAATAATGAAGAATAGTAAAACAACCTTCTCTGTCAGAAATCATATCTTTAACCAAGGCATTATGCTCAGCATGAAGACTGACGTTAACACCTAAGTTATTTCTGGCATTATCTAAAACCTTCGCAGCCCAAGCGAATTCATCATCATTATTTATGACAAGAAGTGAACGAATTTGATTTTCTCGCTCATTAAGTATGGCATTTTGGCGAAGGGATTCATCTCGTTCAATTTGGACTTCAAGAATAGTTTTTTGGAATTTTTCTAATGCTTGTGTACCTTGATTAGCAATGCGATCCTTATCATCTATGAGGCTGCTAATCTTTTTCCTTAGAATACTATTACTCTCCTGGGAGTCAAGATATAAACGTTTAAATCGGTTGGCTAAACCTAAACTAGATCTATGCTCAATTTCTAAAAGATGAAATTTGGTTCGAAGTTCATTTAATGAGAGAGAATTAGTCTTGTTTGAAGAACTACTTAAAGATTCATTGAAATGAGCGAGAAGAGCATCATCATCCATGGGTTCAGGGAATGAATGGAGAATGATGGCTTCGTCAGAAAGATTATAAATGTTTGCGAAAATAATAAGTCAGGCAAAGGAAAATAAACGGCAAAATAGAAATAAAGAAAGAAAGAGGGTGTTATACCATAAAGTTGCTGATTAGCACTTTGAAGTGTAGATATTTTATCTTTCTGGGAAGAAGACTCAACTTCCAACTGTTGGATTTTAGCATCCTTCTTGCGAGATGTCGCAACTTCAATTTCTAGCTCTTTGTTCTTCTCTTTAAGTTGAAGATTTTTCTTCTCAAAATTGTTACGTCTTCTCTCGAGGTCTGAGGCAACAACAAAGGAAGCTCTCCCAGACTATAAAAGAAAGTAAAGAAAATGTTAAGATAAAGTTTATAATCGAAATCGCAAAGAAATCGCGAAATATGAACATACCAAAGCACTGAGTGCATTTAAAAGACTGGGAGTCATTGTTCGGGAAACTCCGCGAAAAGATTCATTATCCTCTAACAGGGGGGGCATCGCAAATTTTAGCGAGAGCTTCGCAAGTAGCAGATAAATGATCATCTCCTAATCCTTGCATAGAATCGGAGAAGACACTGGACAATTGCGCCATAGCAGAAGTGAACGAATGATTCTCCTTCGCAGAAGAAGTATCAACCTCATTTTCACCTTCGTCAGAACTCTCGCTGGTTCGGGAACTAGAACGAGAAGAGGGATGGATTTTCCATTTTTTAGAAGATGGAGCAGAAGATTTATCCTTGCGAAGAGTAATTTTAGTCTTTCCCTTAACCTTCGCAGCTTCGGGAATGTCAATTTCTTCAATAACCTTCGCACACGAATGAAGATAAGAAACAGAGGCAACAATATTGTTAAAAATAACAAAAGAAAGTATTTCTTACTTCATCCGTGATTGATCGGAGTATCGCTAGAGTACTCTCCTTGGGACGTCTTTTATAACTCCTTTTCAATTTGGAAATCTGAAAATTTTACAAGTCTAGTAAATATGAGAGGAAGGAAATATCGCAAAGCAAACCTGAAATAGGAAGTATACCTCTTTTGCCTTCTCGGGCCACTTAAATTCCCAAGGACAATAGTTTGCGAGATTCGCAGGGAGTGTATGCGAACCTGCAATATAAGGTCCACTTAAAAACAGAGGAACAACCCACCACTTCTCATCTTTGGAATACCGAGGAACGTTATTTTTGCCCGAGTGCCAGTCAATATCTTGCATGAGCAGCTTATCACTGGAAATATTATCTTTTCTCTTCAATCGAGCACCCGGTGAGATTTATCATTTCTCATATTTATTACTTCATAATTTACAAAAAAGTTTTCCACGGTATATTTCTCAAAGCGTCTATTTCTAAATCCTTGAAATTAGGATCTTTGACATCATCAGGATATAAAGACCCCTTGCCAGCGCCACGGTTGGCGAATTCAAGCATAAGACGGATGCAATCACCGCTTAGTTGATAAACTGCTCGCGAGAATTTCTCGTGAGCAAGAATCTAATAGAATAAAGGTATCTCGGGATTGTAGAGAGGAATGGGAAGACCTGCGAGGATTTGACCTAGCGATACTATGATTTTCTGATCATCACACTGATGATCAGAAAACAACCTTGCAGAAAGTATAGATGAAGATTCTTGATCAGGAATGGTTGATAGGACGAAGCCCTTCTCTTGTAAATTCTTTTGAGTTTCATTAAAAAGGGGTTTGTATGTACGACCAAGTGAAGCCATTTTTAGAGTATGGGAATGATTAGAAAATTGAAGATCAAGAGAAAACAAAGAAGGGAAGATTTACAGCAGCAGAAACGCAAATTGCGGAGGAAGAGAAGTTGCAGAGGGAAAATAAAAGAGAAGAAAAGAAGGGTGAGAAGACTATATATATAAAGGGAAGAATCCTCGAGAAGGCAAATGCATTTAATGCGATATGGGACGTGAATGGTCAAGAATAAACGGTTGAAAGAGACGTGTCAAGAAAGGAATGGAAGAAGAAACACTTGTAATAAATTCCGTACGGGAGTGAAACAGATAAAGATGAACAATTGCGAGATAAAGATGAACAATTGCGGCATTTTAAAATATTGGTTCTCATGACATTCTCTCCTTCGCAGAGAAGACATGAGAAGAGGCAAGATGTAGGATCAGAATATCGCGACATCAATACTTCGCGAGGTTAATAAAAGACGACGTTGCAAGGGAGTCGCAGGGAAGTAAAGTAAATGACGCAATGAATGACGACGGCCGAACACGAGTAAGATATGAAAATATGGCGAAATTTAATAGTGTCGCGAGATTACATACTTGAACGTTTGCGATATGTCGCAAGCCATTCCGAAAATAAAGGACTGACTTATTTGTCATCCACTCGTATACTACCTTATATAAAGGGTGGAGTAAGTCTGTTGGGAGAGAGTTCTTTTTGAATTGTTAAGCAAGTCTTTAGGAGAGAGAAAGTTTTAGAGTGATTGTAATTCTTTAACTCATTTCTATTTCATATTGTAAAGATTCAAACATTTAATCAATAAAAAATCATAATCATTCATCTAAAAATGACTTAATTGTGTAAATTCTAGTGAGGGGTGTAGTGTAGGATTTCCCAACTACAATGGAGAAGGGTGTGCTTTTGTCTCTAACTTCAACTTGCGAACCACTTCTTCGGAAATGATATTTTCACAACTCCCGAATCAATCACAAGCTTGCAAACTTTTCCCACAATTGTGCAAGTGGTTTGAAAAATATTATGACGTAGCCATCGATCACCTTCATCGAGTTTTAGAGTAAAATAATTACACAATACAACCAAACATGGTCCTTGGTCACCGGTGAGAAACTCCTCTTCCACTTCTTCGTCGAGTTCTTTATCAAATATTGGTGGCTCCATAAGATCCAAATATACATCACCTTTATCATCACCATGAACAAGTAAGTTTTTCCCAGGGCGATCACTCTTCCTACATTCATATGCTTTGTAGCCATCTTCTTTACACTTGTTACATTTACCTTGAAAAACTTGTTGAGAGGTATTTGGTTTTGATGGAATGGTAATAGTTGGAGCTCGAGTAGTTGGCATTGGAGAAGTAGTAGGCTTAACACCTCCTTGAGTGTGAGTACTCCAATTGGCATGAGAAAATCTCCTTGCATATTGCTTCTCAAAAGATAATGCCCTTTGATATGCTTCTGACACCGAATAAATATCAAATAAGTTTAAAGTATCTTGATATTGCATTCTCAAACCTCCTATATACCTTGCTACAAGTTGTTCTTCCGTTTCGTTAATATCGTTCCTTGCAATCAATTGATAGAACTCTTTGGTGTAGTCATTAATTGACTTGGACCCTTGCATAAGATTTTGGAGTTGTTGATAGATAAGTCTTGTATAATTATGGGGTAGAAATGCAAGTTTCAAATGTTTCTTAAGCTTCTCCCAAGATTCAATTTTAGCTTGACCTCTCCTTAACCTCATTTGTTTAAGTTGTTGCCACCAAGCACCGGCTCTTCCTCGAAATCGTGTTGCGACCAACCCAACCTTCTTATTTTCGGGCACTTCCTTGAAGTCCAATATTTCTTCAACGATTTTGCCAACCAATCAACAAAGTCTTAGGAGCTAAACCCCCATGGAATTCCAGAATATCAACCTTGAGTTCACCTTCCTATCGGCTTGAAGTAGTAACATTGTGGTATCTTGGTCTTTCTTCAAACATTTGTCATCTCCCTTGTGGATGAACATGACTATCAAAAGAAGTGGTCTCCTCATCCGTCACTCCTTCTTCATAATTATGATGTTGAGTTGTAGATTGATCTTGATGGATATTTAAGTTACCAAGTCTTAAAAAAAATTCTTCAAATTTTGCATCCATTCTTTGTTGCATTTCATCAAACACTTCATGCTTAAGGACTTCCAATTCTTCTCTCATAGAAATTTCACCTTGAAATCACAACAAGAAACAACCCAATTTGATAATAGCACACACAAAGATTCAAACCCCCAAGCTAATAATTAAAATCTTCTCCACAACTTCCCCCACAAAAAGAAACCAAAGCTCTTGATACCAACTAATGTAAAGTGTAACTTCTACTTGCAATAATAATGTAGAAATTGAAACAACACACCATAAAATAGAATTACTAACCTTTGAATTTAAGCTTCTTCTACCCTTAGAATAAGGAAGAAACAAAAATTAAAGTTCTTCTCTGTAGTAGCAGGATTTCCCACACTACACCCCTTACTCGATTTTGCTTAATTAGTCCATTGAAAGATGTAAGATCAAGAGTATTTATTGATTGAATTCATGAATGGTTTACACAAAGAAACAGAATTACACTTAGAAATTAATACTCTCTTCAACTTTCTCTCTCCTAATGATTTGCCTAACAGCTTCCAAGAGATCTCTCCCCTCTCAACAGACTCATTTAGCCCTTTATATAGGGTAATACATAGTGGATGACAGCTAAGCTATCCTTTATTTTCGGGAATGTCCCGCGAAGTGTCGCAAGTGCACAAACATCCGTTCTCGCGACACTCCTTAACTCTCGCCAAGTTTTACGTCTCCTTTATGTTTTGCTTGTCGTTATTCATCGCGTCGTTTATTTTAGCTCTCTGCGACTGCCTCGCGACATCGTTGTTTATTAACCCCGCGAGCCCTGTATGTTGCAATATTATGATCCTACATCTTGCCTCTTTTTCCTTGAATATTGCTTGAAGAGCGATCTTTAAGGAAAAATCTGTTGTTGTAATAATCTTTGGTCTGGCCGATGAAGGAATGAGCAAAAGAATCTTTGTACTTGGAAAGTACGTACTTGCCTCTATTCTTTTGCGAAATTCCGAAGCTCCTATATACGAAGTGTCATTTCTTGCCTCATGTGTTACAAAGAATAATCACTTTCGCAATCTCTTCTCGCCTATTAGGAAATATGCCGTATATTTGAATTCTGCTAAAGTTCTTTTCGTCAGGTTTCCTTGGATTTGGTAGTGACCGTTTACACGTGTCTATATTTACTTCTTTTACGGTGCATTTAATGTTATCCGGTTATAACATTTTTATCATCTATTTATAGGAGCATCCCCTGTGAAAAATTTTCCTTTTCCTTTTCATCTTCTTCATCGTCTGCAAGTGTTCTTCTTCTTCATCGTTCTGCAAGTGTTCTTCCTCTTCATCACTTTAGCTATTCCCTTCTAGTTGTTATTCTCATGGCGTCCAGGTTTGTTAATTTTGCCATATCTGACTGATTTTGTGGTTGATTAAATTTGAGATTGGCTTTTCTTATTGAAATCTTTATTTGGTATGATTAACTTTGTGATTCTTTTCTGCCATTGTTGTTTAGCAAGAACCAATCCAGAACTAAATTTACCGTGAAGGATCCTCTTATTTCTTTGGGTTCGCCATCGAAATCTTCTTCACAGCAAGAATCCCTCACGCAACCAAAGCCTTCTTCACGAGTAAAATTTACGGCTTCAAAAAGACAGTCTGCGAATGATAAGGTATTTAAGAAACATTTGTTTTTTATTAAAAATATATTGTTGCCTCTGTTTCTTATTTAACTTGTCATTCGCAGGATGATAAAATTTGGTAATACTCCCAAAGGCTTCGCCACTCTAGGCTGTTACCCCAAACGTTAGTTTCCTTCATTCACACCTTCGTCTCTGTCTGCGAAATCTTCGCAAGATACTTTTGTGCCTCTTTCCTCACGATAACATTACTAGCGACAACATTTCTATACCTCAACTCCTCATAGACCAAGTTCCTCATAATAACCCTACTACAAACAATCTTACACCTCTTCCTGTTATCAATGCCCCTACTATTTCTCCAATCACTTCCCTTCCTGAAACCTCTTCTTCTCCTAAGGCTCCTTTGACAAAGGATGACTCATCTTTTTTGGTGGAGCAAATTCCTCTAACAGCGGAAAATTTGGAGGGCATAGATGTGGCCTTCAAGGTTCTTTCAGATCTTGTGAATGATGCCAAGAGAACTTCTGCTGATCCTGTCAAATCCAACGTCTGCGAGATTTTAAGTAAGCACCTTGGTCCTGATAAGGTCTCGCAAACATCTTTAGTTCAAGAAATTAGTAAGCTGAAGGATGATCTCCAGGTTATGACCGCGAAGTGCAATAGTCTCCACCTTGAAAATCAAAAATTTCACAACATCTCGCTAGATCGTGATAACCTTCGCAAGAAGAATGAAGAATTAAAAGGTATGTTCTCCCCCTTTTTTTTTTTTTTTTTTTTTTTTTTTTTTTTTTTTTTTACAACTCAAACTCCCTGTTCGTCCTCCAAGCATTAAACCAGAAACGAATAATGGAGATATATCAAACGGAGTCTATTGTTGAAGAAGTTCGAGTGGAAAGAGATGCTTGGATGGAGCAATATAATCTCTTAGATAATCTTCACACCTATGCGGTGATCAAATAAATAACCTATCTAAAGAGAATTTTGATTTATCGCAAAAGCAAGACTCATTAAGTAATGACTTATCTCGCCTCTCTTATTCATTGACTAAAACTAATTTGGAGTTGGAAACTTTATCAGATGAGAATCGAACTCTTTCTCAAGAGAAACGTTCTCTGTTGAATAAGATGGCGAGCTGCTTGCTCATGTGAGATATAATGCTTGTCAAAAGTTATGTGAAGAACAAGAACAAGCCAAACATTCTTTGAAAAACCAACTTGAAGAAATTATCACGAGAGAGATAAACTTATTCAAGGTAGAATAACTTTGAGTGTAAAAGCGAAGCAATTCCAAGAACAATGTGTCAAATTAGAAAAATCCAACTCTACTTTGGCGACCGAAAATTCCATACTTGTTTCCCATGAAAAGAATTTGCGATCTCGATTGAAAGGCTTAGTTGGAGATTCATTTGATGATGTCATGGACCGTTTGGGGAATAACCCCATGACTTTAATTCAACATCTTTCTTCTCAAAAGGAAGGTAGTCAAATTATTTGACTATCTTAATTTATGTATTTATTCCATGAATGGTTTATTACCACGAAAATGCCAATAATGTTCCATAAGAATTTTCTACGATCTTGTGTATTTGTTATGCGGACTGAGAGAAAGCTTCGTTCCACTATCTCCACCCTCGTGTCCGATTATTCTAAAATTCGCAAGGAAAATGGACTACTCTCCGCATCGCATCTTGCTCGTTCTCGCGACAGGTGCGGAGCGAAGATTTGATTATATGTCTTATTGCAAGGACATTGATAGTAAGAATCGTCAAAAGGCATTGCTTCGCCAATTCCCTCTTAAAGCGAAGTTCTTGTGAATAACATTTCATTGTCGAAGTCTCTTGATCCTATTCACGTCGATCCTTTGGAAGTAAGTGATGATGAAGTTCCTAATGCTCCAGGATAGTGATTATGAATATGAAAGCTGCGAAGATCTCCCCGATAAGGAAGTCGTCGATGAAGATCCAAATAAAAAGACTCTGATGAAAATCCAAAGATATCGCGAGAACGAAGGTAATGAAAACATTTCGATGAAAATCCACCAATTGAAGAAGGCGAAGTTGATAAGGGCGCGAGAAAAGTCTCAACCATCCTCCGTACTTGATAATATTTGATGTAGAGAGTTAAATTCTCTTTGTAATTTGCTAGAATTTCTTTTTGTGTGAATGATTTAACTCCTTGATTGAGTAATTCACGTGTTTCTTTCTTCCTTAGTTAAGACAACCTTGCGAGCATGTTCGCTCACTGAATTTTTTTTTTTTTTTTTTTTTTTTTTTTTTTTATTAAGTAAAACCATCCCAATCAGGAATTTGATTTTAATTCTTCTTCTTGCGGCAAGGTCACAGGCCGCCTTTACATTTTCATGCAATGGCCCATTGACCTTACCTTATCATTTTGTGTGGTCTTCCAAGTTAGACCTCCCTAATTAGAGGTCTTCCCCTGCCACCTTTTATGGCGACAAAATCGCAGGACGTCTTTACACTTGCATGTAAAGACCCATTGATCTTGTCTTATCATTTTCCAAGTATTTTTGCCTCTGCAGGATGTTTTAGTTGCGACAATATGACAGGCCTAGATATCCTTGCGAACATAAAGCCCCATGACATTGCCGTCGTGCGACGAAATCGCAGGACGTCCGTACACTTTCGTGTAAAGACCCATTGATCTCGCCTTACCCTCGCGTTAGTATTATTGCCTCTGCAGGATCATTGCACAAATATGACGAGTCTAAGTTCTCTTGTCAAAACATAGCCTTATGACATTTGCGTCTGTTTTGACACTCCCCCTATTGGAGAGCGTCGCCTTATCATCTCCCGGTTGCCCCTTCAAGGAGGCGAAACATCGGCCATACAAGACTAGCTCCTCCCATCCGGTCTTAACAACAACAACGGTTGTTTTCGCAGCCTCTTATCCCTTATACCTATATGGTTTATGGTTACGAGGCTGCACCCTAAGTGGAGTTTTCTTCGGGCGAGTGCAACGCATGCCAAGACTTGCCAAGAATGGCCAGGGTAGGTTCATCCATCCCGGGCACTCCGGCTCAACCGTGTACCTCGGCGCCTTGAGCATACAACGACTCCTTGGAAGAGACCCTCGGTCGCGCCCAACCGGTATAACCTACATATATAGTTGGGAATCCAAGGTATCTCTCCGGATAGGC
Source organism: Papaver armeniacum (assembly GCA_023531295.1). Lineage (NCBI taxonomy): Eukaryota > Viridiplantae > Streptophyta > Magnoliopsida > Ranunculales > Papaveraceae > Papaver > Papaver armeniacum. The sequence goes on from JAJJWW010009065.1 coordinate 552,698, forward strand.
TTTCATGGGCCCCAAATTTTCATGACTCGAGGCTTCAGGAGCGGTGTAACCTTCCCCTGAGCCATGTTGAGAGATTCCCCCTTATATGACGCACTTTAGGTCTTACATTTGCCTCTTACGAAATGTTATTCGCGAACTAGGGTGTACGCCATAAAGGTTCGTCCCATTCATTCATTCTTTTTATTCAATCATTCTTCATCATTGGCTATTTTGTCTGCGAGATACTCGCCAATTTATTCATTTAATCATTCCTTATCTCTTGTTGTTTTGTTAAGCCATTTTGTCGCGAGATCTTCGCGGATTCTTTCTGCATTTTACTGAATATCACAAATATCTGGCGAAGAAGCACTTCATCTTGATTCCTTTTTCCTCTCTCATTATTACGGGTAATATTTCTTTAGATATAACCTATTCCATGGTCTATCCAATTTTTGTCCCACATCTCTTCCTTGGGGTCCATCAATCTATATGCCCCTGTTCCAACTACCTCTTTGATGATATAAGGTCCATCCCATTTTCTCGCCGACTTGCCTCCGCTTTCACGTTGATATATTGGGGTTTCTCGCAACACCAAATCTCCGGTTGGAACTCACGTATTTTTACACGCTTGTTATATTCTCTAGCTTGAGTCTCGCTGATAATTCTCCATGTGTCGCAAGGCCTTTTCTCGTTTTTCTTCCAATTCATCCAACTTGACTAGAATGTTGCCTGCGCTAAGATTTTTATCCCAGACCTCTTTTTGGTTGTCGGAATCACGACCTCTGTTGGGAATCTTGCTTCAACTCCATAAGTTAAGCAAAAAGGGGACATTCTGTGGCTTCTCTTCTAGTTGTATTATAGGCCCACCTTTTGCATTGGGTACTTGTTCACACCATCCTGTTGTGTCCTTCCAACTTTTTCTTCAATATATCGGCAATTGTTTTGTTTGTTGCCTCCGCTTGGCCATTAGCTTGTGGATATAATGGAGTTGATTTTCCACATCTTATCCGAAATGCGTTGAGGAGTAACTCTATATTTTGCCCTTCAAAGCGCTTCCCATTATCGGATACCAATTGTGCGGGGATCCCAAATCTACATATAATATTTTCAAATATGAAAGTAAAAACATCCTTATCGCGAATGTCTTTGGACCGCTTTCACTTCGCCCATTTTGTGAAATAGTCCGTTGCGACAATTAAGTACCTTCTTTGTCCTGTTTCTGGTAAAAATGGTCCCACAATATCCAAACCCCATTTTCCAAAAGGCCACACACTTCTTGAAGAATTTAACGGTGCCCCGGTGCATGTATCTTCTTCCGTGTCTTTGACAATCTTCGCAGCGTCTAGCTATTGCTCTCGCATCCTCATGCATATATGGCCAATAATATCCTTGCGTCTTTGCCTTATATGCCAAAGATCTTCCGCCGCTATGATTTAGGCATCCCCACTATGCAAACATCTTCAATATGGTTTCTCCTTCTTTCCTCGTTAGACATCGAAGCGAAGGTCCATCAAAGAACGCCGATAAAGCACACCATCTCGTAATTCATAATTTGTTGCCCGGCTCTTTAACTTGTGTGCTTCCAATCTATTTCTTGGTACCTCGCCTTTCATTAAGTACGCGTGAAGTTCTACTCTCCAGTCTTCCTCGCGACATTGCATTTCATTTACCACCATCATTATATCTGTATCTTGTCCCTCCTCTTTATTAATTGATGGCGCTAGTAGTGTACGTATTTTGATATTCCTCAGTTGGGTCCTGTCATCATACTTGATATAAAGGCAAAAGCGTCTGTGAGTCTATTATCTCTCCTTGATATGTGCCTCCATTTTATTTTCGGTATTCGTGCCGACAACACTTCTACAAGCTTCTGTATTTCTGTAAGGATGGATCATTTGTAGCATACTTCTCTGTTATCTGACAGATTGCCAATTGCGAGTCACTGGTAATCCTTACATTCTCCAATTTCATTTCTATTGCAAATCTTAGAGCATGTATTATAGCTTCGTACTCCGTTTCATTATTGGTAGACTCAAATTCCAATCTAAAAGCAAAAGCTAACTTATTGCCTTCTGGCGAAATCACAACAATTCCCACTCCTTTACCTTCTCCATTGGATGATCCATCCACTAATATTTCCCACCGATCTGGCTCGGTTAACAAATCTTTTGGATCTCCATGCTCTTCTTCTACATCCATCATTTCATCCACTGCTTCATCTTCCTCCAAAGGAAATTCGCGAGAAAGTGCTGCGACAACTGCGACTTGGTTGAAGATAATATTTCATATTTGAGTTTGTAATGGCTTATTTGAGCATTCCATCTTTCAACTCTGCTGATCTTTTGAATTTTTCATTACCGACTCGATTGGTACCTTCGTTACCACTCTAACAAGTATGTGCACGAAAATATATGCGAAGTTTAAATGATGCATAGACTAACGCCAGGATTAGTTTTTCAATCTTCGAATAATTTCTTTTGCAACATTAAAAGTTTTTTGATATAATAAATTGGTTTTTCTCTCTGCGTCCGATCGCGAGTAAAAGCGCACTTAAGGCATGCGATGTTGTCGCGAGGTATATTAATAATTCCTCTCCTGGTTACGCTTTCCGCATAATGGATATATCCATTAAATGCTCTTTGATCCCTTGTAAAGCCTTTTCACATTCATCCAGTCCATTTAAATTTCGACCCTTTTTTCGGTGTGAATTTTCACCGCATCGAGTTTTTCAGCAATCGTGAGTGACAAATTCAAAACTTTCAAAGAACCTCCTTAACCAATTAGATTCTTGTCAAGGAACTAGCGGGTCTCCAAGTGATGTGAACAACACAACTTGACAAGCTACAAACTCGAAGATTCCATAGATGACATAGCGACAATTGATTTTGCTTTCTTACTACTCCATGTGATGGCCCCGCCATTTAGCAAGAAAGCATACCCCGATGTGCATTTTTGCTCTCCCATTTCGCCATTCCAGTTAGCATCACAATAACCACTAGCAATCATGAATATTTACTTAATAACAAAGACGTAGATCATGGTGAGAAAATCGAACCCTTATAGCATAGCATGAGGTCGCTCGTCCCTTTAAGATACCTTAGTATCCTCTTGACCGCTTGCCCGCACCAAGTGCTCAAAACCGATTATTAATAAATATCCATAAAACATATGGATTCGACATCCATTACCACCTACGTAAACCTAACCGATACATGACATGTGATTTCTTTCTAACTAATCCAATAGCATAGCATATGTCGGGCGAGTACACATCATGTGAGCATACATCCTGATGTGCATTTTTGGCTCTCAATTGCGTTGGAATAGGGTACCCGCGACATCTGTCTTTCTCTTCGGAATAGGGTATTAGGGCACATCTCAAGGCTTAAGTTCGACCTTTAGCAATCTGGTGTGTCTATGGGCTTGCAATCTTTCATGTGAAATCGCTCAAGAACCCTTTTATTGTACGTCTATTGTGACATACCCAAAAGTCTCTTTGAACGATCTCTAAGGATCTTAATCCAGAGCACAAAAATTGCTTCTCCCATGTCCTTCATCTCAAAAGTTGAGGACAACCACTCTTTTGTGGCGACAACAATTTCCATGTTACTTCCAGCTATAAGGATATCATCAACATATAAGGATAGGATAAGGAAACCTTTAACGGACCGTTTAACGTACACACAATGGTCTTCCTCTATCATCGTAAACCCATTGGAAACAATGGCTCGATCAAATTTTAAATACCATTGTTGACCGCTGTCGTAAGCGTCAAAAATAATTTACACTTTCTTACTACTCAAAATATAAATATAGCAAGGGCAAGAAAGGATCGATCCATGAGAGAGGTCTAGGTTGTCAAATTGTTATGGTTTCCTATATAAAACACCGGAAGAATTTCTGATTGTGTAAATAAAAATAAACAAAAAGCAAATAAAGTACGCAAATCAAGAATGTGAAAGTATTGGTTACGGATTTCGTTTTCATTCACAAACATGGTTTCACCACAATAACTAGAATTGACATTTTAATCTCAACTTTTATCAAAGACCCTAGAATACCTTGATCGCAAGAATATCCCGCAAATCTCCTCATGTCATCAACAAACACATTAAAAGATGCGAATATGAATTCTACCTAAAGGAACAACCTAACGTGTAAAAGCACTAATCAAGTTTAATTCCCTAGATGCATTAGGTTCTATGAAATCAGGCCAATCAAAGCAATCGAACGTGGAAAGCGCACTAATCCGATTTAACAAAGGTTATAACTCACATATGATCATAAGAATATATCACTACAAACTATAATCATATTTATGCTACTTGCAATCCGGAATTATCACTTTTGCGTATAATAACCCTAATCTAGCAATAGAGATGAAAGCAAACTCAATCGACTCGCGACTCGACTAACAAGCATTCAAATCATGTAACAATATTCATGGTGAATCATAAACGATAATATGAGAGAAAACTAATTTATTGCACAAAAACTCATGTTTGGAAATTCAACTTATTCCATAACCAATAATAAAAACTCTAGCTCATATTCATGGAGTTCATAACAAGAAGAAAGAGAAGTTTCATGTTTCTAAACCCTAGAACAAAAGTAGAGGCAAAAAGAATAATTAAAGATTAAAGATATCTAGGTTTAGAGAAAAAGTTCTATTTATATGCCTCTCCCAAAAGGATACCCAAAAGTAGGTCAAGTCTTCTCCAAACCCGTCTCAAATTCGTCCACCAGGCCCATGTGTGAGAAATAGGTCTCTGGAAATTTTGGGTTAAAAGCGGGTCGCTTGGATTGATGGCGTCATCGCCGGAATCCGGTCGCGTCGCGGAATCCGGCCACCGGGAAATTATCTCGGGCCAGTTCTCTCTTGAGAAATAGTCACTAGCTAGTGCATACTCCCAGCAGCTCATCTTCCCTTCTCGCATTTCAAACACTCACAAAAATCATCCAAACCACTTCTTTCTCTTTTGCGAAAACGCACCCAAAAGCGTGGTCCGTAGCTCATATGTCCGGCCATCAATTCTTGCATCCGACTCATACCCCCTTCATGATTCACTGAAACATTACGATCCCCACTCTCGGTTCGAAATCCAACAACCGAAACTAGTTCCACTGCTCACCATTCTCGCGCACTTTTCGCACAATTTTGTTCAAGCAAACTCTCATTCTATCATTCTCAGGCCTGCAATGACAACACAAGGCCTTCCCTGCAATCATACACAGACCATCATCACCGCCAACTCGACCCCGCTCTTTCACAACATCTCGAACCCGATCACGGATCAATACTGCCATCACTCACGTTACCATGGCAAAGCAACACGTTCTATTGATCTGCTTTGTGCTCATGAATCATAGCCGACTCCATTCAATCCTCGATTTTAATATCACAAGCAAAGCTCATCTATTCATCATCCTATCATTACGGCGGCAGCTTCATTTCCTTTTCTTAGCTCAATTCCATTTGCTGAATTGCGGCTCATTCGAACAAACCATTAACAACACCTCAGATCAAAACTACAGCTCCAAACCTCCTTTCATTTCAAACTCAGGTTGCTTCTGCGAACAACATCAGCACCTGTAGCTTCATCATTTGGAGCACAGAACCACTGATGGCATAGGGTAGTAGTTGATCTGATGGGCAGGCGGAAATGGCGAAATAGGTTGAGATTGGGGAGTCACACTAGAATGTGACTTCGTTCCAGAAGACCCTCCACCCATATATGCATCTGTCCTTTTATCAAGTCTCAACTCTTCGTGTGTGTCAGGATGAGTTATCTTAACAGCCTTTCGAGTACCACCATATTTACCACCCTGTTGATGTGCAAACTGTGGGGCCATACCCATCGGAAGGTTACCCAGCTGAGGAGCCAGCTGACGACCACGACCACCTGCTGCATTTTTCCTTAGCATCTAACACCAGTTCAATCTAGCAGCACAACTCAGCAATGCAACCTTTTAATTCTCCAGATCTGCAATGCATTGCCTGTTCCCAACATCTGAACTTCCCTGCACAACTGCAACACAGCATCCCTGCAATGCCACCAGACTCCATTATCTGCCATCACCATCACCTCAGTCCATCTACCTAGCTCAGCTCAGACACAACAACTGCTCTATTCTCTTTTCCTGCAGCTTATGGCAACATCCCCTGCAATCTCCAGGCCTAGCCACCGTGCTCGACTCGACTGCAACACCAGCATTATCATGACCAGCAACTCCATATTAAGTCATTTCATCTTAGCCTCATTGCTTCTCTTCCTGGCAGAATGGAAGCTCGCAAACTACTTGCACATTGAATCACCATCCTCTGCAGCTCCAACACCTTGTCCACAAAGCAAACCATCTTCGATCCTTGCATCACACCTGCCCACTCCTCGCAATCTTGAAGCCACTCCTGCCATTTTTCACCCGAACCTAACTTGACTGCAACTCTGCCTCAGACTCGAGACAATGCATCCACATCACAGCCACTTCACTTCCAGTCCCATCACCTGCATCTTAAACCATAACAACAGCACCCAATTCGCATCAGTACCATGTTGCTATTAGCTGTGAAAACATCTCAACCTACTGAATTTCTCCCATGATTTAGCCATAGCAAAACCTGACAGTGAGAACTGGTTGTTCAGGAATTTTATCAAACACCTAGTGTGCGTTTTGTTGATGCTTCAGAGATGAACACTCAGCTGATTACGAGAACATTCTATCTCCTTCCCTGCATTGCAATCGAATTTCATACAAAACCCATTCATCCATTCATTTAGTAACTCCAATTTCACTCTCAATCACCCACCATACATTCAAAACAATGGCAACAGTTTGTGTTTCTTCCCTGTATTTCACGGCTTGAATTTCAGGTTCTAACTATCACACGAACCCAAAATTCTGCCGCATTTCTCCTTTCTTTCTTTGCTGGCTCGGTGAAGTTGATCTGATCTATATCCGAGAAACGAATCGATCACAAATCCATCATCTTCATCACTGCAACTATCGGCTCACAAACCCCTTCATCGACCACCACAATCGAACCCATCTGCTTCATATTCTGGCAAGGCAGTTTCACCTCCTCTCTCGTATGTCGATTCTGGTTTTCTCAATTTCTCGATCGTATCTCAACTAGCCATCATGTTGGATTTGAACCTACCGCGTGAACCACTCTTTGCAGCTCGACATTGGTAACTAAAACTCAAGTTCATCATCGGGTGTAGTCTCGACCTAATGTTATAAAGGAAGAGGTGCCCCTTAACGAACAATAATCTGTCTTTAGCGAATCTCATATGGCTACCCCTTATCCTTAGCTAGGCTCTCAATATTGCTTAAGAGTCTCTTCTAAAGACATCATCTAGTTGATGCTCTTAGGACTCATCTGGAATATTTAAGGTTTCCTTCACAAATAAGGAATGACTCTTGAAAGCCTCTTTCTAGAGAAATAGATGAATTGTTTTGGAAGCACGTGTGGATAGTAATTGGGCTCACCATGGTGAGCCATAACCTTCAAAAAGGTTGGCGATGGTTTAGTAATGTCCATATTGTTCAGTTGGTTCGTTTATTGGCTATACCAGTTTGACATCCTCAAGGGGAATTCTACACAAACACAAACAAGGCTGACTCGACCACAACAAACCTCGATTTCTAGCAAACAAAAGCATGATGGCTCACTTAGATTGTTTTCTGCCTTCTAATCCCATTTCTGAGCAAACCCCCTGGAATCTGAGTTGAATAGAGGCGAGGGAAGCTGCGTGGAGCTTTGATACCTTGGCTCGGTGAAACCATCATGAACTTCTCAAGTATGCTTATGGGAAGTAACAATATTTTTCAACGACTTTCCTATTAAGCTCGTTACCCTAGGTCTCGTTCTGCAAAATTTATATCAAAGGGCAAGAAGAGAAACAGTGATGAAATCAACCCTTATCTTGTATGGCCGTCCTTGCCTCTTTACTAGGAAATTAAAGCAGCCGTTTTCAATACCTCATATATGCATACAAATCATCCGGTAAATCAGGGGCGAGATGATATCAATCGCCGTCCTTCCTTTGTGCGCTTTTATATTTAAATAACCCCCCTTCAAGTCCAAAGATAAAAATAAAAATAAAAATGTCCAAAAATAAAAGATTACAAAAATAATTACCCACCACTTACCACTTTCCATATTCAATTCTAGGCAATTATTTTCTACAAAGTAGATTTCATAAAACATTTTCAAATCGTATCTCAACTAGGACAAAATAACAAATAATTAATAGAAATCATAAATGTGCAAAAAGTAATTAAAGGAATTAATTTAATTTACCACATACCTCATCATGTTGGAAACACGCTCAAAGAATTTTTCATTGTGAGTGTTTACAAGAAGTGAAAATATAATGAATGAAAATTGCAACGGAAATATATGTTTTGCGGCTCATTTCTTTAAGTCTGTAACTAAAACTCAAGTTCCATCGATTCTCACTTTCGGACTCACGGCCCCTTTTATAGTGTAGTCAATAAAAATATTTTCCACGGGACCTAATGATGATTATAAAGGAAGAAGGTGCCCCGTTCAACCAACCATACGTTCCCTGTTTTTCTTCCTCGCGAATTAACTAGCCAAATCGAGCCAATGATAAACCAAGCTTTGTTAGGCCAAATTTTTCCCTTTTAACCAAAATCTGGCTACCCCTTAACATGCTACCCTTAACATGGCTGGGCTCTCATTAGTATTAGCCGATGAAATGACCGGTTTACCATTCCGAATTCTTCTTTTGCCCATAACTTCTTCATACAAGCTCCGAATGACTCCGTTCTTTCGCCATTGTCTTCATCTTCTCGTCCTCTACACAATGAAAAGTAGAAATCTTATATTTGAACGAGTTCCAATTGGTCTTTTTGCTCCAAATGACTCCATTGCACCTAATAAACTCAAAAGCACACATAAGATACATAATTTACAAGAAAACTCGCAAAGAAAGCATAAATACTAGATATTAAATACGGTGTATTCTACACCTATCAATTGTCTAGATGATTGTTTTAGGCCATAAATAGATTTTTGGAGCTTGCAAACTTTGCACTCTTGACCTTTAATCACGAAGCCCTCTGATTGCTCCATGTAAATTTCCTCATCTAGTTCTCCATTGAGAAATGCAGTCTTAACATCCATTTGATGAAGTTCCAAATCCATATGTGCGACAATAGCTAGCATAAGGCGTATCGAGGCAATTCTCACCACTGGGGAGAAAGTTTCCTCGTAGTCAACACCCTCCTATTGGGTGTAGCCTTTCGCCACAAGGCGAGCCCTATATCTTTCATCTAAACCATCCGCATTGCGTTTGACTTTGAAAACCTATTTGTTTCCAATAGCCTTGCGCCCTTCTGGGAGGTCAGCGTATTGCCACACACCATTAATCCTCATTGATTCTATCTCTTCTTTCGATGCAATAATCCATTTTTCCCTTTTAGCAGATGACATAGCCTCTTTGAAATTCTTAGGCTCTGCGTCATCATGTGAGCAAACCATGAAACTTTCCCCCTCAATCTGAAAATGACGACGAGGGACTTTTCCACGTTCACTTCTCCGAGATTGGGGTTCCTGATTCGATTGAGCCAATCCATTATCAGGTGGAACACGATGTTGATGCAGACAAAGTCTCCACTGCAATTGTTGCTGCCAATAAGTAGAGTGGATTCCTGGAATAACTACCTACCGAAGACTATCTGACAGACAAATCGGGCAAAGACGATAGGTCATTACACGCTGCACTCATGGGGACATTGTTACTGCAAGACGAGTCCAGCTGTGGCGTATCTAAAGCTTCTGCTAGCTGGTATTGAGGAACTCTTTCAACTCGAAGAAGACATGGGACAAGCTGCTACAATATACCTGCAGACCTGCGTCGGACCACCGCTGTTGCTGTGACATAAACCTACGTTGGGACAATATCCGTTGTCATTACTACCTACAAAGCTACTGGAGACGATGTCATACACCTACGGACCTGCAGCGAATGACGCTGTTGTATCCCAGTACCCATACAAATTAGCTGCCAACGATGCTATTGAATTCAGTGCGATACCCGATGCTACTGTGCCGGTGAAGCAATGTTGCTGCGGTATAAAAGCTGTTGACGCTGTGATATACAAATTATTTTGATGATAGGAATAGCCATGCTGCAAGAAGATGCAACGATGCACATCTGCCCATTGCTAAAGCGACGAACAATTGCACCGGGTGTTGTAGGGGCATAGCCGAAGCTGATGCTGAGTGTTGCTGTCCCGAAACCAACGCTGCGAAGTACTTTCAACTCGAACTTTTTCGTAATATATTCTTTACCGAAGTTCCCCTAGAAAGAACGCCAAAGCCATTCGACATAGAGCAGTCGAGACAAGACGTGGTCAAAGTAATTGAAGGAGATTTTTCTTAAGGATCGTTCATCAACAACCCTCAAGGAAAACTTTTAGGGAGAGAGGGGTGAGAGATGACATGGTAGGGGAAATAGAGGCGATTTCCTAGGGCATCAAATCTCTTGCGTTTCCATGGCTGGAAGCCATTTTTCTCCTTCTCCTCTGATTTCGAACACTAATCAGAGTGAATCAGCATCTAAATCTGCAATTGGTACTGATTTAAACCTTGGGTTAGAGGATTTTCCGCTGTTACCAATTCCCTTCTTCTTCTTTGGGAGTTAATGGAGCTTCCAAAGCAAACCCTAACTCTTGCTGGAATGGTCACAACATCTCAAGCACTTCCGCTCCATCAACGAAGCTTCCTAAGTATGAAGAACCTACTTCGGTTGATGGTCAACCAACGACAGTATTTTCATCAGGTGAACTCAAATCTCAAATTGAATATTGTGAATCTCTGGTAGTTGGTTATTTTGTAGGGAATAGGCTAGCTTTTCCTTTTGTGAAAGATAGTTTATCTTCCCAGTGGAAGATAAAAGGGGATTTCACCATGACCATTCATGGAGAAAATGCTTTCCTTTTCAAGTTTATTCAAGAAGAAGATAGAGCTCGAATTTTGGAATTAGGTTCAGTACATATTGTAAAAAAGCTATTTCTTCTTAGACCTTGGTCACCCTTCATAGAATCCCATATTGATTCCATTAAAACTGTACCTCTGTGGATGAATCTCAGGGGCATACCAATTCATCTCCGGAATGATGTTGGTTTAGCTAGCATTGCTAGTTTAGTGGGTAAACCGATCATGACAGACTCACAAACTGCATTGAAGACTAGAATGTCGTTTGCTAGAGTCTGTGTCGAAATTGCAGCTGATTGTTCTTTCCCTACTGAGCTTCCGGTCAAAATTGATGATATAAAGCTTATGGTAAAAGTAGAATACCCTTGGAAGCCAATTGCTTGCTCTCATTGCAAGAGCTTTGATCATTCAAGTGTAAAATGCATCTATAACCCAACCCCAAAGAATACTGATATTTCGATTCCAAAGAAGTCTTATTTAGTTGCAGGTGATAGTATTGACCCTAATCAAATAGTGCAGAACACAACATCTGATATGGAAGCTTCTTTTGTGAATCAGTCTTTAAAAGAGGCTAATAGATTTGGGAGTAGTAGTGATGAGACAGGGATTTCTCAACCGGAAAAGTGGATGGCATGTGTTGGGGGGTGTTGTTCCGAATGCATCATCTACTACGGTTGATCCTTGTGCAGAGATGTGTATGAATGGGGAGAGGTTAATTGATAAAGAAAAGGTCTTTGGCGAGTGGGTCTCTTATAAAAGAAAGAAAGGAGCCGGAAAAAAGAAGAAACAAAACCACTTACAGGTTCCTTCTCTTGAAAATGGCCATCCGGTTTTGGAAGGTACAAGCATCTCAACTGCTGATCCCGCCATCCCCCCTAGTTTTGAATCTCAAAACAGGTTCCATGGATTCGAAGAAGAAGAAGAACAACAACAAGAAGAAGAATCCACCTCCCAGTTAGTTTTGGAAGATTCAATGGTAAGCATCGCAAAGGCGTCATCGTCCAAGCCAAGTAAAGGAATTGGTAAGAAATTGAGTATGAAATCCAAATATACAGGTATGATCCCAAATGGTACTCTCTCAAGTTTAAAAATGAAAAAGCCTCATAAATCTAAATTCCCTAACACAGTTTCGGCAGATAAACTCATGGATTTTGGTTCTTCTTGGGGCTTAGAATTTCCACTTCGAAAGACTAATCGTGAAGAAATGTTTAGAGATCTCGCAAAAAATCACGATGATTTAATTATAGAAAATGTTGATGTTGTTAATTGACAATAGGCAGTGGTCTTCATTGTGGTTTGCAAGTGGCTTTTGATTTTTAGGTTTCACAATTTGTGTCTTCTTCTGTTGATACTCTTTGTATTCTTAGAAATTTCTTTGCTTTAGCTTTTCTTTTGTTTTGTTGCATGTTTTGTGAGCTTTTTGCTCTTTGTCAGTTGTATTCGCCCGTACACGGCTTGTGTGCATTTTAATATATCCTCTTTGACCGATCAAAAAAAAAAAAAAAACCCTCAAGAAAAGGGGCAAATTATGAGCACCATAAAACTACCTGGACACGTGGCAATCATCTACAGCGGATCGTTCGCTTCTAAACCCCTCGGAAGTCCCCAGTCATCCTTTGCCATGTAACGACTGGTAATTGAGCCGCTGGTAACTGATTCGTCGTTTCCTGAGCGGATTGTTTGATTCTACTGTCTTGACGTCCGGGTCGAGGTACGAGATCGAGGATTGAAAATTTACATCATGAACGAAAGATCAACCTCCCACTGTGGTCGCCAATTGTTTGAGGGTGAAAATGGTTTCTGCTGATTTCGGTAATTTCGGGTGTGCGGGTGAGAAACGAATTTAAACCCTAAACAATGTACTGCAAGGGAGTACTTTAGATTCGAGAGATCAATCTGTACAAATCCGGCCTAAACTATGAAATGGCCGTTCCAGACTTGCTTCGGTCACAAAAAGGAGGAGAATGGGTTGGTTTTGGGGAGGGAAGCGAAGAAAGTGTTGAGACCAGGTTGATTCTGGAAGAGTAGTGGTTTCACGACTTGTATCAGAATATGGGAAGCTAACATTAGGGGTGGGACTTGGGTTGGTTGGTCGGGTTAGAAAGCTTGGCCGAGGCAGACCCGAGCTAGGAATCTTGTGCCCAGATTGCCCATCGAACCAGTGGAACCCATGGAGGTACTGCCCAAGTCCGCCCAAGTTATGTTCCTCGGGTTCCAAGGGTTCCTCGGGTTGGCCCAAGTTTCGCTAGACATATGATCTTGTTAATATGACAATAATTTTTTTTAGAAATAATAAGATTCAATTGCTCCATTTATCTTAAATTTCCAAATAACCGAAGATTATTTACAATAATATATTTTTTTTTCATATTGAATGAATAATGAGATAGATATAATTTATATTTTCATTATTAGATTTGAAGATAATATCTAAAATTACTCTAAATAGATAATAATACCAAATATAAAATAGTTTTATATAACTATATCATAGTTTTTCGGGTTGGGCGGGTTGCTTGGGTTAAAAATATTTGTGCCCATGCTTGCCCAAATTTAACTCGGGTTTATAAAATTTATGCCCAAGCTTGCCCAAAATTTTAAAATACGTTGCCCATGTCCGCACAACATTCGGGTTGGGCACGGGTTGGGTGGGTTGACCCAACCCAAGGCCCACCCCTAGCTAACATATGGAAAGCTAGCAAATGTTTCTGAGTGTTGTATTGCTCCTGACTGAACTTGTTGTTTGGTGGAAATAGGTAAGACCTATTTATACAAGTCGAAGTGAAACGTACTCTGGTCTCATTAAGGAATGGAAAAATGGGTGAGTAAATGGGATGAGGTGGTAACCGTTAACGCATGGAATTGATGTTCCATAAAAAATTGTGTTTCACCATTACTCCTTGTATTACTAACCACCTCATCCTTATTACACTTCCTTATGACGGGCGTAGTGTACGCTGCACGCTGTAAACCTCCAAACCAATACCCAAAGTGGATCCCCCAGTTTGTGATATGTATTGATGTCTTGAATGTTTTCGTGAAAAACATGTAGCATGGTTGTTGCCTGGCAAGTCGAGCTTGGGAGACTTGCTAGCTTGGTGACGTTCGACTGTCGAGATTTTGTATCTTAAGAGGAAAGGTATCCGTTGATCGTTGCACGCTTCCGTTTTTCATAGCCGTGTAGGGAAGGCTAGCATGGTGGCGCGGACAAACTAGGGTTTTGGGTCAAAGGTTACCATGTGTTGTCTGGTAACCTTGGACGGCTAGGATTTGATCCTAGGATTGAAGTGCGACCGTTGATTGTCGCACACATTCGTTTTAGTAGCCGCATAGGGAAGGCCAGCATGGTGGCGCGGCTAGGTTAGCATGGCATGCCTTGGCGCGGTTTGGCGTGGCCAAACTAGGGTTTCGGGCCAAAGGTTACCATGCGTTGTCTGGTAACCTTGGACGGCTAGGATTTGATTCTGGGATTGAAGGGCGACCGTTGATTGTCGCACGCCTTCGTTTTAGTAGCCGCATAGGGAAGGACAGCATGGTGGCGTGGCTAGGTTGGCATGGCATGCCTTGGCGCGGTTTGGCGTGGCCAAACTAGGGTTTCGGGCCAAAGGTTACCATGCGTTGTCTGGTAACCTTGGATGGTGATAGGTATTGTAAACACCTTGATATTTATCTATTGTTTATGCTTTCTTTGTGAGTTTTCTTGTAAATTATGTATCTTATGTTTGATTTTGAGTTTATTAGGTGCAATGGAGTCACCGAGAGCAAAAGGAGAAGAAATCACTCATTTAAAGCGTAAAGCGTAAAAAGGTCAATTCACATGCGATATTTGGAGCAGGCTACGTTGTGCAAAAGGAGTTATGAAGGACTTATGCTGTCAGTTCTCTGGAACCGACAAGCCATATATGACTTGGGTGGCCCTTATCCAGTTCACTGGGTGTCACAATCATTTCCATTTCCTATATTACCAAACCCTGGAATTCAGGGTTGTGTTTCAATCATTGTTCATTCTCAACTTCAGAGGCGCCCGTGAGGAGTTCTGAGACAGGGAAATTCAGAGAATTAAAGATCGAGAAGATGAGTAAAAGAAGAGACGAACGAGATCTTGCTGTGATTAGAAGAAGATAAAGAAGATGTTGCTGCTGTTACTATCAATTGAAGCATCAGGAGAAGAAATTAGGGCTTTCCTCGAGTTAGGGATTGCTGTCAGTTCAGGGACCGAGCGGATGAACATGGGTTTAATCTTGAAACCCAGAAAACTAGAGATGAGTTTTTCTCGTTTGAAGATAATCAAGGGGTTATAGTTTGATAAGCTACATAGATTGTTGGTACTTCAATTTTGAGATGAATTTAGGGTTCTTAAATTTGTAGTTCGTTCTTGGGTTGAAGTTCAGGTGATGAACACAGAAAGGAGATGGTGGATTTTGGTTTCAGGAGAGACTCGAATTCAAAGAGAAAATGTGAAGAATCTGTGATGAATTAGAGATGAGTTTGAGTCTAATTTCAATATGGAGGTGAATTTGTCAGTGGTTCTGCTAGGGCTCTAATAGTGACGAGATAAGTTTGAAGTAGAGTTTGTGCTGCAATTAGGGCATGGATTTAAAATGGGTTTTGGTTCAAATCTGAATCTGTGTGTTGGATGAGAGTTCAATGAAGGAATTGTAGTCAAGGGTTGGTTGTGCCATGGAATTGCTGGTAATTTAGGTCAAGAAAATGGAGATATATGCTGCTGTGATGAAAGATTCATGGGGATTTGCTGTTGCAAAGAAGAGGTGAAGGTTATGACTGAGATGGTAGAGGCTCAGATGGAGTTGTTGTTGGTATTGGTATTGCAGGTGCAAGAGGATGGTGCTGGTAGTTTTGAGATGAGCAGAATGCATTGGTGATGGGTTTTTTAGTGTTGATTGAGAGCATGAAATGGAAGTTCAGATGATGAACTGCTGCAGCCTAGAACTAATGGGTGTTGCAGCTGTTGAATTGTTGCAACTGGATGGACCTTTGATGTTATGGCTAGGCCAAAGTGGAGAAGAAAGCGGTGGATTCTTTGGCGCGGTTGAGTTGATTCTGAGTGCAAGTGATGGCAGATATGCTGTTGAGATCGAGAAAAGTGCTTGAATTGAGATTATGCTGCTAATGGGTTGTGTAGGTTTGCAAGTCTGATGCAGTGGTGGAGTAACTGTGGTGCTGTGTCGAATGGGGTTTGCTGGTGGTACTGAAGCTGACAGAGAATAGGGTGCAGTTCTGGTGAATGATGCTGTGTTAGTGTTTGAGCTGTAATGAAGCTTAGATGTATGTTTAGGACATAATTTGAGAAGAAGTGCATGTGCAAAGATGGGAAGAGATGTAGCAGCTAAAAATGGTGGTTAAGTTACATATGGATGCATACGGTCCTAATGGAGTGTTGATGCAGTGAACCCAAGAACAAGGAGGATTTGTGGTTAATCTCAATACTGATGCAGTGGGGTTGTTTCTGTGGTTGAAGTTATGAGATTAAGATGGTGATGGTCAGTCTTGATGTGAATGTTTGAGATTGCAGAAAAGCTTGTGTTGTTGTTGTTAGTGGTACTGGAATGGATTGAGCTGTTGCTATTGGTTCTGTGTGAGAGAAGGAGGTGGTATAACTACAGAGAAGAAGACGTTGGAACTGGTGGTTATGTTGTGCAGTGGTGACTATGATCTTAGAAGAACTGAGATGGTGGATTAGTTGGTTGCAGCTAAGTGAAAGGAGTTGCATTGCTGCTGTCAGTCAGGGATGCAGAAGGAGTGCAGTCAAGAGCTAAATGCATTGGTCATACTAGCAAGAGAAAGAATATAGCTGGAGGGAAATGTCTGTGACAGAACTGCAGGTTGAGCTGGTGTCAGAATTACAGAGAAGGCATTGGCAGTGTTGGCTGGTTGCAGCTGTGTGGATGGCTAAGTGATGCTTGGATGAAGCGTCATCCTTGTGCTAATTTGACTATGGCATTTGCAAAATGAGCTACAGCCGTGCACTAGCTTTGGCCTAGACCAACTCAGCTGAGTTAGCTTCTGACTCACTAGATTCAGCTGACATCACTGAGTTGGCTTGATGTCTCGTCCTGACTCGCTATAGCATTGACTGAGTTGACTTCTTTGACCGATGACCGGGTGGACTTTGCCGGTCACCTGAGATACTTTTCTTGCCAGATTCCGGCCGATTTCCGGCCATAATACTAGTTTTCCGGCGATAGTTTTGGGGCATATTTCCTACATGGGTTTTGCTCACATATGGGCTTGGTGGACTTCTATCTATTGGACCTTTGAGATTTGACCTAATTTTGGAAAGCAAAGCTATTTAAAGGAAAGATTTCTACAACTTTATATCACGTATTATTCTTGAAACTTGGAGAGAGCCGCTTTTGTTTACGCTACTAGGGTTTGCTTTTGTTCATCTTCTTCTATTCAATTAATATTTTTATGATGAACTCCATAGCTATGAGTAGCTAAACACATATTATTGGTTATGGGATAAAGTTGATTTCTCAACATGTTATTTAAATCTATGAATTAGTTTTGTCTCAATACTTTATTGTTTATGATTCATTATTAATATTGTCATATGATTTGATTGTTTGTTTGGTTGAGTCCGGAATTAATCCGATTTACATTCATCTCTATTGCTAGATTAGGGTTTTCAATACGAAATAGTTGTTTATCCCTTATTCTAAGTAGCATAGTGTGGTTATTACTTGTAGTGATACATATTTATAATTACATATGAATCATAACCTTGGTTAAATTGAATTAGTGCTTTTACACGTTTGATTGCCTTGATTAGTCTTATTCCATAGTACTTAGTGCTTTGAGGGAGTTAAGCTTAATTGTGCTTTTACACTTTAGGTTGCTTTCTAGGAAGAATTTACATATGCATCTTTTAATGTGGTTGTGATGAAATCAGGGAATTAGAGGGATATACTTGCGATCAAGGTATCCTAAGACTTTTAGTAAATGAGAGATTAAATTATCAATTCTAATCATTGATGAAAATACATGTTTGTGAATGATACTATCCCGTGACCAATATCTTCTCCTTATTGATTATTCAAATTATTTTATTGCTTTCAATTACTTTTATTGCTTAGATAAAACAAAAATCCCCCCTTGGTTACTTTAGAAACTGAAATTTTATAACAACAAAAGCCTCTCTGTGGGAACGAACTCTTTCTTACCACGTACTTCATTTATATTTAGTAGAGTGAGAAAGTGAAATTATTTTTGACGGGCTGACAACCGGTCAAATTTTGGCACCGCTGCCGGGGAGACATACGGCTTGTTATTAAGTTTATAGTTTCTTTTTATAATTTCTGCTTTTATCTTGTTTCTTTTGTTTTCTTGTCTTGTTTGTCACTTGTTTGCGAGAATTGTTTTCAGGTACTTAATCCCTGGCTTCTAAAGATTGGAACTACCCAAGGTGCGGGATAGCTACTCTAAGAGGCATAATACTCCAACCAAGTCAAGACACAACAGAAGATCAAGAGTTAGAAGTAGAAGAAGAGTTACAACTAGAAGGAGGACAAGAGGTTCCATTCGTAGACGAACCACAAGTTGAAGAAGAATAAACAATGGGTGATGCGAATCGTACACTCAAGGACTTGGCTTCTCATAGGCTTGATACACAACAAGGGTGTATTCAAACAAACTTTACTTTTGAGATCAAGCCGGGGTTGCTTAGAGAATTACCAAAGTTCCATGGCATGGTGAATGAAGACCCAAACAAGCATCTTATGGACTTCCACACCATTGTCATGGCCATGCTTCCAGCGGATGTTGAGGCGGATGGTGCAATGTTGAAAGTTTTTCGTTTCTCTTTGATGGATAGTGCTAAGGATTGGTTGTACTATTTACCTTCCGTAAGTGTCACGACATGGAATGGGCTGAAGAAACTCTTTTTAGAGAGATATTTTCCTGCATCAAAGGCTACTCAAATTCGCAAGGAGATTTGTGGGATGAAGCAAAATGTGGGAGAATCCTTATATGAATGTTGGGAACGATACAAGAGATTGGTGGCAAGCTGCCCTCACCACCAATTCAGTGACGCTATGATCATCCAATACTTTTATGAAGGACTCCAATCAAGTGATAAGAATCTTCTTGACGCTGCGGGTGGTGGTGCATTAGTGAGCAAGACGGTGGCACAAGCTAGAGAGTTGATTGAAAACATGGTAGCAAACTCCCAACAGTTTTTGAGTCGTGGTTCAGATGTGCTTCTTAGGAAAGTAAATGAAGTGAGCGAGGTCGAGGAACTTCGTCAACAAATGGGTAACATGACAGCAATGATGCAACAAGTTGTAGCCGCGGTGATACCAAGTTCCTCTCAAGCTTATGAAGACGAGCAAGCTAATGCGGTCTTTCCAAATCAACAAAGACGGTATGATCCATACTCCAACACTTACAATCCGGGATGGAGAGATCACCCCAATTTTATCTATGCCAACAAGCAAGGTGCAGTCCAACAACCTACTTTCAACCGTCCTAGTGGATTTCAACCACAACAACAACAATTTCAGCAACCACAAGCACAACAATCAATGCAAAATCAAGGTTCCGATATCGATTCAAAGCTTCAAACAATGATGCAAGGCATTTCCACCATGTTTAAAGAAAGTTAGCAGGAAACTAAGAGTGCTATCAAGGAGTTGCAGACACAAATGGGCTCCACGGCTATTGAGTTGAACCAATTGAAGGCACAAAATAGTAGGAAACTCCCTTCTCAACCTATTAACCCAAAAGAGGGTGTCAATGCTATTACATTGAGAAGTGGTACACAACTTGTGCAACTCGAAGTTACTGATTCAGGCAAGGTGGAAACACCAAAGGAACCTGTTTTGGAGGAGAAGAATGAGGATTCTCCCCAAACTTCTGATGTACCTATTCCTAACTCTAAAACTCCGGTTTCTACTTATGTTCCTGCTTTACCTTTTCCTCGCAGATTTGCAAGTTCCAAGAAGGCGGAACTAGAAAAGGAGATTTTAGACGTTCTTAAAAAGATCCATGTGAACATACCACTCATTGATGTTATTAAGCAAGTTCCAAAGTATGCAAAGGTGTTGAAGGACTTGTGTACCAATAAGCAAAGGCTCAAAGGTAATGAAGTGTTAAGTGTGGGGGAGAATGCTTCGGCAATCTTACAACACAAACTCCCACTTAAGTGCAAGGATCCCGGTAGTTTTGACATTCCCGTCACAATTGGTAACACTACATTTAACAAAGCTATGTTGGATTTAGGTGCATCCGTTAATGTTATGCCTGCATCAATGTATAATTCACTTGATCTTAGTCCTCTTAAAAAGGCTGAAATTGTATTGCAATTAGCCGATCGCTCTAATGTCTACCCAATGGGTATTGTTGAGGATGTTCTTGTGCAGGTTAATCAACTTGTCTTTCCAGCTGACTTTTGCATGTTAGAGATGAATGAAGGTTCACCAGACTCGACTCTTCCATTGCTACTTGGGCGTCCCTTCATGAAAACGGCGAAAACCATTATTGATGTGGACAAGGGAACGCTAACTATGGAGTTTGATGGAGAAACAATACGTTTCAACATTTTCGAGACGATGAGATATCCTAGTGATATCCACTCTTGTTTCTCCATTGATGTTATGGATACATTGGCACAACAAATGTTTGAATTATATGGTGATGATGCTTTGGAAACCGTGTTAACTACATCCATGGATAATGGTGTAGAGTGTGGTAATGAAGTCAAGGAAGCCCTTGGTGATCTTAATTCACTACAAGGATGCCCGGAAACTCATAATATCTCTTTTATTTCTTTACCATGCAGTGATGAAAAGCTTGTACCTTCAATTGTTAAATCTCCAAAGTTAGAATTAAAACCTCTTCCCGATCACCTAAAGTACTTGTACTTGGGTGATAATGAAGAGTTACCTATGATTGTTTCTAACAAGCTTAGTGAATTACAGGAGCAAAAACTTCTAAGGGTGCTAAGGAAGTACAAGACGACCATAGGATGGACAATTTCCGATATCAAGGGTATAAGCCCTGCCATTTATATGCACAATATACGTTTGGAGGACGATGCAAAGCCTACAAGGGAAGCGCAACGTCGTTTGAACCCTCCCATGATGGAAGTTGTGAAAAAGGAGATACTCAAGCTTTTGGAAGTGGGTGTTATCTACCCCATATCCGATAGCAAGTGGGTGAGCCCGGTACAAGTAGTACCAAAGAAATCAGGTGTGACAGTGGTGGAGAATGATAAGAACAAACTTGTCCCAACTCGTGTGCAAACCGGTTGGAGGGTTTGTATTGATTATAGAAAATTGAATGCCACCACTAGGAAAGATCATTTTCCATTGACTTTTATTGATCAAATGCTTGAACGTTTAGCTGGACACTCTTACTATTGCTTCCTTGATGGCTATTCAGGTTATAATCAGATTGTGATAGCGCCGTAGGATCCAGAGAAAACCACTTTCACTTGTCCTTTCGGTACTTTTGCTTATAGAAGGATGCCTTTTGGCTTATGCAATGCTCCAGCTACCTTTCAAAGGTGTATGGTAAGTATCTTCTCAGAATATGTTGAAAACATAATCGAAGTGTTCATGGACGATTTTAGTGTCTTTGGTGAGTCATTTGACCTTTGCTTGAACAACTTGTCTCTAATCCTTGAACGATGTGTTGAAACAAACCTTGTGATGAATTGGGAGAAGTGCCATTTTATGGTAACTCATGGCATAGTTTTAGGCCATATAATATCTTCTAAAGGCTTGGAAGTTGATAAATCTAAGATAGACCTTATTCGTGCTTTAACCCCTCCCACTACGGTGAGGGAGATATGCTCTTTTCTTGGTGATGCAGGTTTTTATCGTAGATTTATCAAGGATTTTTCCAAGATAGCATCACCACTTTGTAACTTATTGCAAAAAGATGTGGTTTTTAACTTTGATGAAAAGTGTATGGCGGCATTCAATCGTTTGAAAGAACTTTTGATTTCAGCCCCTATCATTAAACCACCGGATTGGAGCAAACCATTTGAGCTCATGTGTGATGCAAGTGATTATGCGGTTGGTGCGGTGCTTGGGCAACGTGTGGGGAAGATACCTCATGCTATTTATTATGCTTCTAAAACGTTAAATGAGGCCCAACAAAACTACACAACCACTGAAAAAGAGTTGTTAGCCATTGTTTTTGGTTTAGAAAAGTTTCGCTCTTATCTAATTGGTACAAAAGTTGTTGTCTTTTCTGATCATGCAGCGCTTAAGTACTTGCTTACAAAGAAAGAGGCGAAACCGAGGCTCGTACGATGGATTTTACTATTGCAATAGTTTGATATTGAAATCAAGGACAAGAAAGGAATTGAGAACACCGTTGCGAATCACTTGAGCCGTCTTGCTGTGGACAAGGAAGCTATCCCAATGCGTGAAAGTTTCCCGGATGAGCAACTATTCTCAATTGCCTTTGGAGAACCATGGTATGCCGATATTGTCAATTACTTGGTATCTAAACAAATCCCAAAGAACTTGTCTCGTGCTGAGAGGGACAAACTTAAGAAGTTGGGGAACCAATACATATGGGATAATCCATACTTATGGAAACATTGTAGTGACCAAGTAATAAGAAGGTGTGTTCCCGAATCTGAATTTAATTCTATCTTGTCTTTTTGTCACTCCTATGCTTGCGAAGGACACTTTGGGAGTAAGAGAACCGCTCACAAGGTACTTGAAAGCGGTTTCTATTGGCCAACCTTGTTTAAGGATGCATACATATTTTGTACAACTTGTGATAGGTGCCAAAGAACAGGCAATCTAGGTGCCCGAAATCAAATGCCACAAACTTTTATTCAATTTATTGAAGTTTTTGATATATGGGGTATTGATTTTATGGGACCTTTTGTCAACTCCCATGAGAATTTTTATATCTTACTTGTTGTTGATTATGTCTCGAAATGGGTGGAAGCTAAGGCCACCCCAACTAATGATTCTAAAGTGGTTTCAGATTTTGTGCAAGCTAATATCTTTGCAAGGTTTGGAATTCCAAGAGCCATAATTAGCGATGGGGGTTCTCACTTCAAAAATAGGATTTTACAAAGCTTGTTGAAGAAGTACAATGTGTCGCACAAGATTGCAACACCTTATCATCCCCAAACAAATGGACAAGACGAGGTGTCTAACCGAGAGGTGAAATCCATTCCAGAGAAGACGGTGAATCCAACAAGGAAGGATTGGAGCATGCGACTTAATGATGCTTTGTGGGCTTATAGAACCGCATACAAGACACCTATCGAGATGTCTCCCTTTAGGCTTGTGTATGGTAAACCTTGTCATTTACCCGTTGAAATTGAGCATAAGGCGTTTGGGCTATTAAGCAATGCAATATGGAGATGGATGGGGCTGGAAAGCAAAGGAAGTTACAACTCCAAGAGCTAGAGGAGCTTCGCAATGATGCATTTGAAAGCTCACGTATTTATAAGGAAAAGACGAAAGCATTTCATGATAACATGATTTCTAGGAAACAATTTTGCATTGGGCAGAAAGTGCTTTTGTTTAATTCTCACTTGCAATTATTTCCGGGTAAATTAAGGTCACGATGGATCAGACCTTTTATTGTTACTAATGTGTTTTCTCATGGTGCGGTGGAAATTGTAGCATAGCTACGGGGAAAAGAATTTAAAGTTAATGGGCATAGGTTGAAACCATACTTTGAGAATTTCACTTCCGAAGTGGTGGAAGGAGTTAACTTTGTGGATGTACTCCCTCTGGAGGAGTCATAGAAAGCAAAGAGATAGTCGGGCTGACGACTTTAAACCAAGCGCTAAATGGGAGGCAACCCATCGGATGAGTATTTCTTGTCTTGTAGTTATTTATTTCTTGTTTTGTTTTTAGTTTTTTTTCTTGTCTTGTTTTTATTTTTTCTGATTTCTTGTCACATCTCATGTTAGAATTTCCCACCTTGACTTACTTTGGACGATTCAATTTACATTGAGGACAATGTAAAGTTTAAGTGTGGGGGAGTGGTTAAGCATTTGCATTGTAATTTTTTCATGAAATTTTCAACTTTTATGTAAATTAGTGAATTAAAAAAAAAAAAAAAAAACTCCAACTTGTAGTTAGTTTAGAGTCACATAGTATACATGTCGCTAAGATTACATCGAGATTCTCATAAGAGTGACTGAACTTAGAGATGACAGAGAACATAATCGGGTTTCTTAATTGTATGAGAATTAAAGTTGGATTTAACCATGCCAGTGGCAAATAAGGTGCATACTGAATTCGGTATTAGAGTAGTGGTCCCCTATAGTGGAGACTACCCATGTTACATCATGAGAGGCACCAACCTTCAATTCTTTGTACCTGTCTAAATTTGTGCTTTTAGAGTGTGTGTCACCGTACGTAAACTCTGGGTAGAATGGTGAGCTATCCAATCTCCCACCAATAGAAGCACTATTTTGATCTCTTGAGTGCTATTTTTATCAACCATGATGGCGACATCGAATTTCTAACTTACATACCACTTGTAATCTTGTTCGCAGTTAGCACCATCCACTTTATCTCTCTCTACACCAACAGGTCCATAGAAACACCATCATCATCAACAAGAGGAGCATCACAAATTCGAAGGAAAGTTGAAGACGTTCAAGGTTTACAAGCAACGGTACAGAAATGAGCAGATTTCAGATTCAAGTAAAGCAACAAGACAAGGAGCATAATTTTTATAAGATGAAGACTATTGTACAAGAGTAAAGATTATCAAGATGAGAATTCGAGAAGTTATAATATCAAGACATACAAGTTGTGAAGAATTGAGCGGTAAAGTACTTACACCATGGCTTTTGTACTTGTATTTTTATTTATATTTGTTTATTTGTATTTCATCTTCTATTGTCTCAAAAAAAAAAAAAAGAGACAAGAAAAATTCAATTCATTGTATCATATTTTGGGTTTGTATAGTTCGTTTTTAGTTTTGTATTCTTTCAATAAAGCCAATGGAAGAAGGAATATCTACAATGAAGTTTCAAGCAACAAGGAATTAGAGGAAAAGAGTTACATTGTCAAGATTCTACGAAGTTCAAGAGTTATCATCAAGAGTTGAAGACCGAAGACGAAGATGAAGACACAGATTGAAGACCGAAGACGTTTCTATGGATGCTGTGAGAGTTGTGCTAACTGCACGTCGAACGGATAACGAGGTAAGCAAGCATATTCCCACCTTCGTTAAATGGTTGATTTCTTTTCTTAGAGATCGTCAGAAAAATGGGTTTTCAAAATGAATAAAAGATGTGGGTTTTCAAAACGATTCGGAGGGTTTTGCCTTCCTACCATTCAACGTGTCGCAGGATTCTCTCTTCATTCCTACCTGGACACATGTGTGACCCATAAAAAAGATGTTTATTATTGAGAGCAACTTCATAAAACCCTTTCTTGTGAGGCAGAGTCGAGACTTTTGATCACTTCGAACCCGAATTTCTTTCGAGAAGGGATGGTTATTTCTCTCTCAACTTTTAAGGATGAGATTGTGTTCATTTATGTGTCTAACTTCTTATGACTAGTGTGCAGAATTTCTATGTCTTCTTAGCGCGTTGGATGCTATCATTTCGGAGAACTAGTAAGTTGGAAAAGTAGGTTTTGTGGGTATATCTCTAGTAAACCCTCACGAGACTATAACTCGTCCACTAGGGACACCTAGGGGTTTAAAGGCTTGTTATACGTGCTAAGTGTGACCGTAGCCTCGACGACACGGGGTTGTATGTATATTTTTTGAATTGTTTTGTTTGATTTGCTCGAGGACTAGCTAAGTCTAAGTGTGGGGGAATTTGATAGGTGTTGTAAACACCTTGATATTTATCTATTGTTTATGCTTTCTTTGTGAGTTTTCTTGTAAATTATGTATCTTATGTTTGATTTTGAGTTTATTAGGTGCAATGGAGTCACCGAGAGAAAAAGGAGAAGAAATCACTCATTTAAAGCGTAAAGCGCAAAAAGGTCAATTCACATGCGATATTTGGAGCAGGCTACGTTGTGCAAAAGGAGTTATGAAGGACTTATGCTGTCAGTTCTCTGGAACCGACAAGCCATATATGACTTGGGTGGCCCTTATCCAGTTCACTGGGTGTCACAGTCATTTCCACTTTCTATATTACCAAACCCTGGAATTCAGGGTTGTGTTTCAATCATTGTTCATTCTCAACTTCAGATGCGTTGTGAGAGTTACAGACGCAGGGAAATTCAGAGAATTAGAGATCGAGAAGATGAGTAAAAGAAGAGACGAACGAGATCTTGTTGTGATTAGAAGAAGATAAAGAAGATGTTTCTGTTGTTACTATCAATTGAAGCATCAGGAGAAGAAATTAGGGCTTTCCTCGATTTAGGGATTGCTGTCAGTTCAGGGACCGAGCGGATGAACATGGGTTTAATCTTGAAACCCAGAAGATTAGAGATGAGTTTTTCTCGTTTGAAGATAATCAAGGGGTTATAGTTTTAGAAGCTACATAGATTGTTGGTACTTCAATTTTGAGATGAATTTAGGGTTCTTAAATTTGTAGTTCGTTCTTGGGTTGAAGTTCAGGTGATGAATACAGAAAGGAGATGGTGGATTTTGGTTTCAGGAGAGACTCGAATTCAAAGAGAAAATGTGAAGAATCTGTGATGAATTAGAGATGGGTTTGAGTCTGATTTCAATATGGAGGTGAATTTGTCTGTGGTTCTGCTAGGGATCTGATAGTGACGAGATAAGTTTGAAGTAGAGTTTGTGCTGCAATTAGGGCATGGATTTAAAATGGGTTTTGGTTCAAATCCGAATCTGTGTGTTGGATGAGAGTTCAAGGAAGGAATTGTAGTCAAGGGTTGGTTGTGCCATGGAATTGCTGGTAATTTAGGTCAAGAAAATGGAGATATATGCTGCTGTGATGAAAGATTCATGGGGATTTGCTGTTGCAATGAAGAGGTGGAGGTTATGACTGAGATGGTAGAGGCTCAGATGGAGTTGTTGCTGGTATTGGTATTGCAGGTGCAAGAGGATGGTGCTGGTAGTTTTGAGCTGAGCAGAATGCATTGGTGATGGGTTTGTTAGTGGTGATTGAGAGCATGAAATGGAAGTTCATATGATGAACTGCTGCAGCCTAGAACTAATGGGTGTTGCAGCTGTTGAATTGTTGCAACTGGATGGACCTTTGATGTTATGGCTAGGCCAAAGTGGAGAATGAAACTGGCCGATTCTTTGGCATGATTGAGTTCGAGTTACATGTGCAAGTGATGATGAGATATCTTTGTTGAGATCGAGAAAAGTGCTTGAATTGAGATTATGCTGCTGATGGGTTGTGTAGGTTTGCAAGTCTGATGCAGTGGTGGAGTAACTGTGGTGCTGTGTCGAATGGGGTTTCTTTGGTGGTATTTGAAGGCGTGAGAGAATAAGGTGCGGTTACAGTGAATGATCTTTGTGTTGGTGTTTGAGCTGTAATGAAGCTTAGATGTATGTTTAGGACATAATTTGATAAGAAGTGCATGTGCAAAGATGGGAAGAGATGTAGCAGCTAAAAATGGTGGTTAAGTTACATATGGATGCAAATGGTACTAATGGAGTGTTGATGCAGTGAACCCAAGAACAAGGAGGATTTGTGGTTAATCTCAATACTGATGCAGTGGGGTTGTTTCTGTGGTTGAAGTTATGAGATTCAGATGGTGATGGTCAGTCTTGATGTGAATGTTTGAAATTGCAGAAAAGCTTGTGTTGTTGTTGTTAGTGGTACTGGAATGGATTGAGCTGTTGCTATTGGTTCTGTGTGAGAGAAGGAGGTGGTATAACTACAGAGAAGAAGACGTTGGAACTGGTGGTTATGTTGTGCAGTGGTGACTATGATCTTAGAAGAACTGAGATGGTGGATTAGTTGGTTGCAGCTAAGTGAAAGGAGTTGCATTGCTGCTGTCAGTCAGGGATGCAGAAGGAGTGCAGTCAAGAGCTGAAGGCATTGGTCATACTAGCAAGAGAAAGAATGTAGCTGGAGGGAAATGTACGTGTGAAGCTGCGAGTTGACTGGTGTTAGAATTACAGAGAAGGCATTGGCAGTGTTGGCTGGTTGCAGATGTGTGGATGGCTAAGTGATGCTTGGATGAAGCGTCATCCTGGTGCTAATTTGACTATGGCCTGTGCAAAGTTGTGATGAAATCGGGGAATTAGCGGGATATACTTGCGATCAAGGTATCCTAGGACTTTTAGTAAATGAGAGATTAAATTATCAATTCTAATCATTGATGAAAATACATGTTTGTGAATGATACTATCCCGTGACCAATATCTTCTCCTTATTGATTATTCAAATTATTTCATTGCTTTCAATTACTTTTATTGCTTAGATAAAACAAAAATCCCCCCTTGGTTACTTTAGAAACTGAAATTTTATAACAACAAAAGCCTCTGTGGGAACGAACTCTTTCTTACCACGTACTTCATTTATATTTAGTAGAGTGAGAAAGTGAAATTATTTTTGACGGGCTGACAACCGGTCAGATGGCTAGGATTTGATCCTGGGATTGAAGGGCGACCGTTGATTGTCGCACGCCTTCATTTTAGTAGCCGCATAGGGAAGGCCAGCATGGTGGCACGGCTAGGTTGGCATGCCATTGACATGGCATGCCTTGGCGCGGTTTGGCGTGGCCAAACTAGGGTTTCGGGCCAAAGGTTACCTTGCGTTGTCTGGTAACTTTGGACGGCTAGGATTTGCTCCTGAGATTGAAAGGCGACCGTTGATTGTCGCACCCCTTCATTTTAGTAGCCGCATAGGGAAGGCCAACATGGTGGCGCGGCTAGGTTGGCATGACATTGGCATGCCTTGTCGCGGTTTGGCGTGGCCAAACTAGGGTTTCTGGCCAAAGGTTAGCATGCGTTGTCTGGTAACCTTGGTCGGCTAGGATTTGATCCTGGGATTGAAGGGAGACCGTTGATTGTCGCACGCCTTTGTTTTAGTAGCCTCATAGGGAAGGCCAGCATGGTATATTGGGGCCGCAGGTTTGGCATGCCGTTGGCACATGGTGCGGCTAGCATGGTTAGGGCCAAGGCAAGGTGCGTTTGGCTTGGCGAGGTGGGGCCAATGGTTTGGCATGCCGTTTGGCACATGGTGCGGCTAGCATGGCTAGGGCCAAGGCAAGGTGTGTTTGGCTTTGCATGGTTTGCTATTGGCGCAGTAGTGCGGCTGGCATGGTTGGCATGCCTTGGCGCGGAGTTGTGGCTGGCACGGTTTTCCATTGGCACAGTGGTGTAGCTGGCATGGTTGGCATGCCTTGGCGCGGTAGATGTGGCTGGCACGGTTTGCCATTGGCACAGTGGTGCTGCTGGCATGGTTGGCATGCCTTGGCGCGGTAGATGTGGATGGCACGGTTTGCCATTGTCACAATGGTGCGGCTGGCATGGTTGGCATGCCTTGGCGCGGTAGCATGAGGGTTTTGTACAGGTGATGTCCATCAATGTTAGGGGTTCTGCCGTGGAACATGATACATAGAAAGAAAAAAGGTACCCTGGTAATTCTTACGTAAGCATGCTGATCGATTCGATAAATGTGCTAATGGTCATAATGACGTCATTCCAGATGTGCGGTTTTACGATTTTAACCCTAGGCTAAAAGCCACCATTAACATTAAGTCCCCTGCTTAGCTCGGAACGGGAGCATCGTTGCGAGGTAAGCATAAGATGGTGCCAGGCTAGGACAAGAAATTGAAACAAGTCGTGATAAGATAGTCAGGAAAGCCCGGCTAACCTTTTCGAGAGGTAAAGAGAGTTTGCGCTTCCCGTGTTGGCGGCCTTGCATAAATTGTACTGGTGGTGCGGACCGTGATGTGGTGAGATGAAAATTGCCGGCTTAGTCTGGCTATGCATCACCTTGGCTGGGTCAGGGAACATCGTGCCGCTGGGTCGGCGAGTTGTTGGTGTCCGTATGGTTTGGAAATTGGGCGCAGGAGTTGCGCTGGCTTGGACTCGGCGTGGCAAGGCATGGCGCAGACAAGCTTGGCATGTGGGGCCAGGGCAATGGCGCGGTCTTGGAGAGGCAAAGCATGGTGGACGGCTTGGCAGGTGGGGCCAAGGCAATGACGCGGTATTGGAGAGGCAAGGCATGGCGGACGGCTTGGCGGGTGGGGCCAAGGCAATGGCGCGGACAGTCTTGGCGTGGTGATTTTGTCTTCGCGGGACCTGTTGCCTCTTTTCCTTACTTGGTCATTTCCTTGTTCGGATTCCCAAATATCACGCACATAAAAAGAGGTCCGGCCTCTCCTTTTGTTTCATACCTATTTATTGTATTTCGGTGTGGTAACAGTAAAGCAAAGCGGGCAAGAGAATCCCTGGTATGTCTTCCCATACTTCCTCCTTACCTTCCTTTCTTTCCTCTTTTTTTTCCTTTTTTTTTTAATGCGAACCCTAACTGTGGGTGTACCTTCTCATGAACTTGTAGAAATATCGTTTTTCTAAGTTGGTATGAATCCCAGCCATAAGTATGCTTTGCACGACCTTGTAGTAAAATTTAGGCGTGAGTGTCGTAATGATGTTGGCCGCCTCAATTACTGTGCGAAGTAGGTGTGCACGAGCATTGTCATTCCCTTCATGAAAATCTAGCTTTTAGGGTTTCCTCCGTTTTCTGGTGTGGTCGTGTGCATGGTTCCCGTTGTGGGGCGCGCCTATTCGGCTAGGCACCAATTTCCCGTTGCATGAAGTGGTGATGCATAGTCTGTCAGTCCCCATTTCTTCGCATATGCGCAAAAATAACTTTGAAACCAATTGGCTTGCGTCCAGGATGGCCCTCTTGCGTCTGATAAAATAATTTCCAGGAACTTTCCGTAATAATCTCTCTTCGTATTGTTCCATTGTAGTTATCTCGGAGGTGAAAGCGGCGTAAGGGAATTTTTGTTAGGATGTCGGCAATTTCTCTGTCTTAGAAGGATCTTTGGCAGTTCAATCCAAACGCGGCTGATGAGTTCTTCACGATAGTTTTTACGCGGGGAGAAGTCATCTTAAGCATGTGCCGATTCTTGACCGGTCGGAAGGTGAGGAGGATCGGTCGGTTCCGCCTGGGAACGTAATACGGTTTTGTCTTCAGAGGAAAGAGTATTCCGCCTCTCTTATTGATTTCAAGATCTCCATGAGTCCGTTGCGTTCCTTTGATAAATGGATGCGATTTATGATAAGTCAAGATTGTGTAAGAGCTAGTTTAACCAAAGTGCAAATCATTGATGCTGTCGCGGCTTCTGCATCACTTCAAATTAGTAAAGACATCCCGGGTTTGGTTGCTTTCATCTCCAGATGGTGTCCAAATACCCACACAGCTATATGCAAGTGGGGAGAAATGACTATATCCTTAGAAAGTGTAGCCATTCTGCTGAATCTTCCCATAACAGAAAACCTCAACATTAAGCTGTCAGGTGATGAAGAAAAAATACGTACCACCCTGGTTGCGAAGTCGAAAGGGTTTGTTCGAAAATAAAACGAGACGAAGTGTTTCTACAGCTGGTGGGTGTCTCAATGGTTTCTTGATGAGCTGGCACCGGATCAAAAGAATAATACACTCCACGTTGCGGCATTATTGGCTCTGTGGTTATCCCGGGATATTTTCGATGACGGCTCTGGTAAGAAGGAGATAAGGCCGAAACTCCTCAAATTTGCTCTAAGATTGGCGACAGGAGTCGTTCTCCCCATTGGCGGCTTGTTTCTCAGTTCTCTGTACATGCACTTGGATCATCTGGCTATGGATATGTGTGTTTCAAATGGTTACATGAAAGTGGACTCGTATGTTCACGTTGCTTTTCTCCAGGCGTGGCTATGGGAGCATCTTGAAAAATACGCTCATAAACCATTGGTTTCGCTTCCCGCATCTTGAGGTGGTTCGAGAATACTTCGCTGGTCGAATAGGCGCCCAAGAGCTGGCTCAAACCTGGCTGATTTCCTCGATAATTCGTGCGCCGTTAATTTCGTCCATGGGCCCCAGTGTGTACATCCATTGTCCAGGTCAATACTTTTGCTTCTGCTCCAAACATGTCTTTGCTTTCTGACGAAGGGAACCTCGGTGTCGGCGAGGTTGTATTCATGCGAAGTTGCACGCCGGGTTACATACCATCTTTCTTTCGAGGATCGTGTCAGGCAGTCTCTTACAATATTGATCGGGCGGCTCAGCATATGGGTTTCGACCAAGGGGTCCCTCTTGTTCGTCAGCTGGTACATCCAGAGAACTTATTACCGACCGTTCTTGATGCTAGTGTTCTCGTGCCGGGCAAAAGCCTCCCTTTCTTGCTTTCGGAACAAAATCCTTCGACTACCTCCAAGTATAACACGTTCTGGCAGAGTGAATTCGTTGTCATCCAGGAATTTGTGAAAGTCGTAGTGGAGAACATCCGTGGTAGGCCTTCTGCTGCGATTTTAGCAAAGCATCCGTTGTTGAGGGATACTTCTTCAACCAAAAGAAAATCCGTCGGTCCGGGCGCGGACAGTCCCCAAGCGAATGATCGAAGGTCTAAAAATCGTCCAGGTGGTTTCCAGTCAGATTCCACAGCTCTACCGACTTTTGGTTCGTACAACATGCGGTATGTATGATTTTCCTCTTGACTTCGGCCAAGTGTATATTCTCGTTTCTTTTCTGAGTATCCGTCTTCATATTTTGTCCAGGGTCTCAATAGTGTGAACGCCTTTACCAAACTTGCAAGTAGACAGAAAACATTGCTTCCCGAGACAGTGGATGTCGGTGTTGAGCCTATCCATGGTGATGGGGAACCCAAGAAGGATGACGGTTTGGAGTCCAGTGATGGCGAGGGTAGTTCTTCTAACAGCAGTGCTGAATCTTCCTCTAGTCAGTCTGAGAGTGAATCAGTGAGTTTTTCCGTATGTTCCCTTCTTTTTTTTTTTTGGAAAACGTCTAATCCGCGGTATTACAGGAGGAAGCCGTTTCTGAAGATGGCTCTGAGATAGAGACTGAGGAAGATACAACTTTGTCTCCAACTGTGGCAACCGTACTGGGCGATCTTGAAATGGATGTTGATCAAGATGAAAACATCGTTGCTGCTCAGACAAAGGAAAGTACTCCAGTGGCCGCTGGTGCGATTGTTGTTAGGAGTCCCTTGTCGGTTGCTGATGTAGTCGCAGGCGCCCCTTTTAATCCTCCGTACTTGGTTCCTCATCGGGATCACATGCTGATTGGAGGGTTTAGTGTGCCAGCCAAACATGCGGTACTATACACTAAGATCTGGGAAAACTACAGTCATATTGCCACGACCAAACAAATTACTAGTCGGTACGCGTTAGTTAAGCGTGTGGAGGAAATTCTGTATTCGATTGACGACATGTGCAATGTGACTGGTCATACTGTTTCTGGGGATGTGGTCACAATCTGGAGGTTCCATCATGACATGTGCATGGATTATGAGTTCAATGCTCCTTGGTTCGTCAAAGGTTTATCTGAGGTTGAAAGATGTTGGCTGAAACAGTCGAAGGCCCTTCTGCGGATATGGTGAAGAATCAGGAAGTGGAAGTCGAAAATCTGTCCAGGAAACTAAAATTGAAGAGGGCGGCTCTTCAAAGCGCACAGGAGGCTCTCGCCAGGAAGAGCAAGCCATTGTTGGAAAACTTTCCTTGAACACATTTTTTTTTCTTTTTTTTTTGATCTTCTTATTTTAGGTTTTTTTTTTTTTTTGAAAGGCAAATGAAACGCCTCGTTTATGGTTTTGATTTTCTGGATTTTTGAGTTGATAGACAAATGCTACCTTGATGGTTTTGGATTGTTCTTTTGGAATGCATTGTTTTGGTTATGATTGAAAGTGGTGCAAACGTTCCAAGCAAACCATGGAACCGCGTGTTGGTAGATGACATGGGATGAAACATAACATGACTTAATGCAGTTTTAATTGTGGTAAGTAGAGTATCGTTCGCTCGGACTTGGGAAGTTGTTGATTTTAGGTCTTAATGAAAGAAATACTAAAACTAACGAAAAAGACTTTAACAATGTTGAGATCTGGGACTTAGGATTCCACCAAACTTCACAATCAATTGGTTCATACAATGATTCATATCAATTTTAGCTCTCTTCTAGACTCTATTTCTTTGCTTAGAAAGTAGATTTTTTAAAGCATTAGATGTAAATCGTAAGCATAGTGCATCAAAAGTTCTTAGACTAAGCATACACTATCAAACAAAATCACAAATAATCAATGAAAATCATAAATCGATTAAAAATCAATGCAAAAAGTCATAGGAATCAATTATAGTTACCAAACAATTGTGAACTTGGCTTCCTCCGTCATCCCAGTGTTGGGGTTTAGCTCCTCATGCTCAAAACGCACCCAAAAGATAGAAACATGGCTCAAAAGGTGTTTTTATTGAAGATATATATGAAAAACAGAGATTTGTATTATTTTGTATTGGTGTTACAAGCGTTACAGATTACAAGTTTCTAAGGCTGCCAAAAGAAAGCGATAGTTGATTGACACTTTGTCGTTGAATTTAAGGCTGCTGTCGCTGAATTTATGTCTGCTCCCATGATGTCTGTTCTTCGTGTTCTTCAGAACGACACTTCTGAAGTGTCGTCTGCAACCTATCTTCTTCTTCTTCTCTGCTGCTGCTGCGATTCTTCTCTGCAGCGTGATTTTATGCCTCTGCTTCACCCCAAACTCTCCGTATATCTTCCCTTAACCTCACAGCCCCTATATATACCCAACAGGCCGATTATAACTCGAGTAAATCATCCTTTTCTTCTCCAACAGGTCACGTGAATATCTCCTTTTTTACCTCAGTTTCTGCGTCAAAACTCTGGTAGAATGCAAACAAATCTCCAGTGAATATTGCCTTCCCATTCTTCCACGTACTTTCCACATATATCCATTGTTCCAGGAAATATTATTTCCCGTGAAACCAAGAAACCCGAGACCTGTTTAACCCAAACTCCGACGATCTAGCCCAAGTTTTTTGAAGCTAGAACACTTGTGTTAACCCTGTTTGGCCATTATAAGTCCGACCCATGAGATATCCGCACTTGAATCTCATTAAATCACATCCAAATAAAAGGCCCAAAATTCTGCTGTGAATCTTTGTCAAGTTTTCCCCAAATTTGGTATTTCAAATGTTGAAGAAGGGATGCCCCTAACGAGGAGTAGGGGTGCGAATAGTACATGCCTTTGGGGGTTACCCCTTAGTAATTTGGGTACCCCTTATCCATTTTCGGGTTCTCTTTAACAATTCTTCGAGGTGTAATTATGACTTTTCCGAGGAGTCTCAGCATACTTAGGGGTGCTGTGGCGTCTTACAGGTGCCTTTAGTAATTTTCTCCCACGAGCGCAAATACCACTTTTCGAGCCAATTCTCATTAAAAGCTTATTTCTCCAAAAACACCTACAAAGACATAAAATACCAAAATAAGTGCAAAATCGAGAACTAACAATACGAGAGAATTGAGACTAAAATAGACACATAAATGCGTCTATCAAATACCCCCAAACTTATTATTTGCTAGTCCCGAGCAAATCAAAAATAAAATTCTAACTGTTTATCATGAGAGGCATCGTCGATTGCATTTAGCGTATGCAATAAGCCTTTAAACCCCTAGGTGGCCCTAGTGGCCGAGTTATAGTCTCGGGAGGGTTTACAGAGGTGTACCCACAAAACCTTTACTCAGGACCCTAACTATTTACGCAGAACCTTGGAAGGCACTAAAGAATCTCCTTGGTTGGCATACTTATTGACTACGAGGAGGAAGCACCACGATGCGAAATTCCAATTCTTTGTACACGAGTTTGCACTCAAGCATACTAAAATTCATATATAAGTCACGAGCTCTACTCGAGATAGTTTCACTATGGACATCAATATCAAGAGTCAACAAATCACATGGATAGATTAAGAAGATGGATATAGAGAAAACATAGATGGTTTTGATCTTTGTCTATGTGAACGGTGTTTCCCATATACGTCAAGGCCTCAGCCAAAATGAACCTATCCTAATGGTGAGATCCAGTCGACTAATATCAACACACTGGCATATACAAGGGAACCAGTGGTCGATAATCCTAACTCTAGGTCAACACAACTGGTATATACAAGGGAACCAGCGGTCGATTTATTCACTGAACATTAACATTTAACTTTTAACTTTTTTTTTTTTTTTTTTTTTTTTTTTTTTTTAACCGCATGATTTGATCTTTTGGATCTAGCGCATGCTTCTTGTCGGCAGATTACATGATAGTTCCCATGGATCTGCGTTCCACGCTTGTTTAGGCGACGGAGACAGGGAAAACACACACATATTGCTATTCCCAAGTGTTAATTTTTTTTATTTTTTTTTTATTTTTTTGAGTATTATTCCGTTTGGTCTATTTGGTCTGGTCTCTTTTTTTTTCATTTTTATTTTTATTATTATTTTTTTTAGTAACTCAATCACTCTATTTCACCCTAGCAGTGGTAACAACTTGATTCGTGGGCCCCACCTAATCACTTAGAGAAACATACTTTTTTTAAAAAAGAAAATAAAAACAGAAGTGAAAAGGACTCAACGAGATATGGCGAAACTACCATGTTATTTCTAACACCTGAGCTCTGTGCTTTTATGAATAGACTCTTTAGATGTTTCCATCTAATCAGATTGGTTCCTCAACTCCTACAACCAAAATGCTTCCATCCACTTAGATTGGTTAGTGCCATCCTTAATAAGCATACATTTCTAGGCTCGGAGTTTATTTATTGCAACTAAAAAGTTTCTCCCACACCCCAAACTTAAATCTAACATTGTCCTCAATGTTCTAAAGATGAAATTAAAAGCATGAACAAGGAGAAAGCTGTTACCATTTGAAGCAAAAGAGTTAAGGAAAGATATTACCGTGTTGCATGAGCATGGGTTACCTCCCAAGAAGTGCTAAATTTAAAGTCTTGACCAGACGTTAAATACCACAAAATGGCTAATTACCTTTCAAATCATATATCAATGAAACAAGCGTAGGTCAACAAAATCAAATAAAACTGCCACAATTATAAGACAAATGCACCAAATCGAGAAAAATGAATAGACAAAGCACATCCTCATCCAAAGTTTCTGCCAAGACAAGCTGGTTTTTTGTGGTGCCCACTTGGGCTTCATATGAGTGTCTTGACAAACAAATTTTTCTGAACTATGGGTTTCTAGTTGCTGGATTCCCTCTTGGACAGTATCAGGAGGATCAGGTTGAGGAGTCGGAAGAGACTCAGGTAATACCTCATGTATACTAGGCTCGATTCCCAAGTTAGGGACTTCTACTATGGATATTTGACCATCACTACCCCCAAACTTAGGGTAATCAGTATTTTCGATAAACCTCTAACTATTGCTTGAATTTAGGATCCTCGGAGTCTTTAAAATACTCAAGAGCTTCTTCTAGATCATTACCCCCAAACTTAGAGTCAACATTACTCTCCGTAAGGCCTAGCACTATGGCTTGAATTTCGAGTGTCTGTAGAGTCTTTAAAGTACTCGAGAGCTTCTTCTAGTTCAAAAGTTTGGTCACCTAACTGACTTAAGAGAATTGTCTCATCAAATTCATCTAAGGAATCACCAAATAAAGTGTCGTCCCAATTATCCTGAACTATATCCTGAACTAAAGTGCTAATCATATTCACTTCCTCTAATTCAGAAGGTTGTCTAGTAACATTGAATACATTTAGTTCAGTGGTCATATTACCAAAGGATATGTTCATAAGCCCGGTCCTACAGTTGATTATAGCATTAGATGTGGCTAAAAATGGGCGACCTAAAATCACCGGTATTTGAGCACTAGGGTCTGAACAGGTTGAGTGTCTAGAACAACAAAATCCACTTTGGATAAATAAATTTATCAACCTCAATCAGTACATCCTTTATAACACCACGAGGGACTTTGGCAGACCTATCAGCTAACTGTAGGGTCATTTTAGTCGGTTTCAACTCACCAAGACCTAGCTGGGTGTACACATGGTACGGGAGTAGGTTAACACTTTTGGCTCCTAAGTCAAGTAATGCTTTATCAACCATGTGATTACCAATCGTACAAGATATGGTGGGGCATCCGGGTCTTTATACTTAGGGGATGTTTGGTTCGGAAGGATTGAACTTACGACCAGCTAAAAGGCTTTCTTATGGACATTAAGCTTACGCTTTCGAGTACAAAGATCCTTAAGAAACTTGGCATAAGCGAGGCATTTGCCTAATTGCTTCTAATAAAGGAATATTTATGTTTACTCGCTTAAAAATCTCCATTATTTCGTTGAAAGTCGACTCTCTCTTAGTTGGAGCTAACAACTGTGGATATGGGGCTCTGGGCACAAAATGAGACATATCGGGAACCACATTGACATCACTAGAAATTTTATCGGTCTCTTGATTAATGGCTCCTTACAGGGCTCATCTTGAGAACTAGAATGGGAATTAGAAGGTGGATCTACAGTATGTCCATTATTAGGCATGGCTACCTTATTGTCTACCGTTTTACCACTCCTAAGGGTTGTTACAGAGTTCACATGATTGAACTCTTTCTCTCTAGAGGATACTTCATGAATTGCTCTAGTGTTTTGTAGTGGTTGACTGGGTGACTTACCTTTCTCTCTTTCGCTCAAAAGCTCTACAATTATACTAACCTGATTTTTTAGTTCTGAAATAGCCTGAGAGTTTTCCTGTAAACCTTTCTCAACCGTTTGCTTAAATTCTGCATTGTTATGAGATAAGATGGCCATAGACTCTTCTAAGCTCATGATTTTTTTATCCAATGAGTTAAATCACGATCGGCCTAAATGGTTCTTAGTATACCCAAAACTCGGGAGATTCTAAGAAATACTAAGTAGCCTTGATTAAGCCCTTAGACCAAGAGAAATTCGGGTGGCTTCTCCAACCAGGGTTATAGGTATCGGAATATGGATCAAATCTCTGACGGTTTTCAAACCTAGAGTTGTTATAAAGAGCATGGGCTTGCTCTTCATATCTAGCATGGTGTGACCCTTGATTCATTTCTAAGGCCTCAGACGCGCCTAAGAATATCCGACCCATAATCTACTCTATCGATCCTATGGATAGGATTTCTAGGTATTCTGGTTCTCTCATTGAAGCCCATTGCCTAGTTTTCTCGGCTAACTCGATGAATTCGTCGAAACATTCATCCAGGTCTTGATGTGTAAATTCCCCACCACTAATTGTTTCTACCTGCATACGGGTTTCACTATCAAGGCCCTCATATAAAATTTGGGCCATGTGGGCTTTTTCAAAGCCGTGATGTGGGCATTGGTATAACAATTCACTAAACCTTTCTATATAATCATGAAGTTTTTCACCTATTTTCTGCTTAAAGGTTTGGATAGACTGCCGAACAGATGCAGTCTTATGGTGTGGGTAGAATTTCTTAACAAATGCCTCTACAAGACCATCCCAGGTGGTAATTGTTCTAGAAGGAATAAAATGATACCACTCTTTGGCTTTATCATAGAGAGAGAAGTGAAACAAACGTAACCTAAGCACATCTTTGGAGACATTCGGATAGTTCATTGTGTCACAAATCATTTCAAAGTCTCTTATGTGGGTATATGGGTTCTCATTCTCTAACCCCTAAACTTACGTAGCATGCCAATAGTCTCGGGTCTTATATCAACTGGACCGTAGAAGCTGGTAAAACTACACCTGGGTCACGCACTACCCTAGACGGGTTCAAACGATCCCTAAGAGTTTTTATCGGGACCTCATCATCCTTTTTCTCAGCCATTTTGGCAAAAATAGAAGTATTAAGGATATTTTCCTCACCGTGAGAGGAACGTCCAAAAATAGGACTTTCTAGATTAAGATAGTCGAGATTCTGTTTCCTAAAATATCACTTCTAGGTTTTCACGCATAAACCGTCCTAGGCGTCTCTCTTACGTTACGGCATACAAGAATTCAACAAAATGTGCACATGCAAATCTTGGGCTAACTAATTTAGGTAAGCTTGGGTTACCTACAGCGAAATATACCCAAAGGTACGAGGCTGAGGTTTGTGGACTTTGTTGGTAACTCCCATAAGGCCCAAGGCACGGGTTGACTTACT
Source organism: Papaver armeniacum (assembly GCA_023531295.1). NCBI lineage: Eukaryota > Viridiplantae > Streptophyta > Magnoliopsida > Ranunculales > Papaveraceae > Papaver > Papaver armeniacum. Next base: position 592,643 of record JAJJWW010009065.1, read on the forward strand.
AATCCACGAGTTTCCTAAATTCGGTAGTAAAGCGAAAATGCAATTGGTGTGTGCGGTTTTTTTTTTTTTTATATATAAATAAAGTACTAAAAATAAACACAAACAATATATACAAGAAAATTACAAGTCCAAAAATAAATAAAAAACTACCAAAAATAAAAGTCCATAAAAATAAAATCTTGGCTTTCTCCTTTTATGGCAAGTCCAACTTTTCAACTTCTGTTTCAAGCAAAACCTGCACAACAAAAACAAAAATACCAAAGACGTAAAATAGAACAAAAGAATAATCTAAAAAAAAATAAAAATAAAATATATACATATCCTAAAAAAAATGCAAAACCTAAAACCTAAACCTAAATACAAGTCCCCGGCAGCGGCGCCAAAAACTGATTGCAGTTTTAATTGTGGTAAGTAGAGTATCGTTCGCTCGGACTTGGGAAGTTGTTGATTTTAGGTCTTAATGAAAGAAATACTAAAACTAACGAAAAGACTTTAACAATGTTGAGAGATCTTTGGGACTTAGGATTCCACCAAACTTCACAATCAATTGGTTCATACAATGATTCATATCAATTTTAGCTCTCTTCTAGACTCTATTTCTTGCCAAAAGTAGATTTTTAAAGCATTAGATGTAAATCGTAAGCATAGTGCATCAAAAGTTCTTAGACTAAGCATACACTATCAAACAAAATCACAAATAATCAATGAAAATCATAAATCGATTAAAAATCAATGCAAAAAGTCATAGGAATCAATTATAGTTACCAAACAATTGTGAACTTGGCTTCCTCCGTCATCCAGTGTTGGGGTTTAGCTCCTCATGCTCAAAACGCTTTTAAAAGATAGAAACATGGCTCAAAAGGTGTTTTTATTGAAGATATATATGAAAAGCAGAGATTTGTAATTTTGTATTGGTGTTACAAGCGTTACCGTTACAAGTTTCTAAGACTGCCAAAAGAAAACGATAGTTGATTGACACTGTCGTTGAATTTAAGGCTGCTGTCGCTGAATTTATGTCTGCTCCATGAGTCTGTTCTTCGTGTTCTTGAGAACGACACTTCGAAGTGTCGTCGCAACCTATCTTCTTCTTCTTCTCTGCTGCTGCTGCGATTCTTCTCTGCAGCGTGATTTTATGCCCTCTGCTTCACCCCAAACTCTCCGTATATCTTCCCTTAACCTCACAGCCTCCTATATATACCCAACAGGCCGATTATAACTCGAGTAAATCATCCTTTTCTTTCCAACAGTCCGTGAATATCTCCTTTTTACCTCAGTTTTTGGCGTCAAAACTCTCCGAATGCAAACAAATCTCCGAGGTGAATATTGCCTTCCCATTCTTCCACGTACTTTCCACATATATCCATTGTTAAGAAAATATTATTTCCGTGAAACCAAGGAAACCGAGACCTGTTTAACCCAAACTCGACGATGCTAGCCCAAGTTTTTCGACTAGAACACTTGTGTTAACCCTGTTTGGCCATTATAAGTCCAGCCCATGAGATATCCGCACTTGAATCTCATTAAATCACATCAAATCTCGACCCAAAATTCTGCCAGAGATCTTGTCAAGTTTTCCGCCAAATTTGGTATTTCAAATGTTGAAGAGGATGCCCCCTAACAGTAGTAGGGTGCGAATAGTACATGCCTTTGAAGGGGTTACCCCTTAGTAATTTGGGTACCCCTTATCCATTTTCGGGTTCTCTTTAACAATTCTTCCGAGGTGTAATTATGACTTTTCGAGGAGTCTCGGCATACTTAGGGGTTTTGTAGTGCGTCTTAGGTGCCTTTAGTAATTTTCTCCCACGAGCGCAAATACCACTTTTCGAGCCAATTCTCATAAAAGCTTATTTCTCCAAAAACACCTACAAAGACATAAAATACCAAAATAAGTGCAAAATCGAGAACTAACAATACGAGAGAATTGAGACTAAAATAGACACATAAATGCGTCTATCAAATCTAAAGAATCTCCTTGGTTGGCATACTTATTGACTACATGAGGAAGTACCCCGATGCGAAATTCAATTCTCGCACACGAGTTTGCACTCAAGCATACTAAAATTCATATATAAGTCACGTAGCTCTACTCGTATAGTTTTATGGACATCAATATCCTGAGTCAACAAATCACATGGATAGAGGCAAGAAGATGGATATAGAGAAAACGTAGATGGTTTTGACGTTTACTAAGTGAACGGTGTTTCCCATATCTGTCTGAAGGCCTCCGCAAAAATGAACCTATCCTAATGGACTGAGATGTGGTCTGACTAATATCAACACACTGGCATATACAAGGGAACCAGCGGTCGATTTATTCACTGAACATTAACATTTAACTTTTAACTTTTTTTTTTTTTTTTTTTTTTTTTTTTTAACCGCATGATTTGATCTTTTGGATCTAAGCGCATGCTTCTTGTCGAAGATTACATGATAGTTCCCATGGATCCTGCGTTCCACGCTTGTTTAGGCGACGGAAACAGGGAAAACACACACATATTGCTATTCCCAAGTGTTAAATTTTTATTTTTTATTTTTTTGAGTATTATTCCGTTTGGTCTATTTGGTCTGGTCTTTTTTTTTTTCATTTTTTTTTTTATTATTATTTTTTTTAGTAACTCAATCACTCTATTTCACCCTAGCAGTGGTAACAACTTGATTCGTGGGCCCCACCTAATCACTTAGAGAAACATACTTTTTTTTAAAAAAAAAAAAAAAAAAAAAAAAAGAAATGAAAAGGACTCAACGAGATATGGCGAAACTACCATGTTATTTCTAACACCTGAGCTCTGTGCTTTTATGAATAGACTCTTTAGATGTTTCCATCTAATCAGATTGGTTCCTCAACTCCTACAACCAAAATGCTTCCATCCACTTAGATTGGTTAGTGCCATCCTTAGTAAACATAAATTTCTAGGCTCGAGTTTATTTATTGCAACTAAAAAGTTTCTCCCACACCCCCAAATTTAAATCTAACATTGTCCTCAATGTTCTAAAGATAAAATTAAAAGCATGAACAAGGAGAAACTGTTACCATTTGAAGCAAAAAGAGTTTAAGGAAAGATATTACCGTGTTGCATGAGCATGGGTTACCTCCCAAGAAGTGCTAAATTTAAAGTCTTCAGCCAGACGTTAAATACCACAAAATGGCTAATTACCTTTCAAATCATATATCAATAGTCGAAACAAGCGTAGGTCAACAAAATCAAATAAAATGCCACAATTATAAGACAAATGCACCAAATCGAGAAAAATGAACAGATAAAGCACATCCTCATCCAAAGTTTCGCAAGACAACGGTTTTTTTGTGTGCCCACTTGGGCTTCATATGAGTGTCTTGACAAACAGATTTTTCCGAACTATGGGTTTCTAGTTCTTGGATTTCCTCTTGGACAAGATCGGGAGGATCGGGTTGAGGAGTCGGAAGAGACTCAGAAATACCTCATGTATACTAGGCTCGATTCCCAAGTTAGGGACTTCTACTATGGATATTTGACCATCACTACCCCCAAACTTAGGGTAATCGTATTTTCGAGATAAACCTCTAACTATTGCTTGAATTTCGGATCCTCGGAGTCTTTAAAATACTCAAGAGCTTCTTCAGATCATTACCCCCAAACTTAGAGTCAACATTACTCTCCGTAAGGCCTAGCACTATGGATTGAATTTCAGGGTCTGTAGAGTCTTTAAAGTACTCGAGAGAGCTTCTTCTAGTTCAAAAGTTTGGTCACCTAACCGACTTAAGAGAATTGTCTCATCAAATTCATCTAAGGAATCACCAAATAAAGTGTCGTCCCAATTATCCTGAACTATATCCTGAACTAAAGTGCTAATCATATTCACTTCCTCTAATTCAGAAGGTTGTCTAGTAACATTAAAGACATTTAGTTCAGTGGTCATATTACCAAAGGATATGTTCATAAGCCCGGTCCTACAGTTGATGATAGCATTAGATGTGGCTAAAATGGGCGACCTAAAATCACCCATTATTTGAGCACTAGGGTCCTGAACGAGGTTGAGTGTCTAGAACAACAAAATCCACTGGATAAATAAATTTATCAACCTCAATCAAGACATCCTCTATAACACCACGAGGGACTTTGACAGACCTATCAGCTAGCTTTGTAGGGTCATTTTAGTAGAGTTTCAACTCACCAAGACCTAGCTGGGTGTACATGGTACGGGGAGTAGGTTAACACCGGCTCCTAAGTCAAGTAATGCTTTATCAACCATGTGATTACCAATCGTACAAGATATGGTGGGGCATCCAGGGTCTTTATACTTAGGGGATGTTTGGTTCGGAAGGATTGAACTAACTCCGACCCGATAAAAAAAGGCTTTCTTATGGACATTAAGCTTACGCTTTCGAGTACAAAGATCCTTAAGAAACTTGGCATAAGCAGGCATTTGCCTAATTGCTTCTAATAAAGGAATATTTATGTTTACCTGCTTAAAAATCTCCATTATTTCGTTGAAAGTCGACTCTCTCTTAGTTGAGCTAACAACTGTGGATATGGGGCTCGGGCACCAAAAATGAGACCTATCGGGAACCACATTGGCATCACTAGAAATTTTATCAGTCTCTTCAGTTAATGGCTCCTTCTGGGGCTCATCTTGAGAACTAGAATGGGAACTAGAAGGTGGATCTACAGTATGTCCACTATTAGGCATGGCTACCTTATTGTCTACCGTTTTACCACTCCTAAGGGTTGTTACAGAGTTCACATGATTGAACTCTTTCTCTCTAGAGGATACTTCATGAATTGCTCTAGTGTTTGGTAGTGGTGGGTGACTTACCTTTGGTCTCTTGCCTAAAAGCTCGCAATTATACTAACCCGATTTTTAGCTCGAAATAGCCTGAGAGTTTTCCTGTAAACCTTTCTCAACCGTTTGCTTAAACTCTGCATTGTTATGAGATAAGATGGCCAGAGACTCTTCTAAGCTCATGATTTTTTATCTGACAGGTTCTGATATTGATCTGGCCCTAAATGGTTCTTAGTATACCCAAAACCTGAGGAATCCTGAAAATTACTAGATCGGCCTTGACTCGGCCCTTAGACCAAGAGAAATTCAGGTGGTTTCTCCAACCAGGGTTATAGGTATCGGAATATGGATCAAATCTCGATGGTTTTCAAACCTAGAGTTGTTATAAAGAGCATGGGCTTGCTCTTCATATCTAGCATGGTGTGACCCTTGATTCATTTCTAAGGCCTCTAGACGCTAAGAATGTCTGACCCATAATCAACTCTATCGATCCTATGGATAGGATTTCTAGGTATCTCTGGTTCTCTCATTGAAGCCCATTGCCTAGTTTTTTCGGCTAACTCGATGAATTCGTCGAAACATTCATCAGGTCTTGATTGTAAATTCTCCACCACTAATTGTTTTACCCGCATACGGGTTTCACTATCAAGGCCCTCATATAAAATTTGGGCCATGTGGGCTTTTTCAAAGCCGTGATGTGGACTTTGGTATAACAATTCACTAAACCTTTCTACATAATCATGAAGTTTTTCACCTATTTTTCTTCTTAAAGGTTTGGATAGACCGCTTACCAGAAAAGTAGCGGTCTTATGGGTGTGGGTAGAATTTCTTAACAAATGCCTCTACAAGACCATCCTGTGTGGTAATTGTTCTAGAAGGAATAAAATGATACCACTCTTTGGCTTTATCATAGAGAGAGAAGTGAAACAAACGTAACCTAAGCACATCTCTGGAGACATTCGGATAGTTCATTGTGTCACAAATCATTTCAAAGTCTCTTATGTGGGTATACGGGTTCTCATTCTCTAACCCCCTAAACTTATGTAGTAAGCCAATAGTCTCAGGTCTAATATCAAATTGGACCGTAGAATCTGGTGGAACTACACGGGTCACGCACTACCTAGACGGGTTCAAACGGTCCCTAAGGGTTTTATCTGGGACCTCATCATCATTTCAAAAATAGAAGTATTAAGGATATTTTTCCTTCAAAAATAGGACTTTCATTTTCGAGATTCTTGTTTCCTAAAATATCAAGGTTTTAATACTAGTAGCGTCTTACGTTAGGCAAGAAAATTCAACAAAATGTGCACATGCAAATCTTTGGGCTAACTAATTTAGGTAAGCTTGAGTTACCTACGGCGAAATATACCCAAAGGTACGAGGCGAGGTTTGTGGACTTTCAGTTGGTAACTCCCATAAGGCCCAAGGCACGGGTTGACTTACTAATCCACTAGTTTTCCTAAATTAGGTAGTCGACGAAGATGCAATTGGTGTGCAGTTTTTTTTTTTTTTTTTTTTTTATAAAAATAAAGTACTAAAATAAACACAAACAATATATACAAGTCCAAAAAATAAGGAATAAAGAAACTAACAAAAATAAAAGGTCCAAAAAATAAAATCTTCGGCTTTCTCCTTTTATGGCAAGTCCAACTTTCAACTTCCGTTTCAAGCAAAACTCGCACAACAAAAACAAAAATACCAAAGACGTAAAATAGAACAAAAAATAATCTAAAAATAAAATTAAAATATATACATAAAAAAAATGCAAAACCTAAAACCTAAACCTAAATACAAGTCCATTTGGCGTAAAAACTAATGCGGTTTTAATTGTGGTAAGTAGAGTATCGTTCGCTCCGGACTTGGGAAGTTGTTGATTTTAGGTCTTAATGAAAGAAATACTAAAACTAACGAAAAGACTTTAACAATGTTGAGAAATTCTGGGACTTAGGATTCCACCAAACTTCACAATCAATTGGTTCATACAATGATTCATATCAATTTTAGCTCTTTTCTAGACTCTATTTCTTTGCCAAAGAGATTTTTTAAAGCATTGGGATGTAAATCGTAAGCATAGTGCATCAAAGTTCTTAGACTAAGCATACACTATCAAACAAAATCACAAATAATCAATGAAAATCATAAATCGATTAAAAATCAATGCAAAAGTCATAGGAATCAATTATAGTTACCAAACAATTGTGAACTTGGCTTCCTCCGTCATCCAGTGTTGAGGTTTTAGCCCCTCATGCTCAAAACGCACCCAAAAGATAGAAACATGGCTCAAAAGGTGTTTTTATTGAAGATATATATGAAAAACAGAGATTTGTAACGCTGTATTGGTGTTACAAGCGTTACCGTTACAAGTTTCTAAGACTGCCAAAAGAAAACGATAGTTGATTGACACTGTCGTTGAATTTAAGACTGCTGTCGCTGAATTTATGTCTGCTCCTGCAGTCTGTTCTTCGTGTTCTTCGTGTTCTTGAACGACATTTAAAGTATCGTCTGCAACCTATCTTCTTTCTTCTTCTCTGCTGCTGCTGCGATTCTTCTCTGCAGCGTGATTTTATGCCTCTGTTTCACCCCAAACTCTCCGTATATCTTCCTTAACCTCACAGCCCCTATATATACCTTAACAGGCCGATTATAACTCGAGTAAATCATCCTTTTCTTCTCCACAGCCACTTGAATATCTCCCTTTACCTTCCCGCTTTTACGCGTCAAAACTCCCATGAAGATGCAAACAAATCTCGGTGAATATTGCCTTCCATTCTTCCACGTACTTTCCACATATATCCATTGTTCCCGGAAATATTATTTCCCGGGAAACCAAGGAAACCCGAGACCCCTCGTTGCGCCCAAACCCGACGATACAGCCCCGAAGTTTTCACTAGAACACTTGTGTTAACCTGTTGGCATTATAAGTCCAGCCCATGAGATATCACACTTGAATCTCATTAAATCATCCAAATCTCGACCCAAAATTCTGCCAAGATACTGGCATCAAGTTTCCCGCCAAATTTGGTATTTCAAATGTTGAAGAAGAGGATGCCCCCTAACCAGGTAGAGTGCGAAGAAGTACATGCCTCAGGGGTTACCCCTTAGTAATTTGGGTACCCTTATCCATTTTCGGGTTCTCTTTAACAATTCTTCCGAGGTGTAATTATGACTTTTCCGGGGAGTCTCCAAAGCATACTTCCGGGTGCTCGTAGTAGCGTCTTCTGGGTGCCTTTAGTAATTTTCTCCCACGAGCGCAAATACCACTTTTCGAGCCAATTCTCCGCAAAAGCTTATTTCTCCAAAAACACCTACAAAGACATAAAATACCAAAATAAGTGCAAAATCGAGAACTAACAATACAGAGAATTGAGACTAAAATAGACACATAAATGCGTCTATCATGACTTATCGGTTTTATCATTCTCATGAAAACTTGAAATAGCAAACCATGTATTTTGTCTAGGTAATACTTATGATTTTTCATCTCTTCCTCATTGAAAAGGAATCTCCGAGGCAGTTAGGCAGAGTTTTGTGGGAAACATCGCCATGACTGTGGAAAGTCCCCAGTCATTCCTTGTCGTGTTGCCGATCCCTGGGCGGATCTGATAGGTGTAGAATACACCGTATTTACTATCTAGAGTTTATGCTTTCTTGCTATTTTCATTGAATTTTGTATTTTTATTGTTTTGAGTTTTGTAGCTACTTTGAGCGCACGGAGGAAAGAGGAAGAAATCATCAAAATTGAGCAAAAAGGGCAAACTGTCATTTTATCAAGGGCAGGCTATATGGAGGCCCAGCCAAGGTTAAGGGGTGACTCACATTACTGAAGGAAGGACAATAGTTAAGGGAGGTCAAAGAGGTGTCCCTTATCCAAAGAAGTGGTGAGAATAGCACTTGGGGGTGTATAGTGGGTGTTGAATCCACCCATACCCTAAGCCATCTACCCTAACCCATACCCTAAGCCCATCTACCCTAACCATACCCTAAGCCCATCTACCCATACCCCGACCCGATCCATGCCCGAATAACCCGGCTCAAATCGAAGATATTTTCTTCCTCATTTTCTTTCTTTCTGAAAGCAGCTATGGTCACGAGAGAGATCGAGAGACTAATACAGAGATGGAGAAGATGATGGTGATGTTGTTGCTGGAAACTTGACATGTGGATGAAGCTCAGGGGAGATCTTTGAATAGAGAACGAGCAGCCAGCTGCAAGAAAAACAGATTAAACTACAGACTTTGTGAATTGAAATTTGGTAGAGCTGTTTAGGGTTCGATTGATTCAAGAACTGAGATCGAAGGTTGAAAGAAAAATGGAACGGCCAAATTTCGTAAAATTGATGAAGCCTCGAGGAGAATCGAGATTCGAAGGAGAGATCGAGAGTTATTTAGTGGTGATTCAACTCGAGGAGAAGGGTTTTCAAGCCGAGAAATCGAGAGATGCTTTGGCGATTCTTGAGAGAGTCGAAATGGGTTATGAACTGGGTTGATTGAGTGAAGTTGCGGGGTGGTGATGAACCCGGGTTGGGGAGAAGATTGAGGAAGCTAAGAAAGATGATAATGAAGATTGAGTACTGCTTTTGTTGGTCAAACTACAAGATAGAGATGGGGTTGAGGGTGTTGAATCTTGGCAGAGTTGGGCACTGTTGCCTGGAGTTGTAGTAGAGGCATTGCAAAGCTATTGCAAGTCATGATTTTAAGTTGCAGAAGCAGTGTTGGTGGTCTGAGATGGAGCAACAATTGAAAAGAATCGATGTTGTTGTTGAGCTCAGGGTGATAAGATGGATTGGGTCTGATGGCAGAATTGGGTGTTGCCATTCATTGAAGCTATACAACAGAGGAATGGGTACATGAAGGTGATGCTAGTTGAAGCTGAGATTGCAGGGTATTATGAAGCTGTGCCTGTGGTAGTGGTGTTGCTCAGGGGAAATGAAGCTTTCAGCTGGTTGTGTGAAGTTGAGTTAATATTGCAGGTGCAATGGGTCTGAGACTGAAATGGTTGGTCAGCTAAAGTTGCAGGAGGCGTCGCAAGAAGCTGGTTCTGAAATGAGGCTGCAGTGCAAGAACAGCAAGTGTAGCTGAAATTGTAAAAGTACAGGCAAAAGGGGTTAATGATGTTGTCTCAGGTTATGTCTTGGATCACTGAGGTTGTGTTGCAGTTCTGGTGGGGCTGCTAGTGCAGATGGTAACTACAGATCAATGAGCTGAGCTGCTGTTGATGTGAAGCCAAGGCAGCCATGCATTAATGACAGGGCATTGCAGGTTTGGAGCTACTGAGATGAGGAAGGTTCGACTACGGAATGAGGCTTAGTTGAAATCTTGCGGTTAAAAGAGCAGAGAGTGTTGTCTCTGTATTGGATGAAGAAAGGAGGTGATATTGATGATCCGGGTGGAATGAATGAACCAAATGGAGTAGAAAATTGAAGTGGGATTATGATGTTGCAGAGTGCAGAATACAGCCCTCTTGGCTGGGAATGAAGTGCAGGAAAGGTTACAGACTCTAGCCATCATGGCTGGAGTTGAATTGATGAAGTATGGCCATTGTGCATCACAGCATTGAGCCTGTGCAATGGCATGGCCTGGTTTAGCCACTCAGCCCACTAACTCACCTGACCCGATCCAACTCTCCCTGACTCGGTGCTGACCGAGTTAACCCGCTGAGTCCTGACCCGATTTGACTCGGCGAGTTCGGACCATTGACCGGTTGTCGGCTTGACTTCGGCCACCCGAGATATACTTTCCGTAGCGACGTTTTCCGACCAGATTCAGCCACAATCCCAGATTTTCAACGAGCAAAATTCCAGAACTTTCTATGGACCTCTCTCATGGGTGTGAAGACTTCGGGCTAGGAATTGGATGGAGAATTGACTCAGATTTGGAAAAAGAAGGTGGAAGAGTTGAGAAAAGCTTGGATTTGGAAATTGAATTGCAAAGGAAAAGGATTCTAATCCTTGGGAGATTTGGAGAATATTGAAGCCTATAAATGAGAAGTTTTCTACAACTTCTACACACCTCTCTACAAACACAACACTTGTGTTTTGCTTAGCACCTAAGATTTTCTTTAATTACTTGTGTGAATTTGAAAATTTTTCTTTTTTAATAATTATTATTTGTGTGAATTTCAAAAGCATGAGTAGCTAATTTTTTTCTTATTGATTGAGGATGAATTCCTAGTTCTTAACATGATTTGAGTTTTTGTTTTCAATTCTATCTTGAGATTTTTCACATGATTATCATTGTTTTGCTAAGTTGGGTGATCTTAAAGACACTCAGTTGATTGATAGATTGTTTGGAGTGCACGCTAAATTGATTTGTTAATTGATCTATATCTAGTATAAGTTAGAGAATACGTAATCGTTCCGACACTTTACACAAGTAGAAAAACACGACCTGCGGAGGGATTCCGTGAGCAATTGTGTGTAGAAACAACGCTAGAAAGTGAAACCAAGCGAAACCGAGTTTAACTACTAGTACTAAACCTAAATTCTTGACTTTAAAGCATTAAATTACATCTTGTAAAGCGGACCTCAAAGTGGGTTCTTTGAATAGAATCTCGATAACTAAAGGACTCGTTATCACGAAATTACCGGAAGGATTTTAGTTAATAAGTTGGCCTGCTATCCTACTAGGAGATTGTCCCACTAATAACAAGCAGAAAAAGAACACAACTTTAATCATTGTTTAGCGCGAAGAAGGATTCCTTGATCTTGTCTCTCTCTTATTGCTTTCATCTTTCAACTTTCGATTTTAATTGCTTTCTTTATTTTTATTTTTTATTTTGCTATTTTGCTTTTTACACCCCCCTTTCGTGACAACTTTTACAACTCAGATCTTGCTCTCGTGGGAAACGAACTTGACCATGTATTCTTTTGTTGATGGAAATATTGAATTAATTTGATTGCACCTACGACACGCATCCCAGGATCGTTCCGGCTTTTAAACCCCTCGGAAGTCCCCAGTCGTCCTTTGCATGTAACGATCGTACTGAGCCGCTTTGGTAACTGATTCGTCGCTTCTCGAGCTGATTGTTTGATTCTACCTGTCTTGGCGTCCGGGTCGAGGTACGAGATCGAGGATTGAAAATTTTACATCATGACTGGAAAGATCAACCTCCCACTGTAGGTCGCCAATTGTTCGAGGGTGAAAATGGTTTCACCGATTTCGGTAATTTTGGTGTGTAGGTAAACAATTTAAACCCTAAATAATGTACTGCATGAGTACTTTAGATTCGGAGAGATCAATCTGTACAAATCCGTCCTAAACCAAAAAATGGCCGTTCGAGACTTGCTTCGGTCACAAGAGAGGAGAACGGGTTGGCCAGGGGAGGAAGCGAAGAAAGTGTTGAGACCAAGGTTGATTCTGGAAGTAGTGGTTTCACGACTTGTATCATTGGAATGTGGAAGCTTCAACAGATGGAAATCTGTAAATATTTATGCTATTACTCCTGATTGAACTTGTTGTTCGGTGGAAATGATGAGACTTATTTATACAAGTCGTAGTGAAACGTTATCGGGTCTCATTAAGGAATGGAAAATGGGTGAGCAAATGGGATGAGGTGGTAACCATTAACGCATGGAATTGATGTTCCATTAAAAGAGCTTTCACCATTACTCCTTGTATTTACTAACCGCCTCATCTCTTATTACACTTCCTTATGATGGGCGTAGTGTACGCTGCACGCTGTAAACCGCCAAACTAATACCCAAAGTGGATCCCCCAGTTTGTGATATGTATTGATGTCTCGAATGTTTTCTTGGAAAACATGTAGCATGGTTGTTGCCTGTCAAGTCAAGCTTGGGAGACTTGCTAGCTTGGTGATCTTCGACAGTCGAGATTTTGTATCTTAAGAGGTAGCCATGATCGTTGCACGCCCCGTTTTTGATAGCCGTGTAGGGAAGGCCAGCATGGTGGCACGGCAGAGTTGGCATTTCAATGGCATGGCATGCCTTTTGGCTTATTTGTTGTGCCCAGCCAAACTAGAGTTTTAGTCAAAGGTTACCATCGTTGTCTGGTAACCTTGGGAGGGCCAGGGATTTGATCCTCGGGATTGAAGGGCGACCGTTGATTGTCGTACGCCCGTTTTTAGTAGCCACAGAAAGTCCAGCATGGTGGCGCGGCTAGGTTGGCATGGCATTCTTGGCGCGGTTTGGCGTGACCCAAACTAGGGTTTCGCCAAAGGTTACCATGTGTTGTCCGGTTACTGGACGGCTAGGATTTGATCCTGGGTTTGATGGGCGACCGTTGATTGTCGCACGCCTTCATTTTAGTAGCCGCATAGGGAGAAGGCCATCATGGTGGCGGCTAGGTTGGCATGGCATGCCTTGGTTTGGTTTGGCGTGGCCAAACTAGGGTTTCGGGCCAAAGGTTACCTTGCATTGTCTTCAGAATCCTGGACGGAGCAGGATTTATCCTGGGATTGAAGGGGGACCGTAGCACGCCTTCGTTTTAGTAGCCGCATAGGGAAGGCCAGCATGGTGGCGCAGCTGGTTGGCATGCCATGCCTTGGCGCGGTTTAGGCGTGGCAAACTAGGTTTGGGCAAAAGGTTGCCTTGCGTTGTTTGGTAACCTTGACGGCTAAATTTGCTCCTCTGAGATTGAAAGGCGACGTTGATTGTCGCACACCTTCGTTTTGTAGCATGTGACAGGGAAGGCCAGCATGGTGGCGCAGCTGGGTTGGCATGCCTTATGCTGATTTGGCGTGGCCAAACTTGGGTTCGGGCCAAAGGTTACCATGCGTTGTCTGGTAACCTTTGGTCGGCTAGGATTTGATTCTGGGTGTAAGACAGAATATCCGCAAACCAATACCCCTTATGTAAATCCATGAACGACACAACCGCGAACATATCGCATATTGGTAATAAAACTAAATGACGGATGACCTACGTACTGAACACGAGAAAGATGTGAAGACCTAGCGAGATTTAGGAATGTTGCGATTATTTAACATTTGAATACTTGCAGAGTGTTGCCAAGTCATTCCCGAAAAATAAAGGACAGCTTAGCTATCATCCACTATGTAATGTCCTATATAAAAGAGCTGAATAGGCCTATTGGAGGGATATCTTTTTCGAGTGTGGAGCAAGTCATTAGGAGAGAGAAAGTTGATAGTGATTGTTAATTCTTTAGCTCTTATTTATTTTTATCTTTGTAACATTTGGGAGATTAATCAATAAAGATTATGATTATTCATCCTAAAATGGTTTGATTGTGTGGATTCTTGTGAGGGGTGTAGTGTAGGATTTCATGACTACATATGGCGCTAGAAAGGGAGAGAGTAAAGATTGATATTGTAATTTGAAAGAATTTGGAGTAATAGGGAAGGAATTTCATATAATTTTCAACAATTCACTAAGATTGAAAAATGGCTAGAAGAAGACGTGCATCAAAACAACCAACAACAATTAGAAGGAGTAGGAGACTTCTTTGGAGAAGAGGAGAAATGAAATGGAGGTAATCTTCAAGAATGAACACAAGAAATAATGAAGAAAATCCAAGTTCAACCACAAATTCAACGTACACCAATACAAAATAGACTGTAGTTATGATAGAGTAAGCATGCATACTTGGCGATCCAGATTACGCAGATGGAAAGGAGAAGAACCACAATTGATAAACAATGGACAAGAGGAGAGAGACCAAAAAGTGATTGGAGGAATAATTCATGGAAATGAAGAGATTGCAGCGTTAGAGACATTGAGACAAACAATACATGAAGAAAGGCGATTAGAAGTAGAAGAACGTGCAAATTTGACAAGGCAAAATCATGAGTTGTGGATGGAAAACATGAGAATACAAAATAAAAGGTCAAGAAGTACTAAAAGATCAAGCTCGAGATCAGTTAGAGAGGAAATAAGGAGAACTTTACCTATGGAAAATGCTAATAGAAGAAACTCGAGAGGGAGTAAAATCCAGGCGAAGAACGTTGTGAAGAGAAATAATGGAAGATCGGTCATATCCAACGTCCGAAACTCTTCAAAATGGGCAAAATGATGGAAATCAAGGAAATATACAACGTCGGGCGAAATAATCAAGATGGATAAGAAAATCTGGAAGAATGAAGGAGAATATTACATGGGAGAGAAGTAGAGAGAAAGCAACGAGAAATAGTAGATGAAATTGAAAGACACTACACTTGAACAAGCACGTCTAGCTTGCGAGAGGGAAAGACCGAGAGCGAGAAGTGGAAGAACAGAGTTACAAGAGGAAATTCGCCAACAATCATGATAATCAAGAAAAAAAGAGGCGAAGAACAAAATCGCAACAATGGTAATATCAATGAAGAGTATGAAAGAGTACAAAGGAGAGCCGAAAGGCGGCAAAGAAGAGAAAATGAGAGATATAACGGTGTGCGAATTCATGAAAGAAATGAAAGAGAAGATCACGAGAGAAAGACGAAAGAAAATGATGAACAAGAAAGTCAAAACATATGAACGCAGAATGAAAGAAGCGGATTAAAAAGACCAATGGATTCAAATTACGGTGTAAATGAAACAAATTTTGAGAGAGTTAGCGGAAATGAGAGGAATGTTAAATAATAAAAGGTAGGAGGTAAGAGACAACTAGATGAAGCCATAGAAGAAGGCCATGAAAACCCCATTCACATAAGAACTACAAATTAGGAGGAATACCCCCAAAGTGAAATTTACATGCGTTAACCAAGGCATTTTTATGGAACAACTTGTGCGGTACAACATATCAAAGCTTATGTGAGATGTATGCTACAATGGAGAACCATGATGCTATATTGTACAAATAGTTTGCATCAAGTTTAACAGGAGAGGCCTTAAAAATGGTTTTAAGGTTTGCCAAAATTCTATAATATCTTCCCAATTGTTTATGTAAAATTCTATATTTTTAGCGTATATAAGTAGCAACCCCATGCGACTGCATTGAAGATGTATTTAGGTTAAAGCAAAGGGTTGGCGAAAAGATTGAAGCATCTAACCGTGAGATGGAAGACAATGTGTAGTGATATGGCTGGTCGTGGACGAAAGATATCTTATTCGTCATTCATTAATGCTATGTTCGCAACCAACTGCTATACATTCAAATTTTAGAATCAAGAATACGATCACAATGTTGAGTTAGAACTTCAAGAGGAGTATATTGCTCTTGAGGAAAAGCAAAATGAGATGAATCATACCCCATTGCGAACACAAGTTCCAAAAGCAGCGAATGCAAAAGCTTGTTACCTAAGTTGATAAATACAAGTGGCGAGCACCTCAAGGGCAATAAGAGAGGATAATGGATGATGGTCGGCAAAATTAGTAGCCATGAGGGAGTCGTGATCAAGAAGAATTTGAGAGATATTGAAATTTCTATAGCCGTGGTGGAAATAACAGAGATTCAAAGACTTGATTAGCCACAAGAAACTTATGGAAGTCAGAGGCAAAACTATCTAGAGGACGAAGTCACAAGATAATAGGAAGAAATCAAAGATGCCACCATTGAATGCTAGTGTGGAAAAAATATGGGAAGCTATAATCTTAATGGAAAATATACCCTCGCCATGGAACATGGAAAGTGAACCACCTCCAAGTGACAGAAGTTAAGATTTTGTTCTTATCCCACCATTTTCATGGACACTCAACAAATGATTGTAGAAATATAAAAGAATCATCCTCGAATGATAGACCAAGGAAACTAAATCAATTTCTAAAGAATCAACCTCCAATCTCAACCATTACCACCACCACCGAGAAATTCGCAAGAGCAAATACAACAAAAAGGAGGAGAAACATTTGTAATAGAAGTTGGGCAAAGCCAGAATCTGTTTGTAACTCTATTGTACATTCGTACAGAACCATTGAAAGACTTTCATGATAACACTTCGGTAGGGTTTTCATGAAGAATGCGATAATAGAGAAATAATGAACATTTGAACATCGTCACTAAAGGAATGGCAAGCAGATTATTTATTTTTACTGGGAAAGGTACCCGAGGGTGGACGAATGCATGACAAGAACCCATTAGTGGTAAGTTGGAGATTAACCCAAAACCTAGCGAGGATGAAGATGATGAAGAAGAATTCATGGGCAATCAATAGAATTTTGATAAATCTTTGGAAGTTCCCGCAAATATCCTTTTTTATCATACTTACAAAACTATGGGAGGAAAATATGAAGATCTAATACCTTCAACTTACAAAATCTATGGTTTTAACAGTGTGCAAATAAGCCTAAAAAGGAGAAGTTCATATACGAATTCCATTGAAAGTATTGTCCTCTAAAATTTTATTATGTGTAGTCGATATGGAATCACCATACAACGCATTGATTGGCGACCTTGGTTACATGAGATTCTAGGTGTGGCATCGACTTTCCATCAATGTATCAAGTTCCCTCATCCCAGTGGTATTGGCATCATAAAAGGAGATTGGATTGAAGGAAAGAAGTGTTATGAAATTGATATAGAATCTTGCGAAGAAAAGAGTGTGAAGAAGAAGAATTGGAAACAAAACATCAAGAAAAACAAAAAAGGAAAGATTGATGGTAGATGTAATAGAACAGATAGAAGAAGAAACGCTGCGAAACCAATGTATGATGAAGATAAGAAGTGGCGAAGGCTTCATAAGGACAAAGAGTATTAGAAAATTTCAATAATGAAGAAGCCAGAACAACGAAATAAGAGCTTAAGAATGATTGATTCTTGACTTGCCAAGGTTGTAAAAATCGGGAAAAAAAAGAAAAATGTAACTTTGGTTTGTTTAAAAAAAAAAAAATTATGAATAACAAATAAAAGCATACGCGAAAAGCGAGAGATTTGAGTGCATAAAGAAGAAAATATATTTTATGAATGATAAAAAGATGAGATTGAAATTCAAAAGAGAATGTATGAAGAAGAATCTAAAATCAAAATAATCGAGAATGGGCGAACCTTTATGGCGTACACCCCTAGTTCGCGAATCAAAATTTGCAAAGAGGCAAATGTAAGACCTAAAGTGCGTCATAGAAGGGGTACCTATTGCATGGCTCGGGGAAAAGGTTGCACCGCCCCTGGAACTGAGTCATGGAATTTGGGGTCAATAAAGCCCATCCAGGAGAGGTACCTCGGATTTTCAACTATATATATAAGGTTATGACTTAGTTTGGACGACTGAGGTCTCTTCTAAGGAGTCAAACATTTGATCAAGCAGAGGTACCGGTTGAGCCAAGAGTGCACAGGGCATTTGAAGTGTCTCGGCCATTCTTGGAAAGTCTTGGCATATGTTGCACTCGGCCCAAAGAAAACTCCACTTAGGTGCAGGTCTCGTAACCATAAGCCCTATAGGTAAAAGGGATAAGAGCTGCTAAAACAAGCTGGTTGTTTGTTAAAATCGGATGGGAGGAGCTAGCCTTGTATGTGGCGATGTACGCCTACTTGAATGAGGCAGCCAGGGAGAAGATAAGCGCACCCTCCATTAGGGAGCTGATAAGTGTCTTAAGACCCAAATGTCATGAGGCTTTATTTTAAGAGAAAGGTGACATCATGTTGTGCGGCAATCTTGAAGGCCCAATAATACAAAAAAGAAAAAAGATAAGACGAGATCAATGGGTGATTACATGAAAGTGTAAGGACGTCCTGCGATTTAATGGCAAGATGACAATGTCATAGAAATTTATTTTCGCAGAAAATCTAGGCCTGTCATATTGTGCAATAAAAATTTCAAAGGAAAGAGTTAAGGCAAGATCAATGGGTCTTTACATGCAAAGTGTAAAGGCGTCCTATGATTTTGTCGCAATGACAAGAGGTGGCGCAATAAGACCTTTAACTAGGAAGGCAAAAATAAGACCACACAAGAAAAAAAGAAAAATAAAATCTTGAAAACAACCAAAAATATTCTACTTGTGAAAATTCAGCGAAAGCAGTTGCGATAATGGGGGCATGAATACATATCGCCAAGGTTAGCTTGCTAATCTTTCGTCGAATAAAATAACAAAGGCAAGTATGGGAATGTATAGAATAAAAACATATTATTTGTCTTCAAATTTATTTACGCACTCATAAAATGAAAGGTTGATAATATATTGATTAATTATATTGCAAGAAAGAATTGCTCTTTTAACATGTGCGAAAAAGGACAACAAAGTAGAGCTTGTATTTGAAGATCCGAAACTTACAACAAAGATTATAAAAATATAACATTAAAAGAATGAATGTACATATATTACAAAAAGAAGAAGAAAACAGAACTATTTCTTGTTTGATTCTTCTTCTTCATCATCTTCTACTTCTTTATCTTCATCTCCAGATTCATCTTCTTACTAGCATGTGACATTGAGATATCTAGAAGAAGGTACATTCTTGGGGATTTCTTCGAAGGCAAGGATATGCAGAATGAGGGATACTGTTGTCGTCATGAACCATCTTAATAGTCTGATTGCGAAAGAAATTGGCGTCATTCTTAAAATTGCAAAAATAATCTGTAGTTGCCTCTTCAATCTAGAATATTTATCATCCAGGAAAGGTTCTTTGTTTGCTCCTTCTCTCAGACTCAAGTTCTTGATTCTTTTACGAAATCTCTTCAGCTCCTGCGAACATGTGACAATGAATCAGCAACTTAACTGAAAATTCACGAAAGACAAGCGACCAAATAAAGAAGAACAATTAAAAACCTTCTCTGCCGAGAAATCATATCCACCAACCAAGTGGTAGGCCTCTAAAGATGATAAATAAATTGGCCTACAAAAGGTTATACGCAAGTGCACGGCGTCTATTGGAGACGCTGGCAGTACGGAGTCGATCCACGAGAGACTTGTGGTGCTACTCTAGTTGATTCTAAGGGCTTAACTACTGAGTTCGAACTAGTGACAAAATGAGTGAGAATGTAACAAAGATATTTTTTGCGAAGCGGCTAAGATGAAATGAGTTGAAACTAAACTGAGGTAACAGTGAAATTAAGAGACCACTAGGGTCTTTAAATCCACCTCTAATTCTTATTGTGCTTTCATTTAAGTTAAATTACTTTGCCTCTATAACGGGTAATGGAGAAGTGTCAAGTCTTCCACTTGCTAAAAGGTTTCACCTAATATATTTCAAATATCACAACTAAGGTGTCTAATCCTAAGTACTAGTTGTCTAATTAAGAACAACAAGTCAGGAATTATTAGTTTCCAAAAATGGAAGTAAGGGCTGAAACATATACCAGAGGATAACCTAACTACAGGTGCATCCATGGCTTTGGTATGCCTTCTTTGGGGAGGCAATGTGTTGATATGTTAAGATAAACTATCACAATCATATTAAACACTTCAGAGAACATAATCAACATTTCAACACAGTAGAAAGTTAGGGTTTCATTGAAACCCTAGCAACTTAATTAAAACATCAAAATTAAAGTAACAAAACTACAAATTAAACCTATTGACTTTGGCTAACCCAGGCGTAATTTCTACACAAACCTGACTTCCAATTTATACATCCAAGCCCCAAACCCTAATTTATTATAAAAATGAAATTACATTAAACCTCTCACCCACGTCGCTACGAATCGTTTAATTCCCTTCTGTCCATCGCTCTCGGGAAATCCATGCTTTGTTTTCTAACCTAATAACTAGTTCTTATCTTCTCGATCTTAGCTTCTAGGGTGACGAAGAGCATGACATAGAGGAAAATATTTAGCTAGAGTTGTTGGAGTGTGAGTGGTGTGGTGATGATGGTGACAGGAGGTGATGGAGTTGGTGGTGGTGAGGCGCTCTGCAAAAGATGAAGGTGTTGCGAGAGGTTTGCCCGAGGTGAAGGGAAGAAGAGAAGAGAAGAAGAGAGGAGAAATGAGGTGAGTCGAGAGGGTATAGGGTATGGGTGGCTACGAGTGTTGGCACGAGCAGTGAGGGGACGATGGGAAGGCTTCGGCGGCGTAGGATGCAGGTGGAGGATCTGAACGGCCGAGGATGGTAATAGGTTTTGGTGTGATCCTGGTGTTGGAGTATCGAACATTGATGCTAGTGGGAGCAGCGACCGTAGGATGCATTTAGGTGAGATCTCGACGGCTTGGAGTGGACGGGCTCGGATCAGGGTCGCGGGTCAGGGACTAGCTCAAGCCCATGTCTTGTAGATGAGTTGCTAACTGATTTGCGCATGAGCTTTGGCTTTTATGCTCCATAGATGCTCAGCTCGATTCTTTGCTCTTTTGCTCCTCAATTCTCTAGCTTTATTTATTACCTAAAAACACAAAAAATTAATACAAATATTTATTCTTGAAAACAAAGAAAACACAAAATCTGGGATAATATCGATTCTTAAGCACAAAAAGATAGGTAAAATGCCAATAAAAGGTGTATAAATATGCACTATTTGGCACTCATCAAATACCCCAAGCACGAATTTTACTTGTCCTCAAGTGAAGCAGAAGATAAGAAATCCTAACCTTACAGCAAGCGAGGTCTCGAATGCATTTTAGCGTATGCACACTAAGCCTTTAAACCCTAGGTGTCCCTAGTGGACGAGTTGTAGTCTCGTGAGGTTTACAGAGGTGTGCCCTGAAACCTTCAACCCGAGGAGTGTAAAAGAATTCTCAGCCTCCTAAGAGCTATGAGGACATAGAGTTTACGCATGCCTAGTGACAGAAGTTAGAACTATCGAACGCATTCTCATCCTTAAGTGCTGAGCAGTAACCATACCATATGAAGAATTCGGATTCGATTGTGATCATAAACTCGACCACCTTGCCTCACCATTAAGGGTTTTATGATAATTGCACTCAAAAAGATCGCTTTTTAGTCTCTCATGTGCAGGCGGGAATAAAGAAATCCTGCACGTTGTAGGTAAGAAGGATAACCTTCAAAATAAAATCTGGAGACTCCACAAAAGTGGACAAAAGAATCTTTTTTCTAATGATCTCTAAGAAAAGGAAAATCAACCATTAGCAAGGCGTGGGAGTACTCACTCACTTCTCACCCGATCGGCAATTAATATCACTCTCATAAGAAACCATAGAAACGTCTTCAATCTTCGGTCTTGGTCTTCAACTATTGATGACGAACTTAAAACTTCACAAAAACTTAATAATAATAATTTTTTTTTTTTTTTTTTTTTTTTTTAACTTTGTGGTAACTAGACCGGAAAAATAAACTACAATTTTTTTTTATTTTTTTTTTTTTTTTTTTTTTTTTACAATAAAGCGATAAACTCAATTTTTCACAAACTTCATTAATTCTCATCTTATTTTCTTTTCTTTGTTGCACATAAACCTTGGACTATATCAATTTTCTTTCAATATTACGATTACGCTCCGGTTCATTTGACGATGATGTTTCTATGGGTCTTGTCGATTGAGAGAGAAGATGCTAGCGCAAATCGATATTTAGAAGGGTTTTCATCTTTAGACGTCACCCTCATGATTGACGGAATTAGCACTCAAAGAGATCAAAGTAGTCTTTGAAAGTGGTGCGAAGTTGGGTAGCTCACCATTCCTACCCGGAATTGGCGTACGGTGACACACACGCAAAAAGGTTTTCTAGAAAGTCACAAAGAGTGAGGTCGGTACCTGCTTGATGTAAAATGGGTAGTCTCCACTATGGGTGATCACAATTCTACCACCAGAATATCTAACGGCACCTAATTCGCCCTCCGGTATGGTTAAATCCAACTTTAACGCTCTAATCCAACTAAGGAACCGATTGCGTTCTCCGGTACTTCCAAGTTCTGTATTATTTCGGTCAGACTCTCTGTAAACATAGCTAAAAAGCATGCTAGTGACTCTAAAATCTCTAAAAGTTGGAGGTTTTACAAAAGAGTTTTTGAATTTTTTTTTTTTTTTTTTTTTTTTTTTAAATGAAAAGGTAAAATAAAAAAGATTAAAAACTCTAAATGCAAATGCAAATGTACCCCCAAACCTAAATCAAACATTGTCCTCAATGTGTCTACATATAAGGAAAAATTTAAGCAGTCACGTACCATGAGAACTATGTTGATAAAGAGAAAAGGAAGAGATTCTGGGGGATGTCGGCGAGGCAAGGTTTGAGCTTCATTCGTCAAGGCAAAATCCAACATTCTCAGTGGTGATCATATCGGGATTAGCACAAAAAATGCACAAGAAGACTCAACCGATTCAAGAAAAGAAAAATTTAACAAGTCTCTTTGGATTATATACAATTCACCATAAACTAACAATCCCCAAGAGTTGAGATCCACCCAATAGAAAATATATACAAACATCAACAGCCTTACACAAATATAAAAAGAGAGTGCAAGTAAGACTGCAAATGTGAATGAGTTTCCCCAAACCTAAATTTGTGAACGGGTGTGTTTGTGAGCACAAAAATCTTGCAATTTTAAAGATGCATCATGCAAAAGGTCTAACTCAAAATGAGTTTTGCTAATATGACAGACATACACATTCAACTGTGGCTCTTTAAAGTGTTATGCTTTGATGCAAAATAGTCAGAGGACTTGGGAAGCACAAAGTTCTAGGCCTAAGTTAGGCATTTTTCGAAAAAGTTGGTTTTGCAATTTTGTGACAAACTACACCTAGGTTGGGTGAAGGAGTTTCAATTTGTGACTCGGGGAGAGGTTAGGTACATCTAAGTTATTTTCATGTATCAAATCATTTGCACCGTCACACTCTTTCCTAAGGTCAGAGGAGCAGGTAAATCATGAGTCATTTCACAGGGAAATTCCACAGGTTCCATATCAATATCACATGCATGAATATCAGAAGAAGCATCATTCATAGGGTTCACGGGAGAGACACTTAACGTCTACGACCTAAAATTCTATTACATTTTCAAAATACACATGCTCTTCATATTCATCATCATCATCATCATAGCACAAATGCATTTCTCCATTCATTTCATCTCCGAAGTTCCTCCCTTTCCTCATTTAGTGTTCATATTTGACTCAATTTGAGTTCTAAGACTCGCAAACCTTTTTCAATTATCTTTTGATATTGCTCAAGGTTTTGCTCAAGGTTTTGAAGCTAAATTCAAGAAGTTCATTACATTTCAATGAAAGGAGAGTTTTCACTGGTGGGTATGCATTCCTCATATGGATATTCAATGTATGGTTGTGCATGAGGTTCACTAGAGAAGGGAAATTTAGACATGTTGCTATATGGATGGTCATGCATTGCATTCATTTCAAGCCTAGCATTTTGCTCCATGAGTGTATCCATTATTGATTGCAAACTAGGAGTTGGGGGAGTATAAAATTGTTCATCTCCCCACTGTGGTGAATGATGCATGTGTGCAGGTTGATTATGGTCCCAATAGTCACTTCTAGATACTTCGTACATTGGATGGTTTTTCTCTAGACTGTCTAAAAGCATGCAAAGATATAACAGTATTCATCGGGGTGGTCTAAGCCACCACATAAGGTCACAAGCATGCATTTCATATTGCCTAGAGGGATTAGATTTGACAGATCGCCTCATGCGGATTGCCGACTAAAGCCGAGATAGTCGAACTTCTAATTGATCTAAAAGTGATGATTTGGGTATGAGGAGAGTGTTCATTCTCAACACTAGTGATGGATGATACATGTGCTCATAGTGATTAGGGTATGTGAGGTCGGGGGCCACGAGAGGCGTAAAATTCTCTAAAATCACTATGGTATGTGGGGGGTTCATCCTGTGAAGCGTGCCCGTAAGCACGCTCTCTAAGGGATTTGTTTCCATCCCCAGATGCAGACCAAAATCCTGACATGATTTAGCTCTCAAATTGAACTCACAATCTAATTTGGTTTTGGTGGGATTGGTTTGGTTTATTGGGTTTCATTTGGTTTATTGGTTCCAGTTTGGTTTGTTGGGAAGTCTAGTAGTTGAAGCCCAAGATTTGGTTTTGATGGGTTTAGTTTGGTTGTAAGCCCAAAGTGTTTGCTCGGTTTTGTTTGGGTGGCGGTGTGGCTTATGGTTGTGTTTTGAGCAGCTTATGTGGGCTTCCAGTGTGAAACTGCCAACCCAAGTAGAAAGTTGGGTTAGCCCAGAAATAATTTTCCATTAGGATTGCAGCCCAGGTGTAAGCCCAAGTTTGGCTTATGTTAGTGCAGTGGACTGAGTTGGGCTCAGTTTTGGTGCAGCCCAAGTTAGGTTAACATGAACAGGCCAATAATAGATGGGTCTTGGTGGGCTGAGCAGTTTGTTTGTGGGCTTTGGTTTAGGCTGAGTGCAAGCCCAGTGGTTGAGGCTTGCAGTTGTTGAGCTTAGCTTAGCGGGGTTTATAGCCTAAAGGGGTTGTTCAGTTTGATCGGAGCCGAGCGGCTCGGAGTGAAAACGGCCACAAGATAATCAAAACTCACACTCAATGACTCTTGATTTCTCAGACTTCTTTACAGCAATTCTTGAAATTGCTGGCAGAGATACCGCAGTAATATGCGAGGCAGTTAAACCACAGCCGCAGTAATTTGCTTTGTAAAATTTTCCACTTGTGACACAAGAAAACAACAAGTTCACACACAATGACACGGCTCAAGGTGCTTATAGAAATCAACACAGGGAGTCACCAGCTCACAAAAGAACAGCCTTGCTCGGTTTAGTAGAGCTCGGCGACCAAACTCGGTTTAGTCGCACGAGGCAAGCTCAACGGGGTTTATACAAATCTGATTTCGATTGAGGTTAAAAACTCAAGGCACGGGGCAAATGGAGTTCTGAGTCTTTGCGAGTTGAGCTCAAAACTCGGGGCTTATGCACAAGTCACAACAGATGCACTATCACGGGGTACTTGTTACAACATGCTCAGGGTATTCTCAGGTCAAGTACACGGCTTGCGGCTTCGGGGGCTTGCAAGGTAAAGCAATCTTGGGCTCGATCAAGTGCACTACGGATGGCAATACGAGATGACAAAATAGTTAACAATTGCTTAGATCTTTGAGCAATACAGGGCAAAGCAATACGAGGCCGGGTGCAGGTCGGTGCACGGGTCAATGGCTCAATGGCTTAGATCTTTGAGTCAAGCATGCATAAATTGCTCAATGGCTTAAGCTGCGGCTTCGAGGGGCTTGCAAGTAAGCACGGATGCACGAGAATATGCTCGGGCTAAAAACAAAAACTCAAATACATACGGCTAAGCACGAGATGCACATAGTTCTCAAGCCATACAAGGTCGGCACAAGGTGGTTTCACACAGAGCTCACTGTATAACACCTGAGCATCAACTATCTCGAGTTGACCTCACTTGTGTTGCGACTAAGCTGTGTTATCAAAGCCCAACCTCACGGCTACGGAGTGCTTGGCAAGGGGTCTAATGCAACGGTGAGTGAGGTCGGGGGCTAGCATGAGCGAGGTCGGGTGAGTGAGGTCGGGGGCTAACCGGGTGAACTAGCTTATCGGGGTTTCAATAACTAACCTGGTATGCTCACGAGGCTCAACGACTTCGAGGCCTTGCTCGGCGCGGCGACGCAGCGGCACAAAGGTAGAATGCACTGCGGCTCAACAAAGAGTTCGGTTCCCAGAGCTTCACAGTCAAAGCTACTGAGCAAGAATGCTCGCGAGCTCGAGGTTATGCACAGGTGAAGATTAAGCCACGAAAAACAAACTAACGACAAAGTGCGGAGGCACGATGCGGATGGTTACGACAAAGTTAAACTAACAAAACTAACGACTAAATTATACTAGAATTCCTAAGTTACATATGCAAGTTAAACACTAAAACTAAGTTATCATGCTTATAACGACTAAATGAAAAAAAACAACTAAGTTATCATGATGAGTGCGAATACTGAGGTGTAAAATAAAATGCAATAAAAGAAAGCTATAAAAGATGCGGTACAAGATCTTTGAAATGCCACGAGATGAGCTAAGTTACACTATAATGCGGGCGAATATGTACGAGGGTGAAACTCAGTGAAGTATTAGCCAAAAATCGATAAGGCACGCGCCAAGTCCCCGGCAACGGCGCCAAAAACTTGGTAGGATTTTAAAAGTGTATTTTATCCTACGACTATGTCTAAACCGCAAGTGCACGGTGTCTTCAATGAAGACAGTGGCAAATACGGGTCGATCCCACAAGGACTAGGGTGTGCTCTAGTTGATTCTACGGCTTTCTCTAGCTGAATTTCAAGTGACGTGAGTAACAAAATAGTGTTTTGCTAAAGCTAGCTGAGTTTGAAGCTGAGTTGATGAACCTAAACTAAGGTAAAAGATACAAAGTAGAGACCACTAGGGTCTTTAAATCCACCACTAACCTACCCTTGTAAATTCGGCTAATTATCTTACTCTTGCCTTTATAACGAGTAATGGAGAAGTGTCAAGTCTTCCATTTACCTAAGGTGTTTCACCAATATAAGAATCTATCACAACTAAGGTGTCAATTCGAGTACTAGCTGTCTAAATAAGAACAACTAGTCTAGGAATTAACATTGGTTTCTAAAGCATGAGTTGCGACATCATCATCACAGAGGTAACCTAACTACGGTGTATACATTGCATTGTCATACCTCTGTGAGAGCAATGTGTTGAATTGCTAAGATAAATTCTATCCTAGAACAAATTAAGCATTCAAGAGAACATAATCAACATAATCAACACAGTAGAAAGCTAGGGCTTCATTTCAAACCCTAGCAACTTAAATTTAGAACATAATACAAATATGAAATTAAACTACAAATTAAGCTCTAATTGACACTCTGGCTAATCCAGGCGTAGCCTAAAACATCATTCCTCCTCTCTATTTATACATGCCAATCAATTCAAAATTCCCAAACCCTAATTGAATTAAAAATAGAAATTAAATGATAAATCAATCAATACCCATACTCTACTCGAATCTCGCCTCTGTCAATTCGATCTGCTGCGACTCCATGCTTCGATTGTGAGAGGTAAACCCTAGCTTTAGCTTTTCTCTAAGTTAGCTTCTAGGGTGGAGAAGCTAAGAAAGAGAAAACTAAATAGCTAGAGAGGAAGGAAGGTGGTTGCGGTAGGTGTGGAGGGTGATGGTGACGGAAGAGGGAGAGGAGTTGGTGGTGTCGGAGGTTGGTCGGGTGAAGAAGATGGAGGTGGCTGCTGCAGAGGTTTGCAGAGGGTTGTTCGAGAAGAAAGAGAGAGGAGAAGAGAATGGGTCGATCGATTAGGGTATAGGGTATAGGTGGCTTTGTTGTTGAGCGGGTGCATCGAAGATCGATGGGAATGGCCTAGCGAGCGTCGGATCGGGCTGAAGAGATCCGAGCGGTCGAGGTTGGTAGCCGGTTTTGGAGTGATCTCGTGTTGCACGGAGCATCGAGAGATGATGTATAGCGATGGAGCGACCGTTGGATGTAGCAGAGCGAGATCTCGACGGCTCGGAGTGAGCGGGCTCGGATCCGGGTCGTGGGTAGCTCTAGCCCATGTCTTCCTTGTTGGGTTGCAAGCGATTGCGCGCGGGCTTTGGCTATCTGCTCCATAGATGCTCGACTCCAATTCTTCGCTCTTTTGGCTCCTCGGATTCTCAGAGCTTTATTTATTACCTAAAAACACAAAATTAATTAATACAAATATTTATTCTTGAAAACAAAGAAAACACGAGAATACGGGATAATATCGATTTATAAGCGCAAAAGATGAGTAAAATGCCAATAAAAAGGTGTATAAATATGCACTATTTGGCACTCATCAGTTAACTTTTATGATCGATATTTGTAGGTTGATGAAAGGTTACAAAGGTTTTGGGGCGCAGCAAAGTGGTGCATCAATGGCTGCATTACAGAGAGGATATGTGCTTCGAGAAGCCGAGCTTTGTACAAGAGATGGAGGACACATCAAATTGACTAGTAGTGGGACTCACTTAAACATACTCGACAGTGCCTTTCTAGATGATGATGATGAGTTTGCCGACAGAGATGCCTTGAGGTTCTTCCAAGGCTATTACTTTAACTCGTCTGATACAATATCGTTAAGCTCGTAGGTGAAAGCCTCGTCTCAAGTACGCGAATAGATGAATGCGTATGGTACGACTTCTTAACTTCGCGAATATGCTAGATGTTCTCGAGTATTGGATTGTCAATCTAATTAAGCCGCCGAACCGTTATTTTCCATTGTAGGAAGTATGATTTATACGTGAACAACGACAACTTTAATAGTCGAAAATCTTCATCTACTAGAAGGACAAAAGCTTTCTGGCATGGTTACGCGATGAGGTACCATATATATGTTACGCTTAGAGTTGCTTTATTTCCGCTCCTTATAGTTACTATACATATTGTGTAGATTTGGTGATAACACTATTTCATGGTCCATGGTTTTGCTTAAAAACTATATTTAGACTTTGTGAACATGGTCTCATGGTTATGTTCAAAATCGCATCTTTATTTCTCTTGTAAATATTATGGTTTTAGTTGTGCAAGTCGACACACATGTTCTCTTACGAGATGATAGAAGACGGAGAGACAAAATCGACTTTGACAGACTAGTGCAAGGACCCCTCTTCAAGGCGCAATGTATAATAAATACCAATGCCAATGGCTTTTCTTAGCTCAGCATGATTACGCAGGAGGTATTTGTAACACAGAATGGCGAGTGTCTATAAAAGCCATTACAAGACATAGAGCAAAGTCCACTTGATGGTAAATTTGGTGGAGCTGAAATTACTTATTATGGTGTCATTAAACAGATTATAAAGTTGAACTATATGAATTCCGAGGAAGTTGCTTTTTACCTGTACCGTGAGTCGAAGATAGCAGGTAATGGGTGCAAAGTCGATCCAATCTCAAACTAATAAAGGTCAACTTTTCTAAGCTAAAAGCACTAAGAGAGTGATAGATGAGCCACTTATTCGTGCAATATCCGAAGCGACCCAAGTATTTTATTCAGAGGATCTTGATGAAGTGGGATGGTTTTGTGTATCGTATTCTACAAGCAAAGGTTAACATGCGTAGATAGCCTAGAACTCTACTCATTATCAGTAATGAGCCTTCATGCGACAATGAGAGCTTGGAGAAAGTGACATGTGTCGATGATGTAGTTTAGAGTCATGTCTGCGATATTGACTGTTTCTCGCGATTTCTTCTATACATGGATTCCTGTGTTTTATCATACTTTGATTCTTTGTTTTATCATGTTTGATTCTCGTTTTATCATATCACTTGCGCTTATCTTAGTAAGTTGCATTTCTTCTATACATAGATATTTTTTAATGCTACTTTACTAAAGTTACTATGGCAGACAGTATAGTGCTGGTAGATGAAAATGGACTTCCCATTTCTAGAAATACAGCTAAGGGCCTACCATCTAAGGGCAATTTGATTCAGTAATCTTATCCACTGCCTCCTACAAACTCGGAGGATGACGCCGATAACTTCAAGAGGATGTCCGGAATGAATTGCGGGTAAATACTTACACTTATAGAATCACAAACCTGTTTCGTATAACATTTGGGTATGTTGATTTATGTCAAACTCATTGTTTAGAACCGAAGCTCGTTTTTTCGAAATCATATGTCATACTCTAAACTTCTAAGATTCGAATTTGATAAGGGGAATGGCTCCTATATGGAGGAGATTCAAGTGGCGAGCCAGAATTGACTACTATGATCCTTATAACACTCATGAAGAAAGGATCGCTCATGTTCCTCCAACCGTTAAAAGAAGAGGACTGGATAAAATTCTCGTGAAATGAAAAAGAGGAAGCCCACGTAAGCAGAGTGTAGAACAAGGTTAAATAGGAAAAGATATGATTCACGCCCATAGTACCGGGTCCAAACCTCTTAGTTTGGTAAAAGCTGAATCTGTACGTAGATTCTCATTCCCTCATATCTTAAATGTCTCGAATCGAAATGTACTCGATTGATTGATCCTACTTTGATTTGTAAAATTGGAGAGCGAAAATCCCGAGTTGAGATCACTCCATCTGGTACGTGTGGATTGAAGCTGCATACGCAAGAGGGTGGGAAAATTCTACTCAGTGCGCAACCCTACTATGTGAGTTAGGCTATGCTTTATTTCTCATATATATTATCTAATTGTTAGTGCAATCCATCTATGTTCACAAAATGTGCTCTTACATTGCGTATGGCCTTGAGAAGTGCGCAAGAAGAGATCAAATGATGAAAAATAGGTCGTCGGTGAACTCTGTAGATGAAATGGATGCATTGATATCACTACACCAAATCCAAAGTGTTTGCAACCTTTAGTTATTTTTCTTGTTTGCACCTGTATATTTAAGTTGCAAAGCTTTTTATACTTGCTTTATATCATACATACGTTGCATTGATTTTTATATTATCGACGTAAAATAGAAAAAAGGACACGCTTGTACTTTATAAAAACGAGCGAGGGCTTGCAATGTTAATTCTTGAACAAAGATTCTTTAGTATTAACTTATTTATTTTTATTTTCTTTTCATTTTCTTCATCCAACTCTCTCTCCCACCCCGAATCTTATCTTCTCATTTTCTTTTTTCTTCTCCGCGTGCTAAACCTAGATATCTTGAAATCAAACTCGATTGCGATAAAATCTATAGCCATCATTTTTCTCGAACGACCTCATAAATCAAAAACGCATCGAAATCAAGCCCAAATTTCACTAATCCAATTTTCGTTTTGAACCCTAGATACGTGAATTTCTCCTTCATAAACGCTATAAACTAATCTCGTACTCTTTGCAGCTGAATTCTAATTTCTAACAAATCTAAAGAAATAAGTTTACCAAAGAAACCCTCAATCGCTGTTATTGATTTCGTGAGTCAAGTTTTCGACCTCATCCAAAACTCGCATCCCGATCCGAAATTTTATTTATGTGAATCTTAATTTACATCGGAAGAAGATGGAGAAGGTAAGGTCAAATAGGGTTTCATTTACTTTTGATTTTCTAGGTTTTTATCTTACCAAAACCCCTATGTAATATTTCTCCTGATCTGTTTGTTTTTTTAGATATTGATTAATATGAGTTGTTGAAGATGATTGGTGGAATCGCTATCGTGGGGATCTCTATGCACTCGTGGTGGTGCTTTTGCTTGTTGGAATTAATGGCGGATGCGTGGTTAACTCAATTGATTCGGTGGGTGAGGTGGTGACGATGGTGATGATATTGGGTGGTGGTGGTAAGTGTTGAGTAACAAGCATACCTAGTGTTTGATAATTGTATCCCAGAGAACTACTTCCTGAAGTCAAGTTGTTAAGGCTTTGTTTTTCTTCGTAATGTGTAAAATGTGATTTCGAGTTATATTTTGTGCATTATGATAATTAACAACAGGACTCGGAGTTTGATGCTATGATGGGAGATTCCTTATGTTTTGCTAGTAGCTTTGCATATAATGCGTTAGTTATCCATCTCCTTTTCGAATTGTTGTTGTTTTGGCTGATTTGTGTTCCGGGGTCCTTCGCGCCCTGGTGCTTTATTTTTCTTAACTCATAGTCCTGTCCTATCCGCACTTACTCATTTGTGGAATATTGTTCTCCGGCAGGTGAAAGTATTTTTTTTCACAAAAGGCCTTTTCCCCCGGCTCTCCATAAACGTTCCAGATCTTCACGAGTGATGAAACTAGCGAGTTCGGGTTCTTCGACTTTGCGGGTTTCGTCATCGTCGGGAGCAGGAATAACCTGGATCAAGAGTCGTAGATGTTTCCTTGTCTTTTCCTTTCTCCTGAGTTTTGTATGACATCTTGTCAGTGAAAGTTTTGAGATGGTTACATGATTCTTTCTGAGTAGCAGCCATATTAGTTTGATTTTTAGTGAGCACTTCCTAAATCTTCATGAGATCAGCGGTGGTGGGTGGATTTTCTCTGAGTTCCTTAGTATGTCGACCAAAGAGAGGATGATTTTCGACATTAGTATGAGGAGGAGTAGCATCACCACCATCTGTTGGAGCGAGAGCGTTTCTGGAGTACCACCGCTGTTGCTAGTGCTAGCATTGTTTGGGTTAGGATTGGTAACTGAACCTGACCTAAGATCGAATATTTTGTGAAAATGAGAGATTGCAACCGAGAGATTAATCTCCCACTGTGGTCGCCAATTTGTGGATGGGGAAAAAACGGTTCGCTGTTTTTTTAGGAAAGTGAAGAGTCGAGCGTGTCGTAGAGAGTCCTCGACCAGAGCAAGCCGCTTAACCTCACACGGATGCACTGCAAGGGAGTGCTTAGATTCGAGAGATCAATCTGTAGGACTCACCTAAACCAAGTCAATGGCACGTTCCTCGATTCAATTCGGTCGCAAAGAGGAGATGGGTTGATTTGTAGGAGGAAGCTGAGAATTGTGTGGGATCAATGATGATCTAGGATTGTGGATGTGTTGAAGGTTTCGCAATAATTGGTGAATCGTGGAGTTCGAATAAGTTACGATGGATTGATGAATTCTTGAGAGTAGTTACTCGAGAAATTCGGATGATTGTCGATAGCTAGTGATCATTCGTTTTCCTCAATCATGGATTCGTAGACTTATTTATATTGTCGTGAGTTGTGAACACCTTGATCCATCGTAAGTGTGAC
The DNA here is from genome assembly GCA_023531295.1 of Papaver armeniacum. NCBI lineage: Eukaryota > Viridiplantae > Streptophyta > Magnoliopsida > Ranunculales > Papaveraceae > Papaver > Papaver armeniacum. The sequence goes on from JAJJWW010009065.1 coordinate 625,706, forward strand.
GGTTTCATGAGTGGAAGAGTGGGCAAGTGGAAGATCGTGGTAAAGTCGGTCCCATGTCGTGTGGAGACTTGACGGATCGTGCACCCACTACTTTGCTAACTCCTTCAACCGCTTACACAACTTACGCACATTTCTCGTCGTGGATGAAATCCACATGTCGTAGGCCGCTAGACCAAAACCCTAGTTGTTATCTCCCAATTTGACGTGATTGATGTCTTCACTAATCGTGGAGTCTCGCATGATGGACATGTATTTAGTTTGTCAGTTGTTGGCTCGATTAGACAATGAGTCTAGGTTTTGTTGAATCGAGCATGTTTGACAAATGCTCAACGATTCATGAATGTTAATGTTGCTTGTCAAAGCAAATATTGTAAATTCGACGAGTTGTTGTATATTGATAAGTTACTCAATATATGTGGATTATTCGAGCAATCGAGCAAGTATTGCTCGATTCGACTAAATACTCGATAAATTATCAATATTGATAGTTGGATCAATATTCGAGCAATCGAGCAAGTATTGCTCAATTTGACGTAATTATCAATATCGAGAATTTGATGAGCAATTGAGCAAGTATTGCTCAATTCGACAAAATAATGAATGTTGATGATTTGACGTACAATTGAGCAAGTATCGCTCAATTCGAAAATTACTGAATGTTGATAATTGGTCGTGCAATTGAGCAAGTATTGCTCAATTCGACAAATTACTGATAAATTACCAAATATTGATATCTGGATCGATATTTGAGCAACTGAGCAAGTATTGCTCGATTCGTCGAAACATTTATTGGTGACGTGACCCAATAAAATATTAAAATATTAGTAAGCTACCAAATATTATATGATTAATTCATATGTTGGTTGATGAATCCATCATAAATTCATTAGTGTTTGAATCGTGCTCGAGTGATGATTCGTGGAGCATTTATTCAAAACCCTAATTTCGAGATCATAGTTGATAAATCGCTAAAAATAGGTCATGAGGGATAGAGGGACCCGACCACATGGGATGATGGGCGCCCATGTGGTGCCCAGTGCTCGAGTAAGCATGCACCAGGGTTCTCGGCTTGAGGATTGGTGAAAGAATGATGATTAAATGTTGGTTTCATCATTTACCTGAACTATTGTTGGGTTCAACATTAGGTGATAAAATCTAGGTATGAAAGATGGGACCGAACAAGAGAGAATGGGACCGGCTCTTGGTGGTCACGTGACCAGTTGTTGGCCATTTGAGCAATCCCCGGGTGGGTTGGATATAGTTTGGGCCCAATACGAGCAATTGAGCAAATTAGGTCAGAATTATGAAAACGTGTGAGACCGGCTTTGTGCAAGCCCTAAGGATGACTACGGTCGGTCATGAAGGCATGCACGTGTTGCCGTGGTGCCCGTGTCTCCGTATCGAGAGTTTCAGTATTTTCCGATGTGCGTTCGAGCAATGTGGTGAATTTTCGGAGGAGTTTCATCTTGATCGAAATTCTTGATTTTTGTTGGAATGAGCATGTATGCTCAATTGATCAATATTTTCTAAATATTAAAATAAGTGTATTTTAACATTTAAAATTTCCGTGAGAGGCTAGTCGAGTCGTATGACCTGTTGGCTTTTGGTTTTTCATGATTTGAGCAAAATTTGAAAAGTTATGACGAAATCATGATTTTTGCTCAAACCAAAGGAGTTTCATGAATTTAGGAAAATAATAATTATAAAAGACTAGGGATTGCAAGGTGTGGGACCGGCCACGGCTAGGGCATGGCCGGCCGGCTATGTTGTCCGGTCCCGCACACCTTTTCCTATTTTATAATATTATTTTTCATGAATCCTGAAGTTATGGAGAATCCTTGGAGTTATGGAGAATCCATGAGTTTTTGTTGAAACAAAGGAGTTTCATGAGATTAGGGAATAATAATTATAAAAGCTAACGATTGTGAGGTGTGGGACCGACCACGGCTCGGGAATGGCCGGCCGGCTAGGTTGCCCGGTCCCGCACACCTTTCCTTATTTTATAACATTATTTCATAAATCAATGAAGTCATGGAGGATTCATGAGTTTTTTTGCAAAAACAAGGAAAGTTGCTAAAACCAAGGAGTTTTCATGAGTTCATGAAATAACAAAAAATAAGGAAAATAATGGAAGAGGCATGGACCGACCATGGCTAGGAGGCACTGACGGCAGATGGGCCCGACCCAGGCGCCTCTTATTATTTTATTAATATTTATTGTTTTCTCCTGTTTTGCGTAGGATTCCTCATTGTTTCATATTTTTTGGATGTTCGTTCGTGCGTCCGGGTGCTCAGTCGTGCATCATTGTCGAATACACTTGCACCATTTTTGTGGGGCTTACTCGATGATGATCCGGATGCTCGGTTATTGAGTATTTATGACTAATTTATGAAATTCAAGTGGAGAATAATTCATGAAACCGAGTAATAAAAATGAATAGTTGTTTATTATTAATTCATAGGATCGAGTTGTGGATTCGACTATGAATTCCGAATAATAAAGCAAGCATTACCATCCTATGGGATCGTGGATGCGACCATAAAATCGGAGTAATTAAAATTATATATCACCATTTCATGAGATCAACTGTGGATTCGATCACGAAATCGGAATAATGAGATAATGTAGTAGTTTATTGCCATTCTATGAGATCAAGTCGTGGATTCGATCATGGAATCAGAGCAATTGTTATTGCCATTCCATGGGATCGAGTCGTGGATTCGACCATGGAATAAGAGCAATTGTTATTGCCATTCCATGGGATCGGCAGTGGATTCGACCATGGAATAGGAGCAATTGTTATTGCCATTCCATGGGATCAGGCCGTGGATTCGACCATGGAATAGGAGCAATAATAGATTATTCTCGGGAATTCAGTGGTGAATGTCGCGGCAGAATTAATCTATTGCGAAAAGATATTAGCCAGTTAAAGCGTCACATCTATTCTGAATGGTGCATAGTCAGGGAGTCACGGTGTTGTTTACGACCTGAAGGCGTTAGTGCTCTCAATCTATGGAGAACCGCCTCGAATCTATACACGGTCTCTCCATATAGTCAGGAATGGTGAAGGTCATCGACGGGCCCCGAAGGCGTCCGCTCCCAACTATTCCTTATATGAGGTAGGTCTCTCTCCCCAGCTTCGTGAACAAGGAGGTCACCGATTCCGGTTAAGCTCTCAATTCACGGAGAACCGCCCACATACGTTATTTTACATAGAGGTCACGACGAAATGACAGGATCGAACGTCACCAAGGAGGCTTTTCGAAACATATTCATCATGGCTTCGTAAATATGAATTGTTGCATGCCCGAAAACCGTGTCAAAAACATGCCTCATGATTTTACTGCTTTTTAACTTTGTTGAAAATCCACCATCTACAATGTCATATGATTGGTGTAACAAAGATGTGCGGATTGAATATCTACCTATCCTCCTTAGGGGGAGTAATAGTTTTGTTATTATAATGTCAATGGTGACATTTTCAAGGATTTGAACAAGTGCTTCACCGTGTTGTTGAATCTGAATCAAGCGGATTGTAATGAATTATTGTAATTTGTTTATCCATATGATGTAAGAGTTTTGTCACTAAAATTAACAAAGGGGAGATTGTTAGAGCATGGCTCGTTTGAACCCACCAAGAGTTGGTATGTCAAGTTTGGTTGTCATATTTTAGTGAATCAAAACTCATGTTATGAGTCGCTTGATTATGTACTAGAGTTAAACTTCAGTATAGGTTAGATTGAAAGTATTAGGATACGAGACATTACAAGTATTGCGAAGACTTGAAGATGTGAAGAAGCAAGGAGCTACAACGACAACAATCATCCTTCCACTTGAGGTTAGTGATATTTGACTTGAACTGTTTCATTCCCTAACGTATCTTTCAAGTCGTGCATATTGAAAACATAATTGCGAAGCATATTTGAACTCTAGATAGACATAGTATTAAGGAATACAATACGAGGTTTATTGCTTAACCATTAAACTTTGTAGATAAGACATCGCCATAATCATTTGAATGCTATTGTGATTATGTATGGGTATGAGGTGAGGATTTCATCCTAGGGAACAATGTTTACATGTGTTCTAAGGAAGTAAGTTCATACATAAACTTGTTTGTGAACCGAAAAGGAAATTGCCAGGTGTTATTGGTTTTGTTATTCATTGCATATCTTATGAACAACCAATATGTGTGATAGAGTATAACCGCTCACAACTTGTTGTGTTCTTGGTAGAACTGTTCACAAAGGCCTGACTTATGTATTGGTATAACTTTTATTAGTAAAACCTATCTTAAGTAATCACCTGTGGTATGATCGGATTTTGTATGTCTGACCTTGTAAGGGAAAGGGAACCGATCCTTGTAAGGGAAAGGGAACCGATCCTAGTAAGGAGTGCAGTACATCAAATGGAACCGATCCTTATATGGGGTGTAGCAAGGTTTATAACAGAAAGGGGAACCGATCCTATGGACATGTGCAACACATATAAGTTAGATACCATATATATGTGGGGAACCGATCCTAGTACCTAGTCAACCGAACTTTTGGGAAGCTAGTGTGACTATGCACAGTACTCACATGAAGGTAGAACCGAAACTTGTTTTGGTAGAACCGTAAACCCATGATTGTGATTGAATGTTGGTTTGATCAATCACATAGTTCTTGAAAGTCAGATGAACCAATTCTAAACTTGTTTGGAAGTGTGGCAAATCGGTTTCAAGGTTGTAAGTGTGAAAGAGAACTTACAAAGTTAAGATGTCGACAAACTTTGAACACGTGTTGTGAATGTTTATTTCTATAATTGTTCAAAGATATTCCTTAACGGCTAAGGGAAGAGAATCCCAGGATCGAAACATAAGTAAGTTAAGAATCTTTTAATTAAGGTTATTAATTTCATTTTGTAGGGAAATTACAGAATTAGTAATGTGCATTTACTAATTAGATTTTCCGAGAGATTTCGATCGTTATTTTTGGACATAGCATTTCCAGGAATTATAAAAATCGTGGTAACCGGTGGCGCCATGCAATCGTTAACCTAGGTCTAAAAGGCTAAATTTTTTAATACTTTTACGTACTTTAACCACTTTTTATTAATAAAAAGGACAATATTGGAGCTAAGGTAGAGATATACACCTATATTTTCATACATCGATCAAAATTTGGGGTTTTTTTCAAAAAAAAGAATCTCTTTCTTCCTTTTACCTCTCTTGCCTCCAAAAACCCAAGACACTAACTCTAACCTTTTTTTTCTTCATCTCTAACTATAAATCAAATTCGTTAGTCTAGTCTAATAGCTAATACTAGATTAGCTAACTTAATTAAATGTTTAATCCTAATTAAATGCGAACAATTTAACCATTATAAAAATATTTTAGATGAAGAGATTTTAATTTAATTTACGACCTTATTTTGTTTCTGGAAAGACCCTCTAGTGTTTTCATAAGTCCCTATATGAAGTTTTTAATAGAAAATGAGTGACAATTTCAAGTTATATGAATCCTATTAGTGGGGCGGCAAGAATTTTTCTCCGAGAGTTGACAAGAAGATCAAATAGGGTCATTTAGTAGTAAACTCTGAAAAAGGAGAGGGTACCAAGTACACCACCAACTTTTTCGTTTGGATCTATAAGACAAAACCTAATGTTATCAACAAGTAGGTCTTCAAAAAAAAAAAAAAAAAATCTTTGTATATGATTGTATCTTCTATTTATCTTTATTATACAATCAGTAGGTTAGATCAAAGACCCGTGAGCCTAATTGTGTACAAGAACTCTTGGACAATATCAAAAAACAATATCCAATATCAACCTAGTATGTTCCAGAACAGTACCCGAACCTAATTCCAATAAGAATAAGTCTAATTATCTATATTTCAATATACAAGTTCACAAGAAAAAGTCTTGAGATTCTATACGGATAGTTAAAAACTGTTTAGGTTGATTATCGAATCACTTACTTTTACTTTAATAATATCAAACACAAATATGATGCGGAAGTAAAAAGCAAAGCAAGACTCAAAGAAATTTTAACAAGGAAACTGCATATGCAGAAAATCCATGGGACCTCGTCCAGAGTTAAACCCCAAACTATATTAAGCTGCTACAGACACTATCTGAGTGGGAGTTGATGATCTAAGTGGGTGAAAACATCTTGGTTGTAGGAGTTGAGGAACCCAAAAAAAAAGATTTTATTCAAAAAAGGACATAGCTCATGTGTTAGAAATAACATGGTAGTTTCATCGTATCTCGGAGTCGTCGTATCACGTTTTGTTTTTATTTTTGCAAAATTTATGTTTTGATGTCGTCGCTGATATGAAGTAGTTTGATTGAGTTACTATATTTAAAAAAATAAATAGACCGACCAATTAGACCAATTGGAATAAATAAATAAACTATAAAAAGGTGTGTTTCTTGAAAGGTGTTGGAGCCCAGCTTGTTACTAAATAAAACCATTATTATTAAATTATATATTACTAAATTATATATTACTAAATAAATAAGTATTTTAATTAATTAACACTTGGATAACAATATCTGTGTGTTCTCTCTGTCGTCGTCGCCTAAACAAGTGCGAAATGCAGGATCCATCGGAATTACCATGTAATCTGTTGACAAGAAGCATGCGCTTGGATCTAAAAGATCTAATCATGTTGTTAATGCATTAAAAGAAAAAGTTATTATTATTGTTTGTTAGAGCACTGCTCGGTCGAACTCGCAAGTGTTGCTATCTCAAGCTTGTTTGTCAAGTTTAGTTACCAAAACTATAAGTCTTGATTTCTAGTTATAGCTAAGTCTCGGATTAAGATAGAAAGTGTAGCTGAGCTTTAGACTTCACGACGTTCATCGATTGAAGACGAAGAACTACTAAGGAGAGCTTGTGGAACTTCACCAACAAAAAGTATGTGGAGACTTGAACTTGATGGTAATTATACAATGGTAAGTAATATGGTTCGTTCAAGACTTGTAGAATTTTGATTTTTAGACTTAATTTTAAAGCAAAGAAAATAAAGAAAATAAAAGTTGATGTGAAGATTATATTAGAGAAACCGGGGCTAAAGATTTCAAAATTTACCAATTCCAAAGTGATACTAATTATAACCATGCAATTTGATTCAACTTTTGCAAAAGTAGATTTTTAGAAACAACAAATGTTAATCCAAAGCATGGGAAATGAAAACCCTAGGCTAAGCATGTTCCATCAATAGAAAATACAATTGTTTAACAAAAATCATAAAATCTATATTCAATCTAGGCAATTAATCATAAATAGAAATTGCATAAATTAAATAATTAAGAATTACCACTTTTTCATTGGCAAAATAGCTTCCTCCGTCGCCCCGAAGATTGGGTTTAGCTTCTCATGATGGAAACACACTTAAAATATGATTTCATTGCTCAAAAGGTGTTTGCAAATAATGAAAAGGGATGCAAAATGATTAAAACCGGGTTTGTAACAGTATAATTATTACATGGAACGATAAAAAGAAAGTGTCACAGCCACTGTAGCTATGCGACTTTTTTCTGGCGTTAATGTTCTTCGTTCTTCCTCCTTATGCGAGCGAGTACAATTTTCCCTGTAATCGCTTTTCCGGCTCTCGTGATGCTCTAAACTTCTCCCCAATTCTCTCTCCTCCTGCAGAGTCCAACCACCCATTTTATACCCAACATAGACCAAAATATCTTCAATTACTGCGAGAATAATTCTCTTTTAATTCTCTGCAATATTACGGGAATAATTTCCCTGTATAGCTTCTTCACGCGTATTTTCGCAGATTACACACTCAATCACGGTTCTTCTGGTTGTGCACACGTCCCACATGACGTTAAATATTCTACAGACACACGCCAACACACCAAATCTCGTGAATAACTCTCGGTACTTTATCCTCCATGTTTTCGTTCAACTTGATAATCCAGCCCAAATTAATCGATTGTAAGGACCATAATGGTTTGTTTCATTCAATCAATCAAACCCAATCAATTTGAGCCATTGAATCTCCCTAAATCCTGTCCGAAATTCGATAAATAATTACGCATGTTATCTCGCACAAATTTCCTTCCAATTTTCAATATTCAAACGAAGAAGGTGGAGTTTCACTCTCTTTATCCTCGGGCCGGGTGTAATATCTGTTTTTTGTTAACTTGTATACCCATATACAAGTTAACAGTGGGTACTATGGACTTTTAGTTCCATTGGAAATTGAAATCAACGTGCAAAATAACTAGCTAATTAATATTGCTCAAAAATTAAGATTATGTGCCCACTAATACCCTTAAATTTTACGTTAATGAGAAAAAAATAAAGTTGCGATATAAACAATCTCGGTCTTCTCCTTCTCATAATATCTTACTCTTCTTCCTTCCTTTTTTTAATCCGCTTCTTCCATTTTTATCATTCATGTCAGAATTGTAAATTCTGATCACACTTATTCAAAATAAATTGAATATTCGGTTTATCATGTAGACGCTTAAAAACCCCACAGATGCTTTTTACTATTTGTAATTAAACTAATCGCCTCGCCTCATTTCCTAAGATCGCTCCTGATTTCATCTTTTTAGAGATGATCGCTCGCTTGATGTACATTTAAAAGATAAGCATTTAATAATTCATTAACTTTTCTGTGGTTTTATCTAAGATAGATCCATGATTTTCAAACCAAATTTGATCCTAATAAAGGCCGTTTGAAATTAGTTTAACAATCATGTGATAAATTCTTTTGTTGCTGTGAATTTTGATTCTAAAGTAACCGATTCGATTTTCTCTATTTAGAGTTTGATCATGAATGAGAAAGCCGAAGAAAAGGGGATTAAAGAAATGAATCATACCGTAAGATCCTGTAGCTCTTAAGATCTCATGCATGATCTACGGAAAATAATAAATAAAATATCTTTACGCAAGGGTACTTGTGGAATAATGTAGTATTAATCATGATTAATTCCTTAAATTCGAAACTTCCGTTTCCAACACAAATCTTTTTCTATAAACGATAAAATAGGGTACAAATCATTAATGCTTATCTTATATACCCGTATATAAGTTAGCACAAATTTCCTTCCAATTTTCAATATTCAAACGAAGAAGGGGCGGAGTGCCCTTATATCCTCAACGGGGTGTAAATAACAAATGTCCTAGTGGCAAACAATAATTTCGGTGTAAATAGCAAATCCTTTAGCAATTCTTCCGGGTGCCAATTACACATTTCGGGGTACATTTGACGCATCTTCAGGTGACTTTAGTATTTTTCTCCAAAGGGTGCAAATACAACTTTGCGAGCCAATTTCTCCATAAAAGTTTATTTCTCCAAAAATACCTACAAATACATAAAATACCAAAATAAGTACAAAATTGGGACTAACAATACAGACATCGAGGACGATTCAGACACAAAATGTGTCTATCAGAACTCATCTATCACTCAAAAGTCTATCTACTCTATCTCCTATTTGAGACAAAATTCGTATAGCTATACAGATTTCGATTATACACATTTGATATTTCGAGCTGAGTTTAACTCGCATACATATTTCTCGAAACATGTGTTGGTAAGCTTTCACTTTAACCAAGTTCATCTTATATTCTTGAAAGTCAAAAGATGATCATGTGACCATTTTACTCTTCATTGGTTACCAAAGAAACCCAATGTCACCATTTTACCCTTCATTGGTTTCTCAATAAAGTAGTACCTTCGGTGTTAAATTTTACTGCTACAAACCTATTTTAGAAATCCACAAAATAGAAAATCCTTAGACATGAAAATTCTTTGAGATCACTACAAAAATCCCTAGAAATAAACATTATACTACTAAACACACGACGACGTTGCTTGTTTGACAACCTTCATGGTTTCAAGTGATAATATGAATGTTATTAGAAAAATTCGTCATAATCAAATCAAAAAAATAAACAACCGTCAAATAAAATAAAAAATAAAAACCTAAATGTAAAAATTGTAGTACACTGTTAAATAGCATGCTACATAAATTGAATTTGTGATGTTAGATGACAGATTAATACGACGAAGGAAAAATCTCAGAACCTATTGTTTTATGTCAAGATTCGTTTTATCTTTTCCTGCTATTACTACTACAGAGTTTACATCCGGGAAAAAAGGAAAAATCTCCTTAGCCATACCACAAACCCTATTTAAATATTTTTACGAAAAAGCGTACAACAAAAATCCCAAACAAAAGAAATTCTGAAAGTACTACACTAAAAATCAATTCAATAGTGACGCAAATGATGAGTAATATGATAGATAGATGATCGAAGTTAAATTAAACTTCAAATCATCATAAGAGAATTACTTAACTAAAACAAACGCACACATATATATAACGGTTTAAAGATATTAGCTTGAGTCTAATCAGGTTTTCATCTAACGGTGAATATTGAATGCTTTGTTACCAAAGTAACATTGATTGCAACCCCTGATTTGAAGACTATATAAGGGAGAATTCTAGCAACTGGGAATCCTAATCGCCACACCTCTTGTGTGATACTAGTTGCGACTAGAGTTGATTCTCCTTTAACCTTAGGTTTTTCCAAAACCCTATAGGTTAACGACTTAAAGACTTCATTGGGATTGTGAAGCCAGACCTAACTATGTTCTGTAGTTGCGTGATCTGATCTTGTTGTTTTCTATCGTATTGAGTATTATCTTCTTTAAGATTAACTCGAGATTTAATCTCCGATAGGCAAGATAAAAAGTAGTCACAAACATCTTCGTCTCATCTTTTGTGATTCCACAATATCTTGTTTCGCTACCATACGATTAAGATTATTGTGAGGTGATTGATATTACTAGGTTGTTCTTCGGGAGTATAAGTCTGGTGTATCAATTGGTTCCTGTTCATCTTGATTTATCAAAATACAGAACAAAACCCTTAGGTATTTCTGTGGGAGACAGATTTATCTATTCAATAGACTTTTTCTGTGTGAGACAGATTGGTTTAACAAGTCTTCGACTTTGGGTCGCAGCAACTCTTAGTTGTGGGTGAGATCAGCTAAGGGAATCAAGTACGTAGAGTCCTGCTGGGATTCAGAGGTGTAAGGAACGCGACTGTACCTTGATCAGTGTGAGATTGGTTAGGGCTCAACTACATTCCAGTTCAGAGTTAACTTGGAGTAGGCTAGTGTCTCATAGTGACTTAATACGAGTATGGTGTTCAAATCTGGACTATGTCCTGGGTTATTCTCGCATTTGCGGTTTACTCGTTAGCAAAATCTCTAGTGTCTGTGTTATTTCTTTTCTGACATTATATAATTGAAATATCACAGGTTGTGCGTAGTTCAATCAATTAGATAATCCAACCTTTGGTTGTTGATATAAATTGATTGACACTTGAACATTGGTACTTGGTACCGTTCAAGTTGTTTCACATAATAATCAGGCTCGTGGATTTCTATCTGTTTGATATGTTGATTACATTGTGAAACAGAGATATAATTCTTTGATATATTTCTTGATCGAGCTCGCTTTATTAATTGGTGCTCTTGGAATTATATTGGAGTTAGTCCATATAGATTGTTAAACAAAATATCGGGTGAGGTTGTTAGACCCCGCCGTTTCAATTGGTATCGGAAGCGAGGAAAACACGTTGTAGCAATCTGACCCAATAGACAGTAAGGCTATCTCAATAAATGCACCACCAGATCCAGGGTTTCCAGAATTCTCTTCCATAAACGAATCTTCAGTAGTTACTCCGAGATTCCTCACCGAAAATCTCTCTGGAATAAAATTGTCTCAGTGTCTCGGTCCCGACCAAGACGGATCGGAATCTGGAATTAACTGTTTTCACATAACACCAACAAAAAGTAGTGTGCCTTGTATAGTCGCGGTGTTTAGATATTTCAAAAGCTCCTATAACCCAAAGCCGTACCAGTATAGGACAGTGGGAGGAGGGCAAAAAGTAGATATGCACTTTTGATTCATTTCACGTAACACCAAAAATAGTGGGCCTGTTATAGTCGAAATGCTTAGATATGTAGGGTTGATTCATTTCACTGATTTCAGCTTGATTAACTTTGTGGCCGGAATAATTCCAGCCTTGTGTTTTCTAACCAACTTGAACTTCAGAAGCAATAATCTGCAGAACGATAATCTTAAACATTTTATTACCAAAACTGAAACATTGTAGCCATTTTAAAGTGCCGGGTTTGTAATCGAAGTCAGGCAAAACTAATTCACCTTACCATAAGCTAAAAAACAAGACAAGGTCAATGTTGATGAAACTGACGGAAGTATACAAACATAAACCTTTAACTCATTGCATAAAAAGAGATCCACGTTTCTCATGAATTTACTACCTTCTGCCGACACATATTCATCTTTAGAGGTGAAGTGAAAGTTAACAAGCTGAACATAGAAGGCCTCAGGCAAGTTGATAGCAAAAAAGAAGAAAAAAATTGATCAAAAAGAACACTTATACATACAAGGTGAATGAGGGGTTGTAGTCATTCACTCAAACATGAAGCTGCAGCAATGAGACACGGGTATGTAGAAGAGAGTCAGCAATGCAACATAATACTGCGGATTGTTAAATAGATTTTGTAGGATTTCTAAAAATGTTTAAATTGTTCTTCTGCAATTTAAAGAGTTGAGTTCCAGATACACATACCGGTTATAAACTAGCAGGATAATCCCAATGTCCAAAAAACTTAATTAAGAGCATAATTAGAACAACAAAGCAGATAGTAAGCACCGGAAAAAGAACACGACATAACCAGTATCCAGCAGGGCGCTTCACCATAGGACTAGTAGAACCAATCTTTCTAAATTCCTTTACGAGCATTCCGCGCAAAATGTACATTACAAAGATCTTGTTGTGCCTTTCCAATCTTTCTCGGTCCGAAGTGCAGATTGAGGACTCAACAGTATGATCACCAGTATTATTTTCAGCATCAGCAATATAGGCTTCACAAGCAATCAGAATACTTTCGGAATTGTCAAGAAAATGCTGAACAACAAACTCTTCAAAATGCTTAGGTGGTCGGTCAAGAAGGCCCAACATTGTTAAACAATTGAACACAAATATATCTTGGTTGTAAGTAGATGGATTATAATCGGGTCTAATAAATTCGGACATGTTAAAATAAGGGTTTGAACCGATAATATTTGATTGGATCCAAATCAATGACTCTAAGATACTCCGATTCTTAGTACCAAAACAAGCAGGTTTTATAGGAAAATGTCGGCAACTCGTATGATCCGGATCCAAAGTAGGGTTCCATGGTACGTTTTTACAAGCATTAACATAAACACTAAATTCTGGGACTGAATTAGGGTAATCAGAAGGGAATTGAAAAACATAAAAGAATAAACCTCCTTGAAAAGGAGTACCTGCCTGTCCAATGATTACCGCTGTCAGTAGATCGATCCTACCTTCGTAAGCCCTAACATAGATTGAATCCGGAAGGCCCTCTTTAAGTATTTTCCACTCTTTCAATATTGCAAGAGTTGCTTCTTGGCTGAGATTAATAGGTTCATAATCAGTTGCTGCAAATTGCTTGAATTTCACAACAGATTTTGATTTGGATTTTTGGCTGATATTAACTTCATGATCAGTTGCGGGGATAATATCAAATTGCTTAAATTTCCTTGACAAAATCTCTATGGCAGCTTTTGATTTCGTTTCTTCTTCTCCGTCTCCTTCTAGTCTTACGTTTATGATTTGTTCCATCGAATTGAATCTTGGGGCTTATCTTAAAACAGAACGAGACCTAACCTTCGACTCTTTATACACTTGTATCAATTTGAGTCGGCATTCGAATCGTATAGTTAGGTAGGTTAGAAACCGAGGAATCGTACTCAACGAAGCCTAATATTGGGAAGCCCAATCAAATGTGGTAGCCCATAGCAGATGAGCGACGATTTCAAGTTCTACCGTTGTATTGTTTTTTTCTTAAATCTTGCTAGAGAAATGAGTTTCAATAAATAATTTTTTTCCTTTTTTTTAATTATTTTTAAATCATTATTCAGAACCGGTAGAATTACAAGAATTAGATGGAAGCGTGGCAACAAAAATAACACTTTTTTTTGTGGTGTGATCTTGGGACTTAAAGATCATGGATTCATTACAACTCCACCAAGGTTGATCCATAATGGGCAACTATCATTAGATTTTTTGTTTTGGGGAGAGGGACCTGAATAAATAGCAATATGTGAACGCATCGGGAGAATCGATGATGAAAAAACGATGAAGAGGAAGATGATAAGGTGGGTGATGAGGTAGGAGACAAGTCAACCACCAAGCCAAAACGAAGTTTTGTGAAGAAGACGTCGTCAAGTCAAAACCGACACAAGGTGAAGGTGAAGGCGCAAAACCTAGAAGATGAACAAGAGAAGAATAAAGTAGTCAAAGTGAAGGTCCGCACCTTCCTCTTCCTAATGACATGTTACCCGACTTGACGGTGGAAATATTGGGATCAATCTTCTTAATGAAAGATCGAGTGCCAACAGGAACAATCGATACGTGTTGGTAATATATCATGAATTAATCCAACATGTGTGTAAGATTGCTGAGAAAATAATCGCAATCAAGCTTACTCCTTCTTTTTCGCTTGTTAAACTTCTTTGTTATGTAATACTTTAACTAGTTATAATAACTTTATTTAGTTTGAATGTTTTTTCATGCTAAAAAGTATTACATCCATGAGAAGTTTTTATACTTGTCAAAAGTTAAGTCTTTCCTATGTCGATATGCATGTATCGATAAAAGAATGAATGAACTTTTGACATTACAAAAGTTTTAAGCCTATTGTATGTCATTATGCAAAGATCACAAAGATAGGATGAACTTTTGTTTATCAGATTATGTCTATTGTATGTCATTATGGCTCAGATGGAAAATATAATTAATCCTTGTCTATTCCACAGTATTGATCTTCCCCGATCCATATTCTTATGCATATACTCTAAGTACATTCGTAAGTCTTCTATGTTGAGCATTTCCGATTAAATTATGACCTATGGGTTTTCTTGTGGTTAATTTGATTTCTGATTACTTTTGGATTCAAATTCATATTCAGTATGTGATTTGTTATGTCCAAAGAAATCCTTCTTTCTTGTGAAAGTAAGGTCGCTCTTGTTGTTCTTTCCGAGAATGACATTTTATGTGGAAGAGTTCTTAATTGAAATTGTGCTTAATTTCCAAATCTTTCGTGAGGAGGCGATGTGGAATATTATAGGAGTTATCTTGTATCTTTATAAACTCCTTGATGAAAAGCATTTAGCTTCTACTATATGATTGCATCTAAAAAGTTGATATGTGCTTGCTTTTTGGCACATGAAATGTCTCTATGTGAAATTTCATTAGGATCCCACTAGTTTTCGTGACTTTGCCAATTTTATTGACAAAAAGGGGGAGAATTAATATGTAGTTCACACCACAAATACATATGGTTTTTCGGATCATTATGTAAGGGGGAGTGGTTTCCATGTGAGATGGAGTATTGACTTACAGGTGGAGGATACATATCACCATAGTATTGTTGTCGGTTGTGATACAATTGAACTTCGATGACTGTAATAATACTATGATACCGTGTAACAATGATTGATGAATTCTTGCTTTCTCATTGTTATGGCTACGTATTTTCAACAACGATACGATACTAAACTTACAACCTTTCGGGATCATCGGAGTACTTGGAAGTGGACGAAGATTTCGAGTAATGTCGAAGAACCAAGAAGATCAGGCATATGGAAAAGAAGCTACAAAAGTTTCTATTTATTTTTGTATTCACATGTATTGATAGTTTTGTCACTAAAATTGACAAAGGGGGAGATTGTTAGGTTAATCGCTTCGCTTAACCCGCACGCATGTTGGCTATCTTAAGCATGTTTGTCAATGTTAATGATCAAAAACTATAAGTCTTGATTTCTAGTCTACTTATAGCTAAGTCTCTGACTAGGATGTAAAGTGTAGTTGGATCTCTAGACTCCATGGCGATCATCATACAAAGACGAAGAACTACTTCAAGGAACCGGTGGAACTTCATCGACTAAAAGGTATGTGGTGACTCGAACTTATCTATCACTCAAAAGTTTATCTAATCTATCTCCTATCTTGAGACAAAAGTCGTATTGCTATATAGACTATGATTATACACATTTACTATTCCGAGCTTCGAGTTTATCTCGGCTTATCTATTTCTCGAAATATGTGTTGGTAAGCTTTCGCTTCGGGCAAGTTCATCTTTACTAGTGATGAATGTCATATTAAGTTTCAATTACTTGAAAATTGCTTGACGAAAATGGTTTAGTGAATAACAACTATATAACGCCCTCTCACAATGATTGTATAAC